>CM074184.1:46176840-47376840 GCA_037179385.1 Holothuria scabra
GAATTGAGGCGTGCATAACAAAATGCCACCTGTTCAAACTGTCTGTAGCGTTTTGAGCCGAAATTCGTACGTCTTCTATTGAGTCACAATTTCAATTGCACAATTTTGGACTCATTTTGAATCGATGACAGTGAAACAACGGAACTTCGAAATAGTTTGTAACAGGCCTTACACGGTACAATGGGACCTGCTAAAGTTGCCTATGACATTTTTGAGCCGAAATCATTACGTCTTCATACCGGCGCGAAATGATCTTTAAAGTGAGTTTGAAGTGCAAGTGCAATGCTCGACTCAGAGAGCGGTACGACAACAGCGCAACGGTGAAACATCGCAATAGTTTGAATTGAGGCGTGCATAACAAAATGCCACCTGTTCAAACTGTCTGTAGCGTTTTGAGCCGAAATTCGTACGTCTTCTATTGAGTCACAATTTCAATTGCACAATTTTGGACTCATTTTGAATCGATGACAGTGAAACAACGGAACTTCGAAATAGTTTGTAACAGGCCTTACACGGTACAATGGGACCTGCTAAAGTTGCCTATGACATTTTTGAGCCGAAATCATTACGTCTTCATACCGGCGCGAAATGATCTTTAAAGTGAGTTTGAAGTGCAAGTGCAATGCTCGACTCATTTTTGGTACGACAACAGCGCAACAGTGAAACATCGCAATAGTTTGAATTGAGGCGTGCATAACAAAATGCCACCTGTTCAAACTGTCTGTAGCGTTTTGAGCCGAAATTCGTACGTCTTCTATTGAGTCACAATTTCAATTGCACAATTTTGGACTCATTTTGAATCGATGACAGTGAAACAACGGAACTTCGAAATAGTTTGTAACAGGCCTTACACGGTACAATGGGACCTGCTAAAGTTGCCTATGACATTTTTGAGCCGAAATCATTACGTCTTCATACCGGCGCGAAATGATCTTTAAAGTGAGTTTGAAGTGCAAGTGCAATGCTCGACTCATTTTTTGGTACGACAACAGCGCAACAGTGAAACATCGCAATAGTTTGAATTGAGGCGTGCATAACAAAATGCCACCTGTTCAAACTGTCTGTAGCGTTTTGAGCCGAAATTCGTACGTCTTCTATTGAGTCACAATTTCAATTGCACAATTTTGGACTCATTTTGAATCGATGACAGTGAAACAACGGAACTTCGAAATAGTTTGTAACAGGCCTTACACGGTACAATGGGACCTGCTAAAGTTGCCTATGACATTTTTGAGCCGAAATCATTACGTCTTCATACCGGCGCGAAATGATCTTTAAAGTGAGTTTGAAGTGCAAGTGCAATGCTCGACTCATTTTTTGGTACGACAACAGCGCAACGGTGAAACATCGCAATAGTTTGAATTGAGGCGTGCATAACAAAATGCCACCTGTTCAAACTGTCTGTAGCGTTTTGAGCCGAAATTCGTACGTCTTCTATTGAGTCACAATTTCAATTGCACAATTTTGGACTCATTTTGAATCGATGACAGTGAAACAACGGAACTTCGAAATAGTTTGTAACAGGCCTTACACGGTACAATGGGACCTGCTAAAGTTGCCTATGACATTTTTGAGCCGAAATCATTACGTCTTCATACCGGCGCGAAATGATCTTTAAAGTGAGTTTGAAGTGCAAGTGCAATGCTCGACTCATTTCTTGGTACGACAACAGCGCAACGGTGAAACATCGCAATAGTTTGAATTGAGGCGTGCATAACAAAATGCCACCTGTTCAAACTGTCTGTAGCGTTTTGAGCCGAAATTCGTACGTCTTCTATTGAGTCACAATTTCAATTGCACAATTTTGGACTCATTTTGAATCGATGACAGTGAAACAACGGAACTTCGAAATAGTTTGTAACAGGCCTTACACGGTACAATGGGACCTGCTAAAGTTGCCTATGACATTTTTGAGCCGAAATCATTACGTCTTCATACCGGCGCGAAATGATCTTTAAAGTGAGTTTGAAGTGCAAGTGCAATGCTCGACTCATTTTTGGTACGACAACAGCGCAACAGTGAAACATCGCAATAGTTTGAATTGAGGCGTGCATAACAAAATGCCACCTGTTCAAACTGTCTGTAGCGTTTTGAGCCGAAATTCGTACGTCTTCTATTGAGTCACAATTTCAATTGCACAATTTTGGACTCATTTTGAATCGATGACAGTGAAACAACGGAACTTCGAAATAGTTTGTAACAGGCCTTACACGGTACAATGGGACCTGCTAAAGTTGCCTATGACATTTTTGAGCCGAAATCATTACGTCTTCATACCGGCGCGAAATGATCTTTAAAGTGAGTTTGAAGTGCAAGTGCAATGCTCGACTCGCTTGGTTGGTACGACAACAGCGCAACAGTGAAACATCGCAATAGTTTGAATTGAGGCGTGCATAACAAAATGCCACCTGTTCAAACTGTCTGTAGCGTTTTGAGCCGAAATTCGTACGTCTTCTATTGAGTCACAATTTCAATTGCACAATTTTGGACTCATTTTGAATCGATGACAGTGAAACAACGGAACTTCGAAATAGTTTGTAACAGGCCTTACACGGTACAATGGGACCTGCTAAAGTTGCCTATGACATTTTTGAGCCGAAATCATTACGTCTTCATACCGGCGCGAAATGATCTTTAAAGTGAGTTTGAAGTGCAAGTGCAATGCTCGACTCATTTTTTTGGTACGACAACAGCGCAACAGTGAAACATCGCAATAGTTTGAATTGAGGCGTGCATAACAAAATGCCACCTGTTCAAACTGTCTGTAGCGTTTTGAGCCGAAATTCGTACGTCTTCTATTGAGTCACAATTTCAATTGCACAATTTTGGACTCATTTTGAATCGATGACAGTGAAACAACGGAACTTCGAAATAGTTTGTAACAGGCCTTACACGGTACAATGGGACCTGCTAAAGTTGCCTATGACATTTTTGAGCCGAAATCATTACGTCTTCATACCGGCGCGAAATGATCTTTAAAGTGAGTTTGAAGTGCAAGTGCAATGCTCGACTCATTTTTTGGTACGACAACAGCGCAACGGTGAAACATCGCAATAGTTTGAATTGAGGCGTGCATAACAAAATGCCACCTGTTCAAACTGTCTGTAGCGTTTTGAGCCGAAATTCGTACGTCTTCTATTGAGTCACAATTTCAATTGCACAATTTTGGACTCATTTTGAATCGATGACAGTGAAACAACGGAACTTCGAAATAGTTTGTAACAGGCCTTACACGGTACAATGGGACCTGCTAAAGTTGCCTATGACATTTTTGAGCCGAAATCATTACGTCTTCATACCGGCGCGAAATGATCTTTAAAGTGAGTTTGAAGTGCAAGTGCAATGCTCGACTCATTCTTTGGTACGACAACAGCGCAACGGTGAAACATCGCAATAGTTTGAATTGAGGCGTGCATAACAAAATGCCACCTGTTCAAACTGTCTGTAGCGTTTTGAGCCGAAATTCGTACGTCTTCTATTGAGTCACAATTTCAATTGCACAATTTTGGACTCATTTTGAATCGATGACAGTGAAACAACGGAACTTCGAAATAGTTTGTAACAGGCCTTACACGGTACAATGGGACCTGCTAAAGTTGCCTATGACATTTTTGAGCCGAAATCATTACGTCTTCATACCGGCGCGAAATGATCTTTAAAGTGAGTTTGAAGTGCAAGTGCAATGCTCGACTCATTTTTTGGTACGACAACAGCGCAACGGTGAAACATCGCAATAGTTTGAATTGAGGCGTGCATAACAAAATGCCACCTGTTCAAACTGTCTGTAGCGTTTTGAGCCGAAATTCGTACGTCTTCTATTGAGTCACAATTTCAATTGCACAATTTTGGACTCATTTTGAATCGATGACAGTGAAACAACGGAACTTCGAAATAGTTTGTAACAGGCCTTACACGGTACAATGGGACCTGCTAAAGTTGCCTATGACATTTTTGAGCCGAAATCATTACGTCTTCATACCGGCGCGAAATGATCTTTAAAGTGAGTTTGAAGTGCAAGTGCAATGCTCGACTCACTTTTTGGTACGACAACAGCGCAACGGTGAAACATCGCAATAGTTTGAATTGAGGCGTGCATAACAAAATGCCACCTGTTCAAACTGTCTGTAGCGTTTTGAGCCGAAATTCGTACGTCTTCTATTGAGTCACAATTTCAATTGCACAATTTTGGACTCATTTTGAATCGATGACAGTGAAACAACGGAACTTCGAAATAGTTTGTAACAGGCCTTACACGGTACAATGGGACCTGCTAAAGTTGCCTATGACATTTTTGAGCCGAAATCATTACGTCTTCATACCGGCGCGAAATGATCTTTAAAGTGAGTTTGAAGTGCAAGTGCAATGCTCGACTCATTTTTGGTACGACAACAGCGCAACGGTGAAACATCGCAATAGTTTGAATTGAGGCGTGCATAACAAAATGCCACCTGTTCAAACTGTCTGTAGCGTTTTGAGCCGAAATTCGTACGTCTTCTATTGAGTCACAATTTCAATTGCACAATTTTGGACTCATTTTGAATCGATGACAGTGAAACAACGGAACTTCGAAATAGTTTGTAACAGGCCTTACACGGTACAATGGGACCTGCTAAAGTTGCCTATGACATTTTTGAGCCGAAATCATTACGTCTTCATACCGGCGCGAAATGATCTTTAAAGTGAGTTTGAAGTGCAAGTGCAATGCTCGACTCATTTTTTGGTACGACAACAGCGCAACGGTGAAACATCGCAATAGTTTGAATTGAGGCGTGCATAACAAAATGCCACCTGTTCAAACTGTCTGTAGCGTTTTGAGCCGAAATTCGTACGTCTTCTATTGAGTCACAATTTCAATTGCACAATTTTGGACTCATTTTGAATCGATGACAGTGAAACAACGGAACTTCGAAATAGTTTGTAACAGGCCTTACACGGTACAATGGGACCTGCTAAAGTTGCCTATGACATTTTTGAGCCGAAATCATTACGTCTTCATACCGGCGCGAAATGATCTTTAAAGTGAGTTTGAAGTGCAAGTGCAATGCTCGACTCATTTTTGGTACGACAACAGCGCAACGGTGAAACATCGCAATAGTTTGAATTGAGGCGTGCATAACAAAATGCCACCTGTTCAAACTGTCTGTAGCGTTTTGAGCCGAAATTCGTACGTCTTCTATTGAGTCACAATTTCAATTGCACAATTTTGGACTCATTTTGAATCGATGACAGTGAAACAACGGAACTTCGAAATAGTTTGTAACAGGCCTTACACGGTACAATGGGACCTGCTAAAGTTGCCTATGACATTTTTGAGCCGAAATCATTACGTCTTCATACCGGCGCGAAATGATCTTTAAAGTGAGTTTGAAGTGCAAGTGCAATGCTCGACTCATTTTTTGGTACGACAACAGCGCAACAGTGAAACATCGCAATAGTTTGAATTGAGGCGTGCATAACAAAATGCCACCTGTTCAAACTGTCTGTAGCGTTTTGAGCCGAAATTCGTACGTCTTCTATTGAGTCACAATTTCAATTGCACAATTTTGGACTCATTTTGAATCGATGACAGTGAAACAACGGAACTTCGAAATAGTTTGTAACAGGCCTTACACGGTACAATGGGACCTGCTAAAGTTGCCTATGACATTTTTGAGCCGAAATCATTACGTCTTCATACCGGCGCGAAATGATCTTTAAAGTGAGTTTGAAGTGCAAGTGCAATGCTCGACTCATTTTTTGGTACGACAACAGCGCAACAGTGAAACATCGCAATAGTTTGAATTGAGGCGTGCATAACAAAATGCCACCTGTTCAAACTGTCTGTAGCGTTTTGAGCCGAAATTCGTACGTCTTCTATTGAGTCACAATTTCAATTGCACAATTTTGGACTCATTTTGAATCGATGACAGTGAAACAACGGAACTTCGAAATAGTTTGTAACAGGCCTTACACGGTACAATGGGACCTGCTAAAGTTGCCTATGACATTTTTGAGCCGAAATCATTACGTCTTCATACCGGCGCGAAATGATCTTTAAAGTGAGTTTGAAGTGCAAGTGCAATGCTCGACTAATTTTTTGGTACGACAACAGCGCAACAGTGAAACATCGCAATAGTTTGAATTGAGGCGTGCATAACAAAATGCCACCTGTTCAAACTGTCTGTAGCGTTTTGAGCCGAAATTCGTACGTCTTCTATTGAGTCACAATTTCAATTGCACAATTTTGGACTCATTTTGAATCGATGACAGTGAAACAACGGAACTTCGAAATAGTTTGTAACAGGCCTTACACGGTACAATGGGACCTGCTAAAGTTGCCTATGACATTTTTGAGCCGAAATCATTACGTCTTCATACCGGCGCGAAATGATCTTTAAAGTGAGTTTGAAGTGCAAGTGCAATGCTCGACTCATTTTTTGGTACGACAACAGCGCAACGGTGAAACATCGCAATAGTTTGAATTGAGGCGTGCATAACAAAATGCCACCTGTTCAAACTGTCTGTAGCGTTTTGAGCCGAAATTCGTACGTCTTCTATTGAGTCACAATTTCAATTGCACAATTTTGGACTCATTTTGAATCGATGACAGTGAAACAACGGAACTTCGAAATAGTTTGTAACAGGCCTTACACGGTACAATGGGACCTGCTAAAGTTGCCTATGACATTTTTGAGCCGAAATCATTACGTCTTCATACCGGCGCGAAATGATCTTTAAAGTGAGTTTGAAGTGCAAGTGCAATGCTCGACTCATTTGTTGGTACGACAACAGCGCAACGGTGAAACATCGCAATAGTTTGAATTGAGGCGTGCATAACAAAATGCCACCTGTTCAAACTGTCTGTAGCGTTTTGAGCCGAAATTCGTACGTCTTCTATTGAGTCACAATTTCAATTGCACAATTTTGGACTCATTTTGAATCGATGACAGTGAAACAACGGAACTTCGAAATAGTTTGTAACAGGCCTTACACGGTACAATGGGACCTGCTAAAGTTGCCTATGACATTTTTGAGCCGAAATCATTACGTCTTCATACCGGCGCGAAATGATCTTTAAAGTGAGTTTGAAGTGCAAGTGCAATGCTCGACTCATTTTTGGTACGACAACAGCGCAACGGTGAAACATCGCAATAGTTTGAATTGAGGCGTGCATAACAAAATGCCACCTGTTCAAACTGTCTGTAGCGTTTTGAGCCGAAATTCGTACGTCTTCTATTGAGTCACAATTTCAATTGCACAATTTTGGACTCATTTTGAATCGATGACAGTGAAACAACGGAACTTCGAAATAGTTTGTAACAGGCCTTACACGGTACAATGGGACCTGCTAAAGTTGCCTATGACATTTTTGAGCCGAAATCATTACGTCTTCATACCGGCGCGAAATGATCTTTAAAGTGAGTTTGAAGTGCAAGTGCAATGCTCGACTCATATTTAGGTACGACAACAGCGCAACAGTGAAACATCGCAATAGTTTGAATTGAGGCGTGCATAACAAAATGCCACCTGTTCAAACTGTCTGTAGCGTTTTGAGCCGAAATTCGTACGTCTTCTATTGAGTCACAATTTCAATTGCACAATTTTGGACTCATTTTGAATCGATGACAGTGAAACAACGGAACTTCGAAATAGTTTGTAACAGGCCTTACACGGTACAATGGGACCTGCTAAAGTTGCCTATGACATTTTTGAGCCGAAATCATTACGTCTTCATACCGGCGCGAAATGATCTTTAAAGTGAGTTTGAAGTGCAAGTGCAATGCTCGACTCATTTTTGGTACGACAACAGCGCAACAGTGAAACATCGCAATAGTTTGAATTGAGGCGTGCATAACAAAATGCCACCTGTTCAAACTGTCTGTAGCGTTTTGAGCCGAAATTCGTACGTCTTCTATTGAGTCACAATTTCAATTGCACAATTTTGGACTCATTTTGAATCGATGACAGTGAAACAACGGAACTTCGAAATAGTTTGTAACAGGCCTTACACGGTACAATGGGACCTGCTAAAGTTGCCTATGACATTTTTGAGCCGAAATCATTACGTCTTCATACCGGCGCGAAATGATCTTTAAAGTGAGTTTGAAGTGCAAGTGCAATGCTCGACTCATTTTTTGGTACGACAACAGCGCAACAGTGAAACATCGCAATAGTTTGAATTGAGGCGTGCATAACAAAATGCCACCTGTTCAAACTGTCTGTAGCGTTTTGAGCCGAAATTCGTACGTCTTCTATTGAGTCACAATTTCAATTGCACAATTTTGGACTCATTTTGAATCGATGACAGTGAAACAACGGAACTTCGAAATAGTTTGTAACAGGCCTTACACGGTACAATGGGACCTGCTAAAGTTGCCTATGACATTTTTGAGCCGAAATCATTACGTCTTCATACCGGCGCGAAATGATCTTTAAAGTGAGTTTGAAGTGCAAGTGCAATGCTCGACTCATTTTTTGGTACGACAACAGCGCAACGGTGAAACATCGCAATAGTTTGAATTGAGGCGTGCATAACAAAATGCCACCTGTTCAAACTGTCTGTAGCGTTTTGAGCCGAAATTCGTACGTCTTCTATTGAGTCACAATTTCAATTGCACAATTTTGGACTCATTTTGAATCGATGACAGTGAAACAACGGAACTTCGAAATAGTTTGTAACAGGCCTTACACGGTACAATGGGACCTGCTAAAGTTGCCTATGACATTTTTGAGCCGAAATCATTACGTCTTCATACCGGCGCGAAATGATCTTTAAAGTGAGTTTGAAGTGCAAGTGCAATGCTCGACTCATTTTTTGGTACGACAACAGCGCAACAGTGAAACATCGCAATAGTTTGAATTGAGGCGTGCATAACAAAATGCCACCTGTTCAAACTGTCTGTAGCGTTTTGAGCCGAAATTCGTACGTCTTCTATTGAGTCACAATTTCAATTGCACAATTTTGGACTCATTTTGAATCGATGACAGTGAAACAACGGAACTTCGAAATAGTTTGTAACAGGCCTTACACGGTACAATGGGACCTGCTAAAGTTGCCTATGACATTTTTGAGCCGAAATCATTACGTCTTCATACCGGCGCGAAATGATCTTTAAAGTGAGTTTGAAGTGCAAGTGCAATGCTCGACTCATTTTTGGTACGACAACAGCGCAACGGTGAAACATCGCAATAGTTTGAATTGAGGCGTGCATAACAAAATGCCACCTGTTCAAACTGTCTGTAGCGTTTTGAGCCGAAATTCGTACGTCTTCTATTGAGTCACAATTTCAATTGCACAATTTTGGACTCATTTTGAATCGATGACAGTGAAACAACGGAACTTCGAAATAGTTTGTAACAGGCCTTACACGGTACAATGGGACCTGCTAAAGTTGCCTATGACATTTTTGAGCCGAAATCATTACGTCTTCATACCGGCGCGAAATGATCTTTAAAGTGAGTTTGAAGTGCAAGTGCAATGCTCGACTCATTTTTTGGTACGACAACAGCGCAACGGTGAAACATCGCAATAGTTTGAATTGAGGCGTGCATAACAAAATGCCACCTGTTCAAACTGTCTGTAGCGTTTTGAGCCGAAATTCGTACGTCTTCTATTGAGTCACAATTTCAATTGCACAATTTTGGACTCATTTTGAATCGATGACAGTGAAACAACGGAACTTCGAAATAGTTTGTAACAGGCCTTACACGGTACAATGGGACCTGCTAAAGTTGCCTATGACATTTTTGAGCCGAAATCATTACGTCTTCATACCGGCGCGAAATGATCTTTAAAGTGAGTTTGAAGTGCAAGTGCAATGCTCGACTCATTTTTTGGTACGACAACAGCGCAACGGTGAAACATCGCAATAGTTTGAATTGAGGCGTGCATAACAAAATGCCACCTGTTCAAACTGTCTGTAGCGTTTTGAGCCGAAATTCGTACGTCTTCTATTGAGTCACAATTTCAATTGCACAATTTTGGACTCATTTTGAATCGATGACAGTGAAACAACGGAACTTCGAAATAGTTTGTAACAGGCCTTACACGGTACAATGGGACCTGCTAAAGTTGCCTATGACATTTTTGAGCCGAAATCATTACGTCTTCATACCGGCGCGAAATGATCTTTAAAGTGAGTTTGAAGTGCAAGTGCAATGCTCGACTCATTTTTTGGTACGACAACAGCGCAACAGTGAAACATCGCAATAGTTTGAATTGAGGCGTGCATAACAAAATGCCACCTGTTCAAACTGTCTGTAGCGTTTTGAGCCGAAATTCGTACGTCTTCTATTGAGTCACAATTTCAATTGCACAATTTTGGACTCATTTTGAATCGATGACAGTGAAACAACGGAACTTCGAAATAGTTTGTAACAGGCCTTACACGGTACAATGGGACCTGCTAAAGTTGCCTATGACATTTTTGAGCCGAAATCATTACGTCTTCATACCGGCGCGAAATGATCTTTAAAGTGAGTTTGAAGTGCAAGTGCAATGCTCGACTCATTTTTTGGTACGACAACAGCGCAACAGTGAAACATCGCAATAGTTTGAATTGAGGCGTGCATAACAAAATGCCACCTGTTCAAACTGTCTGTAGCGTTTTGAGCCGAAATTCGTACGTCTTCTATTGAGTCACAATTTCAATTGCACAATTTTGGACTCATTTTGAATCGATGACAGTGAAACAACGGAACTTCGAAATAGTTTGTAACAGGCCTTACACGGTACAATGGGACCTGCTAAAGTTGCCTATGACATTTTTGAGCCGAAATCATTACGTCTTCATACCGGCGCGAAATGATCTTTAAAGTGAGTTTGAAGTGCAAGTGCAATGCTCGACTCATTTTTGGTACGACAACAGCGCAACAGTGAAACATCGCAATAGTTTGAATTGAGGCGTGCATAACAAAATGCCACCTGTTCAAACTGTCTGTAGCGTTTTGAGCCGAAATTCGTACGTCTTCTATTGAGTCACAATTTCAATTGCACAATTTTGGACTCATTTTGAATCGATGACAGTGAAACAACGGAACTTCGAAATAGTTTGTAACAGGCCTTACACGGTACAATGGGACCTGCTAAAGTTGCCTATGACATTTTTGAGCCGAAATCATTACGTCTTCATACCGGCGCGAAATGATCTTTAAAGTGAGTTTGAAGTGCAAGTGCAATGCTCGACTCATTTTTGGTACGACAACAGCGCAACAGTGAAACATCGCAATAGTTTGAATTGAGGCGTGCATAACAAAATGCCACCTGTTCAAACTGTCTGTAGCGTTTTGAGCCGAAATTCGTACGTCTTCTATTGAGTCACAATTTCAATTGCACAATTTTGGACTCATTTTGAATCGATGACAGTGAAACAACGGAACTTCGAAATAGTTTGTAACAGGCCTTACACGGTACAATGGGACCTGCTAAAGTTGCCTATGACATTTTTGAGCCGAAATCATTACGTCTTCATACCGGCGCGAAATGATCTTTAAAGTGAGTTTGAAGTGCAAGTGCAATGCTCGACTCATTTTTGGTACGACAACAGCGCAACAGTGAAACATCGCAATAGTTTGAATTGAGGCGTGCATAACAAAATGCCACCTGTTCAAACTGTCTGTAGCGTTTTGAGCCGAAATTCGTACGTCTTCTATTGAGTCACAATTTCAATTGCACAATTTTGGACTCATTTTGAATCGATGACAGTGAAACAACGGAACTTCGAAATAGTTTGTAACAGGCCTTACACGGTACAATGGGACCTGCTAAAGTTGCCTATGACATTTTTGAGCCGAAATCATTACGTCTTCATACCGGCGCGAAATGATCTTTAAAGTGAGTTTGAAGTGCAAGTGCAATGCTCGACTCATTTTTGGTACGACAACAGCGCAACAGTGAAACATCGCAATAGTTTGAATTGAGGCGTGCATAACAAAATGCCACCTGTTCAAACTGTCTGTAGCGTTTTGAGCCGAAATTCGTACGTCTTCTATTGAGTCACAATTTCAATTGCACAATTTTGGACTCATTTTGAATCGATGACAGTGAAACAACGGAACTTCGAAATAGTTTGTAACAGGCCTTACACGGTACAATGGGACCTGCTAAAGTTGCCTATGACATTTTTGAGCCGAAATCATTACGTCTTCATACCGGCGCGAAATGATCTTTAAAGTGAGTTTGAAGTGCAAGTGCAATGCTCGACTCATTTTTGGTACGACAACAGCGCAACGGTGAAACATCGCAATAGTTTGAATTGAGGCGTGCATAACAAAATGCCACCTGTTCAAACTGTCTGTAGCGTTTTGAGCCGAAATTCGTACGTCTTCTATTGAGTCACAATTTCAATTGCACAATTTTGGACTCATTTTGAATCGATGACAGTGAAACAACGGAACTTCGAAATAGTTTGTAACAGGCCTTACACGGTACAATGGGACCTGCTAAAGTTGCCTATGACATTTTTGAGCCGAAATCATTACGTCTTCATACCGGCGCGAAATGATCTTTAAAGTGAGTTTGAAGTGCAAGTGCAATGCTCGACTCATTTTTTGGTACGACAACAGCGCAACAGTGAAACATCGCAATAGTTTGAATTGAGGCGTGCATAACAAAATGCCACCTGTTCAAACTGTCTGTAGCGTTTTGAGCCGAAATTCGTACGTCTTCTATTGAGTCACAATTTCAATTGCACAATTTTGGACTCATTTTGAATCGATGACAGTGAAACAACGGAACTTCGAAATAGTTTGTAACAGGCCTTACACGGTACAATGGGACCTGCTAAAGTTGCCTATGACATTTTTGAGCCGAAATCATTACGTCTTCATACCGGCGCGAAATGATCTTTAAAGTGAGTTTGAAGTGCAAGTGCAATGCTCGACTCATTTTTTGGTACGACAACAGCGCAACGGTGAAACATCGCAATAGTTTGAATTGAGGCGTGCATAACAAAATGCCACCTGTTCAAACTGTCTGTAGCGTTTTGAGCCGAAATTCGTACGTCTTCTATTGAGTCACAATTTCAATTGCACAATTTTGGACTCATTTTGAATCGATGACAGTGAAACAACGGAACTTCGAAATAGTTTGTAACAGGCCTTACACGGTACAATGGGACCTGCTAAAGTTGCCTATGACATTTTTGAGCCGAAATCATTACGTCTTCATACCGGCGCGAAATGATCTTTAAAGTGAGTTTGAAGTGCAAGTGCAATGCTCGACTCATTTTTGGTACGACAACAGCGCAACAGTGAAACATCGCAATAGTTTGAATTGAGGCGTGCATAACAAAATGCCACCTGTTCAAACTGTCTGTAGCGTTTTGAGCCGAAATTCGTACGTCTTCTATTGAGTCACAATTTCAATTGCACAATTTTGGACTCATTTTGAATCGATGACAGTGAAACAACGGAACTTCGAAATAGTTTGTAACAGGCCTTACACGGTACAATGGGACCTGCTAAAGTTGCCTATGACATTTTTGAGCCGAAATCATTACGTCTTCATACCGGCGCGAAATGATCTTTAAAGTGAGTTTGAAGTGCAAGTGCAATGCTCGACTCATTTTTTGGTACGACAACAGCGCAACGGTGAAACATCGCAATAGTTTGAATTGAGGCGTGCATAACAAAATGCCACCTGTTCAAACTGTCTGTAGCGTTTTGAGCCGAAATTCGTACGTCTTCTATTGAGTCACAATTTCAATTGCACAATTTTGGACTCATTTTGAATCGATGACAGTGAAACAACGGAACTTCGAAATAGTTTGTAACAGGCCTTACACGGTACAATGGGACCTGCTAAAGTTGCCTATGACATTTTTGAGCCGAAATCATTACGTCTTCATACCGGCGCGAAATGATCTTTAAAGTGAGTTTGAAGTGCAAGTGCAATGCTCGACTCATTTTTTGGTACGACAACAGCGCAACAGTGAAACATCGCAATAGTTTGAATTGAGGCGTGCATAACAAAATGCCACCTGTTCAAACTGTCTGTAGCGTTTTGAGCCGAAATTCGTACGTCTTCTATTGAGTCACAATTTCAATTGCACAATTTTGGACTCATTTTGAATCGATGACAGTGAAACAACGGAACTTCGAAATAGTTTGTAACAGGCCTTACACGGTACAATGGGACCTGCTAAAGTTGCCTATGACATTTTTGAGCCGAAATCATTACGTCTTCATACCGGCGCGAAATGATCTTTAAAGTGAGTTTGAAGTGCAAGTGCAATGCTCGACTCATTTTTGGTACGACAACAGCGCAACAGTGAAACATCGCAATAGTTTGAATTGAGGCGTGCATAACAAAATGCCACCTGTTCAAACTGTCTGTAGCGTTTTGAGCCGAAATTCGTACGTCTTCTATTGAGTCACAATTTCAATTGCACAATTTTGGACTCATTTTGAATCGATGACAGTGAAACAACGGAACTTCGAAATAGTTTGTAACAGGCCTTACACGGTACAATGGGACCTGCTAAAGTTGCCTATGACATTTTTGAGCCGAAATCATTACGTCTTCATACCGGCGCGAAATGATCTTTAAAGTGAGTTTGAAGTGCAAGTGCAATGCTCGACTCATTTTTGGTACGACAACAGCGCAACAGTGAAACATCGCAATAGTTTGAATTGAGGCGTGCATAACAAAATGCCACCTGTTCAAACTGTCTGTAGCGTTTTGAGCCGAAATTCGTACGTCTTCTATTGAGTCACAATTTCAATTGCACAATTTTGGACTCATTTTGAATCGATGACAGTGAAACAACGGAACTTCGAAATAGTTTGTAACAGGCCTTACACGGTACAATGGGACCTGCTAAAGTTGCCTATGACATTTTTGAGCCGAAATCATTACGTCTTCATACCGGCGCGAAATGATCTTTAAAGTGAGTTTGAAGTGCAAGTGCAATGCTCGACTCATTTTTTGGTACGACAACAGCGCAACAGTGAAACATCGCAATAGTTTGAATTGAGGCGTGCATAACAAAATGCCACCTGTTCAAACTGTCTGTAGCGTTTTGAGCCGAAATTCGTACGTCTTCTATTGAGTCACAATTTCAATTGCACAATTTTGGACTCATTTTGAATCGATGACAGTGAAACAACGGAACTTCGAAATAGTTTGTAACAGGCCTTACACGGTACAATGGGACCTGCTAAAGTTGCCTATGACATTTTTGAGCCGAAATCATTACGTCTTCATACCGGCGCGAAATGATCTTTAAAGTGAGTTTGAAGTGCAAGTGCAATGCTCGACTCATTTTTTGGTACGACAACAGCGCAACAGTGAAACATCGCAATAGTTTGAATTGAGGCGTGCATAACAAAATGCCACCTGTTCAAACTGTCTGTAGCGTTTTGAGCCGAAATTCGTACGTCTTCTATTGAGTCACAATTTCAATTGCACAATTTTGGACTCATTTTGAATCGATGACAGTGAAACAACGGAACTTCGAAATAGTTTGTAACAGGCCTTACACGGTACAATGGGACCTGCTAAAGTTGCCTATGACATTTTTGAGCCGAAATCATTACGTCTTCATACCGGCGCGAAATGATCTTTAAAGTGAGTTTGAAGTGCAAGTGCAATGCTCGACTCATTTTTGGTACGACAACAGCGCAACGGTGAAACATCGCAATAGTTTGAATTGAGGCGTGCATAACAAAATGCCACCTGTTCAAACTGTCTGTAGCGTTTTGAGCCGAAATTCGTACGTCTTCTATTGAGTCACAATTTCAATTGCACAATTTTGGACTCATTTTGAATCGATGACAGTGAAACAACGGAACTTCGAAATAGTTTGTAACAGGCCTTACACGGTACAATGGGACCTGCTAAAGTTGCCTATGACATTTTTGAGCCGAAATCATTACGTCTTCATACCGGCGCGAAATGATCTTTAAAGTGAGTTTGAAGTGCAAGTGCAATGCTCGACTCATTTTTGGTACGACAACAGCGCAACGGTGAAACATCGCAATAGTTTGAATTGAGGCGTGCATAACAAAATGCCACCTGTTCAAACTGTCTGTAGCGTTTTGAGCCGAAATTCGTACGTCTTCTATTGAGTCACAATTTCAATTGCACAATTTTGGACTCATTTTGAATCGATGACAGTGAAACAACGGAACTTCGAAATAGTTTGTAACAGGCCTTACACGGTACAATGGGACCTGCTAAAGTTGCCTATGACATTTTTGAGCCGAAATCATTACGTCTTCATACCGGCGCGAAATGATCTTTAAAGTGAGTTTGAAGTGCAAGTGCAATGCTCGACTCATTTTTTGGTACGACAACAGCGCAACGGTGAAACATCGCAATAGTTTGAATTGAGGCGTGCATAACAAAATGCCACCTGTTCAAACTGTCTGTAGCGTTTTGAGCCGAAATTCGTACGTCTTCTATTGAGTCACAATTTCAATTGCACAATTTTGGACTCATTTTGAATCGATGACAGTGAAACAACGGAACTTCGAAATAGTTTGTAACAGGCCTTACACGGTACAATGGGACCTGCTAAAGTTGCCTATGACATTTTTGAGCCGAAATCATTACGTCTTCATACCGGCGCGAAATGATCTTTAAAGTGAGTTTGAAGTGCAAGTGCAATGCTCGACTCATTTTTTGGTACGACAACAGCGCAACAGTGAAACATCGCAATAGTTTGAATTGAGGCGTGCATAACAAAATGCCACCTGTTCAAACTGTCTGTAGCGTTTTGAGCCGAAATTCGTACGTCTTCTATTGAGTCACAATTTCAATTGCACAATTTTGGACTCATTTTGAATCGATGACAGTGAAACAACGGAACTTCGAAATAGTTTGTAACAGGCCTTACACGGTACAATGGGACCTGCTAAAGTTGCCTATGACATTTTTGAGCCGAAATCATTACGTCTTCATACCGGCGCGAAATGATCTTTAAAGTGAGTTTGAAGTGCAAGTGCAATGCTCGACTCATTTTTTGGTACGACAACAGCGCAACAGTGAAACATCGCAATAGTTTGAATTGAGGCGTGCATAACAAAATGCCACCTGTTCAAACTGTCTGTAGCGTTTTGAGCCGAAATTCGTACGTCTTCTATTGAGTCACAATTTCAATTGCACAATTTTGGACTCATTTTGAATCGATGACAGTGAAACAACGGAACTTCGAAATAGTTTGTAACAGGCCTTACACGGTACAATGGGACCTGCTAAAGTTGCCTATGACATTTTTGAGCCGAAATCATTACGTCTTCATACCGGCGCGAAATGATCTTTAAAGTGAGTTTGAAGTGCAAGTGCAATGCTCGACTCATTTTTTGGTACGACAACAGCGCAACAGTGAAACATCGCAATAGTTTGAATTGAGGCGTGCATAACAAAATGCCACCTGTTCAAACTGTCTGTAGCGTTTTGAGCCGAAATTCGTACGTCTTCTATTGAGTCACAATTTCAATTGCACAATTTTGGACTCATTTTGAATCGATGACAGTGAAACAACGGAACTTCGAAATAGTTTGTAACAGGCCTTACACGGTACAATGGGACCTGCTAAAGTTGCCTATGACATTTTTGAGCCGAAATCATTACGTCTTCATACCGGCGCGAAATGATCTTTAAAGTGAGTTTGAAGTGCAAGTGCAATGCTCGACTCTATTTTTGGTACGACAACAGCGCAACAGTGAAACATCGCAATAGTTTGAATTGAGGCGTGCATAACAAAATGCCACCTGTTCAAACTGTCTGTAGCGTTTTGAGCCGAAATTCGTACGTCTTCTATTGAGTCACAATTTCAATTGCACAATTTTGGACTCATTTTGAATCGATGACAGTGAAACAACGGAACTTCGAAATAGTTTGTAACAGGCCTTACACGGTACAATGGGACCTGCTAAAGTTGCCTATGACATTTTTGAGCCGAAATCATTACGTCTTCATACCGGCGCGAAATGATCTTTAAAGTGAGTTTGAAGTGCAAGTGCAATGCTCGACTCATTTTTGGTACGACAACAGCGCAACAGTGAAACATCGCAATAGTTTGAATTGAGGCGTGCATAACAAAATGCCACCTGTTCAAACTGTCTGTAGCGTTTTGAGCCGAAATTCGTACGTCTTCTATTGAGTCACAATTTCAATTGCACAATTTTGGACTCATTTTGAATCGATGACAGTGAAACAACGGAACTTCGAAATAGTTTGTAACAGGCCTTACACGGTACAATGGGACCTGCTAAAGTTGCCTATGACATTTTTGAGCCGAAATCATTACGTCTTCATACCGGCGCGAAATGATCTTTAAAGTGAGTTTGAAGTGCAAGTGCAATGCTCGACTCATTTTTTGGTACGACAACAGCGCAACAGTGAAACATCGCAATAGTTTGAATTGAGGCGTGCATAACAAAATGCCACCTGTTCAAACTGTCTGTAGCGTTTTGAGCCGAAATTCGTACGTCTTCTATTGAGTCACAATTTCAATTGCACAATTTTGGACTCATTTTGAATCGATGACAGTGAAACAACGGAACTTCGAAATAGTTTGTAACAGGCCTTACACGGTACAATGGGACCTGCTAAAGTTGCCTATGACATTTTTGAGCCGAAATCACCATATAGCATATCTTGGTTAGATTGTTACGTCAACCCTGGAGGCCTGGCTACTCGGCCGGAGCCGAGAAATTTCTCTGAATAGGCTACCGCTGTCATCCTCATTTATTTACGGACACTCATTCATCTGTCTAGCTCCAGTTCTCGGACCAACCTCGTACAATATGCATTCTGGCCGAATATAAGTGTATAAATGGCCTAGCCAACTTACAGTCCTTGTATTTAATCTTGAGCTATCTTAGCCGATATCTGTTGTTACTGCTTTACAAGTAGCAGTGCACTGATGCCTAGTGATAAGTTAAATAATTTTGCGTTACGGTATACAGGGCCCTGATAAGTGAGATGTTGGGTTAGTGTGTTATTTCTTCTCTGATCGCAAGAGCGTCACACTTGAAAGTGGCCTACTCAAATGACAACATGCGTAGAACTAAAAACATTCCACCCATGGAATAATCTATTACCCAAATTTTGCATAGCATTTTTGCGATACAAGTTCCATTTTGTGTATCAATTTTCAGAATTTGCATAGCAATTTTCACTGTCATACTTTTCTTCTTTTATGCTGTCCTGTGATTCATCACATCTGCTATTCCCCTCTATGATAACGGTGTTAAGTTATATGCTGAAACTGGACCTAAACATCGACTTAATGTGACTACACTGTCTACGAAAAGTCTGGTCTGAAATATTAATATGAATCTGCAGAAACAAGGCACTAAGTACTGACTTCAATTCCATATGGGACTGAATCAGCTCGTTGCTTTGCTGTAGAGTATACGGTCTTCCAGAAAGTATGTCAAAAATATTCACCCAACAAACTGGATGCACTTGATGCACTAACAAACTGAAACGCGCCAGAAGACAGACATGACCTCGGTGGTTTTCCCCACCATGATAACAAGCAAAATTTCGAGCGTGCGATCCGTTTCTAACGGTGTTGCTAAACTTCTCATCTTTATAACATACGAAGACTACTATGGGTTTTGTTACAGTCTCATTCAGGGTAGTCAGAACGATGTCAAAGATGCCCAATATAATCAAGTTTTCACACAGAAATAACTGCTCTTCCCTGTTCGTCAGCTAAAAATCCCTTGTTAAAAGCATAATTAAGGGAGTTGACAACAAGTTCCCCAATACTATCCCAAAAAGTGAGATAAAATTCAGTTGGGAGGCCACCCGACCCCGGAGATTTATTTCTGGTAATGTAAAGAAACACCTGGCGACATTCAGATATATATAAAAGGCCTTCACAATTTAACATCTGGTCATTAGAAATAGTTACATGCTGATAATTCCAAATTTCCAATAATTCTTATTTGTATAGAAACTACCTGCAAGAACGTTATTGTTTTTCTTATAGAGAGCAGAGAAAACCCTTTCCCCTTCTAGTAAAATATCTTCAGGACTTGTTAACACCTTATTCTCCGCAGTGATCAATTCGTTAAAAGTACTAGAGATTTTATGACGTTTTTCTAACCCCAAAAAGTATTTTTGTGTTTTCCCCCTTCTTCAATCCATCTTGCACGAATTATTATCCCTTTCAGCCTAAAGTTATAAAACTGGCCGAGTTTTGCCATAGCATCATACAGTAGTTCTTTAATTTCATGTGACCGGTTCGTCGAATGAAGGTGCTCATACAACTGAACTTTTTCAAGAATCTTTCTTTCGTCAATTTTACGAGCCCTTGCCCGCATCTTAGAGTAGTCACTAGAAACAGATCTTATATTAAGTTTACACAATTCCCATAAGAGACTAGGATTGGCCTCAATGTTTGAGGCTACCGTGTCGTTCATCGTATTTTTGATCATCCCACAAAGGCATCGGTCAGACAACAAAGATATCTTAAGTTTCCAAACACCCGGTCCCCTGGGATTTCCTAAAAGAATCTTTATGGAAATGCTATCATGATCAGAGCCAAAAATTGGAGAACTTTTGCTATCCATGACACAGTTCCTTAAAAAAAGGAAGAAATTAAAACGAAATCAAGCCTAAAATGAATCGACTCGTCAACCTCGGAATGCCATGTGTAACGTCTTGTACTGGGGTTACGGTACCTTCAAATATCTATTAAATTATGAGTTTGAACACACCTTGCCACCATAGAACGGGTATTGAAATTTGTGGAAGGACGCCCACCTTTTTTTTTTTTTTTTTTATCAAGAACCAAGTTCCACACAAAATTAAAATCACCTCCCTTAAAAAACTGAGTCACAGTTAGCATTTCTAAGATGACTGTCAATGCATTAAAACACAAAGGGATGATCAATATTAGGACCATAAATATTCACGAGACAAATTGACGAGACAAATATAAAAATATAAATATAAGACATAAATATTAACCTGCCATGTCTATAATAAGAATGATGTAACGCCTGTGATCATCGTTTAACATAAGACTAGTTGATGAAGAAAATCTCGGATTAAGTAATGTTGCAACACCTCTACTCTGATTGTTGCCGTGGCTAAAAAAACATTTTCCCACCCCATCCATTTTCCCAGTACCTAGTATCACCTGTCAAGGAATGTGTTTCTCCCAAAAATATTACATCAAAATTATGCCTATGAAAATAATGAAACAGCCTCCTGCGTTTACGAATATAACGGATTCCTCTTGTGTTAAAAGAACATACCTCTAACAGCACCATCACGAACTACCTGCATATTATATAAGAAATTAAAGACTGCAGTCACCATTATCATGTATCTGGTGCAACATTAGACTAAGATGAATGGAAAAAAAAAGAAAAAGAAAAATTCCAATCAGCCATTAAAAGACTAATGGTTAAAAAAGAGCCAATTTGGTGAGTTCCTGGCTCTCACAAAACCTGGCGATGAACATTGATTGAAGCATTTCCTGAGGATTAATATTAGTAATGTAAAGTCTTTCAACTAAAGGCGTACAGTTTGCCAGTGGAGTCTCTTCATTTACCAGCGGTAAATCTAAGTTTCGTTCCTGACTGATACAACTCATCAGAAACCTGCCTGCTCCACTTTTTTTTTCTCAGTAAGATCCGGCTTAGTCAAGTCAACGATAATGAAATAACTTTCATCGGCTAGTTTGATTCGTTGGTACTTCAGGGATGTGATTTTATACTGGTACTTGAAAGCCAAAAGGCTTAATGATTCCTTGCCATATGATATATTGTAATAATGAACATGGGTGCCCACATGACAAGCATGAGATCTCTCACAAATACTGAGGTATACTAGAAATGTCAAAACCTTTTAAGATCATGTGACCCGCAAGCCCTAATCCTAACAGTTATCCACAAATTGGAACATACAGTAGAGACATCTCAACAGAAAGGTGCAACCTTGGCTATTAGTGGTGGTCCTTTTGTATTTGCTTTTTGGTGTAATGCCCTTCCCAATGACTATTATGCCCTTGAAAATTAACAAAAAATGGGAACCCTATTAATCCAGAAATTAGCAAGATTTGAAATTTGCCTTAAATTGTCTGCTTGTAGGAACACCACATAACAGAGTATAAGTCAGGTGTCCAAAATCAACATAAATACTGGACCAAATGCACTTTTATGCACTTTCGACATTCTTAATATAGTGAGATTGCTTCAGTACATATTTTGAAATTACACAACTTGATCATTTACATAATGAAGTGGATTCCGAAAGCTTACCAAATGCATCTTACATTACCCATGCCATTCAAAACTCTTAACACTATGGACATGCTAAGTATGAGATCCCTCACAGTTACCCTTCTTGAGATATACTGTTTACAAAGTTTTGATGTTTTGACCTCTGGTGACCCCAAATAACCTTTGACCTCCACCAAAAACAATAGAGATCTTCTACTCAATGTGGGCAATCTACATGCTAAGTTTGAGATCTCTCAGAGTTATCCTTCTTGAGATATCGTGTTTACAAGCGGGCCGCACACACACACACACACACACACACACGAACGACATCACCATCGTAAAGATTTCTTGCCTGCCTTCGGCAAGGAATCAAAAAAGAGAGTTTTACTAGAAGATGACGGGGTCTGTTAACTTGCGGGCGGCCATCACGGTGAGCTCATTCCACGCTGGGGTTAGATATACCAATTTTCTCTAGAACACTTTTTGCTATTTTCAATGAATTTTCTGCGTCACAAGTAGGATAGCCCACAATCCGAATGTTGTTTCTTCTAGAAAACCTCTCCTGAATATTAATTTGATCAGCTTGGACAGAGTTTATTTTACTAAGTTTAATTACCTCACCTTCTAAGTGTTGTATGGGTTTTTCATGCTCTTCCTCTCGGGTCTCCAGTTTTTCCACTCGTTTTGGTAAAAATGCGAGAGCATGGTCAAAGTTGTCCTCCAAAGATTTCAGCTGACTATGAATGCTAGCCATGGCCTTTTCCCTTTTTTCACCCTTTTCGTAAGTGTTTCTTTAAGGGATAATTTAAGAACGTCTTCTGTGTCAGCTTCTTGCTCCTCGCTATCTACATCAGAGTTAGAACCATGGGATAAAATGGCTTTCGCAGCCAATTCAGCAGAGAAGTCATCATTGGCAATGTTTGTTGGTCCTTCTTTGTCTTGTTTCTAATCATTATCTGAGTTAGAGGTACAAGCGATATGAAAAGAAAAGATAGTTGTGGAATGTTTGAGAATTGCATGTAGTACCGTGTAGTACCGTGTGTTCAGCATTAAGGCATACAGTACGTCAGTGCGTTGTGGTACGTAGTCCATACGTAAATTCCTTTAGGCCAGGAAAGAAGTGTCCTTCAAATATTCTGTTCGTAAAACGATGATAAAACCAGACACAAAGGATAATATACGGTGTTTACTTCACCGCATTATGAAAAGAAAATGCTTAAAATCCTCAGGACATTAAAATATTGACAGTGAAACGAGAGCCTCGTTCACGTAAGTTTTACTCGACGGCCATCTTGTTGCCAACCCGTAAATTTGGTTAAATTCCCCTGATGAACTTGGATTCAATAAAATTAAGCTTGGTTCTCTTTGCAGTGGTTTAACGTGTATGAAAAGCATATAATAAGTCTGTTTCTCTTCTCCTTGTAGGCTGTAAAATGTCCACTCCCTCCTCCTAAAAGGGACTGGTCTGCTTCATAAATAAACGTTATTCTTAGTATACTACTTCAGAACTAGTGCTACGAATTGTCTTGTGGACCTGCTACTATAAACATTAGGACTGACTGCTAACACAGCAGCGACCATTCATTGATGCAGTCTTTGGCTCTTAATTTTCACTAAAATCTGTTCATTGTTTATTAGTCTCTCTGGTGCTAAAAAACATATATCTTTACTTACTGTGCTTCAGCATTTTATTAAAGTCCTCCATGGAAAGCAATCTTGCCCTTTCACTTCACGTTTCTTGAATTCATGAAACCTGCACTCCACTGCATAGCACTGTCTAAAAGTATAGTAGCCCGGTACCATTGTACTAGCTGTGCCCGTGCCTATTATGTTACATACATTGTACTGTACATGCGATGTACACATGGGTGTACAGCATCTGTGAGCTTTGTATGGTGCAGTCACGGACTATACATGGACAGAGCATGTAACCCGTACGTCTATCAGTAGATGGTCGCCACCCGGTTGGGACAAAAAAGGGGCCCCAAGATGGCAGCGGTGAAGCTATAAATCGCCTGATTTGACGACAACTCTGTAAAATTTTAAGCAAAAGTTGAACTTAAATGGGGAAAAATATCATATTCCTGCAACAGTTGAAGGGATGTTGACCTTACCTTGCCGTATTTTAAAAATATTTCAACTTTCTTGCAGCATATGGTGAAATACTTGAGCAAGTTCAAATTTAACAGAAAACTATAGCAGACGGCCATCTTGGTGCGGTTTTTTTCTAACGAACGGTAGCGACAATGTACAGTGCAGTTTGCTCTAACCATCTGTAGGAAGTCTGGTGACGCAGTGCTGTATCCTATTTTGTGTGCATGCCAAGCTATTACGTAATAGCTCAATTCAAACAAGCATTGCATTGTGCTTTGATCCTGTTCAGTGTTAGTCATAAAGATAAGCAACTTGAAAGGCAACAAAGGTATGCATGATGGGGTGAGAGGGGGGTTGGAATTCTGTAAGGAGAAAATGGAGTGAAGAAATAATGAGTACAATAATTTAGGAGGTTGTGCCTCTGGACTGCAGATGACATCAGGCTGCAAAGGTACAACAACAAAAGCTTCAAGTGTTGTTAAGGTGCACGAGGATATGACATACGGGCTAAGAAAGTGCCAGAAACTGGAGTGGGGAAGGGAGTCAAGATGTATCGGGCGTGGGTCGGGTACTGGAATGACAGTGAGAATTTCCTATTCCACCTGATATCCGTGCTGTGTATTACAGTATCTTTGTGTAGCCTTTCCAAGGTAGGGGAGGTGAGCATTGTACTGTTAGGGAAAACTGAAGCTAAAAATTTCCAGGGAAATCCAGGGGTGCGGTTTGTGGCCTACTCGAGTTGCTATGGATGACTTTACTGTAACCCTCAATTCATTTGATCCCCACAAAATTTGATAAATGTGCCCCGCCTCCTTAAAAATTATATCGCTTTAAATAAAATGTGCCTGGGGAAATGATCTGGGAAATGTACACTGAGAAGAATCGAAACTATTTTGGGTTACTACAAAGTTTCTTTCTTTCTTGTCTACACCTAATTGTAATAGTACAAATTGTGAGAGATGTATCAAATCTAGTTGCATGGTTATAAATTTTTTCATTGAGATATACATATCCTTTCAAATGAACTTGCAACAGGTAGGCTTATACCAACAGCCTGACAACTTGACCGTTTGCATTATGTACATGCATTTTGAACTGGACATGTTCCATTGATGTACATAATATACCATTCACTGAATGGTTTCCAGTTTGAACCATTTGGAACCATTTGCGAATACCAAAACCATTCGCGAACCATTTGCATTCCATTCGGCTATGTGATCAGAAAACCATTCAGATGTACATTTCCATTCATATACCATTTAAAATCCATTTGAGACCATTCGGGTCCCTTCGGAACCATTCGGAACCATTCAACTTTTCCAAATTGTTTCGAATGGAATTGAACCCTGGGTAAGGGGGAATAGATGTTAGACAAGGAACATTACAGGTTTCATTTTTTAGAAACCTTTGTTAATAGATGGTCTTGGAGAAACATTGTACTTACAATAGTTATTGCAAAAACTTATTAAAGAAATATATGCAGGCTTTCGAGACAGGGTTTGGTTGGTAGTAGCCTGAGACTAGCAGATGTAATTATCAAAATTCTGCAAGTGGAATTGGACATCTGTTTTGACATAGATCGAGCCGTGTTGATGTAGCCTCCATGCTGGAGTCCCATCTGTCTATGGTTCAGTTAGCTTGGTGAGTAACTTTAGCCGTTTGAGTTGAGCGGGTCAGCTACCGTGCCTCGATCAGGTTTAAATTACTTATGCAGGGATCAATTTAGTCTAACTGGTGTACCATTACTTTTGTAATAATACACCAAAAAATTACTTTTTGTATAATGTCATGTTGTGTACGTCAGTGCATGACAATGACATTGTGTTGAATCAATGTGGCACATGGTATGCAAAGTAACATGATAGGTGGTTGGGCCTTGGGGTTAGCCCTACAAAGGTACTTATGGGCATTTATGTGCAGGCTATGTTAGGCTGGGGTATGAGTTTAGATGGTGAACAGGCTGGACCCCCCTCCTGTAGTTGGCATGACCCCAATTACTTTTCGTATGTATTTTGTTATTTTCATACTTTGGATTACGGAGGCTGTTTCCGAGAGACGCAATAAACTGAGAGTATGACAGCCAAACTGGACTCCTGTAATCTTTCCTCTCCATCGTTTTAACTAAAGGGCTTACCCATCAAAGTAATCTGTCCTGCGTTGGGCCGGGGTCCTTTCAACTGGCGTCAGAGGTTAGATCGTCAGTCAATCAGGAAGTCAGCCCGGAAACGGAACCAAGAAGACTCAACAGAAGTCATCGGAAACAGCTTTCTCCCAACCAGACTCTGTTTTTCCACTAGTAAGCCAGGAAGTTTAAGCTCTAGAGGTCTAATTATTTGAGTTTAATATTAGACATAACTTTCACTTATACGTACGCTTATCTGAAATTGTAACCATGTCACAAGAGGAGGTAGTCGGGGTAGTGTGGAAGCTGGTTATAGTGGAGTCAGTCAAATTGACCTTGCAGCTTTGAATCAGTTCTTCAGACGTGCTATGGGCTTTTATGGGGTACCTGTTCCATCTACCCATAATATATTTAGGGGTAGTAAACTAAACCTAACTGTAAAAGATACCATCAGGCTTACATTCCTTTGGCGGATTATTTGGATTTTCTAAATTGCGTTAAGTAGGGCATTCCCATATGTGGTCCTCTTTCTATTGCAGAAATAATATTTTGCGAAATCTCAATAATTATAAGCATTTATCATAATGGTAAGTAATTATGGGACCCTCCTTTTCATTTATTCCATAGTTCGACGGAAATTTTCCCTTCTGTATATTCAGCTCTAGCTCATCTAACAGTCTGGGACCCCGAATGGCGTCCAAGAGTAATTGAGAATGTTCAATCTTCTATAGCCTATAAGTAAATCAATCTCAAAATTGGCCAATCGGTGATAAAAAGATTGAAACTAACATTGCAACATGTATTACTGTTCAGAAAATGTAAAAAAGTCTGTCATTTTGAAATTAAAAATGACGACTTCAAGTAGTAGAGTACAGTAAGTTAAATCGGATTATTTCAAGATCATCACACCAAACTAGAGAAAGTTAAATAAAACAAAGTCTTTCGGAGAGGAATTAATTCTACAGTCTGTCAAATTTGTACCATGGTGGCCTGTTCTACTCTTTAAATGGGTTCATTGACCCCAGACAGCCATCTTGGAACATAAGCCATGTATACAATGAAAAAGTGACTGCGGTACTTTAGGATGTATCCCCAGTATTCGTAAAGGTTACTTTGCTACCGTCAAATATATCCCCTGTAAATACATTAAAAGTTTCTGAAAACCATAGCAATGGAATATTAACTTGGTTAGGCTAGTAATGCCCCCATTATGAGCTAATTCCACAAAAACAGGGGTGAAAGTTAATTGACCTATGACCATCATTTTAAGAGCGATATAATTTTCCTCCTTGAACAAAGTTTAGACATCCTACGGAATGCATTCGTTGCACTATGTTACAGGTTATCATTGCTTTCTTGATAAGGAATTTTCACACAAATATAGAAGCGAGGAGGAATCGTAAGAAGTGCATTGACCCCTAGCCACCATCTCGGCACAGAAACAACATATATAAACAAATAGTGGACTTTATTAACACTGTGTCTTATTCATGTCGGATTTTTGCGCCACTTGCCCATATTTTGTCCAAATACTACCAATATATCTGAAAGCCGCCGAAGTGAGCAATGATATTGGTTTAGTTAGTTATGCCCCTATAGGGTGAATGTCGAGGAAAGGTGTGGGTTGGTGGGGTGATGGGAGTACCTAAATCAATTGACCGTTAAGCACCACCTTAGAATAGATACAAAATGTACTTAAAGAAAGTTTAGGACTGCTGAAGATTGCATCCCAGTGCACAAACAAACGAGTGGTCATTTCTTTCTTGATCGAAAATTCTTAATCAAAGATAGATATAAGGAGACAATAGAACATTGACCCCTGGCTGCCATCTTTGTGTACAAGCTATGTGTGTAGGAAAGAGTGCCCTTGTCCTGGGTTGTATCTTCTGGTGCCATTTGGCCAAATATCGCCGTTTTTCTAATCGAAAATGAGCATTAAATGCTGGGATTCAAGAAAATGGGCCAAAAGTTCATTGACCGATGGCGGCCATCTTGGATTTGATACAAGATGTCTGAAAATCAACACAAGCATGTATCTTGTAATCACAATCCTGAATGTTATATTTCAAACCCACAGTGTACAATGTTGGTTGTGTTAGGGCCCAATCAGTTGTACTGTATGAGCTGATGCGAAAGGAGAACATGGCGAGATACCATTTTAGGTACAAAATTCTATTTTCTGAAATTTCAAATTTGTAACCTTGAAAGACTGTAACTTTAGTTTTTAAAAAGCAATAACCTTGTTATTTTGACACAATAGTACCTATTTTATAAGAGGCATTTTTACGAAAGTTTCAATATATTATCTTGAAATTTGTAAAAAATATGAAGAAATATGTAAATTAATGTAATTTAAATTTCGGTAGAAATTGGCTAAAAAGTACACTTTATGACCAAAAGTGTAATTCAGCACAATATACATCAAATAGGGTACTATTGGATAGGAAATTTAATTGTCTTTCATATGACACCTTACACGTTTTGGTAGAAAGTTGTATCAAAGTTTTATTATCAAACATAATGATGCCTACTAAAACATGACCGCCATTTTGAAAAATGGCCGCCAGACCTACTAGCAACGGATGGTGAACGGCAGACTCATATATCTGAACATCCCAGGTGACTCGCTTCATGGTGATATACTTCGTTATTGGTACCTAGTTCATCTACCCCCAAGTCACTGGGCTGCCGGTGTAGATATTGTTTTCGGTAGCGAAAGACATGACACTGCTTCAGATTATATGCTCCATAAAATAAGATGTAATACAGGTCAAACTGATTGGTCGATAGTTAGCTGGGTCATACTTTTGACATTTTTGTAAATAGGTGTGACATTAGCACTTCTCCAGTCACTTGGAACATACCCTTCGGCTAAGGATTTCCTAAACAATAAAGTCAGAGGATTAGCGATGACATCAGCCATTTCTTTCAGGACTCTTGGGCTAATTTTGTCAGGGCCTGCTGCTTTTCCGGGATTTAAATTTTTGAGAAGCTTTAAAACACCTGGAACAGTTATATCACTGTCAGGTAGTTCAGGAATTTGGCGATTTGGAGCAGGTTCATTGAAGGGTGTGTCAATTGAGAAAACAGACTGGAATTGGCGATTTAAAGCCTCAGCTTTTTCTTTTGAATCAGAAGTCAGTTTACCGTTTACACGCAGTGAGGAAACACTACTAAAGTCAGACCTCTTATGCTTAATGAAAGTCCAAAAACGCTTTATGCCACTAAAGGTATTCGAGTCACTGGCATGGGGGTGATTGTGTCTATAACGTAATTCCAGTATGCCTTTCGTAGGTCTCTTTGGACCTTCTTTTTCAAATTTCGGAAACGTTCTTCATCCCGAAGTTTGCCAGATATCTTAGAGGCAATAAAGGCCTTATTACGTCTTCTAATTTTCCTTTTGAGGTCGACATGTATCCACGGCTGGGAGTCGCGTGATTTTGCCCGCCTGTGGGAATGAATTGCTTAATTCCTTCTGTAATACCATTTCCGAAAATGATCCAAAGGGCTTCAGTTTTGGAGGTATGTTCGGTTTGGTAGTAATCTCACCAAGCTTCACTGCATGTTGGCGAAAACCGATTCAGTCAGCCTTAGCATAAAGGTGGACTTGACGGGGTAGCTGCTTCCTACGTACCGGTTTGAGGTCTAGCTCAGCATAGACAGTTTCATGGTCACCAATACCAGGGTATCCTATTTATTTGAGAAGGCCTACTGCATTTGTAACTGCTATAAGTCCAAGACATTTTGGTTACGTGTAGGTTCCAGAACTATTTGAGTCAGGCCGTTTTCACCAAAGATTTCACCAAATCTCTTACGTAGACCAGGGTGGGCAGATCCTCGTTTGATAGATTTCGTGGTCCAATCCCATCCAGGTATATTAAAATCACCCCCAATAGAACAATGTTGTTACCCTTCGCTGTAGTTATCTTGAAGTCAAGACTGTCCAAAATGTTTAGATGAGTCCTGAATTAAGTTGACAGGATATGAGCAAGTGTGTATCTGGTGAGTCACACTTAATGACTTAAATGATCATTCTTTGCCCTGTTGTAAATTCTAGAGTCAGTGATGGTGTTAGTCAAACTAGGCCATAAGAACGGGGATGCACCGTTGACTTAGTATAGGTACCTGTTCTGCAAAAGTAATGATTCGGTTTATACTGGAACTGGAAGAGATTATCAACGAGTAAGGGCATACACGTCCAAATTATTTGTGTATTTATTATGTAGACAAAGTTTATTTATATTTTGAAATGCATTTCATTTTATTGTGGGCTGTGTTATAGTTTCAGGGGCTTCAGGAAAACTATTGTGCCCAATGTGGTGGCCATGTGGGCTACTCAGAACAAAGAAACTAGTTACTGTAATTAAGTACAAAAGTGCATGCTTTAGAAATTACTGGTGAGAGACTGTGCATTGTTGCCCGTAGTTACTGTACAGTGTGATGTGCTCAGGTTAGTATACGGTGCATTCAAGATGTGGGCCTTGAGAATGCTAAATCAGTGTTAGAACCTGCCTGTGCAATTTTTCTGAAATCTAACTGTGTGAAGCCAAGTATTCTTTGATTCTTCAGTATTTGTGTGTACTAAGCTATTCCAAGTTGATCATGACTGAATCCCATGATGGAATAGATGTTAGACAATGAACATTACAGGTTTCATTTTCAGCAACATTTGTAAATAGATAGTCTGGAGAACATTGTACTTACAGTAGTTATTGAAAAAATTTATTAAAGAAATACATACAGGCTTGCAAGAAAGGGTTTGGTTGGTGGTAGACCAACAGATTTCACTATCAAAATTATGCAAGTAGTATTGAGCATTCATTATACATACTGTATGTAGATCTTTGTTGACATAGGTTGAGCCGTGCTGATGTAGCCTCCATGCTGGAGTCCTAGCTTTCTATGGTTTAGTTGGCTTGGTGAGTAAGGGTTAAAAAGGGAAATCCAGGTTCTTTCATAGGCACATCATTTATTATATGGTATTATGCGGCATTCAGAGTAAACAGGGGGGCTCACGCTCAGGGGTAATGCAAAAGTAGTGTTGACCGTGTTTGTTAATTTAATCCTATGTTGGTGAAACTTTTAGTGTCGATCAAAATATTTTCCCAACGTATACGTACTATAAATGTACTTGTATTTGATTTAGCTAGTCTCAAGTGAGGGGGGGGGGGGTCTGAGGTGTTTCTGGAGACCGTATGTGTTTCAGACCTTTATCATTTAATTCGTTTTCTGTATTTCCATCATTATATATTTTACCTTACATTTATATTTTAGTTTTAGCCGTTTGAGTCGAGCGGGTCAGTTACCGTGCCTCGATCAGGTTTAAATCCCTCATGCAGGGATCAATTTAGTCTAACTGGTGTACTATTAATAACTATTTGTATGATGTCATGTAGTGTACGTCAGTGTATGGCAATGGCATTGTGTTGAATTAATGCCGGTGGCCCATGGTATGTATAATACCATCATAGGTGGTTGGGTCTTGGGGTTAGCCCTATAAAGGTACCAATCGGCATTTATGTGCAGGCTATGTTAGGCTGGGGTATGAGTGTAGATGGTGAGCAGGCTGGACCCCCCTCCTGTAATTGGCATGACCCCAATTTCTTTGCGTGTGTACTATTTTATTTTCATACTTTGGATTACAGAGGCTGTTTCCGAGAGACGCAATAAACTGAGAGTAAGACAGCCAAACTGGACTCTTGTGGTCTTTCCTCTCCATCGTTTTAACTAAAGGGCTTACCCATCAAAGTAATCTGTCCTGCGCTGGGTGGAGGTCCTTTCAGTGATAATCTGCATTGGTACTTTTCCAAATTAAATGTAATAAGCAGGCTCAGCTGGAACTAGAAATGTATGAAAAACACTTATAATTTTTTTCTCTATTCTCCTTGTCACAAATTCCAAAAAGAAGAAGTTGTTATCATATTTTTAACTTTTTTGAAGAGAGAGCTACTCATAAAAGATTTCTTTCAAACTTGTGGTGCCAAAACTTGCTTAACTGGACAAGGTCAGAGCTTCAGAGGTGAGGTTGGTATTACTGTCAGTAGATCTTGGCACTGGGGATAGGCATGCTACTATTCCGGAAATATTTTGAGCAGAATCCAGATCAAAGTGGAAATTCAACTTGAAGGTGTAACAAAAACTTGATATTTTTCCCTCAGGTGCAAAGTTTCTCTTTTCAAAGAAAGTAATTCAACCAATGCATAGTGTATTTACCTAGATAGTTTACTTTCATGTTAAGACGTGACTGCTTCCTCCCACATTAAATTGCCTGCCTCTGCCTCATCAGTTTCATTTTCATTTTGGCAATCCATGAAATATTCAACTGAACTGTTGACAAAATAGACTATATTGCTCTTAGACCTGTACTTCAAGTCACCTCTTGACCAAGCAGGCAACAATAATGGAGCAATTAGCAAAGTTTGGAAACTACATTTTATCCTTTACATCATATTTTGAAGATAAATGAATGAAAAAAAAAAAAAAAAAAAAACTAAGAAACTTACAAATGGCAAAAAATTGCAACTTGTGTAAAGGTATTTTTATCCATGGATATGTTCATGCCAAATGCAAATGGTGAATGTTCCTACCATGCAGTTTCATGATACTGTTTCAATCTAGAGAAATCTCAGATCCTCTTTTCTGACCTTTGATATTATAGCATGATTAATGAAAAGCTTAAAGGGCAAGAGCAGTCTCCCCAACTTGAAGTAGTGTAGTACACCGTCACTGTTTCATGATTGGCTCTTCACGGTCATGTGCCTTTTTTGGGGAGTCACTACTTGGTTTTCGTAGATTATGAAATATTGAAGTCCTAAAAAATTATTAAAGACACATTTAAGAAATTAAGAGAAGTGGAGAGAAAATTGTTAGCTTTAGCCTTTGATTCAAAATACAGTAAGTTTGGGATGACTGTTCTTGCCTTTCAACGTGGAAAACTGACAACAGCAGTCATGTACCATGGAGCAGTATGATTGAAATGAGAAGACCCAGTGATTGCATCTGCCAGGACTGAGTTTATACACCACATTAACAAATTACAAAACATATTCTGTTTAACAAAGGAGTTTGTTTCTTTGCTGGTCAGTTTTTTATGTTTATATCCGACATTTCGAAAGCACGTTGGAAAGCATGTAAATATGTTCTGCAAGCATGTGACTGCATTTGAAAACGGTCATACCGTTATCACTAGAAAAAAGTTGCATTTTCAGAGTTAACACTCAAAGAAACAGATTGGGTAGTATCATGTTGGAATAATGGATAAAATAATTGATAATACAAAAACATAGGACCTTATAAATCCATTTTGAAATAATTAGAGTAGCCTAGCTAGGTTCCAAAATAAAAGGAAATATAAATACTGTGAGTATAAGAGAAATGCATATATCTGACAGTCAAGCTACTGTACTGTGCTTCAGAAGAAATGCTTACTGTCACGAAGAAAAGTCAAAGCTTTAGAACTTTATGAAAAATTACAGTAAGTAAAGCACCCTCCTCTCACACTGTGACAAGCTTGTGACATCACACTTCCACTGCAGAAAGACAAGGGAATGCTGGCATAGATACTCCCATCCCTTTTTGTTTGGGTAGAGAGCAAAACAATTCCATGCTAAAATCTTGAATGACCCTTTGGGTTTTGGCAATTTATTTTGCCATAAGTGTTCACTAAAACCAGGTGCGTTAGAGAGGTTCTAAGGGGAGTAAGGTGGGACAGGAGATGCATCTCCCAGTTAAGATGGATGGTCCCCACTGTATATAGGAAACATTTTCCATTCTTTTCAAGGGAGCATAAATGGGTTTGTGATTTATTGTCCAGAAAGTGACAAGTCACTCGGTCACGCATTTGATTCTGCTTTCTGCTTTCACCAGTTTCTCTGATAACAGAGCACAGAAATGTATAACTCCAGGGGTAAATGTGTTCTATCATTCAGTTGTCAAGGTACATGACAATACTTCATTTTTGTGAGTGCCTAATTTCTAAACACTCCATTATAGCCTACGCTTGATTAAATATTTTAACCAAATTTGATTTTTCCATACCATGTATTTCAAATAGGCCCTACCTATATTTATGAAGTGGTGTCCGGTGATTCGTGTCCTCCGAGTGCGTAGGTGTAGGTGATCCCATCGTATAAACGGAAATGTTTCCCTGTTTTTGCAGGTCATTTTTTCAATGGCAATCCCAAATTTTCTGTGTGTGTATGTATTCATTTAAAGATCCGACTCATTTTTCCTTTTTTTTCCTCAGATATTAGGTCATCTGTGTATCACACGGTGAATTCATGCAGGCAACTCAGTTTTGTGACTATACTATATTAAGAAAATAAAAGCCAATCACAGGCTTGCTTGCTGTGGGAAGGGGTTGGGGTGTGATTCTGTCAGAAAAACTCGGAAAAAACCCGAGCATCATCGATAGCTTGCGAGCAACGAACAGGAATTATTAAATCGCGATTTCTTATACAGCCGGAGATATCAGTGTCTCAACCTTCTAAGCTTAATTCAAGCAGTCGTGATTTGGAACTAGGCAAACAAAAGGATCACATCAGAAAACTTATCATCAAATTGCAAATAATGGGGGAAAGAACATTGGCATGAGCAAATCGCAGAAATAGCCAGACACACTGAATGCATTTGAATGAATATTTTCTATAGAATTTGTCAGTTAGTTAAATGGAATTTTACGGCCGAGTTTCCAGCCTACTGGTTCAAGTCGAGACATAGAATTTCCAAGGCCAGAACAACAGGATAAAAGGTAAAGCAAAAACATTGACATTCAATGTGAATTCATGACATCAAACACAGGGTTGCTTTAAATTGGAAGTTCAATCGTAGCAACTAGTTGTTTTCAGGGGCGTCATTGTCGGGGTGCTACACAGTAGCGTATCTGCCGCAAGGGGAAAGTGTCCCCCTTTCTGGTTCGACCGGCCGGAAAATCAGCTTAATCCGTCGGGTTAAAAAAAAAGGGGGGGGGGGAGGATGAAGGAAAGGCGAAAGGGAGAAAGGGAAGAGGTCATTGAGGTTCAGACAGGCTTTTGAAAAGTCTCTTTTCGTTACCGTACTTGTCCATCGGGATATGTTAAGTCTCCTTGTCATATCTATTTCTCAACGTTTAATATGACTTTGTGGAGACTTTTGTAGAATACTTGCACGGCTCGCTAAACGACATTGAGCAGTGTATACTTGCAGGAGTAACTACTAACTTGTCCTAGACTGTAAGGCATGGGATTTGTCGGCGCCTGCTTCAGATAAGAGAGGACTGAGAAGTTTTGACCCTTTTCTTAAAACCCGTGGAAGTAACATGTGAAATTCCGCATGAATGTCCGTCAAATTAAAGGAGAGAAAAGTTCGTAATAGTTGTTTTTAGCAATTCCCATCGTTTTTATCTATAACATAACATACCGATAAATCGAACAGTATGTGTAGCGCTGATATGGTACTCGATGAATCAGTTATGGACTTATGGTCGCCCACTTTTCGAAACGTAAGGTACTAAGCTAATTTTAATTACACTGATAACTCCTGTGAGTGCCCAAATTCATTCAAAAATTTGTCTGAACAAAGCAACGCATTTGAGAAGCATGAAAAATCAAAACGATTACAAAAATCGCGACTCACTCGGGCAGCTCATTAACATTTATTCCTCAGCCTCAGTTTTGGACTCAACACTTTGCACGAAATGGTAAAAGATTCAGGAGAAACTTTCAAAAATGTTCTGAGATGATTTGAATTTCCAGATTTTACAAGAAGATGGGAGTGATAAAGGTGTACACACTTGCTAAAAATTTTGTCCGATGGTACATTTTACGTGGAAATTTTCTGATCATTTTTAAGGTGAAATTGCTCATTTTCATTAAAAGTGAGCATGATATTGCGAACAAAAACCTCATGTAGCGACTGCTTAGATTCTCTTCACAAGCCTGGGAATCCCATTTCCGGTCGTCTGAGGCCTGGTCTCAATTTTTCAAAATTTTTTGTACGCTCCGCGCCAACCAATGGTGACGCTCCGCTTAGCTAGTCTTTCAGACAGAGTTACATATTTCGGGCAGAAAAGTCTCCTGCCCCCAAACTGAAATGCTCCTATACTCCCATGGCCTACACTCTAAAATCAAAAGAGTGAACTTAGTCACTCTTTGATAGAGTTTGAATCTCACTCTTTTTGGAGTGAATTATCACTCTAATGGAAAGAATGTACACTTTTCACTCGTTTTGGAGTGAATTTCACTCCTCTTGGAGTGAATTATCACTCTAATGGAGTGAATTTACACTTTTCACTCTATCAAAGAGTGACTAAGTTCACTCTTTTGATTTTAGAGTGTAGCTTCATGTAGGTTTCTTAGAAAAAAACTTCAATAACCCTTGGTCTCTGAATAATTAGTAAGGCCTTTGGGAATACGTCGAGGGGGGAGGGATGGAAGTTTTCAACGGGTAAATATGGTCTTTTGCCAGACCTCCCCCCTGATAAGTTGACCCCAGATAAGCCACTGGTGCTAAACCTCTGGAAATTCTGAAGCGACATAAGCTGTTTGGGAAATTTATGGCCTGTCAGGAAAAAATTCACTTTCTGTTACAAATATACTTCATCAGAAGAAAACATGCAAATAGATTTGTTTTGAGCAAACATGCAATCAACAAATCTTTACGTCTATTACACACTAGAACATCTGCACAGTGGTTTACGGCGCATGCAGCTAGCAAAAGGTATGGACGATGAAACAAATGTGCCGAATACAGAGTTAGGCTGGGCTCTGGTCCACATAGTCATTCCGGCAGGATCGTCGTTTGTCTAGCATCGACGGTCCCTTCCTTTTTGTAATATATACAAAGATCGTCTTGTCATATGAGGATCTACAGTAGGTTCACCGTCATTGAAAAGGATTTCGTTGGAAATTGGCAAACAATTATGCCGGGAAGAAGTTCTGCACCCCTCCCCCGATCGAATCCTTGAGACATCCCTGCCTGTCCACCTGGCAGAAAACTTCAAGTGTCACTCTCATTAAAATTCTAGTAAATTCACTGTGATAGAGAGTTGATTGAAAATAACAAAAGGCAAAAAACAAAAAAGGACAAAACAAAACAAAAAACTTACACACACAAAACAACAGAGTCCGTGTATTACGAGTTCTCTAAGGTATTTTTTATTAGCATTCCCTTGAAAACGGTTTACTGTACCATATACATATTCACTTTTTTTTTAATACTGTATGCTGCTGCAGCTGCTACAAGCTTGATCTATTGTATGTTGATAACGTACCATACATATGAATTCATGTGCTCGAATCACCTTTCGATTTGACCATGTAGTCGGTTTTTAAATTACAAAAACAAAAGGCATTACAATTTATGCAGTTCTTGATAGACATCACAAATGCTGTGGTACCTACCCTTATATTTTTTAAAAGGGCAAATGCAGTCCCCACTTGAATCAGTTTAGCAGACTGCCCTGTAGTTATCCATGATTGGCTCTTGAAAATAATATGGCAATATATTTTTTTCTCAATGATTGGCTCAGGCCTGAGAATAATATGACAAAATATTTTTCTCTCAATCGTGCAATTGGTGGGATTAACTGCTTGGTTTACCATGAATAGGCAATATTGAGGTCTTGAAATATCCTGAAAGATACTTTGAAGTGTTACATGTAGAAAACTGTAATATTTGGTTGCTGCCTCAAAATAAGTTGGGGCAACTCCTCTTGCCCTTTAATGACTTATACTGTATATAGGTTTATACCTTTGTATTCTATCAACAGACAGGCTATAGAGATGAAATTTTAACCAATCTAATTGGACATTTCAATACTTGTAATGTTTTAACCTTTTTTCCTATGTATTAAATTAGGCATACCCACATGATTCAATACTTACCCTGTGACCTGTATTTGAAATATTACCTGATCATGATTGGTTAGTTGTTGTATAAAATGCAACAAATCTTAGTCAGGGACTTTTTGAAAGTACTATGCTACTAGAATGTTGCACAACCATCACTAGTGCAATGTAATAACCTGAATCATCAAACAGCTGTATTAGCTTTCATTGTGTGACTATTAAGTCACAAAGGTTCAATCATACTTTATCTCAAACCTTCTTGAGGACTACCAAAGAAACAAAGAAGAAAGAAGTTTTACAAGACCACAACCTCTGTAATCCAACATCTCCATCCCCCAATCTCAATAAATAAAAATTGTGAAATAAAATAAAAAAAATATAGCAAGGGTACTTTTGCACAAGACTAGGTAGTACATGTATTATCCCACATGGTAGACATATATGATTAAATTGGAAACTTTCCCAAATGGAGTGGCCAGCCTTTTCTGGGAAGGGGCATGACCCCTTGTCCTCCCCTCTGATTGTTATATCTGTGTAGTTTCTTTAAATTTACATGCAGTATGCATGAACCAGCACGTAATCTTATTGAAACTGTATTTTGTATGTGCTCCCTGTTTGCTTTTAGACTACTGTAGCTTTAATAGCAAGTTCAAGTCCAGTTACCTAATAGTGTAGTAATCATACATTTTTTATCACGGTATTCACCTGATACCAATACCCAATAATATACTAATGATATATTATTAGTTATTACCAGTGTATTCACTTGATACCAGTTCTCTAATAATGTGCTAGTGATACATTATTACTTGTCACTGCATTCACCTGATGCCAGTGTGCTAGTAGTGATACATTTATTGCCCCTGCATTCACCTTATATCAGTTCTCTAATAGTGTTCTCATGATACATCATTGTCACTGTATTACCAAATACTTAAAGTTTGGATGCTTGTATATAAATTGGCTGCTGAAAGTCAGTTGTGTGAAACTTGTGGTAACCCCTGCCCTTCGCAATAAACATCTACTTCAATCACATCCAACCTCCATCCAACAAATAATTTCGATTTGGTCCTGTGATTTTTGACAATTGTCTGAGAGACTGAAACGTCCAACACAAAGCTTACAAGAGCTTGATCATCATTCCATTCATACTTGCATGAAAGTTATCTCAGTTTACTGCCTTCTCTGCACTGACATGAGATGTTGAAAACTTCTGTGGTAGTGAAAGACCAGACAAATTCAAGTAGGAAATAACTGGTGATAAGTGCCCCAAGAGATGATCATGATCTGTAGCACAAAAGATATCAAAAACATTTTAAAAGTAACTTAAATAAAATCTGATATTTCATAATAGTCTGGACACTGTTCTATCATTACGAGGCATGCAACTGTCTTGCAATGTTTTTTCTTCTTTTTATAAGCAAATTTCCTGAATTAAATGGAACCTTCTTGGAGAAGAATAACAGAGTATGTCTTCATGCAAACCAAAACAAATTAATTTGCTCTGACCATCTTCATGAAATAAATGAAAAAGAAACACATGGAGAGGGCCTTGAGTCATTACTGCATAACCACCAAAAATCAATTTTTTTTGTTCCATTAATATTGAAATTATTTCTGTGCCAGTGCTTGTAGCCTACTTTCAAGCAATAGCATTATACAAAGCCGAGTGCCAAAGCTGAATAAACATCCATAATAATAGGCATAAAGCCAGTGTTTGAACAAACAACAGTTTCACATACCCCTTCTCCCTTTCCCTCAACTTCAGATGAAAGGTTGAGGGTGTTTAACTCTAACAGCAGGATATGGTTAGTGGCTAGAGCCTTTCTTCCTACTATGTTTCCAGGGCTACATATAATAATTGATTTAACATGTCCTATGAGAGATGACACTGTACACATTTTCATAAGACATCTCGCATAATTGGCTCAACATTAACAAAAAAATAAATAAATAAATAAAAAAAACAAAACAAAACAAAGCAAGAATTGTCTTAAAGCCTACTGACTTTGACACCTTTTAATCACACACTCAAAATCACCATATTATGTGCCTCTAACACTTGAAGAAAAGTTTCAGGGGTACTTTATATGCCTACTTTGGGCAATTGTTCGTATTCCCGAAAGCTATAAATTACTACTAGAATCAATCATATAGTTTTGTCTTTGCTTACCCTGTAAGCTATGTGCCTGAACAACATAAAAATATTCTTCTTCTGAACCCTTAACCATCCCACCCCATGAAGGCTAGTGTGTAATGGGCCTGCCCTGGTAAAGTTACTGTGAGGTCCCCTTCCCTGCCGGGAGGAGGAGTGTACATTTCACTACAGAGGTTGGAATAGAAACAAACGTTTATATTCTTAGCGCAAAGCCTAAAGGGCCTAGTCACATAAAGTGCACTTGTACCTTTACACATTTCCAATCCTATGCTAAGTCATGAATGATATAGGCTGAAGCATGCAACTAACGTTAGGCTTAAACTTCTCAAGACTCTCCCCACAGAACACTTTTTCAAAGGAAAATTTGATGGCATTTTGGACTTGCAAACAAATTTTTACCTGTGCTTCGGTCTGAGTCATATAATTCAACTGAAGATATTTCCTAAAATATAGGTTGACCAATCATTATAGCCGGTAGTTTTATCGTAACGTCTTTGTTAATTACATGGATGTCACAGGCGTCAATGACAGCCTAAACGTTAGTCTCATTCAACTTGACTGTATAAGACACAGCATCTAATTACGTGAGCCACTCCTTACTACAGTAACATTAGGATTAGTAGTAATCATTATTGCCTGTAGTTTTGTCGTAACTTCTTTGTTTACATGGATGTCACAGGCGTCAATGACAGCCTTAAGGTTAGTCTCATTCAACTTGACTGTGTGCGACACAGCTTCAAACGTTAGTCACTACTTACTACAGTAACGTTAGGATTAGTAGTAACCTGCACATTTGGTCAGTGTAGCCTAGGTATAGCTTGACTGCACAGTGTACTGTGTCCTAGGTTAAGTTAGCCTCTATGCAGACTGTGGCCTAAATTTTAAAGGCCCATGACAAAACGATTGCGTAACGTCGGGCTCAGACTCAGATGCCATTGACAAGCAAGGCAAGGGTCACAAGGCATGTGATTGTGCATTTATGCCCCGTTAATCTTTTGTAAAGACCATACGTCATATCCTGATTAGGAAACTTACCATTTCGTTTTCCTGTAATCATGATACTGAAGCGAAGGCAAGGCTATGGCCTATGCGATTCGTGTAGGATAACCAAGTGAGGCCTAACTCAGTTACCTTTCAATGTACTACAGTATGTAGGTCAGGCTAACGTTAAAATGCAACTAAGTATGTCTCCACGGCCTAAGCTGCTTGGAGGCACATCCCTACGCCCCAATTGGAGGACAAACTGACTTAAGTGATCACACTGACAGTTAGTTTTCACAATCCTATGTGGGAAATTGTCATTTTCCAACTTTTGCGAGTATTTTTTTTACTTAATAACGTAATCTAATTTGAGTATGCATGACGTCACAGCCTTTGCATATATAATTAGCAAAAACTAACTGTTATCAAATCCAAATTTCGACATGAAAAACACATAATCTTACAAAATCATCATTAAAATTAATAGAGAACACATTTTCCGATAGTGTTGCAACATTTTTGAAGTATTTTATACACAAAGCAATGAATTTGAGACGAACTCGAACAAACAGTTTTCATTCTGTTCAGAAAATTTGGTTTTTTCTCGAAAACAAGTTTTTTGGCACGGTATGCCAGAAAGAGGGTACATCAGAAATTTCCTTATACACCTAAAAAATGTAACATTACCATGAAATATTTCTGAATACGGTCAGGTATTCGCAAAGTTTAGAGCAGGTATTGACACTGCCTTGCACCGTATGTATAAAGCTCAATTTTCCGTACTGAGGTGGTTGCATTAGTTGAGCGAAAATGGAACTACACCGAGCGAGAAAATATCCTCCACATAAGTTATAATCATGTTAACCTCGTGGGGTCTTCCTTTACGTTTGATTCACATATATATAGCAGGAAAATAACTTTGAGAGTCAATTTTTGAAAACCTTGTAACGATTAAGTGGCTACCGATGCAAGGGTTATAGTGATTGTATCTTAAGTACTTCAGTACCTTGAGTCGATCACGACAGTGTTATACAACGTACGGCACGATGTAAAACACCTATTAATTGATCGACTCATGGTAACCTTTTGACGTACATGGCCATACACTTTGCACGTTACCACATTATACAATCAGTAAATCACAGTTATTGTACTAGACTCGTAAATTATTGCAAACAATAACATGACAGAAAAATTGTGGCATTAAGCTATACAATAAAGAGGTAAAATGGAGGGATATTGGAATGTGTAGTTCTCTTGTAAGGCTTGTTAGTGAACTCTGGGGTAATTAAAGCTATACATTCAGTCCTTATCCTTAGGTGGTGGCGTCAAAGAAATGAAGCCTCGGATCAGAAACACTTTGTTTAGTAATATAAGTTGTGAACAGCATGTGGAACTTTGTGGGTCTTAAGTTTTTTTTAGGGAACTGGGTACTTATTACACAACCCCCACCCCCATGCACAACTGGAGACATGTCAACTGAGAGTCCAAGGTAACAACAGGCCATCAAGTTAATTCAAGTTAGTGACAAAAACTTTGACTGTAATATTCCATTACTATATGATGGGGCAATTGCTACATTATTCATCTCTCCTCTGCTCAGTTAGTGGTGTTAAATGACAACAGTTTACACTTCAAATGGGAAGGCAGTCTCAGAAGAACATATGAGATTTCATCCATCAGAATTAACAGCTGATGATACAGGACACAAGTGCACAACCAAAATTCTTAAGTCAGTAAATTGGCATTTTGCTTGTGTAGAGAAAAATTGTCCTCTATGGTGCACTGACTCAGAATCCCATTTGTACCATTATACAAGAAAAGGGTATACAGCAATGCAAGCTCTAATCTTGACCTTAATCCCCAAATGGGCCTAGAGCACTGGTAGGTGTAGGCTATAACTAGCAATTACATTTCAACAGGTACAGGCTGAGAACTAAGGCACAATTAGTTCATTTGTGTAGAAATATGATTCAGCACAACAGTACAAAAATACGGTAATTGAACAATGGCCCAGGCAAAATAGTTAACAAAAAATCCTGAAACTGATGGAGCTCTAAGAGGTGCGCATTCCATATACTCTAAGTATATTCCTCAAGTCATTTCCCTTTTGAAAATTCCTGACTTTGTCTGGTAAAACCATATGAAAGAACTGACAGGCTGGTAAAGTGTATGTGTAAATAAATGGCTATAGGGCCTATATCAATTGTTTCATTTAGCCTGCATTACCTGTAAGTGTAACACCAATTTGCCTATTTTGGTTCTCCATCTTCATCGTTGGTACTGTACATTGCTCCCGATTCAACTCACAAGGTGCATATGACACAATAATTTTGTGCTACAGGCCTCTTAAAATTTTTTACAAGCTTTTTCTAAAATGAAAACTCACTCATACAGCAAGCAAGGACTAGTAAAGTAGTATCTGTATGATGATCACAGATCATCAGTACACATTCATACATTCACTATGTACAGGTACCATAATGTGCAGTTTTAGCATGCATAGGCCAAGGCATAGTATAGACTAGGCCTGTCTGTAAAATTTTAATGTTATTTGGTAGTGGTTTAAAACCTTAAAAGGGCCTGTCAGTCGTATTAAAATTCACTTCATGACTTGACATAATGACTTAAACAGTATCCTAGTTAGCAGCCTAGAATCAAAAGACATTGACAATAGCTTACCATATGTTACCATATGTTAACCATTACGTTACCGCGTTGTGGGATGCTCTAAAAGCTGCCAAAAAGTGCAAAATTCCAATTTGCAAAAACGTTCATCGCAACTATTTTGTTGTTTTGCTCGTAGTGTAATAGGTATCAGTAGTTAGCTTTATGTCTCAAACACTCGATTTTGGAAGTGTTACACCCCAATGATCCTGAATACGGTCAGGTATTCGCAAAATTTGAGGCCAGTCAAAAAACCCCACCAAAAGTTGACCTGTTTTTGATGGAAAATTTCTCTGAGAAATTGCGAAAGAAACAATACCTCACGACATTTTTAGTAAAGAAAAGACTTAATGATTTCAAATGACCAAGGATACAGCAACAAGGAACGCCTTTTCTTGCAATATTCAGAAGCTTGAAGTTCCCCCAGCATGTTAGGTACCTATTCTGCGAAACTCATGATTTTCTCTTGTGGGCGGAGTTTCCATTTTAGAGGATGACGTCACAAGCCTCGTTAACGCTTACAGCGAGGCTTGACTGTGTAGAATTCAGACGACGACGTGAAGTTCGCCTGTGCATAACTACGGTATGACATCACCACGTCGTAGCCGACGTCCGCGTCGGACAATCTAAAGCTCCTTACTGTGACTTCTTAGAGCACGTACTACAATGCTCTAAACATGGGTGAAAAAAGTTTTGAAGCTGAGAACCTCCTTCCCAGTAAATTTGGACATTTGGAGGGAAATTCCCCTTTCCTTTACATGAAAATGCACAGAGAATTGTGGGAAATTTTACTCTCTTCCCAGAAAATAATGCAACTCCCTTCCTGGGAAATAAACATTTCTCCAGCCCTGGCTGTAATACATGTTGTAGTCAGATGGAGTTTTAAGGCCAAGTTTCCAACCTATTTCGAACCGCCCACGGCCTTTTTCCTGTTGTGGCTCACTGGCTTGTTTTCCCTACTCCACTGCTTATACGGAGCATCACGGACAACGTCAGTAGGTTCCCTTTTTAGAGTCTTTGGTATGACTCGACCTGGGGAGCGAACCCTGGACTTCCGCGTGAGAGGTGGATGCTCTGCCGTTAGACCAAACGCGCCGTCTCTGTAATACATGTTATAAAAGGGAATTGATCGTGCATATATAGTTCATGTATGATGTTCGTCTGAACTCATGAAAGTGCAGCTACAGTAGTCTTGGGCAATAACTATTGGATTGAAGTTGAACAGCTACTTTGAATTATCCCTATGTTTGGCTGATGAGGGACAAACTGGGTCTGAAATAATGTCATAGTGGCCCTCGACACGAGTAGATGTCAATGCTGCAATTCAATGAAATATTGTATGTACAGCTGGTGATGCAAGTTTGCACAACAGGATGGGTTGTATGGATGATCTTCAGTTATTAGAATCACACTTCTAACGACTGTAAACTTAATAATAGGGCAAGGCTTGTTTTCAAGGAGGTATCTCACAATTTTCTTCTCATTCCATAATATTGGATATTTAGGCAAACCAAGCAATTAAGTAAATTTCACATTTAAGGAAAAAATATTTTCACCTGGTTCTTAATTATATAGCCAATCATGAAACAGGGCAGTCTAACTACACTACTGTACTTCATATTGGGGTGACTGCTCCTGTTCTTCAAGGAAGGGAGCACATTATATCAACTTAGCAGCTAGCCCAATTTGTAAATATAAACTATTAAAGCACATGTCATTCAACCATATAATTCTGAAAATGTTAGAAATGATAGTAAAGATGAGATTTAACTTACCTAATTTCAAGACACCCATTCACTTGATAGCTGACAAATCTGCCCATCATGGCACTAAATTTCCACATCATGACCGTTTAGGTTTTGAGTTCTTAGGACTTAAAGTTTTTTTTTTACAAAAACGGAAAATCTCCGCCATTTTTAAACAGTCAAAATCACCATCAATCTACCCAAATCCCAAATTTTCAACATCCACACTCTGGAAAATTCTCTTTCATATTCATCACCCAGCTGGAAGGTTATCTTGACGAAAATTGATCCAAACCAGAGTTAAAAAGACTACTTCTTTGAGGGTGTGCCCTTGACGCTCTAAAACTCTACTCTAATGGAATAGTGAGACCTGGAAACGTTTATGAGGCTTGTGACGTCATCTTCTAAAACGGAAACTCCTCCCATAAGGACAAATGAAGAATTTCGCAGAATAGCTACCTAACATGTTGGGGAAACTTCAAGCTTCTGAATAATGCATAAGAGGCGTTCCTTGATGTTGCATCCTTGGTAATTTGAAATCTTTAAGTCTTTTCTTTACTAAAATATCGTTAGGTGTTGTTTCTTTCGCAATTTCGTAGAGAAATTTGCCTTTAAAAACAGGTCAACTTTTGGAGGGTTTTTTTTTTGACTGCCCTCAAATCTTGCGAATACCTGACCGTATTCCAGGCGTGGGGGAACGGAAAAATATTGGGGGGCTGAGTTTCAGCAGGACTATCTAAGCGGAGCGCCACCATCGGTTGGCACGGAGCTTAAAAGAAAATTTTTGACTATACAGACCCCCTAAGTGGCTGGAAACGGCACTTCCGCGTGTTCTATGTTGCCTGTATCCAACCTTAAAATATGGGTCCCATGTTTGCAATTCCTCAACTAAAAAGGAAAAAGTCAGCCTATGCAAAATGGTGATACATATCAGATAAATTGAGATGATTCAAGAACAATGATTAATTTTGCATCCTCTTTCATTCACTCTGTTTGCCGTGTCATTCACTTTCTGCACCCCTTGTTACATTTGTACACTCATACATAGATCATACCACTTGTCCCTTAAACACCCCCTCCCGTGGTTCCTCCCAAAGATACCACCAACTTAATCTATACCGATCTCAAATCCAGTGGCGGAGCTAGGGATTTCAGTCAGAGGGGGCGAAAATGGTTTGCAGGGGCGTTTCGAAGGAGTAAATACCCTGAACCTCAGCACGATCGGGGGCCACAGCTTTTCAGACTTTCCATTTGATTTTCCGAATCTGGTAGAAGACTACTTTGCACATTTCTCCTCCTGAAGTTTTTCTATTAAAACATGTTTAAATTGTCTCTCCGTGGGCCTCCGTAGAAGAAAATTCGGAAGGGTGGGGGGGGGGGGACACAGAATTCTTTTAGGCAAAATGGTATAAGGGGGAAAGCTCCGTGCCACCATGAGTTGGAGCGGAGCGCACGAAAATTTTTATCCCACAATGTCTCCCAGATCGCTGGAAATGTCATTTCATAAGTCTGTTTACCTCATATAAATAGGGAAAACACTGATTGAACTATTAAGAAATGTTAATGTTAATTAATTTTTCTTCGTCTTTTTCTTTGTTTTTTTCGTTTTTTCAGGTTTTTTTTTATTTTCCATGGGAGGGCAAGTGTTTCCTTGCCCCTACCCTTCGGACGCCCATGTTTCTATCTCTCTCTTTCACATTCTAGTATAAAGGCGTCATTTTATTTGGTGTGTTATTGTCAGGTCTCGATTTAAGATTCTAATGTTAGAATGGGCTAGTTTGTAAAGATAAAGATTAAACCCGTTAGAGCCAAATAGCAAGCAAATCTTACAAGGGGAAAAAGTAATGGAAATTAATCACCGTAAGGTGTACATTTTTGATATCTGGAAATCAAGATAATTGCACGAAGAAACATTACTTGACGTAGTTTACATCCTGTGACCACTCTGAAATAGCCATTTTTTAAGCACATTGCAAGAAATATCCAAGACAAAAGGTGTGCTTGGCTTTCTAGATACCGAATTCATTCTAGATAAAAAATAGCCTAAACCTAGGCTCATTAGATGCAATTTTCTGGTTTCAAGTTGAGTCGTCACGTAAGTACAGCAATAAGCATTTTCACGGGATTATCGTGCAGTTTCAGAAAACACCAAACAATTGCCATTTATCATGGGAATGGCCACGTGAAGTAAAGCGAAATGGAAACTGCTCATTAAAACTCTGAAACCATTACCACTATGATGACAGTTTCATTTTATTTTAACCTGAATGTTCTCTTTATATGATTTTTAAAAATGTTGTGGAAGCTATTTTGGTACCTCTATAAACTCTCTTTATTGCCTATGTTGACAAGTATCCCCGACAACAAGAGGTCTATTTGCGCTCTAATTATTGTTGCGCCCTTTGCAACATCTGTTATTGACAGGGAGGGTTAACCTAATGTCAGTCTGTGTTTTTTTTTTAGCTTATAAATCAGGCTTGGTGTGGAAGGAATGAACTTAGCACAGCGACAGCATTCATTAGTTCGTATGAAGCAGGAAGATACGTCTCGGCAAAAGCCTATTCGTATATTACAGAAGATGACCCTTTTCATCAGAATAAAAGTGAAGATAGTACAGTTAATGGTAGCTGTTTGCGAATTTTGTTACCTGGGCCTTTTAACAACGCTCTTAAAAAATGTCTTTTGCCAAAAATGGTGCAAGAGTTAACTATGTTAAAAACCTAAAAAGGACGCCGGCAGACGATTTTAGTCCGTCAGGGGGCGACCGCCCCCCTGACCATATTGCAGCTCAAATCCCAAACGTACTATAGACTTGTGTACTAACGGTAGCAGAATACATTGTTCTACCCACTGATCTATATTACTGGATTGGGTAAGTATTGTTTCGAAAGTGAAGCCAGCGGAAGTGCAATGTCGGCCATTTTGCTAGGACCGAAAACTTACTTGCTTGTTTACGTTTATGTGCTTAGTAGTACGCAAAGAGTGAAGAGAGCGAAAAATTCGTCGAATTAATTTTGCAACACCGGCGAGTTCATTCAAGACGATGAAATGATGACGACTTAAGAGCTGTATTTTCTTTTCCAAAAAGTCAATTTGGAGGATTTAGTCGAATTAGCCTAGTTGTGAGTTTGAATTTGTTCGGTAAAGGGAAGGCGTAACACTGTCACACGATATTATTCATTGGTATACTGTAGCCTAGGCTTAGGCCTACTGATGTATGTAAGGCTTAATTAGATTTTACTTTAGTGTACTAGTGGAGCAGTTACTAAAGCCCAGTGTTACATACGTTTTGAAGGACAGTGATGTACCAACCTTTAAAGGCAATAAGGCAAGCTTAAAAATGATGACTACGCAGGGAATAATTTAGCAATCAAATTTTGTGTAGCAGTTTTAAAGATTTTTGAGGTCTTTCTTACATTGTTCGTGACAATGCAAGGGATATGAACACAAAAAATTGCTACATAATTTTTTGTGTAGCAACTTCGCCTGTTTGTGAAGCAAATTGCAATGCAATACTGAATGAATTATTCCCAGGACTATTGTGCACTCCAAAGGAAGGATCAAAGAGCTCTATCTACAAGTGCCGTTCACTGAAAAATGAACCTCACTTTTCACTGTTTTGCCCCGCAGGTAGGCTAAACCATACACTGAAAAGAGCAACAACTACTCTCAGGCATCAACAAATTAGAACAATAACAACGGCGTTCATTTTTCGGTGGTTATCTACCTTCTCCTATTTAACAGGACAAGTTTGCAAAGTTTTTCAAATCTTTGGTCCTGACAATTTCTGCATGGTTTCTTTCCCATGATACACCTGGATCTTGCACTGAACATTTGGCAACATAAATCTTATGTACAGCAGGTCCACCTGCAGAAGGGGCACCTCAGTGTGGAAATCTAAATAAACTTGTGTCAAGGAGAAAGAGCTACTAAAACCCAGTCAGTACCATGTACAAGGGACAAATCTTGGTAACATCAGGAGCCTGCTTCAACCAGCTGACACACTTCAAGAAATGCAATTGGCTGGATAAGGAGACAGACTAGGCTACCAGTGGTTGCCTTTAGGCTATACTGTTATACAGAGAGCGTTGTTTGAATCTGCTCTCTGTGTAGCAGAGACATTGTTAGCCCCAGTCAACATACATCACTTAAAGATTTCCTGTCATTTGGTCACAGTCGTTTCAGTTCAATCTTCTTGGACGACATCTTTCCACATGACTAGTGAATTTGTAACATCATCATGCATAATCAAAGGACGTGGCATTCTCAACTTAACCAAATGATTGGAAACTGGGCCGTAAACCCCCTTCTATTTAATTAACTCAACAAAAATCATCATAGCCAACAGACAACTGAAAGAGACCTGTTTTTTTCTTGAGGCTGCGCATAGCATTCTTTCTTATGAACTTTACTTTGTAGTTGTAATTTTCTGTGAGAGGGAAAGAGCATCTTTTGCTTGAATAATGTCACCGTTAAGCATGTTTTGCTTGAATACACCAACTCTTTTTGCCCGAATTGGGAGGGCGAGTGCATCCCCACCCCATATGACCATGAGTGGGAGATTTCCTCCAGTTGATGCTTCTTCTCATACTCTGATTACACTAGGCTGAGTTGGTTTGAAGAGCCTCTCTCTTTGAAGGCAAGGAATTATTTTGATGTAGCAGGATGATTTTTAGAGCCTAGTGCATTGGAATATTGCATACACAGGAGCTGCATGCTTCTCTGCCATTTCGACAACAAATCCAACAATAAAAGATGACAGCCAATTGCGTCCAAAAAGGTGGAAAATATAGGAGCATCTGCCATCAATAGGGAGGTAGGGATTATCAGGGCTGGCTGCAGCCTGGGCAAAAACTTGGGGGAAGGGGGTCGGGAGGGGGATTCACACACCGCCTATGTAGAGCTCCACCATCATTTAACATATGGTGTATGTATGGTTTGGAAGTCTGAGGGGGAGGTTGGGGGTTTCCCCCTGTCCACCCGGCCCTCAGGCTACCTACAGCCATGGTTATGCCTACAACCAAATTAAAGTATAAAGTCTAGACACAATATTTTGAGTAAATTTTGTTTGAATACTCTTAGTGGCATCTTTTCATGATTGTGGGATGATTCAATTGATCTTTTAATCCTTGTAATTTTGAATTCTAATCTAGTTCATCATTACAATGGGCCTATGCCTGTACTAGTACTATATTACACCAAGTGAATGGCCTATAGCCCTACAGGATGTGGACAGTAGAATAGAAGAATATTCGGCCAAAATCCACTCACAAATGGAAGGTTTTGTGAATGTTTTCTTCTGTTTTATACTTTCTCAACATCGCTCTCCCCCCTCTTACACTTTAGTCTCATTTTTCACTCTTTTTTCACAAACCCGGGCACAACTCTGCGTTAATCGTCTGTCAACATATTGCTCAAAGTACAAGGTTTCTTTTTTGGTGGCGCTATATGGGTCCTTGCAACATGGCGCCGACGGACAACTGTGAGCTTCAAAAACGTAGACGCTGATACAACGGGTTACACAATCCAGTAATATCGATCAGTGGTTCAACCTCGTGAAAAACGACCACTGATCTATATTACTGGATTGGGTAAGTATTGTTTCGAAAGTGAAGCCACCGGAAGTGCACTGTCGGCCATATTACTACGACCCTAAACTTACTTGCTTGTTTACATTATGCGCCGAGTAGTGTGGAAAGAGAGTAGAGAGCGAAAGATTCGTTGGATTAATTTTGCAGCACCGGCGAGTTCATTCAAGACGATGAATTGACAACGATTTAGGAGGCTTATTTTCGTTTCCAAAAAGTCAATTTTGAGGCTTTCGTCGAATTACCCTAGTTGTGAGTTTGAAATTGTTCGGTAAATCGAAGGCGTAACACTGTCACACGATTATTATACATTGGCCTACTGTAGCCTAGGCCTCCTGCTGTACGTTAGGCTTAATTAGATTTTACTGTACTGTACTACTAGTGGAGCAGATACTGTAAGGCCCAGTGTTACATGTTTTGAAGGACAGTCTAGTATGAACCTGTATAGGCATTAGGCAAGCTTAAAAATGATGATTATTGTGCACTCCAAAGGAAGGCTTAAAGAGCTTTACAAGTGCATCTCACTGAAAAATGAACCTCAATTTTCACTGTTTTGCCCTGAAGGTAGGCTAAACCATATACACTGAAAAAAGGCAACAACTACTCTCAGGCATCAAAAAATTAGTACAATTACAATGGCATTCATTTTTCGGTGGTTAAAACTTTTTTACAGTTATCTACAATTTTAAAGGACAATTATGCAAAGTTTTTTCAGATCTTTGGTCCTGACAATTTCTGCATGGTTTCTTCCCCCATGATACACCTGGATCTTGCACTGAACATTTGGCAACATGAATTTTATCTACAGCAGGTCCACCATACAGTATGTGGGTGCCAAGCTCTTGAAACACTGAAGATGAATTGAAGTTGGCCAGGACTGAAGTTGCTATGGCAGAAGGGGCACCTCAGTGTGGAAATCTAAATAAACTTGTGTCAAGGAGAAAGAGCTACTAAAACCCAGTCAGTACCATGTACAAGGGACAAATCTTGGTAACATCAGGAGCCTGCTTCAACCAGCTGACACACTTCAAGAAATGCAATTGGCTGGATAAGGAGACAGACTAGGCTACCAGTGTTTGCTTTAAGGCTATACTGTTATACAGAGAGCGTTGTTTGAATCTACTCTCTGTGTAGCAGAGACATTGTTAGCCCCAGTCAACATACATCACTTAAAGATTTCCTGTCATTTAATGACAGTCGTTTCATTTCAATCTTCTTGGACGACATCTTTCCACATGACTAGTGAATTTGTAACATCATCATGCATCATCAAAGGACGTGGCATTCTCAACTCAATGATTGGAAACTTGGACGTAAAACTTCTCCTTAATTAACTCAACTACAGTAACATCATCATAGCCAACAGACAGCTTAACGAGACCTGTTGTCTTTTTCATGAAGTTTCATATAGCATTCTTTCTCACTTTACTTTGTAGTTGTTATTAATAATTAATCACCAGTGGTTGCGCATACACTTTGGCCATTTGGGGAGACCGGTCGCAGTTTTTATCTCACAAGTACCAGAATGATTTTCTTATTATGTTGCCCAGTAATCCACAAATATTCTGTAATAATGTCTTGTGTCAAGACTAGCACTCTCCATCTCTTTGTGACATAACACTACAACTATGGAAGTCACATGTAATATAATTAACCCACCCCCTCTCTGGGTATGCCTACTGGTTAAATTATTTTCTGTATTATAGTGATGACATCATAACTGTAACCAATATTTCATCGTAATTGCAAGGAGAGCTTTACAAATCAATCCAAAACAAATAAAGGAGTATGGAACCAGCTCAAAAGTTTACATTATGGGCTTAAATGTGTCTTTTTTTTAACTTATAGTGCATAAAATGGCAGTTCTGTGATAACCTGAAGAGTGTGGGCATAGGTGTATAGGGGTAATTTTCTGTGAGAGGGAAAGAGCATTTTTTGCTTGAATAATGTCACCGTTTATCATGTTTTGCCAGAATAGACCAATTCCTTTTGCCTGAATTGGGAGGGGCGAGTGCCCCCTTTCCCCCTGCACCCCCACCCCATATGCCCATGAGTGTGGGAGGTTTCCTCCAGTAGATGCTTCTTCTCATACTCTGATTACACTAGGCTGAGTTGGTTTGAAGAGTCTCTCTTTGAAAGCAAGGAATTATTTTGATGTAGCAGGATGACTTTTAGAGCCTAGTGCATTGGAACATTTCATACACAGGAGCTGCATGCTTCTCTGCCATTTTAGGCAACAAATCCAACAATATAAGAGATGACAGCCAATTGTACTCAGAAAGGTGGAAAATATAAGAGCATCAGCCATCAATAGGGAGGTAGAGGTTATCAGGGCTGGCTGCAGCCTGGGCAAAAACTTGGGGTGGGGGAGGGGGGAGTTCACACACCACCTATGTAGAGCTCCACCATCATTTAACATATGGTGTTTGTATGGTTTGGAAGTTTCAGGGGGAGGTTGGCGGTTGCCTCTTGTCCACTCAGCCCTCAGGCTACCTACGGTCATGGTTATGCCCACAACCGGCCAAAAGTATAGAGCCTGGTCCCAATATTTTGAGTAAATTTTGTTTGAATACTCTTAGTGGCATCTTCTCTTGATTGTAGGATGATTCAATTGGTTTTTACCCTTATAATTTTGACTTCTACTCTCCTAGTTCATCATTAAAATGGACCTATGCCTGTACTAGTACTATACGTTACACTAAGTGAATGGCCTTTAGCCTTACAGGACGTGGACAGTAGAATAGCGGAATCTTCGGCCAAAATCCACTCACAAATGGAATTTTCTGTAAATGTTTTTTTCTGTTTTATGCTTTGTCAACATCGCTCTCCCCTCTCTTACACTTTGGTCTCATTTTTTTTCACTTTTTTCACAACCCCGTTCACAACACTGCGTTAATCGTCTGTCAACCATTGCTCACAGTACTGTAAGGTTTTTTTTTTTGGTATCGCTATATGGGTCCTAGCAATATGGCGCCGACGGACAACTATGATCTTCAAAAACGAAGACGCTGATACAATCCAGTAATATAGATCAGTGAAAACGATCAGTAGAACTTAACAAGAGTACGCACAAACAGACCATACTGCTTCCACTTTTCGAGGACCTCAGAGATTGGGTTGGGGGATGATAAAGAGGCTTTAGCGTGTCCAGTATCTTTTTCATCGACAACATCCCCTAAAATTATTAGTAGGCCTATATTGTGCCTTACGGCCTTAGACTGATGGAGAATATGTTCCCCACCCACTTCAATATTCTCCCCGCCGTCGCCGGTCACCACTTCTTGAAGCACACCTTACAAATATTGGGGGGCTAAACATGCCTTTAGCCCCTCCACTTTTTTCATGGGGGGGGGGGGGAGGTAAGCCCCCAAGCCGCCCCCCCCCCTCGGTTCCGCCGCCACTACCGTATTCAGGATAACTGCGGTACAAATTTCCAAAATCGGGTGTTTGAGACATAAATCTAACTTTTGATACCTATTACACTACAAGGAAAACAACGAAATAGTCGCAATGAACGTTTTTGCAAGTTGGAATTTTGCACTTTCTGGCCACGTAGAGCATGGCACAAGGCCGTAAGGTTATGGTTGCCTTTTGATTCTATACTGCTAACTAGGATACTAATTTAGTAATTATTCCAAGAAATAAAGTGAATGTTAATACAACTAACATATCGTAGACTTTTTAAAGGTATTACACCACTAACAAGTAATATAAATATTTTACAGACAGGCCTTGCCTAGGCCTTTGCATGCTAGAGCTGCACATTATGGTACACAGTGACTGTATGAATGTGTACTGATGATCTGTGATCGTGATCGTGATACAGATATTATTTACTAGTGCTTGCTAGCTGTCTGAGTGAGTTCCCATTGCAGAGAAATATTGGAAAAAATTTAAGAGACCTGTAGCCCACAATTATTGCTTCATATGCACCTTATGAGTCGAGTCGGTGCAATGTACAGTACTAGCGATGAAGACGATGGAGAACCAACATAGGCAAATTAGTGTTACACTTACAGGTATTGGCTATATATGAAACAATTGATATAAAGCCTATAGATGTTTATTTACACATACACTTAACTAGCCTCTCGATCGGTTCATATGCTTTTACAAGACAAAATTCAAGAATTTTCAAAAGGGAAATGACTCGAGGAATTATATACTTAGAGTATGTGCATGCATGGAATGCGCACCTATAGAGTTCCATTATTATTTCAGGATTTTTTTTAAATGAGTAAAGGCTATACCTTTCTTTTTTATTATTTTGCCTGGGCCATTGTTCTAAGTTACCTGACTTATTATTGTACTGTTGTGCTGAATCATATTTCTACACAAATGAATTAATTGTGCCTTAGTTTTTAGCCTATTCCTGTTGAAATGTAATTGCCTAGTTTAGCCTACCTAGCAGTGTTCTATATGATCATTGGGGTTAATGTCAAGATTAGAGCTTGCGTTGCTATATACCCTTTTCTTGTATAATGGCGCATATGGGATTCTAAGTCAGTGTACTAGCCTACAGGACAATTCTTTAGTCAGTAAATGCTAATTTACTGACTCGAGAATTTTGGTTCTGCCCTGCATCTGCTATTTATTCTGATAGATGAAATCTCATATGTTCTTCTGAGACTGCCTTGTTGTTATTTGAGTACTTCCAAATTAGCAGAGAGGAGATGAATAATAATGTAGCAATTACCCCATAGAAATTGCATACTACATTCAAATATTTTTCACTAATTTGAATGAACTTAATGTAGGCCTACTCTTACTTAGGACACTCAGTTGATATGTTTCCAGTCCAGAGGTTGTTGGGGTGGGGGTTGTGTACTGAATACCCAGTTCCCAAGAAGCTTAAAGACCCAATTCTCTCACCCCAAACAATACCAATTCTCCTAACCTTCTTACGTAAGTCCCAGCTCCCACAATTGTCTAAAATTCATCGTTATATATCCAGTCACAATCTCAGTTTATTGCTTCAGGGTGAGTATAGAAAAGCTCTTTGTGTATAACCAAAACACTCTCAGTACAGTGCATGCTGTGAAATATAATCTGGTAATTTGGTAATATAATCTGCATTGTTTGAGTCAATCAAAAGCTGGGCCATCGGCGAGTTTCTGTACACCCAAGAAGAAGTGGAGTTTGGGTTGAGAAGATTGGCCATTTAAGACCCACCCAGTTCCACAGGCTGTTCACAACTAATATTGCTAAACAAAGTGTATCTGATCTTCATTTGTTGGACCTCACCACCTAGTAAGGATAAGGAGTGACTGTATATTGTTACCCCCAGAGTTCACTTAAACAAGCCTTACGAGAGAACTATAACCCACCTCTTAGTCCAATATCCCTCCATTTTACCTCCATATTGTCTAGTACAATGCCTCAATTTTTCTGTCATGTTTGTTTGCAATAATTTATGAGTCTAGTACAATAACTGTGATCTACTGATTGTATAATGTGGTGCGTACGTACAAAGTGTATGGTCATGTATGTGAAAACGTTTCCATGAGTCGGTCAATTAATAGGTGTTGTACATTGTAGGTACTGTACGTTGTATACACTGTGGTGATCGGCTCAGGGTACAGAGGTACTCAAGAAACAGTCACTCTAACCCTTGCATCTGGAGCCACTAAATCGTAACAAGGTTCTCAAAAAATTGGCTCTCAACGTAATTTTCCTTGTTTATATATGTGAATTAAACGTAAAAGAAGACGCGACGAGGTTTACATGATTAATGCTCGGATGGAGGATATTTTCTCACTCGGTATAGTTCCGTTTCGCACAACTAATGCAAACTCCTCAGTACGGGGAAGTGGGTTTTTTACGTAAGATGCAAGGCAGTGTCAAGACCTGCTCTTAACTTTGCGAATATCTGACCGTATTCAGAAATATTTAATGGTAATGTTACATTTTGGGGTAGAATGAGGAAATTCATGATGTACCCTCTTTCTGGCATACCGTGCCAAAAAACTCGTTTTCGAAAAAAAAAAAAAAAAAAATCGAATAGAATGAAAACTGTTTTCACGAATTCGAAAAGTCGTCTCAAATTCATTGCTTTCTGTAATAAATACTTCAAAAATGTTGGGAAACTATCGAAAAATGTGTTCTTTACTAATTTTACTGATAATGTTGTTAGATAATATATTTCTCACGTTGAAATTTGGATTTAAAAACAGCTAGATTTTGCTATTTATATATGCAAGCGCTGTGACGTCATGCATATTCAAACTAGAAAAGAAGCGCCTTTTGGAAGCTGTGAGAATTGACTGGTACAGAGAAATCGATTTGCCTTTTGCTTCCTGCCGCGCCAGAGCCTAAATACCCTATAAACTATGGAAGCCGTTTTCCGATTCCATATTAAAAACGGCTTCCGTACTACACAGCTAAATAAAAAATAAATGAAAATAAAAATAAAAAAATAAATAAATTTTTAAATAACGTAACCGGTCATACAAAACTAGCCCGGGTCACCCGGTCCGCCCGAACCGCCCGGTCTGCCCGGCTCGCCCGAACTACCTAAATGCAGCCCGGTTACACAATGTGTGTAGTCTCCAATTGAAGGCGTACTGACAATTGTCTTTATTGCACTAACAGCAATATCAATGATGGATGGTTACATACGAAGCGAACTTTTGTGTATCTTTCATGTGGTTACTGACTTGGCCTATGTCTTACCGGAAAAACCAAAACCTTTGAAAAAGGTGTTTGATAGTTAATGAGAGAGTCTTAACATAAGAAATAGTCCCTTCCCAGCAGAGGGCTTGCTACAATGGTCGTTTTGTAAATTAAAACCAACAAAATGTGTCCCTTTCATTGATGTTTTCCTTCCGTATTCGTAGAATCTTAGAAGTTGACATAACTTTTAATACCTTCGATCCTTAGCATAACTTATAAAGGAATATTAATCGCAGGAAATACTGTACTGTGTTTCGTATTTGTGAAAGGGCTGAAAATCCAAGTCGGGCTTCGTTTTGTGTATCAGGAATTGCGTTTCTCTATTGAGAGATTTCATGAAACCACGCCGTAATGAAATTTTTTGCAAGTAAGACTAACACTCCCAATGCCTGAAAAGGTGTTTTGAATCAATAGAAACATCTCTGAAATGAAAGTTTGATAGTTCAATATGCGTTTTCGTAATTACAATAAAAGGGTGCTTAAGCGGTGTTTTTGCACAGGGATATTGGTATGGAATGGTAGGGGAGGGGGCAGTCCCCTATATTAGCAAGACACTATATGAAAACAGAAGGAAAAGAAGCATTCAACTGATGCTTATTTGCTCCTGTTAACCTATCAATACCCTGTCACCGCCCTTGTTGTTGCATTCGTTTTGAGAATAAAGACCCGATCCAAATAAGCCCCTTTCCTCTTTCGTTCTCTTGTGTTTCTTAATTAGGAAAAGGCTTAAAATCCAAGTCTTCGTTTTGTATATAATGATTGCATTTTCACTTTTGAAATATTTCATATTTTCATTTCATATTTTGTTTAAAGGCCGACACCCCAATGTTTGTACAGGAGTTCTCAATGAAAGTGTCTCTGAATTGAATTTTTGCTAGTTTATTAGGTATCGCATACGGTATTGTTGCACAGGGACGATGGCAGGGGTGACTGTCCGATAAATGCGAAAGGAAATGTGAGAAGAGAAGAAAAATTGCACGACTCCACTAATGATGTCGGCTTAGACGGGGCTGCTCTGGTCACAAGGAGGGTAATATCAATTCCATATGATGGTGGAGCCAATTAGGCTGGGAAATGATCCAAGTTATCAAAAGGAGCATCAAATCATGCATCTGAGTGATATCAAACATATATCTGAACATGCCACGGCATCATTACACATGTTAGTAACATCAGTAGGCAACACCCAACGGCGGGGGATTAGCAATCGCTTGAATAAAATCAAACACGATATTCCCCTTGGTTCAGAGATGTGTGTCTAAGACGAAGCCTGTGGTAATAACCTTCATACGAGGCACACACGAAGTGAGTGTGTGTGTGTGTGGGGGGGGGGGGGGGATAGTGGGGATTTTAGTCAAAATCACTTAATATGCCAAAAGGGTGGGTCAAACCTCCGCAATTTTCGATTTGGTCGGAATTTTTCCTAACCAGACCAATTGTTTTTTATGCAGACTTTGTTGTTATATGTCCATGCTATAACTACGTTATGTCCCACGATAAACTGTTCTGCTACCATTAAATATAATTTTTATCGTTGAACAGAGCGATATAGTGTTCAAAAATCAATTCGATTTTTGTAAATAGAGTGTGTGTCCACCGGAAAACGCTTTCTGTTGATCTGATGACACGAAAAAGTTATTCTACTATTCATTTTCGTAGTCCTCTCAAGGCTCTCATAAGAATCATACATTTGTACAGACTGGCAAAATTTGGATCTTTTGACTTTGGATGAAAATTTTTACCAAACCTCATAAAAAATCAGACCGTATACTGATCCTATTCGAAATGCTATATGAACCAATATGTTAGTAAGGTTGCAGTTAGATGAGATTTAACGACGAACCAACACGAGTGTCAGTCAACTAGATAAAAAGTTCAAAGTTTACATTTATTTTCGAGTATGGTTTAAGTTCAAATTTGGTTTCCCCGCTTTGGTCCCCTCTTACGACAGGCGGGAAATTTCGTAGACATATTCTACCAGCTAGGGGTGGCGTCAGTGGTGTATATGTGTTATATGTTCATGTTTTAGTTAATCCATGGGAGGGTGTACAGAACTGTCAAGCCACATTCATACGTTCCCTTCTATTATTAGAGAAACGGTTTTATCAAGTGTTACATTTTAAAGCGGATTTTTGTAATTCTTTAGCTATTGTTCGACTGATGAAGTTTTCATAAGGTCACACTTAATTTTTTACATAGTTTCCGAATCTTTAAGGGTTTTTCCATGGTGGATATGTCCCACCCCCTCCCCACTCCAGGATCGTCCCCCTCTCTATTCTCTTCTTTTGCCACTTCCAGCAGGGAGTTGTTCTCTCTGACAACTTCCCGCTTCCAGTGAGTTGCATTTCGACGAACCCACTCACACAGGAAAATGGTCGCCGTTGTTATTACTATTATGTTTTATTGGTTTTCTGGTAATTGGTAGTAGTAAGGGGGGCCACCTTAGCATTCGACCAATCAGAATCGAGTATTTGGATGACGTCATCAAATCATGAATATTCATGAGATAAGTAAGGTGAGAATAGCATTGGACCAATGAGAATGGAGAATGGGGGATGACGTCATGGAATCGTGAATAGTGATGAGAGAAGAAAGAGAGGAGTGTCTCAGAATGACGTCATAATGAATATGCATGAGCAGAGAGTTGATAAATAGAAGCACACGATTGGAAAGAGCTCCTTCTGTGTCTAGAATTCAAAGTGCAAAGATGGCTTGCAATTACGTAGAAGAAGACAGCGATACTGACTGTTCGTTTATAGAAGGCAGTGAAAGAGAGGAAGAGGAAAAGGAGGAGATAATTTCGCAGAAAGATTGGACGTCCGGCTACTTGCGTGGCTATAGGACGGGAAGAGGGGATGTGGAGGCACAAGTGGTAGAGATTGAACGAGAGAAGGAAGCCCTCCTCGTCGAACTATCCAATGTAAAGAGGAACTTTGAGAGGTATAGGATGGAGGTGGACGATTGGATATACGAAGGGCTAGCACCTCGATTAAGGGCTACCATGGACGTCATGGCGGGGATGATGGACCATAGAGTCGAAAGAATAGTAAACTGGGAACCCGATTTGCCACCTCTCGAGGGGAATCAGGAGGAGGCAGAGGTCGAGATGGACGGTCTTTTCCGAGATCTCCCATCCGTGCAGAGACCTGAGGACGCTCCGCCACCGTACTCGGAGAACCCTCCTGCTCACTTTTGAAAAAAAAAAAGTGCGGAGGACTTTAAACCAAAAGGCTCTTTTCAGGGCCAACATGGAGACGGCTCCATTCTTTCTGTCAAATATGCTATTTATGTGTTGTATCGTCTTTTAGAACAAAGGAACGAGACATACGGACTCGGCTAGAGGTCTATCTCAGCGTCGTGTGAGACATTAAACGTACCGCTCCGTATTGAATATATACGTTTTGAATGATGTATTCAAAAACTTTTAAAAAAATCGAATTGCAAATCTATTTTGTTCGTTTTTTTTCTTTACAACAGTTCTGCTAAAGCTAACGATAAAATATCTGTTACTGGCTTTCTAGAAATGATGATGGTTGTGGTTGTGGTGGTGATGGTGGTGGCGGCGGCTGGTCTATGAACCATCGGAGCTATGTTTTCTCCAGTTCGGTAAAAACTGGCCTCTTCATGCTGAGATCCAGAGGTTCTGGTAATTTTCGGGTCGAAGGAAAAGCAGGTGGGTCTTTTGGTAACCCCAGTCGTCGAGTGTTGGTTTTGCAACTAGCTCCAAACACTTGAAAATGTAACACGTAGTTCCTTAGATATAGGACATTGTCGCACTGGTTACAATAAAACACGTCAGCCATTTTTGGATGACGGGCGTAAAGGTAAAACGACAGGTTGTTTGTGTGGTCTGAAAGTGAACGCGACGGCAATTTTTCTTCTTGTAATTCCCTTCGTTATGAAACTTTATTCGATCTTGTTTAGGCGGATAGTCAAAGACTTGTGATTGTGGAAAATCGATGCACAGCCTCTTAAAGTGCTCGGATGCGGTTCAAACCGGTTTTATCCGGTTCGAGACACCGCACAAAATACGCGCGCAACAGAGAAGGGCGGAGCTTAGAACGTTGATTCACACAGACGTGTGTGTGTGAGCGCGCGTGCGGAACTCCAGACATGTATGACATAACGCGCGCTACAGGGGGCGCGGCTTAGAACGTCGGTTCACACAGACGAACGCGTGGAACTGCGCGGTGATCGACAAGTCGCGTCAACCAATGAGAAACGACACATGCGCGTGCGTCCTATTGTTACTGTTGTACTGTGTGTACGTGTGCGTGTGATTGTTGGGAGAGTTTTCACGCTCATTCGGATTTTGGTGTTTCAACAGTACAGACGTACGTGTGCGTACAGTTTATATAAGTTGCGATAATTAGCTGGTAGTGAGGAAAATAGATTCTTGTCGAATGGTAGAACAGCCATCGGACAACGGGCGAGTTAATGAGCTGAAAACCAAGTTTTCTTGTAGCCCCGCCCCCAAAAATTGAAGCAACTGATGACATTTCGCGGAACTAATACTGGATGTACCCTTAGGTTTACGTTGATGAATAATGCAATAGAAGGGGTAACAAAGTACCAAAACATGATAATTCGAATTTCGAAAGTCTTATTTTCGTAGAAAGGCTTTGAACATTTTTAGATTAATCGTAGTGAAAAATAAGGGAACGAAAAAAGGTAGCCCTTTTCAAGTCTTAAAAAGTTGCTGCATATTTGCCATGAACTTGACTTCGTTAAAGAATAAAAACAGATAAACGGGAAGTGATAAATCGCACCCCTCTGGCAACCACTTCATATTAATGACACTGACGACACACTAACGTCACAAGGAACTCAATATTCATATACGAGGTAGCATAAGAGCGTTTGAAAAGTTCCCAATGATCTTGTGAATATTTTCGCGTGTTGCACAACGTAACACGCTAGTTGGAGCTTGATCTTGCGAATTATTGGAATCTATTCAAGGGAATTTGTGAAAAACAGTATTGGACGAACTGCAAAGTTGATAAACATACTTGTGACGTTGTTTGAAACGTTATGTGTTCCCCTTGTAAACAACTTTGAACCCACAAAATATCTCCTGTCGAAGCACTTACAGAAGATATCAAGGGTGTTACTGCATGCATGCACAGCTATACAATACCGTGCAAAGTTGTAACCTCCTGGAAAACAAAGTTCCCGTAAAATAAATCGAAAAAAGCATTACCCTCGGATCGGGCGGGGCACGGTCTTTTAATTTCTAACAAACATGAGCACGTGAGAAAAGTTAAAATTCAAATGAAATGCCGAGAGCAAATGCAAAGACCGAGAAATAACTGGACTCCCCTTTGGTCATCACATTATTCAAGCTTTCAAAAATCTTTACTTGCGCATAGGAAAATACCATAGTAACTTACACGGATAGTACACAAGAGAAAAATGGCTGCATCATTTTGTCATGGTGTTGTAATTAAGTGCTTATTGTCATGTAGTATGGTGCACCTTCCCTGGCCTTTAACATAGACGCCATCTTGTTGTTTACGAGCAATTCTCCCTTCCTTTTGTCCTAGATTCGCAGGGCTCTTACTGTTTCCGGTCACGTGTTACCGGTGAACGTGGGCGTCTACTTCGTTCTAGCTCAACGTGTACGCCGTATCCCGTATTTTCAAGGTGTGGCCAATTTCACCCTCTACAGCCTCCTCGTTAGTCTTTTAGATCAGTACGTTCATTAATATTGATTTAATTCGGTGCGTCACAACTTTTAACCAATCAGGGGACTACATGTGTTCCGATCTCCCATGAGGTTTGCAAGCTCAGGGACTGCCGCTCCCACTATTTTGTTTTGGAACTCGTGCAAGAGAGCTCGAAGCAGAAGCATGCAATCACCATGTATATAATTAAATTTTAATAATTATTTTGCCGGCCGAGTCAAACTTGATCTTTTTTGGAACTCAATCAACCAATTAATAAACCAATTTGAAAATTAATTGGAACTCTCATCCGTTTTTTTTTTCTGTTTTCGGCTACACAAGTAGTGTACACCCCCCCCCCCGCCCCATGTTGCTTCCCTGAAGATATCCGGTGTCGGAAAGCTTTGTCCAAAAACCGATCCTTTTCTCATTTCAAATTGTTTTAATAAAGGTAAGCTTTATTGGATACTAGTTTGCTTCGGAATGATATGTCTAGTTGAAAGCAACTCGTAATACCGTTTCCGATCAAAATACATGACTTTTGACAATTTCAACATTTCGTGACGTCATAATTTGGGTAATTTCCCCAAAATTATTCCCCTGATTTCAAGCCTAGACCCACCACTTGACAACAAACCCATACAGCCAAAATAAAACCAGCTCTTCTCTTCTTGCTACCTGTGACATGTGGCTCTCAGAAATACGTAGATCCATGGTAACGAACTTGTGGCTAGACTACTAGAAGTCATTTACAGCACAATATGTAATTGTGTGGGATGAAAAACGCCTTTTGTGCCCAGTGTCATCAAATCCCATGATCAAGGACGGTGATCTTACTCATCCGTATCAGATATTGAGAGGGGGACATTTTCAACGAAAGACGGGTAACCAGGAACTCTGATTAGGGTGAGAGACACCGGTGAAGGGTTATGTATAACTAGTATAGTGACACCATGTGGTACCCACTGTTTGCAAGAATCGCGAGCCATAGGCCTATAAGTGGACTGCCTTTGGTAGCTAAGCCGTGCCGATGAGTCATCCTTTTTATTGGTTTTAACGTTTCACTGCAAAAAGAAAGCTCAAAATAACGACGGCTTAAAGGACAAGAGCAGCCACCCCAACTTGAAGTGAGATAATATACTTTCCTGTTTCATGATTGGCTGTTGAGACATTTTCTCTTCAAATGTGAAATTTACTGCTTGCTTTACCTTAAATATGAAATACTTATTAAGTCAAAATCAGATAAAAGATATTTTGAAGAGAAATAAGGAGAAAACTGAGATATTTAGCTGTGGTTTCAAAATAAGTTGACTCCTAACCTGTGAAATTTGCTAAAAAATCTGGGTAATGCCATTTCCGGCTGTCGCGGGAACGAGGGTGCGAATTTTCAAAAAAAAATTCTATATGCTCCGGCCAACCGATGGTGCGGCCACCGGTTAATTTTTGGACAGGATAACAAAACGCGACTGCTCAGATTCTGCTTACAAGCTTGGCGAATGTTATTTCACCGTTACCTCGCTGAGGGGTTGCGATTTCCAAAATTATCTGAATGACCGAGCCAAAGATGGTGGCGCTCCGCTTATAGCTTAGAGATAGCCTTTTGGGCACTATTGGATTTCGTGGCAGAGGATTTTCTCCCCAAACTGAAATGCTCCAGTCCGTAGGCCTATGCCTGTGTTTACCCGCTTATGGTGATGACGCTCCGCTTAGTCCTGCTAGCATTTAGCGTTCCCCCTCCCCCCCCATATTTATCCATTCCACCACAACTAACCTCCCCCCTCTGGCAATTCCTGACATGAAACCCAAAGTGGCGATGCACGCGAACTAACTTTGAGCGTTCCCCTAGCTTTGCCTGGAAACGCCTATACTGTTAACATTTAATGCTAATAAAGTAAAGTATATTGGTTCAACTTGGAATGTGAAGACTGCCGATTTTTTCAAGAACACAGGAGGTTATGACAGCCTTAAAGGACATATACAAGACAAGAAGGGTTGGGAAGCAGCTCTATCTGTCTATCCAGTCGAAAGATCCAGCAACCCTTAGCTGAGCCACAAGTGCCGGTTTTTCGAAACATGCCTGGAACGAAGCAGTTGGTGAATTTGTGATTTAGCTCCAGAAATGTGCATGAAATATTTGGCTCAGTTAATGAAATGGAACAACGTTTCCATTGTTCTCATGCCAGAAAATTGAAATTTTCCAACTATCTTGTTGCTTCCAAAAACAACTTAAGTTCAGCTCGTCCTTGTGCAGATGGAAACCCCATTACAATATTCACAAAATTATCCTGAGTGGCATGCAAGTCCATAATATGTCAACCAGCAAACTCTCTGTGTATGTTTAAAATTGTCAGCTACTCTGCGCCTTTTGGCTGTGATGATAATCAAAGATCATTCAGCAGTTAAGAACTTTGCCTTTTCCTAAAAAATATACTCGGGAATATACTCGGGGTTAAAAACCAAGGCACTGAATTTCTGGGATAATCCCTTTGAATTTCCATGAACTTATCATTGAGACCCTTATTTTCTGCACAATATAATGATGCGTCTAAGTAAAGGATCTTCCAAACATCAGTAAAATTTAATATGTAGTCCGGTAACACAGACTACATAATAGGCTTTTGGCCAAAACTATATACTTTCATTCAATCAACATAGCCGACTATAAACAGGGACGCATCCCTGATCTGAAAGTCTGTAACCGTGGAGCAAAGTGTGCGTAGCGGGCGAAAATTTTTGTTACGAGATGGGTTTAAATGAATTCCAGGCTAATGGGAAGACATTCTCACACTGTCGTTATGACCCGCATTACCTGATTTTCTTTTAAACCACTGCCCGTATTTGTCTCAGGATAGATGGCAACATGGTGGACGGCAAACTATTTGACTATTGGGCACTGTGCCCGAACAACCACACGTCTGTCCATTGAATAAATTTGGCAAAAAGTTCCAACATTTTCCCAATCTTCGCCAGAACATTTAACCATTTGAACAGTTTAGGAAAGACTTCTTTTGGGGCTGAGGAAAACCTTGTTGTCACAAGCTACAGACAAATATGTTGGCAAATCAGGCTATTATAAGTTGTTAGCATTTTCATTTTCCATGAAAATTTTACTTTCATCACAGTGTTTTCTGTAAGTTTCAGAAAAGATTTGAAATAATTAAAATAATCGGCCATTTCGGGCATTATGTTGCACAAGATTTGAAACAGTCCGCAGAGGATCGAGTGATAGTTTCTTTAAAGGACCAGTCCTCTTATTAAAAAATTCTTAATTGGCTCAGCTCTTTGATTTACATGCTAACTCAAACAATGTAGAATACCAAACTTAATTATATCACACAACGTGAACTTGACTGAGAGTGTTTTGATTATACCTATTGAGCAAGTTTCTAAAGGCCTACTCCTCTTGAAGCAATAAACTGATATAGTGTCTGGATGGGAATGAATTTCGGACAATTGTGGGAGGGGCTTATGTAAGAAGCAGTGGCGTAGCCAGGATTATTGAACAGGGAGGGGGGCAAACACACCGAAAGACTATCTAAGCGGAGCGCCACCATCAGTTGGCGCGGAGCGTACGGAAAATTTTGAAATATCGCGACCCCTCAGACAGCCAGAAATGGCATTTCCCAGGCTTGTAAGTAGAGTTTACGTAGCCGTTAATTTTTCAATAAAATGTTCACTTCAATTAAAAAAATTAGTTAATTGCAGAAAGATCAGAAAGTTTCCAAATAAGCTACAGAGACGTAACAAGGTTCTAGGCGTGGGGATGGGACAAAGTCGAAAATAGTCTCGATTCTTAACCGTCGTCTTTGTGGCTGGGGAATAAGGTGACGAGGGTTTGTATGAGGGTAAATTTGATAAATTTAGGCCGATAAGTGGGGATGGTGGTCAACTGCTGATAAAGATTTATCAAAGGGAACATTTTCTACACACACAGTAGGATCAAATTGAGAAAAATGGAATTGAAAAATTTCAATCATGACTGTGACTTGAGAAAAAGAATAAACATACTAGTTACAATCGATGTTAACCAACAAAATGTACACTGTCCATTACAGGGCTGTAGTCGAGTCCACCAAGCTCGAGTTCAAGTCCATGTCCAAGTCCAAAAGCTCAAGTCCGAGTCCAAGTCCAAGGGGCTCAAGTCCAAGTCCGAGTCCACTGCTCTCGAGCCCAAGTCCAAGTCCAAGTCCAAAAGTAGTAAAACAACAATAGTATTTTCTGGTAAAGAAATAGGCCTATGGGGGCTATATAGCTGTAAGAACAGGGACAAACTTCGACTCAACTCCTGATTCAATCTGGTTTTTCCTGTACTTGGAATTGTCCTGGAACAGTCCTGAAATTGGAACTGGCCCGGAATGGACTGCAACTGGACCTGAAAACGAAGCGGAGCCCATGCAGCTGAGTCCACTTAGTCCACTAAATGAAAATTGTGCCTCGCTTACATACTAAGTAAACAGTAGCTCATATTTTTCACTTAAAATCAGCCAATTGTCTGGGAGAAATGCCCCGGCCTGGCGGTGTTTACAGCAGTGCACGGGGTCCTAGTGGGAATGCTCAAATATACTCAGGAATTTTGAAGGCGGGACAAAGCTTTTTTGTTGGGGTAATGGATTTTTTAACTTGTCCTGGGACTACATGCTAGCTACAGAAACACGGTGAAAATACAGTCTGGTTTTAAATTTGTAACCCAAAAGACAAGCTGTTTGAGAATATGGTACAAAATAAAGGCTATTGGTGATTATGCAGGAATTGCATGAAGGGTTCCCAATAGTGGGAATGCACTCAGTGCTTAAAGCAACCTGAAACCAATTTTTGGAGGGTACATCTAATGTTTTTAAATAAAAGAGGCATTAGCTGGGCTTTAATTATATGGCCTGTCTAGTTAGTTTGTTAGTTAGTTAGACAGTTACTGTTATGCAGTGGCGTCACCAGACTTTTCATTCTGGGGGGCACTGGGGTGGCACAACAATATTGCAGGGGGGCACTGTTAAATTCCATACATGGCGCCGTAGGCGCCACCGAGCGCGAAGCGCGAGGTTCAGCGGGTGGGGTCCAGGGGCAAAGCCCCGGTGGGGGTGCAGGGGCGAAGCCCCCGGAAGCTCCTGGGTTTTAGCGTGTTTGTGAGGCACTAAGGTCACTATTTAAGTGTTCTTCTATTGACTTAACTCTGGTCTCAAAAATACCTCCAGAGTAACTTCCAGTAAGAAGTTTTGGTAAAAAAGTGATTCAACTACCAAATGCAGAGCCGGCCGACATTTTGAAAAAGGGCGAGTTGAGAAAAGAATTGGTGGGCAGTTCAATGTGTGTCTCGGTTGGGGTCCAGGGAGCGAAGCCCCGGGAAGCTCTTTGGTTTGAGCGTGTTTGTGAGGCACTAAGGTTACTATTTAAGTGTTCTTCTATTGACTTAACTCTGGTCTCAAAAATACCTCCAGAGTAACTTCCAGTAAGAAGTTTTGGTAAAAAAGTGATTCAACTACCAAGAGCAGATCTGGCTGACATTTTGAAAAAGGGCGAGATGAACTATTGAGAAAAGAATTTGATGGGCAGTTCAATGTGTGTCTCGGCTGGGGTCCAGGGGGCGAAACCCCCGGAAGCTCCTGGGTTTTAAGGGGTTTGTTAGGTATTCAGGTCGTTATTTACGGTTATTCTGTTGTCTTTACACTGGTCTCAAAAAAAAAAAAAAAACTTCCAGTGCAACTTCAATTAAGAATTAATTGGTAAGAAAACTAGTGAAACAACTTTCAAGAGCGGATCCGGCTGATATTTAGAAGAAGGAGAGCTGAACTCGAAAGAGAAAGAGAAAGCAGTTAGATGTGATCGTCTTAAGGAAAAAATGTACGCCTACATAATCCTGCTTGAACGGTTACATGAGCTATGTGCCACCTTCAGTTAGCGAAGTTGGAAGTGTGCAAAAATATTTGAAAAACGCAACCCCTCAGACAGCCGGAAATGGCATTTTCCAGGTGTTTTGCGGTATTTTTAGTTGAAAAGTATGAAAATTACTGCCTTTTCTCGTCAAAAGAAGAATCCAAGCTTAAATATTTTCATAGTCACACTCTGACTAAAGAAGGCATATCGTTTTTTAAAAATCTCAAATCTCATTTGGGGGGGGGGGGGCACACGGGGGGCACACGATTTTTCAGCCCCCCCCCCTTGGTGACGCCACTGCTGTTATGGTAAACAATGCTCCAAAAATAAAGGGCAATAGCAGTTGCTGCAAAAATTATTTTGAAGCAACAGCTAAAATGTCACAATAATCCCCTTATTTCTCTTCAAAGCATCGTTTATAATATTTTAGGACCCGCTCCATATTGCATACTCAAGGTAAACTAAGCAGTTACTCTTACTAAATTTCACATTTGAGTACAAAATATATTGTTACATATGACTCCAAAGAGCCATCTCATGAAACAGGACAGTATACACTACTTCAAGTTGGGGGGGGGGGGGGGGGGAGGGGACTGCTCCGCTTATATGTTGTAAAATTTAAGCTCTATTGTTGTTTATTTACCTGACTTACGTATTGTTAGTATTGCAAACTTCATATGAAGATTCAACAGAAGCCAATTGGCAGGTTATTTATAGACCTATCTTACAGTATCCCAAAATTAGTAACCTTGTAATTGCCTTTGTAGAAGTAGCAGTTAGATGAGCAGCAGTGAAAACCGTGCAAACTTTTTGTAAAATTTGTATGAAGAAAAAAAAAACAGGTTGCAAAAATTATACAGGCCCATTTTTGGAGTCCATAACAACAAGGAAAAGGATTTCAGAAGATTTACTGACAATGCTGCAAGGCGCGAGGCACAGACAGACCATATGTTCATTGTTGCAAATTATAGTGGGCAGAGTGTATGAAAAAACAATAGGAATGTATTGTACAGTACTACAGTAACAAAGAGAAGTTAAGTTCAAGTTTCAAGGTATTCATACCTTTACCACACATAAGGCTTATACACCACACCAGCTTGTGGCCTGTACTGTGTGTTTTCCTTGAATCATTCAGTACTTGAGTGGACCCAACAAATCTAACTGCTTTGTTTTAAAAACAAACTGTTAATTGACTTCCATTTATGCAGGAAAATAGAAAGGTACAGGTTACTCAAGCACAACCCTGGATTTAATAAACTAACATCCCTTGCTTCAAGTTTATTGGACACATCTACAGTACATTGACAATGAACCCCTAATTAGATGGATGTCAAGTCCAATCAGAGCAAACAGTTCAGGGAATTGTCTACATTTATATGGACAAAAGAAAAGAAATCAATTTACTAAATTGCAAAAATATTCTAAGTAAAATAATTGAAATTAAGTGTACGAAGACGGCAAAAGGATTTGGCATATAGGAACATTTTTGGAGGGGGGGGGGGGGGGTTGAGCTGTTATATGTACCTATAATTGGAAGGGTAATTAACTATTTTTAGGAGTCCCATATGCCTTCCCTAGCATTTTAATGGCTTTTGTCTAATTTTTGAGGGGCAAGGAAAATTTTAGGGTTCTTCCCTAGAGCATGGTACTGAGAGAAGAGTACCCACGTTGCAGCTGTTTTACGTTATTAAACACTTTTTACATAATATTATGCAAGAAACAAACTTCATGCTAATCATGTCAACACCTGGCATGTGACACTTGAAAATGATCAAGTTACATCAAGACATGCAGGCCAATATAGTCCTGTATCCTATATTAAGGAAAATAAAGGCCAAGTATATGTTGAGTGCTGGGGTTTTTTTTGGATCGATCATGAAATTATAAAGAAACAATCAGAGAAAATGGCTGCCGGACTTGAAGGACTCGACTTCGAGTCCAAGCCAAAGTCCAAGTCCAGAGACCCCGAGTCCAAGTCCAAGTCCGAGTCCAAAAAAGGGGACTTAAGTAGGGACTCGACCTTGAGTCCAGACTCGAGTCCTCCAGTCCTCCCATTATAAGTCTTAGCTGGCTAAGTATGGGCTGATCTTAAAATCCAAAGTCGAGACGTCTATGTGTTTTTTCACAAAAAAAAAAAAAAAAAAAAATCAGAACCTCGTCAGTATCCATGGTGCTTACCACCTCCCGTTTAACAGAAAGAAGCATGAGGATATGAACCGTGTTTGTGCAATAGTGGAGCGGAGCTCAGATTTAATAATCCCCATATTTCAAAAATGCTCTTTCTGCTGAAGCTGAAGTAACTGGCATTGAGGCAAACTCTATCAATACTTAAGAGAGCCATTTGTACACATTGTCGCGTCCTGCAAGAAAATATTGGATTTTAACTGCTCCAAGATGGCTGGAAATGGCATTTGTCAGGTTCGATTTTCTTTTATTCTGGTGAGAAAAATTTGTGTTTTTTCTCAGATTCAAACACGCTTTTGAGATACTGATCAGCTCAGTTCACCACTCCGCTGGACTAGAGAAGATTTTTTGCCCGAAAAATGTAATTCTGCCCCAAAGACAATCTAAGCGGAGCGCCACCACTAGTTGGCGCGGAGCGTCTAGAAAATTTGGAAATTCGTACCTCTCAGATAGTCGGAAATGACATTTCCCAGGCTAATGAAGGAGATCCAAGCTGTCAATATTTTTTAGTTTTCAATTGCAGATAAACGTTCACTTCAAACTAAAATTCAGCCTGAAGAGACTAAGCTGATCGCCACCATTGGTTGGCGTAAAGCGTACAGAAAATTTTGAAAAATGGGACCCTCAGACAGTCGAAAAAGGCATTTCCCAGGCTTATAGAGGTCTCTAAGCAGTCGCTTTTTGAGTTTCCGTATGCAAAAAATTTCACTTGAAACTTAAGTTCTGCTAAACTCACGATGTCATTCTGGGTGTCTGGTGAGGTATATCTGGTATTTCTTGCTGAATGCTTGAGATGTTTCTTTATGGTATCATCATTTCTCCCTAAAGTTTCAAGGTTATCCAGGAAAAGACCCTTGGTCAATGACTCACCTCTTCCATCATGCCCCCTAAAGATATACTCAGTATATATTGCCCTTGATCATTACTAGTTGGCAGTGTATTTCACTATTTTCAATTTTTCATTATGTATTAAGTGACTGCTAAAAGGCAACAGATTGTATGTAATCACTGTCTAGAAAAGAAGAAAGTAAGATTTCCCTCAACGGCAACTTAAGCAAATGTTGAATGACTGTGGTTTTTCACAAATTTTACACTGCCCGGACATTGATCAGTAAAACAGCCCTATTTTACCATTTGTAGCTGAATTTTTCCCTATTTTCCGTGATATTTTCCCTGAAGTTAAGAAATTTCATTCGATTCTTTTAATATCATATTTCTTTTACTAGATCACCACTCGAATGCTTAACGGTAATTGTATTTTGAACATTGTACCGTATGTGGCCTAACTAATTATCCCAGCTAGCCAGGAATATTTGATCGGTCCTTTGACGGTCCATTGTCGGCCCATCGTCGGAAAAATGTGAGGATCTATGGTTCGCTGACGGGCGTGAGGTATTGGATTGGCAAAAACTCTGTACCCATCATGCACTTTTCACAGTGTCAAGCCAGTGGACCTCCGATGGCTCTCCGTCGGTCAAATGGCCGCCGAAAGACCGCTGGCTTGCAGGGTATGATGCATCAATATACTGTGGGCCTTCGTGACATTTGGTTGTTTAGTTTCGGCCATCGATCAATCAGCTATCGATTTTGGGTGATTGTAGTGCTATAGGCTATTACAGTGTTGACGCTTACGTCACTGATTGGCACTGGCTGGCATAGAACATTCGCAAGAACACATGGGTGTATATTTGGTGTTGCTCGTGTTAAGGCTTGCGCGGTTGCCCGCAGAGAGTAGACAAACTGGAACCTACCGTCCATTGTGGCCGTGACGACAGTGTAAGCGCGCCCACTGAGCTTTGTAATTACGTCACGGAACCGCCATGCTGGAGGACATTCATGCCAAATACACGTGGCTTTGTGCCCAACGCAATGCACAGAGTGCATTGTGGTATGCACGGTGTGTACACATTCAACGAGCAAGCGCGTCCATTGTGCTTTACTACGTAGTTACATGTACTCCAACATGGCCACCGGAGAGTATTATGACGTCATGTGAAAAGCTCTATAGACAAATCCGATTAGCGCTTGTGTTTAGGGATTGTAGGCCGCCATCAGTGGGGTCCATCAGCCTAAAATCGTCTTTATTTATTGTTTACATGAATTTCAAACCCTCGTATTTAGTGAAATTGGAGAATTTAAGATACAAATTCGTGTACAACCATCAGTGATAAAGGTAACCAAGGAAATCGAAATTTGACAGACCCCACTTACGGCCCACTGAAATCAGACCATCATTTCCTGTCCGGATTCGTGTATAGAGGCTTTTCACATGACGTCATAATACGCTCCGGCGGCCATGTTGGAGTACATGTAACTACGTAGTAAACCATACGGGACGCGCTTGCTCGTTGAATTTGTATACACCGTGCATGTCACAGTGCACACTGTGCAGTGCTTTCGGCACAAGGCCACGTGTATTTGGCATGAATGTCCTCCAGCATGGCGGTTCAGTGACGCAATTGCAAAGCCTCTATAGCATAGAGCTCAGTGAGCGCGCCTTGCCAACTCTTTTGACGCCCAGCCGTGGTGGCATTTGTTGTAACACTGATTGAGTCTATTGAAAAAGTGTTCGCGTTCAGCGTGCGTGCACCGTTGGACATCAACAGAAATGCGAAGCGAACCCTGGAATATGTATACTAATTGTACAGTATGACCCGTTAAGTGCATAGGGTCAGCCTAGGCCAAGGCGACTAAAGTACCCTTTACTTTCGTTTTATTTATTTATTTTTCATTCATTTTTTTATTTTGCGGACATGGACGGGGGGGGGGGATGGTCCCCTTGTGCCCCCCCCCCCCCCCTGTCTACGCAAGTGGTAAGAATGCTGGGAGAATTGATACTGTTTAAAGTAAGCCTGAGATTTTAGGCGATAGGCTTCCCAAATGTGTCCCGATTTTATATCTCTTTGATTATTGTGAAATATGTTACCCTGGCCTGATTATGGTCATTTACTTTTGTGTTTTCCGATAAAAAGCTTGAAAGAATTTGGATATTCTACCATTTCGGGTCTTGTGTTGTGAAAAAGTGTGAAGTAAAAACTAGTAGGCTCACGAATAATACTTTTGCGCTGCCCGGATGTGTAGCAAATTTTTGGAATCTTTGCTTTTCATGAATTCTAGTACCGCGATTTATGACGGGATTTTTTTTCAGATTGCGGGCACGTCAAGGAATTTTCGGAAAAGACTACGCCATTTTATAAAACTCCAGTGGTTGTTCATTTTTTTGCAAATCCCTGTCCTAATTTTTCCAATTTCCCGCCACATTCTAGAATGTGTGGATTTTTTTGGAGGGGGGGGGGGGGCACGGCGGAGAGGGGCAGATTGCCTCCTTGCCCCCAATCCCTCGCTCGTACGCCAATGGAGATATCCTATCTAGGGTACATTGTCGGTGACATGGAATTTTCAGTTGGGTCAAATTCTTCTCCATTCTTTTTCTAAAGTACTCCCGACCCTCTGGCAAAGGGCCGTAAATTCGGGCAGGAATTTGGAAAAAAATCGGACAGCGCTTTAATTTTGGAAAAAAGGGATGCTTTTTCAGAAAATTCCTAATTGTGTCCGAAATCTTAAATTGCCCGAAAAAAGGAAAGAAACTTCATATAGCCGCAATAAAATTTTCATGAAAACCCAAGTCGAGATTACAAAAAAATCGCTACACCTTCGGGCAGTGCAAAAAGCTTCTATTAGTGACTTTTACTTCACTTATAATCGCAACACAATGCCCGAAATTGTCGAATACCCAAATTCTTTCAAGCAAATTCCCAAAAATGAAAAGTACCATAGTATGGGTAACGTAGTTACGAAAACTCAAACAGATCAAAAAATCATGGCGCATTTGGGAATCCTGTGACTTAAAAGAAACAATCGTTCTTGAGCCTGTTTTTAAATGTTGTGCAACACAATACGGTACTCGAAATGGCCGATTATTTTAATAGCTTCAAACCTTTGCCTCAAAACAAAAAAGCTATTTTTAAAGTGACATTTTCATGGAAATTAACAAAGATCGGCGACACATTTGGGTAGAATGTGAAAAAAAAGTTTTCATCACCCCCACTTCATACTGTAGTCTTGCAAAAATTGCCCGAAAGGGTCAAATATTTGGGCGCAGGTTCAAAAAGATGCTGGTACGTTTTCAAATGCCAAATTAATTCAACGCACGGACAGAAGGGTGTTTAGGTGCAGTGCCCAAAAGTTTGCCATCTATCCTGCTCTAGAGTCGAATACGGTCAATGGTTATGAAAATCGGGTAATTTGTTTTTCGATACTTTAATGACGCAGTGTGATAATGTCTTCCCATAAGTCTGCTTGAAAATTCTTTAAACACACCTTGTAATGTTACATTTTTCAAAAGTAAAATCATATAAAGTGGGAAGTTCGGGCAGTCACACAATTTTATCAATATATATTAAATTAGCCAAGAGATGTAATAGAGTAAAATTCATTAGCATGTTTTCAATTCCATTTTATGGTTTCCCCAGAAAATATGCGGGACCATTTCATCGATTGGTAGTGATATATTTTATCTGGTAATTTTCTGATCAAATAGCGACTGCTTAGATCTCCCCCTATAAGCCTGGGAAATGTCATTTTCGACTGTCTCAGGGGTACGATTTTTCAAAATTTTGTGTTCGCTCCGCGCCAACTACACTCTAAAAATGTTGTGTAGAACTTACACAACATTGTGTGAATAGTCTACCAATCAACAAATGAGTAGAAAGTGCACAACATGTGTAGAATTTAGACAACATGTGTAGAATTTACACAACACTGTGTAAATTCTACGCATGTTGTGTAACTTTTTTACACAACGATGTGTACTTTCTACACATTTGTTGATTGGCGGACTATTCACACAATATTGTGTAAATTCTACACATTTTTTAGAGTGTAATAGTGGCGCTCCGGGTAGATAGTCTTCCCAGCAGAATTTTAGTCTCAAGTGGACATTTTTTCAAACGTAACCTCGAAGTGGCGACTGCTTAGACCCAATATAAGTATAGGAAATGCCATTTTTGACTGTCTGAGGGGTCAGATTTTTCAAAATTTCCTGTAAGTTTCGCCCCAACTTATGGTGGTGCTCCAATTAGACCGCTTCATTACAGAATTTAAGTTTCAAGTGAACATTTTTTGCAAAAGAAAACGTAAAATAGCAACTGCTTAGACTCCCTATAAGCCTGGGAAATGCCATTTTCAACTGTCTGAGGGGTCGGATATTTCAAAATTTTCTGTACGCTTCGCGCCAATTAATGGTGGCGCTCCACTTAGTCTTTCCGGCTGAATTTTAGTTTGGAGTGAACGTTTATCTGCAATTGAAACTTACAATAGCGACTGCTTGGATTCCCTCTATAAGCCTTGGAAACGTTATTTTCGACTGTCTGAGAGGTATGAATTTTCAAATTTTTGGACGCTCCGCGCCAACCAGTGGTGGCGCTCAGTTTTGACTGTCTTACCGGCAGAATTACATTTTTCGGGCAAAAATCTTCTGTCCCAATACTGAAATGCTCCCCTACGCCTATGGAAATACCTTACTCATGCGTGCACTGGAACAGCTGCTTGCAATGTACAGCAGGATTTTGGATTTGCAATCCTAGGATACAAAGTCCAGTGGAGTAATGAACTGAGCTAATCAGTATCTCAAAAGTGTGTTTGAAACTGAGAAAAATCACACATTTTTCTCACCAGAATTAAAGACATTACAACCTGGCAAATGCTATTCCCAGCCATCTGGGAGGTGTTAAAATCTAAAATTTTCTTTGTACGCTCCGCGCCAACTGATGGTGGCGCTACGCTTAGATAGTGAACTCCAGACTCCCCCCTACAAAAGTATCCCGCCTCCCCATAGCCTCCCCAAGAAAAAAATCATAGTTACGATTCTGCACCAGATCATCAACTGACAAACGGTAGCTACAGTGCTTTCCATAAGTTTCATAAATTTTCTTTCATTAAAATTCCAAATTTTCCACAATTCAAGCCCTTGACATGAAAAATTAATTTGGGGGATTACTGAAGAATTTGCATGTCCTATTGGCAAATCTGAGATTGAGCGGCGACCAAAGATCATTGTTGCTACAAAATGTTATCCAAAGCCTCCGACGAACTTTTCTGCAACGCAAGCTTTTACTTTCATATATTGGAAAAAGGGCAAAAACGTCCTAGTACAGTGGTGTTCACACTTAAAAAATCGTAAAATATGGATGCTTGCCCATCCTCCTTCCCGCAAAAATGTCTAGCTACGAACATGTTGATACCGTACCAGGAAAGGAGAAAAATATAGGCCAGATGTCCCCCCCTCCCCACCTTGGGAATCAAATTGACGCCCCTGCTCTCTACCCCTCTTTCTTTAGACCCGTGGCAATAATGGTTGTCCGAAGAAAATCTTTCAGCTTCCACCCTTCAGTCGAAAACAGCTTCATACCTGTACGCTTTACGTGTTTAAAGGTTATTATCTTTTAGTTCTTCCTTGAAACTAGTCCGAATTAAAGGTAAAGAGCAGTCCCCCCAAACTTATTTTGAAGAAAAAGCTAAATAGCACAATTTTCGTCTTATTTCTGTTCAAAGTATCTTTCATTACATTTTATGATTTAACTATTGCATATTCAAGGTAAACCAAGCAGTTATTTCCAGTAAATTTCACATTTGAAGAGAAAAAAAATTGTCATGTGACTCTCAACAGCCAATCATGAAACTGGACAGTCTCCTACACTATTTCATTTTGGGATGACTGCTCCTGCCTTTTAAATGAGATGATAATCGTTGACTGCACTTTGTAAACGAAATTTTGCTCGATGGTTCGGCCTTAAAGAATTAATAGGGTACAAGTAGGTTCAGGAATCCTGCTTCAAAAAGGATAATTAAATGCCAGTTGTTGTTTTTGTCTTAAACCAAGCCCGGATTAGTACAGCCTTTAAGTGAAAACTATAATAAACTTTAGATTTGTAGCTGTTGTGTTCAATATTTAGGGTTTTTAGACCTTGCTGACATTAACGTAGCATTCCCATGTGGGCCCCATATAAGTCAAACCATATGGGTCCCATATAATTTTGCACCCAAGACCCATATGGGAACCATATGGGCCAGCCCGGTATGCCCTTATGCCCATATGGGATAGTACTGGGGCCCATATGGGGCAATTGCCCAAATGGGTCCCAGCACTATCCCATATGCATCATATGGGTTCCCTGGGCTGGCCCATATGAATCCCATATGGGTCTTGGGTGCAAAAGGTATGTGGGCCCCATATGTTTGTCGATATGGGGCCCATATGGGAATGCTACCAGGGTATGAAAACGTGTAATTGATAAGTTTCAATGACAGCAAACTTTGTTCTACCTCTTTAAAATGTGGAAATAGAATCTTAAGCAGGTTCGTAATTCGTCATTTTTCTGCGAATTGTTAAATTGTTAAGATCCGATAATTCATCAACTGTCTACAAAATGTAGAATTGGTGAGATATTTTAAATGTGTAATTTAATATTTTTCTGCAAAATGTTGAATTGCTTAGATCCAATAACTGAGTAATTCATCAGTATTCTGCAAAATGTTGATTTGCTAACATCTGGTAAATGTGGAATTCATGATTTTTCTGTAAATTGGTTAATTGTTGAGATCCGATAAATGTGCAATTAAACATTCATCTGCATAATGGTGAATTGTCGAAATCCGTTTAGTCTGTAATTCATCAATTTTCTGCAAAATTTAGAATTGTTAAGATCTATTAAGTGCGTAATTCATCAGTTTTCCGCAAAATGTAGAATTAGTGAGATCTTTAATATGTGTAATTTAATATTTTTCTGCAAAATGTTGAATGGCTTAGATCCAATAACTAAGTAATTCATCATTTTTCTGCAAAATGTTGATTTGCTAACATCTGGTAAGTGTGAAATTCGTGATTTTTCTGCAAATTGGTTAATTGTTGAGATCCGATAAATGTGCAATTATTTTTTTTTTTTTTTTTTTTAACTCCTTTTATTGGATCTCTGTCTTTTTAAATAAAAATAACAGTGCTATTTGGCACAAATCAAACAGTAAGTTTATATGTACATTACAACATAAACATTATATACAAAATTCTTTAAGGTGGTGTTACAATCACACAAATTGGAATCACTTTAATTTAATACAGTATACAAAAACAAAATACGAAATTGCAAAATACAAATTTAATGCTAGGGTACAAGGCTCAATGGTTCAAAAATTTATTCTGTAAACAAATTAGGACACGACGCAAAAGCCTCTCTTAAGGCCGTAATTCTCACATTACCTTTCTTTACATTTTTCCTGTGCTGTTCTACTTTAAGAACATATTTAAATTTGTAAAAAAATTCATTAACATCTGGTCGTTTCTTTTGACGTTTGCAATCGAAAATGAACTGTTTCATATAGAGAGCTAAATAGTTGTATGAGTGATTTACATTTCTATAACTAAAGAAGAAGTCACGCTTAGAAAATACAAACTGATTACAAAGGATCAACCTTTCCACCTCTAAAATAAACTCAGAAGTAAAACTACAAGCCCAAAATAAATGTTCAATTCTCTCTTCTTCCACTCCACAAAACGTACATGAAGAAGATTCAATTTTTCCCATTAAAGAAAGAAGTCTATTGGTCGGCAATATCCTATGTATAAATCTAAACTGAAAATAAATTACTCTGACTTCTGTTACCGAACACCATGGGGTACGGTAGTAATTGTGCCAGTCCTGTTCAGTTATATCGTCAAAAGTATCTGCCCATTTCTTAATGGCTGTAGGGGTTTCAGCAATTCTCATTACATATTTACCATAAATATATTGTGAAGACTTAGGTGCACTTAAAAAGTCTTCTAATAAACGCTGATTGCTAGTTGGGTCATGGTTATCGTTTCTGAGGTCCCCCCTCCAGCTAATTGGAACACTGTGGATCAATCCCCAATAAAAAGTAAAATAAAGGTTCTCGACATTAAACTTCTCCTTAAAACACTCAAATGATAAAGGTTTACCGTCTCGATCAAAAAGGTTTTTAACATACAAGACATTTTTGGTGAAGAGATCACTGTGAAATACTACCTCCCCATTAATTCGAATATTCGAATTATTCCAAAGAATTTGTGAACCATAATTATCTTCAGGGTACGAATACGAAATATTACACCAACCTTGAGCTACCTGTTTAATAAAAACGTTATCCATCTTCTCCACATCCTCTGGTTTGCAGTTACAGTTAAAGAAGAAGCTACATCCAACTGTCTTCAAACTTAAATTAAAAAACGATTTCCAAGGTCCACAGGATTCACTAAGATAACGTTTGATCCAGGTACATTTTAGACTATTTACAAAGCTAGCTATATCTGTAACATTTATGCCACCCAAACTAGTTGGGTATATTTTTCTGCAAAATGTTGAATGGCTTAGATCCAATAACTAAGTAATTCATCATTTTTCTGCAAAATGTTGATTTGCTAACATCTGGTAAGTGTGAAATTCGTGATTTTTCTGCAAATTGGTTAATTGTTGAAATCCGATAAATGTGCAATTAAACACTTATCTGCAAAATGGCGAATTGTCGAAATCCGTTAAGTCTGTGATTCATTATTTTTCTGCAAAATGTTGAATTGATTTCTTGTGATAAGTAGGTAATTCATCAATTTTCTACAAAATGTTGAAATGTTGAAAAATGGTAAGCTTGTAGTTCATCATTTATCTGCAAATTGTTAAGATATTAAGTGAACATTTCATCATTTTGTTGCAAAATACTTAGATAATATAGGGACTATGTTTGCAATTTGACGGCACCTAAACGTTTCCATAGTATCCGAAATGATTTTCGTCGAAACGGTCATAGACCGTCTCCTCACCGTTATGGTAAAACGATAACTAAAGTAGTGTTGCAATGAAATTTCATTATTATTATAACTCATATTTTTTGAATGTATGTATGTATATATGAATGTATGTATGTATGTATGTATGTATGTATGTATGTATGTATGTATGTATGTATGTATGTATGTATGTATGTATGTGTATGTATGTATGTATGTATGTATTTATGTGTATGTGTTCAATAAATGATTTGAAAACGCATATATTTAATACGTAGCGGTACGTTTAATGTCTCACACGACGCTGAGATAGACCTCTAGCCGAGTCCGTATGTCTCATTCCTTTGTTCACAAGACCTCAGCATGTTTGGAAAGGGGGGGGGGGTGGTGGTGGTGGTGGCTGGTCGAACATTCGTGACCCTCTTCTCTCATGCATATTCATTATGACGTCATTCTGAGACAGTCCTCTCTTTCTTCTCTCATCGCTATTCACGATTCCATGACGTCATCCCCATTCTCCATTCTCATTGGTCCAATGCTATTCTCACCTTACTTATCTTATGAATATTCATGATTTGATGACGTCATCCAAATACTCGATTCTGATTGGTCGAATGCTAAGGTGACCCCCCTTACTACTTCGGTTCGAGTCCAACGTCTTTAATTAGACAGCCAATGTCTCCGAGTCCAGGCTCACAATTAATGTTCTCCAAAGCTAAGAACAATCAATCATGTGCGGATGCAATCATCAAAAACTCTCATAAGATCCCATTTGCATCACTTGTAAAGAGCAATTATCTTACACCGAAACGCTTTAGTGTTTTGAATTGTGTTACTTAAAATAGACAATAATTCCTTAATCTCATCAGGGTAACCATCGCGGATTACCAAATGTGTGATCACGTCCCTATTCAATTTGGTAAGTAGGCCTACTCATTGCCAATTCCAAAACCCCAAAAGAGCACAAAGTAGACCAACATCTGTCCTGCTTTTTCGTGTTACTTCGTGACGCACTTCGGAGGGTCTGATTGAAAAAAAAATACGAATCGATGGGAAAAGATGAAATAATAACCCATGCAATTACCGCAATCGATCCGTTGGTCCGATGGATGAAGAAAAAATAAGCAAAAATATCCCTTTAAATTCAAAATCTGGCGAAGGTGAGATAGACATACAAGTTCCACGTTTTAAATAAACTTTTCCTCAAATGGTACTAAAACTGCAGCTGCAGCCTCTAATTATGTTCTAAAGACACTTTAATTATCTGAAATGCGCTTTATTTAATGTAAAATTTATGAAAAATTACACAAATTTTAATGTTATTTTGGGTACGTGGGATTAAAACCGGTAAAAAGATGTGGAAGGAGAAAGGACACTTTTTCGAGAACGAGGAACTGTTTATGTCCCTGCTACGTCGGTTTCGCGCGTAACGTTAACTGCGGGGAAGTGATAAATCGCACCCCTCTGGCAACCACTTCATATTAATAAGTTGATACGTCAATATTTAAATATTCATATCATGTCTTACCGGCGAACAGCTCACAGCGACGTAAATAGAAACTAAGTTCGAAGTGTGACTCATGATGATAATAACATGTTTCACAGCTCTTGTGCGCGATCGACGGCTGAATCTGGGTTTGACAGGAGCCAAACGGTGTATGGTAATTGTCAAATTGCTTTGATTTTGGAAGAAATTATCAAACTGTAACAGCACTAACTCAGATAAAGCATTCTAGTGTATATGTAGTGACTGCTCTGGAACTACAACTATCCATACAGTGGCACAACTGACATGTGGATAATCGTGAATAATCGTAATATAGCTTGTTCGGGAAGGAGTGTAAGTTTTGGTTTCGCCGAACGGCCCTTTGCCAGAGGGTCGGGAGTACTTTAGAAAAGGAATGGAGAAGAATTTGACCCAACTGGAATTCCATGACACCGACCATGTACCCTAGATAGGATATATCTCCATTGGCGTACGAGCTAGGGATTGGGGGCAGTCTGACCCTCCCCCCCCCCTCCAAAAATCCACACATTCTAGAATGTGGCGGGAAATTGGAAAAATTAGGACAGCGATTTGCAAAAAATCGTACAATCACTGGAGTTTTAAAAATGGCATAGTTTTTCCGAAAATTCCTTTACGTGCCCGCAATTTGAAAAAAAAAAAACCCGCCATAAATCGCGGTACCAGAATTCATGAAAAGTAAAGATTCCAAAAATTTGCTACACATCCGGGCAGCGCAAAAGTATTATTCGTGAGCATACTAGTTTTTACTTCACACTTTTTCACAACACAATACCCGAAATGGTAGAATATCCAAATTTTTTCAAGCTTTTACCCCCGAAAACACAAAAGTAAATGATCATAATCAGGCCAGGGTAACATATTTCACAATAATCAAATAGATATAAAATCGGGACACATTTGGGAAGCCTATCGCCTAAAATCTCAGGCTTACTTTTAACAGTATCAATTCTCTTAGCCTTCTTACCACTGGCGTAGACAAAGGGCCATGGCCCCCTGTTCATGCCCGCAGAATAAAAAAAATGAATGAAAAATAAAGAAATAAATTACGAAAGTAAAAGGTACTTTAGTCACCTTGGCCTAGGCTGGCCCCCTGCACTTGAAGGGTCATAGTGTATGATTAGTATACATATTCCAGGGTTCGTTCCGCATTTCTGTTGATGTCCAACGGTGCACGCACGCTGAATGCGAACACTTTTTCAATAGACTCAATCAGTGTTACAACAAATACCATCACGGCTGGGCGTCAAAACAGTTGGTAAGGCGCGCTCACTGAGCTCTATGCTATATAGCTCACTACTGGGCGCGCTTACACTGTTGTCACGGTCACAATGGACGGTAGGTTCCAGTTTGTCTACTCTCTGCGTGCAACCGTGCAAGCGTTAACACGCGCAACACCAAATGTACACCCATGTGTTCTTGCGTATGCTCTATGCCAACCATGCGGTCCACCGTGTTGTCATCTATCCTGAGACAAATACGGGCAGTGGTTTAAAAGAAAATCAGGTAATTCGGGTCATAGCGAGAGTGTGAGAATGTCTTCCCATTAGCTTGGAATTCATTTAAACCCATCTCGTAATTTGACATTTTCAACAGATTTTACTAATAGAAGTAAAATCATTTATTGTCGGAAGTTCGTGCAGTCACATACATCATTTCATCAATGCAATACGGTAGATATTTAACGAGTATCTAAGCGGAGCGCCACAATCGGTTGGCGCGGAGCGTACAAAGAAAATTTTGAATTTCAACACCTCCCAGAAGGCTAGAAATGGCATTTGCCAGGTTTAATTGTCTTTAACTCTGTTGAGGAAAATTTGTGATTCTTCTCAGATTCAAACAAACTTTTGAGATACTGATTAGCTCAGTTCATTACTCCGCTGAACTATGTATCATAGGATTGCAAATCCGGAATCCTGCTGTATGATGCAAGCAGTGTACTCCTCAGTAAGGTATATTTCCATAGGCATATGGGAGCATTTCAGTTTGGGGGCAGAGTATATCTGCCCGAAAATTTAATTCTTCCCGTAGGACAGGCAAAACTGAGCGCCACCACTGGTTGGCGCGGAGCGTCCAGAAAATTCGAAAATTCGTACCTCTAAGACAGTCGAAAATGACATTTCCCAGGTTTATAAAGGGGATCAAAGCAGTTGATATTTTAAGTTTCAATTGCAGAAAACGTTCAATCCAAACGTCACCATTAATTGGCACGAAGCGTACAGAAAATTTTGAAATATCCGACCCCTCATACAGATGAAAATGACATTTTCCGGGCTTTTAGGGGGATGTAAGCAGTCGCTATTTTGAGTTTCCACTTGCAAAAAATGTTCACTTGAAACTTTAGTACTATTCTGCTTTGAAGCGGTCTAAGTGGAGCACCACCACACGTTGGGGCGAAACGTACAGGAAATTTTTGAAATATTTGACCCTTCAGACAGTCAAAAATGTCATTTCCTATGCTTATAGGGGGGTCTAAGCAGTCGCTATTTCGATGTTCCGTTCGCAAAAAATGTTCACCTGAAAGTAAAATTCCACTAGGAAGGCTTCCTACGGGGAGCTTCCCCACTGGTTGGTACGGAGCGAACAAAAATTTTTGAAAAATCAGACCCCTGAGACAGTCGAAAATGACATTTCCCAGGCTTACATTCTAAAATCAAAAGAGTGAACTTATTCACCCTTTGATCAAGTGAAAAATGTAAATTCACTCCATTAGAGTGATAATTCACTCCAAGAGGAGTGAAGTTCCCTCCAAAAAAGAGTGAAGTTCACTCCAAAAAGAGTGAAATTCCCTTAAAACAAGCGAAGTTTCACTCTTGATGGAGTGCCCACGGTGATCGCTCTTAAAAAAAGAGCGATCATTGCAGGCACTCGTGGAAGAGTGAATTTTCCCTCTTCCTCTAGTGAATTGCAGTCTTTTTAGAGTGAACTTCACTCTTTTTGGAGGGAACTTCACTCCTCTTGGAGTGAATTATCACTCTAATGGAGCGAATTTACACTTTTCACTCGATCAAAGAGTGACTAAGTTCACTGTTTTGATTTTAGAGTGTACAAGGGGATCTAAGCAGTCGCTATTTGATCAGAAAATTACCAGATAAAATGTATCCCTACCAATCGATGAAATGGTCCTGCATATTTTCGGGGGAAAACTACAAAACGGAATGGAAAACATGGTAATGAATTTTACTCTTTTGGTATTGGGACTAAATTCAATGTATATTGATGAAGTTGTGTGACTGCCCGAACTTCCGACTATATACATGATTTTACCTTTTGAAAAATGTAACATTACAAGGTGTGTTTTAATTTTCAAGCAGACTTATGGGAAGACATTCTCACTCTGCATCATTAAAGTATCGAAAAACAAATTACCCGATTTTCATTTCCTTTGCCCGTGTTTGGCTGTAGAGAAGGATAGATGACAAACTCTTGGGCACTTGAACACCCTCCTGTCTGTTAATTGAATTAATTTGTCAATTGAAAACGTCCCAGCATTTTTCAACCTTTGCCGGAATATTTGACCATTTCGGGCAGTTTTGCAAAACTACAGTATTAAGTGGGGATGATGAAAACCTTTTTCACATTCTGCCCAAATGTGTCGCAGATCTTTGTTATTTTCCATGAAAATTTTACCTTAAATATAGCGTTTTCTGTTTTGCGGCAAAGATTTGAAGCTATTAAAATAATCGGCGACACTGTAAAAAATGATACAAAATCGCTGTAAATTTACAGAACATAACGATTACATAAAAGTTCTGGTAATAAGTTTCCAGAACTTTTCTGTAATCCTTTTTTATCTCTTTATTTTTTGTACTTGTAAATCTATGGTAATTGTTTACAGTGCATTTAGGGTATTTTAAAGAAGGGAAATTTAGGGCAATCTAAAGAAGGCTCAAGAATGATTGTTTCTTTTAACTGTTTAAGCCACAGGCTTCCCAAATGTGTGGCGATTTTTTTATGTTTGATTTTTCGTTACTATGCTACCCTAACTATGATACTTTCTATTTTCGGGCAAATGCTTGAAAAAAAATTTGGATTTTCGACAATTTCGGGCATTGTACTGTGATTATCTGTGAAGTAAAAGTCACGAAAAATAGCTTTTTGCGGTGTCCGAAGGTGTAGCAATTTTTTTGAATCTTGACTTGGTTTTCATGAAAATATTTTTGCGACTATATGACGTTTCACTTCAATTTTACAGGCATATCTTTTCAAGATTTCGGTCACATTTAGGAATATTCTGAAAAAAAAAAACCCATCACATTTTAACAAAATTTAAGGGCTGTCCGAATTTTTTTTCCAAATTCCTGTCCGATTTTACGGAAATTTGCCCTGCCCCGTCTCGTACACCACTGGGTATGTCCACTCTACCCAAGATCTAAGTGAGGTCCTGTGAGGTAATAGTGGTGAGGTTGCAACCCTTGAGACTGCACTGACCCAACATGGGTTTGGTTGTTGCACTGGCCAATGACTGGCAGCAGTGACCGTGCAAAGTGCAAATTCCTTCCAACAACATTTGACTATAGTTTTGGAACAAATTTGTGAACCCCCAGGAATTGAAAGAATCCTACAGTTGGATAGAAACAGGCCAGACGCTAGGAGCAAACTGATCCACACCAAGGTAGCCAATTTCAGCCACTCCAAATCTGCTAGAAAATTATTTATCCAGGAACTCAACGAGTAAAAATTCAAGAGATTCCGAAGATATGAAGCTTGTTACAGTCTACCCGTATTAATTCCGAAATTCAGAATGGGGCACAATTGCAGAATACTCTGCCGCTGCGTGGATCTATCGCAAGTGCATCTATGTCATAGTAGTCGGGTAGCCCGGACTGAATATTATCATCGACCAGTATGAATTTAATTTTTTCCCAGGTCGCCGGGGGGGGGGGGCTGCTGGGGGGAAGGGCGATCCAGTGGGGACTTGAGGCCCCCAAGCCGCCCTTCGTAGCTACGCCACAGTATCTGACCAAGAAAACGATGCACTGTAAATTCACATTTGAGATCGCAGTAGCTTTCAAAGTCTTTTCCTTGGTGAACTTTACCACTTTATTGTCATGTGCATGATAGATAAACATTGTTAAACACTTTGTGTTATCATTGATTTTATTAGTGGCATTGAGATTCAGTCTCCACTCCCTCGGGATAGCAGAATTTTTCCGTAATATCATTTTCACGGTTCTTTTGTTTTTCCATGACGAGTGTATGATAACATTAACGAGGATTTCCGTTGTTTAAAAAACTACACATCTGATGAACCCAAATAGCAAATGGATCGTAAGAAAAAGTTTAGTGTTCTACATAAGGCGTGGTCCGAAACAGATTTGAGACCTTCGATACCACTCTACTGACATTTTATCGGAAAACTTGAAACTGTGTGCTCTAAATTGCTATTAGTTTAAAACAATTATAATTACATAGTTTGAAAATTATAAGATAATGGAACATAATGTAGAAACAAGTAGGCTAAATGATCTATTTAGTGAGAGTAAAAAAAAAAAAAAAAATCAGCTTTGGAAAATTTTAGGGAGGGGGGGGGGGCGCGCCGGGTGCGCCCCGCCTAAATCCGCCACTGATGTAAAGTAGCGTTAGTACGGGCCGGATCTTGTGTAGCCGGAAACAGAAAAAGAAAAAAAAAAAAACGGATGAGAGTTCCAATTAGTTTTCAAATTGGTTTATTAATTCGTTGATTGAGTTCCAAAAAGATCAAGTTTGACTCGGCCGGCAAAATAATTATTAAAATTTAACTATATACATAGTGATTGCATGCTTCTGCTTCGAGCTCTCTTGCACGAGTTCCAAAAAAAAAAAAAAAAAAAAAAAAAAAAAAAAAAAAAAAAAAAATAGTGGGAACGGCAGGCTCTGAGCTTGCAAACCTCATGGGAGATCGGAACACATGTAGTCCCCTGATTGGTTAAAAGTTGTGACGCACCAAATTAAATCAATATTAATGAATGTTCTAATCTAAAAGACCAACGAGGAGGCTGTAGAGGGTGAAATTGGCCACACCTTGAAAATACGGGATACCACGTAAACGTTAGTGAACTAGAACGAAGTAGACGCCCACGTTCATCGGTAACACGTGACCGGAAACAGTAAGGGCCCTGGGAATCTAGGAAAAAAGGAAGGGAGAATTGCTCGTAAACAACAAGATGGCGTCTATGTTAAAGGTCAGGGAAGGTGCACCATGCTACATGACAATAAGCACTTACAACACCATGACAAAATGATGCAGCCATTTTTCTCTTGTGTACTATCCGCGTAAGTTACTATGGTATTTTCCTATGCGCAAGTAAAGATTTTTGAAAGCTTGAATAATGTAATGACCAAAGGGCAGTTCAGGTATTTCTCGGTTTTTGCATTTTCTCTCGGCATTTCATTTGAATTTCAACTTTTCTCACGTGCTCGTGTTTGTTAGAAATTAAAAAACAGTGCCCCGCCCGATCCGACGTGTAATGCTTTTTTTCGATATAGGCTACTTAGTTAAAGGCATATTTTCATCATCCCAAACTGTTCCAAGTCTCCCAACCTACTTACTTCTAGCCCCTCCCACATTTATCGAAAACTCATCTTTATCCAGACACAATCCTAGTTTTTTGCTTCATGGCTTGTCCCGGTGGCCATACAAGTCCATAATGTGTAATCAAGACACTCTCAGTGCCTATGCTGTGTAATTTAGCTATGATGCATTGTTTGAATGTGATGCCAGTCAAAGAGCTCTACCAGTTGAGAGTTTTGATATATGTATACTGAAACTGTAGTTTAAGGTGACGAATGACTGCCCCTTTAATAAGCCCTTCTACGGGAACTTTGTTTTCCAGCAGGTTACAATTTTGCACGGTACGTGTTGTATAGCTGTGCACGCAGTAGCACCCTTGTTCGGTCAATACGTAATACCTTCTGAAAGTGATTCGAAAGGAGATATTTTGTGGGTTCAAAGTTGTTTACAAGGGGAACACATAACGTTGCAAACAACGTGATAGTATGTTTATCAACTTTGCAGTTCGTCCAATACTGTTTTTCACAAATTCCCTAGAATAGATTCCTATAATTCGCAAGATCAAGCTCTAACTAGCGTGTTACGTTGTGCAACACGCGCAAATATTCCCAAGATCATCGGGAACTTTCCAAACGCCAGGCTCTTATGCTACCTAGTATATGAATATTGAACTCCTTGTGACGTTAGTGTGTCGTCTGTGTCATTAATATGAAGTGGTTGCCAGAGGGGTGCGATTTATCACTTCCCTTAACTGCGAATGATTAACTCGAGCTGGATACCGATCCAAATTGTATCATCTGCGTCACTCCGATCTCTGAAAAAAGAATAATACCCTTCAACCTATCTGGTATCATTTTTGTATCGAGGAACGACGAAATCTGGAAGATTAACAATACGAATACGGGCGAGAATGTCACCAAGCTTTATTTCGTGTAATAGGTTCTAATAGGCACTGGCATCTGGGGGTGTGTTGGTTCTCAAGTTATATGGAATAGTTGTAGCTTTAATTCGGCTGAGAAGTAACTTACATGCTATCTAAAAATCCGAAACCCTTACAAACTTACTTAAAATGTGGTGGTCGAACTGTTAACTGTTTTTAGCGGTTGGGAACGGTTTCCCTTCCGAAAAAATATCGGAATTCGTGTACTAAATTTTCTAGTCCCAATATGACTCATGAGGAATTTCTTACCCTATTAGATATTTCACCCGAGTCCCCACCAAAAGGGAGGTTTGGTGGGGTAATCAAATTTTACCTGCCTTCCTGCTTAACTCTTTCAAGCAAGCTCCAAGAAACCACAAGCTTGATAAGAGGCAGCTAGAGGAAGATGTGAACAAAGGCTAAATAATGCCAGCCAGATGTGCCACTGTTTGTGAGGTGTGAAAGGCAAGCAGTAGGGCAATTTCTTATCTGGTTTTTGTTGACCTTCGTTCACTGAAGCAAAAAGATGTGGACAGGGTTTTTATAGGCAGGGCAATTCAACATGGAGCCTCTGAGCTCAGTACTAGTAACAAATTGAATACGGTACACTGACCAAATTTTGTAAAAACCATCAGCCCTTTCCCGATGAAATGATTGTTGCGACACTCGACGAAGTAGCCATGCATTAAAATTTTGATCTTTCTGGCACAAAATCTCATCAGAAATTCTCGCCCCTGGAGGCTGGGTGTCATGACATGGCCGAAAGCTTTAGACAGGGGAAGGGTTTTCAATAGAAAATCGCAATTCAGACCTTGGCATCTTTCATGCTACTAGGCGTCGACCTTTCAGGTGGGGATAGGGGGACTGCACTCCTCCCAGAGAAGTGCTTATTTCAGGACACTGACATTTACATGTATTTAAGGGCAAGGGGTAGTTTGTAGTAGTCAGTTCGGCCTGCAGCGGACCGTGTTGACATACCGTGACGGCCGGACAAAATAGGACTTGAAAAATATTCAGTTTACAGCAAAAAAGATCCACCTCTTCCCGTAGCCTACGCCCTTGTTGATTTTTTTGAAATGACGGTATCCGATATGTTTTTTTTAATATATCAACTTGAAAATTGTTTACCTTCTATTTCCGAATTTTTAATCTTAGTTTCAGTTAAGCATAAATTAATTTACTAAAGCTGGACCGACTTCCTTGGTTCAAGATCATTTGTTGCCTAATTATGACTGAATTCGATTCCGCCAAAAGTCGGATACAAATCAATCCTTGAAACTCGTTTGAACTTGGTGCGGGTGCGGCAAAGATATACGGAAGGTCACTGCAAGCGCTACTCTGGATTCGATGTTCCGCATGCGGTGTGTATGAGAACATATGACTACGGTAGGCCAAAGCTTCCCTGCCTGGAATATGAAGTCTTTCTCGAAAGACTATCTTCAATTGGCGCGGAGCGACTGAAAAAATTTTGAAAAATCGCGACCCCTGAGACAAGTGGACCCCGATGACATTTCAAAAGTTTCCCAAATGTTGTTGTCCTTTTAGACAAAATATTTCAAAATCAAGAACTTTAATTGTAGAAAAATTTGGAATTTTATGAAAGACAGGTCACAAAAATAGCAACATAGCTGCCGGTATCTCTTAATGATAGTGTGGTGTCACACAAATGGTAAATTTTGTTATATACAGAGCTCAGAAAAGTTTAGTGAGAACTAGTGCACTTTATGTTGCATAATGCGGCGAGCAAAGCGTGCCGGAAATATCGCTGTTTTTTGAGATTTGGAAAATTAAAAAAGGGGTCTCTGACACGGGAAGTGGGGGAGCAGAAGCATGCTTCCGGCCCTCATTTTTCACTGGTTGAGCTTTCTCCCCAGCCCCTCGCTTCCTACTCCTATGCTTAAATTTTTTTTGTTTTTACTTTTCGAAAGGTAGGCCTTCCATTTCAAACCAATTGTGCTCAAAGGGTTCCAAATGGAAAGTTTACCAATAAAATACATGGAAAAGTGCATGTCAGGTTCGAACCACTGGTTGTTGTGAATATATCTCTAGGGATCTTGGGCCCCTCTCCACCTGACAGAAGATAATGTATTATCTCTCACCCCGGTCGGTATTTTCACATTTTGTAAACTTTACCCCACGGTTCCCTTTTTTCCTGGCAGAAATGCTAGCGATCAGCTCTACTACATGATGCTAAGTTTCTCGCAGGAAATTTGAGATTGGTTCTTTGATGATAGATCATATAGTTTGAACTTATACTTGGAGTGACGGCCAAGGTTTCATGGAGTTTCGACGCTGGTTCAAAATCATGCAGGCATGCTCACTAGAAGAGATTAAACTTTACAGCTTAAGGTCAAAGTTTTTTGACAGCCCAGCTGAAAATTCCATCTGGAACCCTTTTGAGTTAAACCCTTTGAACCCAAAGGGTTTCAAGTGATACCTTTTGTAAATACCCTTTTCATTTAAAGGGCTCAACTGCAAACCAGACTTGATTGAACAATATCATGTGAATCATCTATGGGTATCCTTACTGAACGCATATCTTCTCTCTGTTTCGTGTTTTTCTTGTTTTTTTCATGTCAAGTGTGTTTATTTTCTTGCTCTTTTCCATTCCAAATTCTTTTTCTTGTTTTGTCCTATTTCATTTTCCTTCTTCGCTATCCCTTCGCTATCCTTTCTCGTTCCAGTTCCTGATTTATTCAACCTTTCCCTAGATTAGGGGAAAGTCGTCCTACTGTACTCCCCTGCCCCCCGGTCAATTAACTGACAAAAAAGTTTATCCCTATCAATTTCACTGACCAGGCTGCACTATACCCGACGCATCGTGTCGGGCGAACCGGGCTTCATTTAGTACGACCCAAAGTAACGTCCTCTCCCTAGCCGTGGAAGTGGAATTATGGCAGTCCATGGGTACAGATATACGTGGTCAACTGGACTTAACTTGTTTGACATTCTGAATCAACTACCGCACTTTGGTGTTGGAAGAATCGTAACTCTGGGCAGATGGCAATACTTTTCACCAAACAGACCAAGTTACTACAAGATAACTGAAGTGAAAGTGGATTGCGGTTACAAGGTACCAGACCCATCCTAGACTATAGGCTAGCCTAGCCTAACGTTTAGCCTAGGCTAACTTTAGGCCTAACGTTAGGCCTAACTTCTATAGCCAGTAGCTAGGCCCTTTCCGTAACGTTCACAGACCAAAACTCCCCCCTTTTTTGCTACCAAAACGTCCCTGCTTTTTCCAAAACGTGCCGTGATATTATATATGGTAGACCAGGGATGATTTTTAAGCAATTGAAATTGGTTGTCCAAAGGTCAACCAGCTGCAAGAATTTGGTTGTCCTCCCAAAAATTTAGTCGTCCTCCATAAAAGACATGTGAAAACAAAAAAAGTTGTGCAATGTGCATTTTCTGGTTTCAAGACGATTGTTTTATTTTCATTGCACTGGCTGTTATTTGTATTGCATTATATCTAGCGTGAAAGTCACTTTATTGAAAATACACATGAAAGGGCTGGTGTGAGTGATACTATAGTAATACCCAAAGTAACAGTTGGGGAATCTCCGAGACGACAGAGGTATGGCCTGAGTGATCATTGCTACCCCCCCCCAACCCAACATTTTATTCATCACTTACTCAAGGAGTGACAAAAGACATTTTTTCTCCTGAAAACTTGCCAACGTTCGGTAGACGCAATAATAATGTGATCTTTAGACACCCTATTCGTACATTAGGACATGCAGTTGTACCGTCAAAATATGGTGCATTAATACTAAACTTGAACGGTAGCCTACTTATCACGATTTCTGAAACTCATTCCTTTTGAATCAAAATTTGACAATCGTAAGCATGAAGTGTCTATTGAACAAAATGCCTTTTTTAAAGCTTGTTTGTTTCAGCTTTCATAGTGTTTGACCGATTATGCTATAATCGGCAATACAGTACCCTTTTACCGATTATTTAATTAAACTATAGGACCGATCCCGATTATTACAAAGAAGGAAGTCACCGTGACACGTTTGTCCCTTAAGCCCCTTGCATCTAATATATTGTATTCCCGTAACCAGTTCAGGGTGGAAAAATTGGGAATTGTTACGAACGGAATATCTTTTTGTATATGTGTCATATTTTCACTTCAAAAGTGGAGATACAAATTAACCGATAGTACAGTTGAATTGTTTGCAGTCGATGTCACTGCCCTTTGATAATTTAGCTCTAAGGCCAACATCATGCTTTGTTTAGTTTTCATCCCTCAATCATGTCGGAACATTTGCTGTTGCGTAAATGTACTGTAGCTGCTCTCCCGCTTTAATGAACCCGTGTTGGAGCAATCATGATAATCTGGCAGTTCTGTGCAGCAGAACAAATGCACCCGATTAACGTATCTTATGGTTCCTTCCGGATAAAAATATCCCCGTATATTGTTTGCAGCTCTTGTCCAAAACTTACGTCTAGTTTCAAAAGAATGTGCAACAGAAATGCACGTAAGTTCGATCCTCAAAAAATCCACGTATACAGAGATTTGTGATGCCTCTTGGTGAATTTAGCACGGGGCTCTCCTGGCTTTGCTAGCCGGCTATAGAAGCATGACAAGTGCGATCGTCGTAACACAAACTCAAGGGAAAACTTGTCTCGAGACCGAGCATTTTCATACACTAAATCACATAGGCGAAGGCGCGAGTTGTGATTGGCTGGCTACAATTAACGCAATTGAACCAATCACGATGCAAGGGCCAATTTAAATTTTGCAATGGATCCTATGCATATGATGTCACCAAGCAAAACATGGTGTCTTGTTTGGCGGCAAAAAGGGACACGCACGTAAGTGTAATACATGTATGGGCCGAGAAGTTTGCTGCACGAGACCACGTGCATCACTGTTTTCGTTTGCAATGACGTCGTATGACAACATTGAACAAGTCCTACTGTAAATAACATTACAGACGGAATGCTGGGGATGGCTTAATTTATGCAAGATAACAACCACCGAACTTCACAAGATTCCTCATGCTATGTGTACAAAACGTGCACAGATATGTATACAAAGCTTGGGGATTTGAAAAAAAACGGCGAAACACTGCAGCTAGATAGTCTGTTCTATGTGTTTTGTGCAAACTGTTTGTACAGCAACTTACGTGGCGATTTCTGCCAGACAGCAAGGTACCCACCTTGAATGCAATTTTAATTTAAGGTAATACTACTGGGTTATAGCGGAAAATATCAAACGGCAGGGGGAAAATTTATACATTTGTGATGATCAGTGCATCCCGTTTTGGCGGGAAGTTAAAGGATTGAGTATTTACAGGAATTTTACCTAAACTAAGAGCAACTTTCAAGTTGCAATTAATCAGTGGTAATGATCTGTTGAATAGAGATATTTTACCAATGCCAATTATTTACCGATAACGGAATAATTGGCCCGATTCTGCATACATAACAACAAAGACAGGCGAACAGCCCTTTCCAAGAACTGTTCGCGCCAGCACGTTGAACATAATCCCGGAGAATGTGTATGAGCACGTTCTGTACAGTTCAGCTGAAACAATGATCATCCACGAGGCTGCTTGTTTGGCGTTGTGCGTATCGTGGTCTGTCTCCAGGGTTGTTTTGTTCTGGTTTGCTTTTCGTGAAGGTACAGATGTGTTTCGTTATGCGAGTTCATGAAATGTTAAGATGTTTTGGTTGCATAAGAGTGTTTGTTGTACGCTTTGTATCTCAACATACATTACCAAAGGTAAAAATTAGTCGTCCAAAGGACAACCTTAGGTGGTTACTTTGGTCGTCCTGCACAAATTTTGGTCGTCTCGGACGACCGGACGACCGCTAAAATTCATCCCTGTAGACCAAAACCTCCCCGCATAAAGAATTCGAATGTCTAACTTAGTTGAAAGTAGTGTAGCCTAGTCTAGGCCTAGACACTGGGCCGTACACGAAAAGTGCTTTCGTTTTTAACTTTCGTGACGCACAGCTGAGGATCGGCATAAGAATTACCCACGAAGGTCAATTTTAACCTTTTGAACATCATATCAATTACCACAAGCGAACGAGTTAGCATACAAAGAGAAATTTGAGGGTGAATTGTTGGCTTTTTGTGGCCAACATTCATTGTATATAGTTCCACGAATTTTCTGACGCGTACAAAATCAGTACGATATGATATGCGCGGGGCATAGGGCACAGTGCAGCCTGGTCAGTGAAATTGATAGGGATAAACTTTTATGTCAATTAATTGACGGGGGGGGGGGGAGAGACGGGAGTAGGGCGACTTTCCCCTCATCTAGGAAAAGGTTGAATAAATCGGTAACTGGAATGAGAAAGGATAGTGAAGGGATAGCGAAGAAGGAAAATGCAATAGGACAAAACAAGAATAAGAATTTTAAATAACATAACATAACATAACAGGTTAAAGGGCAAAGGAGGGCTATAAAGGCCCCATAAGATGCCCTGTAATCCAAAACCCCCCAAAACAAAGCAAACCACCAACACCTAAAGAGCCCAGAAAGATTAGATTCTACCACAGTCATGGAAAAACTTGTCAATATTAACCTTTAAACGGTGCACTGATGTGGAGTTAACAACCCACTCAGGCAGGCTATTCCACTCACTAACAACCCTATGAGAGAAACTGAACTTCCTAATGTCAAGTCTAGCAAAAGACTTTTCAAGCTTTTTGCAATGGCCTCTAACCCGAGGATTACTCTGGACCTTTAAATAACTGCAAGCTAACAAAAGATTCCCTTCAGATAGAAATTTGTATACCTGGAGCATGTCCCCCCTAATCCTTCTCAGCTCCAAAGTGGTAAGCCCAAGCAGCTTCAGCCTTTGGGAATAAGGTAGATTTTTAACCTCAGGTATGAGTCGGGTAGCTCTCTTCTGAACTTGCTCTAAAAGCAATTTGTCCTTTTCAAAGAAAGGACCCCAGGCCTGTGCAGCATAGTCGAGATGGGGTCGAACCAGTTGCTTATACAAATTTAGCACAATTTCTTTACTAAAACTCTTAAAATTCCTCCTGATCAACCCAAGCACCCTATTTGCCCTTGCAGCAGTAGCTGCACACTGCCTAGATGACTTTAAATCTCCTGTGATAACTACACCAAGGTCTTTCTCAGAAGTCACTTTGTTCAAATTAGTACCATTCATAGTATAATCATGGTGGGGATTCTCAGAACCAAAGTGGAGGACTTTGCACTTATCAGCATTAAAAGACATTTGCCAAGTCTGAGACCCTGAAAATAACCAATCCAGATCTTTCTGAAGCAATAAAGAATCATCCTTTCCTCCAACCTTCCTATAGAGCTTTGTATCATCAGCAAACTTACTTATACTGGAAGTGATAGAGCTATCAATATCATTTATGAAAATTAAGAAAAGAAGTGGGCCAAGAACAGAACCTTGTGGTACACCACTTGAGACTTCTTTCCAGGAAGAAAAATTTCCATTGACAACAACTCTCTGAGACCTACCAGTGAGCCATGAATTGATCCACTGAGCGCACTTGCCTATGATGCCTAACCTATGCAATTTTACCATGAGTCTACAAAGAGGTACTTTGTCAAAAGCTTTTTGGAAGTCAAGATAAATGACGTCCACACTGGAACCTGAATCGAGAGACAAAGAAACATCCTCAAGAAAGCTTAGCAAATTTGTAACACAAGATCTACTGGGTAGGAAACCATGCTGAGTTAGATTGAGTAACCCATTATCTAAGAATAATAGAAAAGAAGAAGAAAGTAAACACACATGACATGAAAAAACAAGAAACAGAGAGAAGAGATTTGTTCAGTAAGGATACCAATAGATGATTAACATGATGTTGTTCAATCAAGTCTGGTTTGCAGCAGAGTTATGAGAGAGTAAATAACGGACGGCATACGGTCAAGTGGTTAAAGCATCCAACTTCAGGTGCAGGTACATGGGGTGGGGGCTTACACCCCAGTGCTCCCTTTTTCGCCACATCAACAATAAAACATATGGAAAATTAGCAGTGCAGCGCCCTCTCACCCGTTTTCTCTCAGGTCAGTCCCCTTCCCCCTATTTTGAATGTGCGCCTGGACTTGCAGTTGGGAGGTCAGGAGTTCGAGTATTGTCCCGATCATACTGAAGACTATAAAAAACACAGCATAAAGGAACTGGCCATATGGGCCGTCATGTAAAACCCCGTCCATCTAACCGACTTGAGAGGATAGGCCTAAATGGGCAGGCCTTACTGCCAAGCAGAATTTAATTCTCATTGAGATCTTTTGTCTAAATTAACCAAAAGGTTTCAGCAGACCCCAAAAGGTAAAGGGTTTTCAAAAGGGTTTGGTTTGTAAAAAGGGTAATTGATTCCTTGCTGAAGGCAGGCAAGGAATCTATGCGATGGTGATGTCGTGTGTGTGTGTGTGTGTGTGTATGTCAGGGTTCGTAGCGGTCCTTGAAAACCTTGAAAAGTCCTTGAATTTTTGTGAGCCTTGAAAAGTCCTGGAAATGTCCTTAAATTTAAAAATGAGGTCATGAAGTCCCGAAAATGTCCTTGAAAAAAGTTTTGGAGTGTAAAATTTGTCTGTGTATGTTTTATTTCTTACAAGATTTCATAATTAATAGCCGTAATTTTGATCAATCAGGTTTGCTAAAGTCTTAGCCGTTTGCTTGTGGCAGGAGTATCATTGCGGCAGGCAGAACCAGCTTCTTCCATCGGCATTACAGCCTATCATATTGTTAGTCCCTGCTTTATGTGCATAACCATTTGGCATATGTTAACCTTAGGTCCTTAATGTTACGAGATTACGACAGGACGTAATCCATGTACTGCAATATTGTACTGCGCAGTGCTCGTACATAACATGTCAACTGATATGACAACTTTCACATTTGCATGATTTTCATGATGCAGGAAATCCGTAGAACTCTGAATTAATTGGGGGGGGGGGGGATAAATGCCTGCATGAGCTGTAACTCATCCCAACATAAACAAAATTCATGTCAACTAGTCGAAAAGAAAACATTTTTATCCCAGCGGCTGGTATATTGGGCCTCCAGTGTCTTTGTTAAGCTTGACCAATAGTGCTAGCTGCCGCATTCGGTATGGGTACCGTAAGATTAGTATGTTGAGCACTAAAAACTGAGGCCGAACGTACGTAAACGGTACTTGGTTCAAACAGCATGGCTCGTACTTCCAGGTGAGATGTATAGTGTTCGACCGATCATTGGTTAAGTAATCGGCATCGGGCCGATTATTCTGTGATCGGTAAATAAGCAGCAATTCTGCCATTCAACCGATCACTACCACCTATTATTTGCAAACTGGAAAAAAGGGCTAAATAGACTTGAAACTTGCTCTTAATTTCGTTAAAATTCCAGTAAATACCCAATCCTTTAACTTCCCGCTAAAACAGGATGCATTGATAATCACAAACGTATAAATTTTTCCCCTGCCATGGGAATGATCGTTTGATGTTTAAGTTTTCTGCTATAACCTGGTAATATTACTTGGAATTCGATTTACAGTAGAAGTGCATTCAAGGTGTTTTCCCTGTCTTGCAGAAAGCACCGCGTAAGTTGCGGTACCAACTGTTCAGCAAAAAATACATAGTACAGACTATCTAGCTGCAGTGTTTTGCCGTTTCAGTTTTCCAATCCACAAGCTTTCCAAACATATCTGTGCATGTTTTGTACACTTCGCACCTAGAATCTTGTGAAGTTCAGTGGTTATTATCTTGCATAAATTAAGTCATTCCCAGCATTCCTTCCGTAATGTTATTACGGAATAACAAATTAATAAATAATTACGGAATTATGTTATTTATAGTAGGACTTAAGCAATGTTGTCATACGACGTCATTGCAGACGGAAACAGTAATTGCACATGGTCTCTTGCAGCAAGCTTCTTGGCCTACGCATGCACTACACTTACGTGCGTGTCCATTTTTACCGCCAAATAAGGCATCATATTTTGCTCGGTGACATCATATGCATAAGATCCATTGCAAAATTTAAATAAGCCCCTGCTTCGTGATTGGTTCAATTGCGTTGATTCTAGGCAGCCAATCACAACTTGCGCCTTCGCCTATGTGATTTAGTGTGTGAAAATACTCGGTCTCGAGACAAATTTTCCCGTTTAGTTTGTGTTATGACAATCGCCCTTGTAATACCGGCTAGCGAAGCCGGGCGAGCCCCGTGCTAAATTCACCTAGAAACGGCTTCACAAATCTCCCTGAATGTGGATTTTTCGGGGATCGGACTTATGTTCATTTCAGTTGCAGATTCTTTTTAAACAAGACGGAAGTTTTGGACGAGAACTGCTAAAAATATACGGGGATATTTATATCGGAAAAGAACCATGAGATACGTTGCACAGGTGCCCAGAACTGCTAAGATTATCATGATTGCTTTACATGGGGTTCGTTAAAACAGGAGAGTAGCTACAGTGCATTAACACAACTACAACCCAGGACAGTAAAAGAATGCAATTTTCCGACGTGATTGGGGGAGGAAAACTAGACAGAGCATGATGTTGGCATTAGAACTAAATTATCAAAGGGCATGTGATATCTACTGCAAACAATTGTACTGTATTAAGGGTGGATTTGTATCTCCACTTTTAAAGTGAAAATATTTCGCCTACAAAAATGATATCCCGAAATATTCCCAATATTTTCCATCCTGAACTGGTTATGATAATACGATATGCATGAAGCAAGGGGCACATACTAAAGTGACAAACATGTTACTTCCCTCTTTCCAATAATCGGTGATCTGTAACTGGGAATCAGGTCCGATTGTTAAATTGAATAATCGGGTATTATCAATTATAGCATAATCTGTCGAACACTAGTGAGCTGCCCTGCATGGCAGGCAAATGTTACTCGTGCACCACACTAGTAGGCTACTTCGTAGGCTTGTGTTTGCATCAGCTTGCCATGCACATACGATGCGGCACGTCAGGTACAAAACCCAATATTTTCCATCCTGAACTGGTTATGATAATACGATATGCATGAAGCAAGGGGCACATACTAAAGTGACAAACATGTTACTTCCCTCTTTCCAATAATCGGTGATCTGTAACTGGGAATCAGGTCCGATTGTTACATTGAATAATCGGGTATTATCAATTATAGCATAATCTGTCGAACACTAGTGAGCTGCCCTGCATGGCAGGCAAATGTTACTCGTGCACCACACTAGTAGGCTACTTCGTAGGCTTGTGTTTGCATCAGCTTGCCATGCACATACGATGCGGCACGTCAGGTACAAAACCCAATATTTTCCATCCTGAACTGGTTATGATAATACGATATGCATGAAGCAAGGGGCACATACTAAAGTGACAAACATGTTACTTCCCTCTTTCCAATAATCGGTGATCTGTAACTGGGAATCAGGTCCGATTGTTACATTGAATAATCGGGTATTATCAATTATAGCATAATCTGTCGAACACTAGTGAGCTGCCCTGCATGGCAGGCAAATGTTACTCGTGCGCCACACTAGTAGGCTACTTCGTAGGCTTGTGTTTGCATCAGCTTGCCATGCACATACGATGCGGCACGTCAGGTACAAAACCCAATATTTTCCATCCTGAACTGGTTATGATAATACGATATGCACGAAGCAAGGGGCACGTACTAAAGTGACAAACATGTTACTTCCCTCTTTCCAATAATCGGTGATCTGTAACTGGGAATCAGGTCCGATTGTTAAATTGAATAATCGGGTATTATCAATTATAGCATAATCTGACGAACACTAGTGAGCTGCCCTGCATGGCAGGCAAATGTTACTCGTGCACCACACTAGTAGGCTACTTCGTAGGCTTGTGTTTGCATCAGCTTGCCATGCACATACGATGCGGCACGTCAGGTACAAAACCCAATATTTTCCATCCTGAACTGGTTATGATAATACGATATGCACGAAGCAAGGGGCACGTACTAAAGTGACAAACATGTTACTTCCCTCTTTCCAAAAATCGGTGATCTGTAACTGGGAATCAGGTCCGATTGTTACATTGAATAATCGGGTATTATCAATTATAGCATAATCTGTCGAACACTAGTGAGCTGCCCTGCATGGCAGGCAAATGTTACTCGTGCACCACACTAGTAGGCTACTTCGTAGGCTTGTGTTTGCATCAGCTTGCCATGCACATACGATGCGGCACGTCAGGTACAAAACCCAATATTTTCCATCCTGAACTGGTTATGATAATACGATATGCACAAAGCAAGGGGCATGTACTAAAGTGACAAACATGTTACTTCCCTCTTTCCAATAATCGGTGAACTGTAACTGGGAATCAGGTCCGATTGTTAAATTGAATAATCGGGTATTATCAATTATAGCATAATCTGTCGAACACTAGTGAGCTGCCCTGCATGGCAGGCAAATGTTACCCTAGCACCACACTAGTAGGCTACTTCGTAGGCTTGTGTTTGCATCAGCTTGCCATGCACATACGATGCGGCACGTCAGGTACAAAACCCAATATTTTCCATCCTGAACTGGTTATGATAATACGATATGCACGAAGCAAGGGGCACGTACTAAAGTGACAAACATGTTACTTCCCTCTTTCCAATAATCGGTGATCTGTAACTGGGAATCAGGTCCGATTGTTAAATTGAATAATCGGGTATTATCAATTATAGCATAATCTGTCGAACACTAGTGAGCTGCCCTGCATGGCAGGCAAATGTTACCCTAGCACCACACTAGTAGGCTACTTCGTAGGCTTGTGTTTGCATCAGCTTGCCATGCACATACGATGCGGCACGTCAGGTACAAAACCAGCTATACAGTCTGAGGCTATTTTCATTTTATGAAATCGGAATCTTCCATTATTCATACTAGCTGAAGAGAAAAAATCAAAGGGACTCGTAATTGAAAAAATGCAAACAGAATATTTCAAAGGGAATTTTAACAAAACGGAACATTATAACATTTAGGCTCTGTCACAAATTGGTCTTCGCGTGCAACCGGTGATCTACTGGCCTCGCTGTATGCATTGTTATCTTTGATGGATTTTGTATATGTTTATTTTCAAGTAAATGTTGATTCTTTCATGCATACAGTATTTGAAGACATCCCAGCATTATGCAGTACTGTACATGACCCTGCTTCCATTTTCAGTTTGATGGTTTGAACATCAAAGCAAATTACAGCTGATACCTGGAAGTACAAGTTTAGATGCACATGCGCTTGATTGATCTCAGTGAAATTTCCGAGTGAAAGTCGCTCTATATAGTACTTGAAAAGTTTTTAAGAGGTCTTGAAAAGTCCTTGAATTTTGAATCCATGAAGGGCTACGAACCCTGGTATGTGTTTGTGTGTGACGCCTGCTTGTAAACACTATATCTCAAGAAGGATAACTCTGAGAGATCTCAAACTTGGCATGTAGATTGCCCACATTGAGTAGAAGGTCCCCATCATTTTTGGTGGAGGTCAAAGGTCATTTGGGGTCACCAGTGGTCAAATGGTAAATACCTTGGAAATTGCTTGTAAACACGATATCTCCAGAAGGAAAAATGTGAATGACCTCATACTTACTCTGCAGATTGCCCATATTGAGTAGATGATCCCTATTGTGTTTGGTGGAGGTCAAAGGTCATTTGGGGTCACCAGAGGTAAAAAGGTGAAAAACCTTAACACTGTATCTCAAGAAGGGTAACTGTTAGGGCTCTTATACATAGCATGTGGATTGTCCATGTTAAGTACAGTAGATGATCCCTATTGTTTTTGGTGGAGGTCAAAGCTCATCTGGGGTAACCAGAGGTCAAAACATCAAAACTTTGTAAACGGTATAACTCAAGAAGGGTAACTGTGAGGCATCTCATACTTAGCATGTTGATTGTCCATATTGAGTAGATGATCCCTATTGTTTTTACTGGAGGTCAAAGGTCATTTAGGGTCATCAGAGGTTAAACCTTGCACATACTATATCTCAAAAAGGGTAACTGTTAGGGTTAATATTCATTAGTGCATAGGGTGAAGAGTTTTGAATGGCATGGGTAATGTAAGATGCATTTGGTTAAAGAAGAGTTTTTTGGTTTTGAAATCCACTTCATTATGTAAATGATCAAGTTGGGTAATTTCAAAATATGTACTGAAGCAATCTCACTGTCAGGGTTTTCCCTGGGTTTAGAACTGAACGTCGCGCATCTGATGCGTCCATAGGTGGATCGCTGGCCTGGGGGAGGGGTATAAAGGCAGGGGGTGACCCCCTCCCCTTGAAAATTTTGTGACTTATGCAGGTCGCTAGATGCGAAATGGTGACACTTTTAAGGGAAATTAGTCAACACAATTTCTGTAAGTCGACGCAAAAATATTAGCACTGAAACTTACATTCGTACAAATTTAAAATATACTGATAGCGGTCACGTTGGCTTTTAATCACTTAATTTCTACTTCAAAAGTTTTGGTTCATCGGCATGGCTTTTATTTAGCGATGGCACCGGATGATTTTTACCCCCGGTCAATTGCCGTTATTTCACGCCCGTTGCTCACCAAAATTGACATAAATGGGCCGGCTTACAATATTACAAGTTCAGGATAGAAAATATTGGGAAAATTTCCCTTCGTTTCACGAACAGGATATCATTTTTGTAGGCATAATATTTTCACTTCAAAAGTGGGGATACAAATCAACCCTTAATACAGTAGATTTGTCTGCAGTCGATGTCACATGTCCTTTAATAATTTAGTTCTTAGGCCAACATCATGCTCATTCTTTTTTTCATCCCTCAATCATGTCAAAACATTTGCCTTCTTTTACTGGGTTGTAGTCGCGTTATTGTTCTGTAGGTACTCCCCTGCTTCAACGATGCCCATGTAGAGTAATCCATTCATGATAATCTTAGCAGTTCTGGGAAGCAAAACAATTGCACCCGATTAGCGTATCTTATGGTTCCTTTCGGATATAAATATCCCCGTATATTTTAAGCAGATCTTGTCCAAAACTTTGGTCTTGTTTGAAAAGAATCTGCAACTGAAATGCACGTAAGTCAGATCCCCGAAAAATCCACGTACCCAGAGATTTGTGATGCGGTTTCATGGTGAATTTGGCATGGGGCTCGCCCTGCTTTGCTGCCGGCTATATAAGCATGGGAAGGGCCATCGTCGTAACACAAACTCAAAGGGAAAACTTGCCTCGAGACCGAGTATTTTCACACACTAAATCACATAGTCGAAGGCCCGAGTTGTGATTGGCTGGCTAGAATCAACGCAATTGAACCAATCACGAAGCAGGGACCAATTTAAAATTTGAAATGGATCGTATTGAAATGACGTCACCAAGCACAACATGACCCCTTGATGGGTGGAAAAAACGGAAACGCACGAAAGTCTACTGCCTGCATGGGCCAAGAATTTTGCTGCATGAGACCACGTGCATCACGTTTTTGTTTGCAATGACATCACATGACAACATTGCATAAGTCCTAATGTAAATAACATTACGGAAGGAATGCTAGAAATGAACTAACTTATGCAAGATAATGATCAACAAATTTGCACAAGATTCTAGGAGCTACGTGTACAAAACGTGCACAGACATGTGTGCTAAGCTTGGGGATGTGAAAAAAAGGCGAAACACTGCAGCTCAATAGTCTGTACAATAAGTTTTGTGCAGAAAAGTTTGTACAGCAACTTACACTGCGCTTTCTGTGAGAAATTCTGCGAGAGAGCAAGGAAAACACATTCTAAATCTAATTTAATTCCATGTAATATTACAGGGTTATAGCGGAAAATATCAAACGATCACTTCCATGGCAGGGATAAAATTTACGTTTGTGATTATCAATGCATCCCGTTTTGGTGGGAAGTTAAAGGATGAATTTTACGAAACTAAGGGCAAGTTTCAAGTATATTTTAGCTCCTTTTTCAGTTTGCAAATAATCGGTGGTAACGATCGAGTGATTGCCAGAATTTATAATAGCAATGGAGCATGTGGCTCCAAGCAATCACAGATTGTGTGTGTACCAATCTTTTTATGAAGACATGTTGGGAAAACAAGGGTTCTATGGCATCATATACATAAGGTCCATTGCACATATTTTAAGTTATCTCTACGTAAGAAACATCATGATTGGTTCATTAATGCTTTTAATCAGCAAATGATACTCGCGACATCATCAATGCAGTTTTACTGTGTAGGAATAACGTGTAGAAACCAACCGTCTTGGCATAGGATTCTAATACTCCCATTGTATTTGTGCTACGATCAAATTTCCCAAACTTTTGTTATAGTCGGGCAAAACAGTTCAGAGATGGAGTATTTACTTGGGGGTTGAGACTGCAGTGTGCGTTCGCACAACTTCATTTTCCGATTTTCTGAAATGTGGCGTAAGTTTTAAGACGAAGCAACAGGAAATATGTAAAGATGCAATGACATGGTTTGTTCCTTTGATTGATAATTTCCCAAATCTGAGACATTAGCCCCGCCTCTTACCTGCAAAAACGGGCGTTTGTGTTTTGGTCGTGCAAGTCGTGTTGTGCCACATACTGCGCTCAGGAGTGAGCACAACAGTTTCTTGATACGAGCCTACGAGGGCAAGTGCATGCTAGTTAATTATATACTGTGTCGTTTCGTGTTCAGTAGTAGGTCCCATGGCCTATACATACAGAGCTCCGACTGGCATGCAGTGGTATGTGCATGGAAGTTAAAAAGTTGGTTGCAGTTTTACAAGTAAGTCAATGATTTCGTCGTTTATTGTATTAACAACAAAAGCAACGGTTTAGACGTAAAGGAAAAATTATGGAGGCTAGCTGGCAGCAATTTTCAACATCTCAGCCGTTTTTTGAACATCGCGGCCTCCTTGGTTTTGAAGCTTGAATGTCGTGGGGCGCGACGTTCAAAAGGCCCAGGGAAAACCCTGACTGTATTAAGAATGTCTAAAGTGCATGAAAGTGCATTTGGTACAGTATTTGTTGATTTTGGATTGAAGTTTTGCCCTATAACATTTAGTGCCAGTATTAATATGCATAAGTGTAAGTGGGTAGAACAAAATCTGAAAAAGTTAAAAAGGAAAAAACTGTTCATCAGGCTGACATGTTAGTTAATTTATCTTTGTCATAGGTATGCTGATTTTGCCATAAGTATCTCGGCCTATAGATTTTCATGAAATATGTGAGTTAAACAAAGGCTGTATGAGGGTTATTTGGGGACAAAGTCTGAACATATTGGAGAAAGGTTCCATGCCCACAAAGCAGAGGTATTGTTCAGTGGGGAACTTCATAAGTGTAAACTTTGAACAGATCAAGTGCTCTGTATGATGCCCAAAATTTCTTTTAGAACATATAAGCTTTGTTTCTAGGGCCTAACCGATGTGGTTTTTCACTGCCGAACCGATGTCCGATGTTTTTTCCCCAACATCGGCCCCTATCCGATCTGATCTGCTATTTTCGCCACGCCGCTGTATCTATGCGTTTAGGCCTACAATTTTTTTCTCGTTATCTAGTAGGTCTAGATTTCCTTGTTGAAACTATAAGCAATGCCTCTCTATGTACATTGCCCGTGCATTTACTCCTGTTTAAAGTCATCTTAAAAATGTCTAATAGTTTGCAAATTAGTATGACTTTAATCAAGACTATAAATGAACTGATCACCTGAAATTATATTCGAGTTGGAGTGTTTGTTTTACTCTATTTAATTAAGTTGAAATTTTCACCGGTGCGAGGGCCGATCATGCTGATGTAGTGTTGCTTCTCAGACCAGTGTATGCAGGCTGTTGGATTTCAAAAATCATGGGAACCCATTTGCGGGTTCCGTCATTTTTCACCATGGTAACCCATGGTAACCCACTTTTCGGGTTCTGTTGAAAAATCATGGGGACCCTTTCTGTGCATATTGAAAGTGAAGCTGGTCTTTTACAGGGGTTTAAGGGTTGGGTGTTCGTTTGGAAATTTTCCACTCTCAAGCTACTCTGGGTACTAACAGTTTTCAAATACCTAAGTCTGTGAATCAAAACTTTTGTATTAAAATGAAGCTGCAGTTACTGAACACCTGCAATTACATTTATATAAAATTTAAGAAGTACACGTAGTGATGCTGATCACGAACAGGTTTGCAATTTTTCTATGAACCACCGCCTAACCTTGTTAACCTTCATAATTGTCACACTATAAAATTTAATAAACCAAAGCACTGTTTTGTGTATCGAAAGAAATTTAGTTTTGCAGTGTTCTTCATTGTGTAGTTTATTTTTCAAGAAAAATAACATAGCAGGCCTCTTGTGCTGACAGACACTTCTCAATCACCCTCGATCACTCCCCTGCATTGGATTACTGTAACTGAATAAATCGGACTGTTCATCATTGCCAACCAGTTAGATGATGCATGCCTTCCACTTAAACTCAGTTGAAGCACTTGATATGCATGCACGTAGATACCATCATTACATCTAAACCCCCCACTCCCCCCCCCAAAAAAAACGGTACTCAGGCGATTCTCATCGGATTTCTGCAAAAATTTATCCAGCTCAAAATACATGTAACGTTTGAGCTAGCCTAGCCTAGGCCCATAGGAATTAGGATGGACCTTAATTATTCTCCAAAAGACCAAAACCATGTCAAAGGAATACTTTTATTTATTAAAGCGATACACAAACATTTTACCATCTATAATGATGGCAATTCACCCCTTATATTATCAAAATCCTTCAAAGTTACGATCCAAAAAGGAGAAGCAACTTACTGAAAATCGGCAAAATTTTCTTGGTATAGGCTGCAATTTGCATATGGAATAGTGTGTTAGGATAAGTCACTCATACACAAAAGACTCCCACATGAAAATTTCCAGAATTTGACTATGCTTGAAATGAAATTTTGTCGAATTTTAAATAGTTAAAAACTGAAATTTGAGATATTTCATGGGAATATCTGCGGCTATGACCTTTAATACTTATCTCTTTAAACTAATCCTTGGCTAGGCCTAGGCCTACATACACTTGTGAAGGTACTGTAAGCATCTGAAAATGACCACTTTTTGAGAGTTTTAATCTGACCAGACTCAGATTTTTTAATCTTTTGGATGCTGATTCCATGGTTTTTGTAAAGTTAGCTGTGGGACCCTAATCATATACGTATACCTATAACTGGTATAACGTAAAGACTAGGCATGATGCTGCTGCCTGCCAATGCCCCGTAAAAGTGAATGAGTTTGCATTGCTAGTTAGCTAGCTAAGCTCACGGCTGCGTGAATCGGGGAATTCCCAGTATCACCACAGTACCAACCAAAGAGCATACTTCAAACTGCCAAAATACAACGCTTCTTTGCAATGAAGAGCTCCTTAATTTGTATTCGATCCCATTCACCTATCTTCCTTGTTTTAGGTAACAGTTTGTTCCCCTAACGCTAGACAAAATGCCAGCCAAATCAAGATAAAATTTCTGGATAAAACGGAAAATGCCAGTCCCTTGATTATTAAGAAAGAAAGACAGCACATTTTGAGGTATGTGATCTGATTATCCCCCAGTCACTCACCAGTACCGCGGTATCGGCTTTTGTTATGCTAGCGTAGCAGTACATACCAAAATGACTACAGATAAATCCGCAACGACATTTTGTGTTGCAAAACATTTTTTGTCACAGGTTTTAGGTTACGTAAAGGTATGCTGTTCACACTGTGCTAGAACAGATGTACATAGATATGAATGGGGATTGACACTAATAACGAGTTTGTTTGCTACGTACAGTTGCGCTGGTCTACACTGCAGGTAAGATAGTCCAGTATAGGCCTTGCGTAGTGCTTCGTATCGCACAACAAAAAACTTTATCAGGATTGACATAGGCCTCCATCTTCATTTGTGAAAAATCTTAGTTGTGTAAAAACTCATAAAAGTTGAAAAGATACACATGTCAGGTAATTTCCCAATTCAGACATTTCAAGATGAAATGTTTGGAGTTGGGATTTTTTTGTGGTAGAAACTTGCAGTCAAGATGTACTGCGTGCCGTATATTCTGCAAGAATCTTTAACAACTCTGTCTAAACAGAGCCGACCCTGGGTACAGTACAGTAATACAAACGATTTCCTAAAATACACAATATGGGATGCTACTTCGAGTATACCAAAATGAAAATTAAACCTAAAAAAAAATTCGAGGCTTGTACAGGCCGATATAATGGTTTATTATGTCAATATTTTGCAAAGAAACACTTTTCCACTATATGTTTAGTGCCAAGATACGACTGCAATGATTTTGTAAATATTGACAATAATTTAAGACACCAGGATTGTTGGTTTGATTCTTCACCACAAAGCAAAATAACCTTGTGTTATGTATAAAATACTAGGATGTAACTACCAGCACTAAAATTGTTTGGGAAAATAACGATCGAAGCAAAATTTCATTATCTTGTAAGCACCAAACTAGCGCCGTTTACCCACATGTGGTGGTGAGTTTCTTTACGAAAGGAATTTGAAGGGTGTCCCAACCTCAACGGCAGGGCGGTTATGAATGAACCTACGTAGTACTCCTAGGTACGCGACTTCCTAATAAGGCCATGATAGTGTGGGTGTTGGCGCATGTGTACGACAAATGCAAATTTCACAAGAATGACGTCATTTTTCGGACGTGATCGAGAATACTGTAAGCAGAGGCTGGGATCGGTAGATACTTTAACCTTATGTTCTGAAAGAAGTAACAGAAACAGCTCCAAGGTGGAGATTGCAGGATTGCTTGTAAACTTCTCATGAATATACAGTACCCAATGGAGCATGAATCGTTGCTATAGGTCTACTTTATTCATCGTCGGGATTATTGCTTGTCTTCCCCAAAAAGCTGTTCACCAGAGAATCGGGATGACTTGAGAAAAAAATGTGTAATCACCGAACCTGAGGGATGTTGCGTTCGGGACCTTTTTATGAAAGTGTTTTTTTAATACCACATGCAAACACTAGGTCTAACCCATGCCAATATTGGATCATTCCATCATGAAAAAGGCGGAGCAAAGTTTGTAACAACATCGGAGTAACTCTTGAAAGAAATTTTACCATAGAGTTTATATGTATTGCAGGTTTGTTCTTTATTTGAGCAAAAGGAATGTATGAAACTGTTATCAAACAACTATGGGACCAAAAGGAAGCGAAAATGCAACTGAAATAAGTAAAAAATTACATAGTAAATAACAACTTTGCTGGTTTGTTATTACTAATGTTTACTTATCCTTTAGTGGTGATTTACTTTTTGCAGCTGAGGCTTAGGGAATGGCTTGCACACGGAGATGCAAGATCACCCAGTAAAAAGTTTCTTTGTAATTTTAACAAATTTATCAGGACACGAAATATTTGTAAACATCGGCAAGTGAACTCAGCTGTAAAATGCCGAGCCGATTTTTTGCTGATGTTGGCGAATATCTGCCGGGTCATGTCCGATCTGATTATCGGTTGAGCCCTAATTGTTTCTTCCATAACCCTAAAGAAAATAGGAAGATAACATTAAATTTAGTATCAAAGATTGTTAAAAGTTAGAGACAAACCTTGTGCCACTGTCCTCATAAGGACATGGAAGTGGGAACTAGATAATTAAATACACCACGGGTAATTAGTTCTATAAAAAGAACTAAATAACTGACCATTTGGATCAAATACCCCTAAGCATGTATGAGCTGCAATTGCCTAATTGAATGAGTCAAATTGTAACTGACCCACCAGAGTCTGTGAAAATTGCTGGTCACTGTTATCTTTAATACCTAATTCATCACATTTGACTGCCACAGTGTCCTGAGGGGTTTTCTCATTGAATCATACAGCTCAATGGCTTTAACCATTTCCTACCTGTCTGGAGATACTGTAGTGTCTGACACTTATTTAGTCCTCTCAGTAAGGCTTGTTTTTCAGAAAGTACTGAGTTCAGGTAATCAAAACTAGCATAATAGTATCTACTGTGTATCAAACAAAGGACACTTGAGTTGTACTCTGTTTAATGGTGAGGTATTCTATAGTTGTACCCTACTGGGCCTAAGCCTACTTACAGTAGTTATATAGCCTAGGGTCTAGTAGGCTATAGGGCTTACCAGTTGAAATGTCCCCAGAACAATGTTGTTGCTGCTGCTCAAATGCTGTTGATCAAAACGTCCCTGGGTCAAAACATACCAATTGTATATTGTAAAATGAAGTGAGTTGTTTAATTTAGTTGAAACGATTCAAGTTGTTTCTAAATTAGGTAAAAACTTGAAAGTATACTATGCATTGTGAAATGTTCATAACATCAAAAACAAAGGTTACTTATAGGCCTACATGCTGTGTGTAATTGATTTAAATATATTTATTTTATATGTATACACAATTGTTCTTTTCTCCATTTTCTCAATTAATAGAAAATAGAAATCTTGTCAAAATGTATGTCAATTATCCAACCTTTTCTGTATTTTGCCTATACAGGTATGTAATCAATCATCCAATAACTTATCTCCATTCTCGGTTTTGTAAACACAAATCAATTACAATATAATTCATTTAAAAAGTCGTCACACTTGAATAGACAATTCCTAAATCCATCCTTCCACTTTTTCTAATTTATCTTTCACGTTAAGTTTCCATCTTGTGTTAAAAACTTAAGGTAGCGGGCCACTAACTCCAATACTCGTGTCTGGGAAAATGCTACTGACAGACAAAGCGCCATAAAAAATTTATGGGATGTTGTTTCTGACTGTGTTACTTACAAAATATGATCATTTTTGCATTTGGATTTTGTAGACAATGAGTTGAAATACATACTGTGCCAAATTCAAGGCAATCTGACCAATTCTAGTGCCATTTTTTATTGTATTACTCCTGCCCTGTGAAATGCCGTTTTTGAGTAGCTATTATGGGGGGAAACATGTCCCTATCATTCAAGGCTCTCTACCTCAAAATTTCAATGGTCACGGTATGGAAATTGAAAAGTGGGATGAGAGCCAACATTGTGAGCTTCGATCAGAGGGGTGGCAGCTGGTTGAAAAATTCTACTGGGAGCTAAGGAGCACGAAAGTAGCCTAATTAGTATACACGCAGCTGTATAGCTAATGAAGTCAATTGACCACTTCTCTAGCATTCCCGCCTTTTTAGATCCGCGCAAATGAGATTTCGCGGAACTGTGACTAAGAAGTTGTCTCCCCCTATTTGTTGAATATCGTATAAGTAGGCGTTTAAATGGCTACAATGACACGGTGGGTATTTTGATCTTTCCTCCTCTTAGAAATCAAAGATTTATTAGTTTTTGCCAAACAAAAATACGCTCCCGAAAAGAGGCAGTCGATTCTTATGTATCAAACAAGGACCTCAAACTTTGCGAGTACCTGACTCATTTACCAATTCAAAGTGATGTTCTTCTATCAGTTTTTGTAGATTACAGTATAGGCTTTCAGTCAATACCAAAATCACGTAATTAAATTTACGAAATTATTTGTAAACACCGATAAACCCGGAGCAATATTTACTGTGCGTGTAGTGTATACAGTAAATTTACACACATACTGTACAGCACAACAGCTCACACACTCGTAGCGTTGCTTGATCATTGTAGTAGTACTAACAATAGGCCTAAACTGTTCGAATACCATGTATTTTACCGGAGTAGCTTTCTTCATAAAGTATAAGATGCATTAGTGCAGTTACATACAAGTCAAGCAACAAAGGACGTGAGATTTCATGTGGACAATACTAGTATTAGTATTATAGTAATGTACAGTGGCCTACTGTAAATTAGTTTTAGGCCTAGGGCCTATATCAATCATGTTTTCAGTACCATTTCTCAGCTGCTAGGCTACTGTAAGATTACAGTATATAAAGCAGACTAATTCTTAGATTAAATATATAGTTTAGCTTTAGATTTCCCTTCAATCTACAATCTTGGACAAAACTAGTTGGAACACCCCCGCTCCCCCGTGCAATGTTGGAGATGATAAAGCCAATTCGGGATGCACCATTTTTGGGGGGAACCCAACACTGTACTGGGGGACGGGGGTTTTGATAATCGCTATTTTCTGTAAGACACAACTTTTCAAAAGGGATAGAAGTCTTGGAAATAGTACTCAGCACCATAAACAACACAATGACGTGAGGTGTTCCAACGGTTTTGTCCAAGATTGTCTGAAAATTCAAGGCACAATTTTCGAAGATTGTCTGAGAATCTACTTCAGCAGAAGAATAGTGTGGGCTCATATTTCGAGTCATAACGATCACCTTTCTCTTAGGGTGAATTACACTGGCCGATTTGACAACAAGAACAACATTAGACAGTATAGCATTCTATCAACTTGTGACGTCACACTTCAAAGGTGCTGACATACTTTTCATACATTGGCAGCCAAGGAAAGGCATCGTTTGACATGTCAGAAAAAATATATAAGCAGTTGTACAAATAGTTTGGCCCAAGGTTATACTGCATTATAATAGTTTGTATTTGACAACGATACTCTCCTTTTTTACTTTTTTGAGCATATTACATTCTTGATCTGAGCATAAGGTCATCACAAAATTTATTTAAAGGCCCAGTTCTCTCACCCCAAACAGTACCAATTCTCCTCACCTTCTTACTGAAGCCCCTCCCACAATTTTCTAAAATTCATCCTATTCCAGATACAATCTCAGTTTATTGCTTCAAGGTGAGTATAGAAAATCTCAATTTATGTAATCAAAACACTCTCAGTACCGTAATGTAAGCTTTGGTACTCTGCATTGTTTGAATTAGCTGTCAATCAAAGAGCTGACCCAGTTGAGAATTTTGGTACCCTCATACCAAAATTGTAGTTTGGGGTGAGAAGTTTGGCCCTTTCAGTGTAGACTTCATTTAATTACAATAAGTTATAACATGGATATTATAAATTTTGGTCGAGAAACAGATAAAAATGAACACATTGTTTTGAACAATAAAGTTTAGAAGAATTGCATGATTTTCCCTGCACATAAAATAAAAATAAAAAATTAAGAAATATATATTGAACGAAAGCAACAGAAGAAGCATCCCAAATTTCCCAAAGTTCCCAAATTTATGCGACGCTTTCATCTAAATGTTTAGTTTGAAAAAAGAAAAAGTCAACTTACTCCTAGGAAAATGAACTTGAAGTATTTTTGATCCCCACAATTTTATACCCATTACTTAGCAAAGGCTTAAAAACCGAACTGGTTGAGCTATCAACGATAAACGGCAGTTGTTAGTAAAAAAGTTCACCCCACTGAGTTCTTTCAAAAAGTACTGTTTATTGTGGCACTATTTTGTTCTGCCAAACTCAGTATATGTTAAACTTCCAGAGAGTCTATCTTTCATAAAGGCCTTCACTCTCGTGATTTGTGAAATTATGCAAGAGCGCCCTGACCTTAGGGTATATTATGCAATGACCTAGTGACCTCATCATGTAGAAAATGATATTATAGGCAACTTACAGGGCCCCAATGCTCTTTGGAGTGTGCCAAAATAACAAATGTCCTTCCATTAGTCCCAATTTTTTAGCTGGCAAAACTCAGACAATCTTAGACAAAACTAGTTGGAACACCCCCCCCCCTGCTCCCCCATGCAATGTTGGAGACAATAAAGCCAATTCGGGATGCACCATTTTTGGGGGGACCCAACATTGTACTGGGGGACGGGTTTCAATAATCGCTATTTTCTGTAGGACACAACTTTTCAAAAGGGATAGAAGTTGTGGAAATAGTACTCGGCACCATAAACAACACAATGACGTGAGGTGTGCCAACAGTTTTGTCCAAGATTGTAGCTTATTAAACTGTAGAGATTCTCTTTCACTGATGCATACTGCATGGAAAAGAGAAACTAGACCCTGTCTCCAAAAAAGCTGTTTAATTTTATATTTTGTCCATTTTGTTATGTACCGGTATTCAAGTCAAGCCACAATTAAAGCATCTCACTAATGCTGAGAGTAAAAAAATTATCATGGACTTGACAAAGGATTGCACATTGATACTTTTAGATATTTCTCAGCTTTCTTGCATGGGCATTGTACATGGTACACCTACTTACACAGTCTTAACCTCAGTCATCTTTTTCACTTCTGTCAGGCCTATTGTTTGAGCCTGCAGGGAGTTTTGCAGGTCTCAGAGGCTGCAAGATCTCTTTGCAGAATTAATTAGTCAACTATTATTGGTGCATGCACACTATGCACAGTTCATGTTGTGAGTGTACTGATATACACATAGAAGGTTAGTTACATAAAAAAGATGTGACATTTAATTTTTAATGTTTATGAAATACTGTACTGTATGTGTTAGTACACTAGTACAGTGCCAGTCTATTGGCTATATTCATGTAATCTAAATTTCACCCAGTTTTAAAATTACATGTTGTTTGCAGGGTTTTCCCTGGGCGTTTTGAACGTCGCGCCCCGCAATGTTCAAGCTTCAAAACCAAGGAGGCTGCGACGTTCAAAAAACGGCGGCGATGTTCAAAATTGCTGCCAGCTAGCCTCCATAATTCTTCTTTCTGTCAACGACTGCTTTTGTTGTTAATACAATAAACGACAAACTCATTGACTTAATTGTAAAACTGCAACTAACTTTTTTAATTTCCATGCACATACCACTGTATGCGAGTTGGAGCTCTGTATGTATATCCCATAGGGCCTACTACTGAACGAGTACCAACACAGTATTATTATAATAAACTAGCCTGCACTTGCCGTCATAGGCTCGCATCAGGAAACTGTTGTGCTCACTCCGGAGCACAGTAGTTATGTGGCACAACACGACTTGCATGATCAAAACACATACGCCCGCCTTTGGCAGGTTAGAGGCGGGGCCAATGTCTCAGATTTGGGAAATTATCAATCAAACTAACGAACCATGTCATTGTATCTTCACAATGAAATCCCACATATTTCCTGTTACTTCGTTCTTAAAACTTACGACACAATTCAGAAAATCAGAAATGAAGTTGTGAGAACCTTCACTGCAGTGTAAACCCCCATTAACTACTACATCTCTGAATTGTTTTGCCCAGCTACAACCAAAGTTTGGGAATTTCGATCGTAGCACAAATGCAATGGGAGTATTAGAATTCTATGCGAAGACGGTTGGTTTCTACATGTTTTTCCTACATGGTAAAACAGCATTGACAATGTAACAAGTATGATTGGCTGATTAAAAGCAATAATGAACCAATCATGCTGTTTAGAGGTAACTTAAAATAAGTGCGATGGACTTTATGTGTATGATGTCATAGAACCCTTGTTTTCCCAACATGTTTTCATGAAAAGATCGGGACGCACACAATCTGTGATTGCTTGTGGCAACGTGCTCCATTGCTTTTATAAATTCTGGCATTCACTCAAACATTACTCCCGATTATTTGCAAACTGAAAAAGGAGTTAAAATATACTTGAAACTTGCCCCTTAGTTTCGTTAAATTCCTGTAAACTCAATCCTTTAACTTCCCGCCAAAACTGGATGCATTGATAATCAAAAACGTAAAATTTTACCCCTGCCATGGAAGTGATAGTTTGATATTTTCTGCTATAACCCTGTAGTATTAAATGGAATTAGATTTAGAATTGCATTCAATGTCTTTTCCTTGCTGTCTCGCAGAAAGCCCCGCGTAAGTTGCTGTACAAACTGTTCTGCACAAAGCAGACTATCGAGCTGCAGTGTTTCGCCTCTTTTTAATCCCAAAGCTTAGCATGAGACATGTCTGTGCACGTTTTGTACACGTAGCTCCTAGAATCTTGTGAAGTCTGGTGATTATTATCTTGCATAAATTAAGTAATTCCCAGCATTCCTTCCGTAACGTTATTTACAGTAGGACTTGTGCAATGTCATGCGACATCATTGCAAACAAAAACCGTGATGCACGTGGTCTCATGAAGCAAAATTCTTGGCCCACGCATGCAGTAGACTTTCTTGCGGTTCCGTTTTTTCTGCCAAACAAGGCATAATGTTTTGCTGGTGACATCATATGCATAAGACCCATTTCAAAATTTAAATTCGTCCCTGCATCGTGATTGGTTCATTGCATTGATTCTAGCCAGTCAATCACAACTCGCGCCTTCGCCTATGTGATTTAGTATGTGAAAATACTCGGTCTCAAGACAAGTCTTCCCGTTGAGTTTGTGTTACGACGATCTCACTGCCAATGCTTATATAGCCGGCTAGCGAAGCAGGGCGAGCCCCGTGCCAAATTCACCGGCATCACAAATCTCTGCGTACATGGATTTTTCCGGGATCTGACTTACGTGCATTTCAGTTGCGGATTCTTTTTAAACAAGACATAAGTTTTTGACAAGAACTGTGTAAAATTTCCGGGGATGTTTATACCCGAAAGGAACCATAAGATACGTTAATCGTGTGCAATTGTTGGCTGCCCAGAACTGCTAAGATTCTACTTCTAAGATTATCATAAATGATTGCTTTACATGGGGTTCGTAATAAAGCAGTGCAGAAAAGGAATGCAAATGTTCCAACATGATTGGGGGATGAAAAATGGAAATGAGCATGATGTTGGCCTAAGAACAAAATTATTAAAGCCTGGGGCATGTGACATCGACTGCACACAAATCTATCGCATTAACAGTTGATATACTGTATATCTCCACTTTTGAAGTGAAAATATGCCTACAAAAATGATATCCCGTTCGTGAAACGAACGGAAATTTTCCCAATATTTCCTATCCTGAACTGATAATATTGCAAGCCGGCCCAATCATGTAAATTTTGGTGAGCAACAGGCACGAAATAACGGCCAACCGGGGATAAAAATCTTCCAGTGCCAGCGCTTAATAAAGGCCATCCCGATGAACCAAAACTTTTGAAGCAGATATTACAGTGATATAAAGCCAATGTGACCGCTATCAGTAGATCAAAATTTGTACGAATGTTAGTTTCGTTGCTAATATTTTTGCGTCAACTTACAGAAATTGTGTTGACTAATTTGGCTCAAAAGTGTCACCATTTTGCGTCTAGGGACTTGCATAAGTCACAAAATTAATTCTAAATCCAGGGAAAACCCTGTAATGTACGTTTTTTCACTTTATTCACTCTGGCTTAATGTCCCAAAAGCTGACCTCAACATGGTGCTAGAGTGGCAACTACTGATTATCAGGAATTTAGCTGTGTCTGTTGACTTAAACACACACTTCTATTTGCACACTATGGTAGCCTGGCTGTTTTCTAAATTATTTTTGTGCACGATCTTAAAGATATGAAAATTCTATACCTACATGCCTGGATACTTTCAATTGTATTGTCAATGGACTGGCCAATTTTCTGATGTTCAGGAGGTTAACAAGCTTATTGGGCAACATATGTACATGGTTTCAACCTCTGCATTGTTCTTTATATTGATTACTGAGGACCTATCAACATACTTGCAGTCCAAAGCACTGTACTTTCTTAAGACCATACTGTACTGGAGCATGCATGATTAACTTGGGTTAGTGGGGTACCACCTTCAAACTGCTACAAAATATAATTCCCCTTCTTCCGACATTGCGGTGTCCAAGTTGGTCTAGTGGGGCCTGCAATTTATCATGCTCCTTGTCAAAAGCATTGCTTTCCTGTGTAAATTGGCTGGAATTTACAAGTAAATGTAATAATAATTAGCAAAGTAGGCTGGTGGGTGCCTGCTGGCTGATATGGTATTTCCACACAGCTCAAGTTATTTTTTTTCAATTAACATTTGACTGGAGTGCCACAAGTTTCAAGTAGGTGATAAATTAACACTTAGCTTCAAACAAGACTCAGCTGTCTTAGTTTTTTCCTTTTCCTTTTTTCCTTTTTGTGCAAGCAGATAAAATTTTGTGAGGTAGGCATACAGCAGTTTGTATTGTGCCCAGTTGTTACATTATGACATGTGCAGACTGCAGAGTACACAGCCCACCACACTATATTATGCCCCTTCAAGTACACACTTTCTTGTTAAATTTGTAACTGGCATTGGTTCAAATATTCATGAAGTGTCAAAGACCAAAACCAAAATCTGTCGATAAAACAGTACATTTCGAGCAAGGGAATGTTTCTAAACGTTGCCTACGTAAATGGCTTTAAGTTAACGTTACATCAATGTATACAGATGACCAGTAGCCATTTTGCGTAAGCAGGCCTGCTATATGTGTATGTACTTTGGACGCCCCAGTTGGTTCGCCGCCGGTTTTACCGAGTACCTGACTCATTTACGAGTTTTTGGTACAAAAGTGGTACCAATAGAAAGAAAACAAAATCTATAAATATAAGTAAAAACTGTGTAGTTTTAAGTAATATCCACTGGACCAAAATCTGTCCTGCTTTTTCGCGTTACTACGTGACGCACTTCGGAGGGTCTGATTGAAAAAAATATGAATGGATGGGAAAAGATGAAATAATAACCTATGCAATTACCACAAGCGATCCGTTTGGCTATGGATGAAGAAAAAATAAGTAAAGATATCCCTTTAAATTCAAAATCTGGCGAAGGTGAGATAGACACACAAGTTCCATGTTTAAGTAGACTTTTCCTCAAATGGTACTAAAACTGCAGCTGCAGGCTCTAATCATGTTCCAATGGCACTTTTATTATCTGAAATGCGCTTTAAAGGGAAGCAGTAGTCCCCCCAAAATGAACGTCTCTAGTAGTCTGATAGATTTTTTGATTGTACGAACCATTTTTGGACGTCATTCATGATTGACAGTTTGTCTCCGTCTCAATTCAAAACAAAGGCTATGCTGATTGGTGGATATTGGTCAAATGGTTTTGTTTACAAATGTTCAGACGCACGGTGGTATACACAACACACACAATCTCAACGGTACGTTGTTGTATTACAGTGGGCAATGCACTACTGTACAGTATATACTGTATTCATTGAACCCATTCGAAGAAGGAAAGCTAAGTACCCCACAAACAAACGTGAAATAACATACCGCAAATAGGCTATCGAAAAGAGAAACTTTCATATTGTGTGCTTACTAGTATTACTAAAATTGTTAGTGACAGAAGGACATTTACACTCTCTGCTTGGAAAAGGCATAGAAAGACAACTGAAAAGAAGTGCAGGTTGACCAAGTTGCAAGATTTCCGAATCGTTTGAAGCGTGCGTGGAAGGAAGACGGCGGTAGCGGCGAATTCCCTCAATTTGCTGCCCATCTACAGTATTGGGTGTACATTGACGAAATTGTGGCCACAGAACAGAGCTGTTAAGGGTGAGTAAGGCCTATATTATAGACCTTTACTAGTCTAAACAAGTTTTCATATTTCAGGGGGTTCCAAGTATGAGCATAAGCTTAGGTCAGAGGTGACACTACCTGTTACCAAAATATCATACTCGTACAGTAGGCCAACAGTATCAACTATCAAGTATGCCTAGTAGCCAGTACTAGTAGTGTTGTTACAATTGCATTTTGGTCATGATAAAGCCTAGAAGCCTAGCCAAAGCTAGACAGAGTAACTCTACTTACTTTTGTGTGCTTACATACCTACAGTATAGGGCACATGAGACACAAAATTACACGTAACAACTAATTTTTTGTTCACTTATGTTTGTAGCCAAACACCTACGGTACGAGTAGTAACGTACTAAATTCAGTTATCCAGTGTTCAGCTAGACCTGCCAAGCTCCAAATGACAAACACTGAGATTTACTGCTGTACATGAACTTAGAAAGATGGAGATTGGTTTCTCAAACCTGGAGGTTTTTTTAAATCTTTTTTAGTACCGGCTTGGAACTACCCAACTTGCATTTGCATACCAGAGGTGCCAAATCGAGGGGTGGGCCCAAGGTTTGCCCTGCAGGTTGGTTAAGCTCCACGACAGCATCTTGAAGTTCTGCCAGAGAATAGACAATGGGATGAGATCTGGTGTGGCAGGCAAAAAATCACCCCCTTCCTCTAGAGAAAAATTCCCATATGACCATGCATTCGACAGATGCCCCCACCCTGTTCACTCGGCTGATGGTGCAACACTGGCCTAATCTACTTATTGAATACTGTATGATTGAATTAACATGAAAAAATGTAATGTGACTACATTGTCCAGAGAAATATGCTCTGGTCAAATACACAATTTTTTTTACCTAACAATGGTATCATAACCTTGTTTTACCAGTATTCTTCAATTTTAGTGGAAACTAAATACTGTACTGTAGGGCATATTATTTGTATTAGGGTCGGGCTGAATTTTAGGCGGAGGTGGCAGAAGAATGGATAATCTGTATTGAACTACAGTATTATTCTTCTGTAGACTGTAGAAAGTCAGTGGCTCTATATAATTCTGAGTTCTCCCGACTCTCTGTTGAAGAGCCCTTTGGGGATGACAAACAAAAGTCCCGAAGATGAATTAAGTAGACCTATTGCAACGATTTGTTTATGCTCCATAGGGTACTGTATATACTGTACCTGTATGCATAAGAAATTCACTGTGAGATCTGACAAATTATGTGACTGTGAGCGGACGTCTGAAACTGTAAAGTCTCACAGTGAAACGGTGAGAGTCCCAACTGTTACAGGTATTAGAGAACTTCCTGTTTAGGTATTTTGAGATCAGTATCAGTTGAAGGTGTTCTCCCTCTACAAAGACTATTTGCTCAATAGAACAAGGTTGGTTTAAACGGGTTTAACAGAGAAGACGTGCAGAGCTGCCAACTGTTCCGATTTAGGAGGAACAGTTCCGCTTTTCTGCATAATTCTGTTCTGATTTTCCAATGTCATGTTCTGATTTTCAATATCACTTGAATCATGATCATGTACAATATTAATGTTAAGTTGGGTTTTGAAATCGGACAGGCTGAATGTAGGCATTGGCATGGAATTAATCTGTTATTGAGGGTTCAAAAAGTCTTCCATACAAACACTTAACTACTCAAAATCCAGTGCTTTGCCCACTACATCCCTCCAGGGGTCCTAAGACAGGTCCTTCACCCCACCTCTTGAGGTTTACCTTAGCATACTCACGGGTGGCGTTCCTCTTTTTCAATCTGGCATGTTGGCAGCTCCGATCTGGACGTGTAACATTGGCTAAAACATCCCATTCAATTCTAGCAGCATGGGCTATGTCACTGCTACTGTTTGCATGCACACCCCTCCAGACCACGGATGCTATTTTTTCAGATCCTAAAAATATTGTATGTAATTTACTTTTAGTAACACAAATTTTGCTTCATAATGTACAAAGCATACTCTTTGTGGCACCAGATTGCATGTGGGATACCTAATTTCTGAAAAAATCAAAGGAAAGGATTTGTCTCCCAAAAGCCCTTTCACCAATGCCAATTTTTTTTAGGTCCAAAAAGTACAGAAATTTTGAAACACTTCAAAATTTACTTCAAAAGGTAGCATAATGAGATTGCATTTACTGTAAGGACATGACCCAATTTCAAAATTTGCAAAGGGGTAGGGGATCTGGATTAACCCTCCCTTAGATCCCCCAGGCCAACTTTGATTCAGGAAAACTTATTGCATGAAATTGTAACAGGGTTCGTAGCGGTCCTTGAAAACCTTGAAAAGTCCTTGAATTTTTGTGAGCCTTGAAAAGTCCTGGAAATGTCCTTAAATTTAAAAATGAGGTCATGAAGTCCTGAAAATGTCTTTGAAAAAAGTTTAGGAGTGTAAAATTTGTCTGTGTATATTTTATTTCTTACAAGATTTCATAATTAATAGCCGTAATTTTGATCAATCAGGTTTGCTAAAGTCTTAGCTGTTTACTTGTGGCAGGAGTATCATTGCGGCAGGCAGAACCAGCTTCTTCCATCAGCATTACAGCCTATCATATTGTTAGTCCGCTTTGTGTGCATAACCATTTGGCAAATGTTAACCTTAGGCCCTTAATGTTACGAGATTACGACAGGATGTATTGTACTGCAATATTGTATTGCGCAGTGCTCGTACATAACATGTCAACTGATATGACAACTTTCACATTTGCATGATTTTGATGATGCAGGAAATCCGTAGAACTCTGAATTAATTGGGGGGGGGGGGGATAAATGCCTGCATGAGCTGTAACTCATCCCAACATAAACAAAATTCATGTCAACTAGTCGAAAAGAAAACATTTTTATCCCAGCGGCTGGAATATTGGGCCTCCAGTGTCTTTGTTAAGCTTGACCAATAGTGCTAGCCGCCGCATTCGGTATGGGTACTGTAAGATTAGTATGTTGAGCACTAAAAACTGAGGCCGAACGTACGTAAACGGTACTAGGTTCAAACAGCATTGCTCTATGGAACGCGAAATCTGCAAGTATCATGTGACTACATCTGAGGGGAAGGTAATAACATGATGCGACTACGTAAAAACATGATGTGACTACATGAACACAGGATGTGACTTCGTATACACATGGTGTGATAATGTAAAAACATGGTGTGACTACATAAAAGCATGGTGTGACTACATACTGTAGCATGGTGTGACTTCATAGCATGGTGTGACTACATTGCATGGTGAGACCACACAGCATGGTGGGACTACGTAGCATGGTGTGATCACATTGCATGGTGTGACTACATAAAACACGGTGCGACCATTTGAAATTGCAATTGTGAGGCAGGCGATGTCAACTGTACGAAGACTGTGGGTGTGATGAGAAATCTGTACGTGACTGTATAAAATGATGGTGTGATGAGGAGTGGGCCAGTGACTGCCTAAGGTGAGGGTGTGATGATCTGATATAGTGCATTGAACTTTTCCTCGTGTACTCAAATGTGAAATAAACTAGAAGTAACGGCCCGGTTTAAATTGAACATGCAATAAAGACTTCCAAAATATTATATGAATAATACTTTGAAGAGAAATAAAAAGGAAAATCGTAAGATTTAGCAGTTACCTCAAAATAGGTTTTGGATGACTGCTCTTGACCTTTAAATAGGGCTAGTTTGGAAAAGGTTTACATGTGCTTCGAAGCCAGGTTGTGGAAGGGGGCTGCATTCATCCCAATAATTTGCAGTTTGACCTTAGTGTTTTTCTTCAAATATTATAATTAACTATATGCTTGAGAACGGTCAAAAATACCTTTAAGAATGCAACTTGAAAAAAAAGCCTGTATCCGAGACTTGGAGATCAGGGCCGGGGTTGGGGGCCAATTAGCAGGTAGACTGACCAGGTATGGTATTGCATATGGACCTAGCAACACCTCCAGAACAGGGGTACCAAGCCAAGGAGGAGGGGCCTGACCCCTTATGCCACCGCCAACGTTCTTTACGAGGTCCTGTGCCCCGGACCCCTGTTTACACTGTATCTGCGTTTATCCTCAGTGAATGGTGCCACTTATTAATTGAGGACCACATAATGGAAATTTAGTCTTACTACCTTGCAAAGTAGTTTTTTTTCTTTTCTTAATCTAGTAGGCTAAGAAGTTTTACTTGAGTACGTCCGGGCCAGTTTCTAAACATCTTTGTCCGAAATGGTCGATCAACAACTATTTCTATGTGGGGAACGAAGAATGGGGAGGCTAAGCTGCCATATATCGATCGCGCGTATCCCCAGAGGAGTTTGTGGGCAGGTGATCCGGCTTGCAGCAGGGAGTTCTGGAGTGCGATTCCTGGCCAAGTCACGAAGACTTTAAAATTAAACCTACTGCCATTGTGATTGATGTTCAACATAAGCAGGGAAAACAAGCAGTGGCGGCGCTACCGCTACCTTCCCCCAAGTTTATCCTTGCTCCCATATGCCCCCCTGTTAGGTCAGTCAGGTGTTGAGTTAACCCAAAAACTAAAAAGTATACCCTTCCAGATACTTAATTTTCCATCCAGAGATATGCTAAAACCTCAGACCTTTTGGGGGTTAGCGATCTTGACGCCATCCTGAAGGAACAAGGGTGCTTTTGGCTCGGTGTCGCGCTGCGCCCAAAAACTTCCCCCCAACATTATCCTTTGCCCATAGTTTTCCCCCCCCCCCCACACACACACATACTTTTGATATTCTAGATCTGCCACTGGAAACAAGCCGGTGGATGACAACTGGAGAAATGGCGTGGCCGGCTAGATTTAAGCCAATCGGTTAGAAAATGAGCCTTAACGTTCCACTAAACTAGTTTACCCAGAGGTGTGTGGGAGCTAGTTCTACCCCTCGTCCTGGCGGGTTTTTTTTTAATAAAATTACATGGCGCAAACGGTGCGCCAAAACCTAGCAAGGGCACAATCGCTCTAGTGATACTCCCTTGGTTGTTATCCAGTAAAAATTCTTCCAACAATTCTTTCAATTCATCATTGCGGTGCATGTGTTATTAATAATAATGTTGAGTAGACTAGCTACATGAGGAAAAGTTCAATGCCCTGCATCAGATCATCACACCCTCACTTTAGGCAGTCACTGGCCAACTTCTCCTCACAGGGCCATTTTATACAGTCACGTACAGATTTCTCATCACAACCACAGTCATTACATGCACAGCTGACATCACCAGTATTGCCACTCACAATACAATTTTAAGTGGTCACACCGTGTTTTATGTTGTCACACCATGCTATGAAGTCACGCCATGCTTTTATGTAGTCACACCATGCTATGTAGTCGCAATAGTTATGTAGCCACAGTGCACCATGCTATGAAGTCACACCATGCTATGTAGTCACACCATGCTATGAAGTCACACCATGCTATATGCAGCTACACCATGCTTTAATGTAGCCACATCATGTTTTTACATTATCACATCATGTGTTTACGTAGTCACACCATGTGTTCATGTAGTAACACCATGTTTTACATAGTCATATCATGTTATTACCTTCCCCTACGACGTAGTCACACATGGTCACATGATGCTTGCAGATTTCGCGTTCCATATTGCTCGTACTTCCAGGTGAGATGTATAGTGTTTGACTGATCATCGGTTAAGTAATCGGCATCGGGCCGATTGTTCCGTTATCGGTAAATAAGCGGCAATTCTGCCATTCAACCAATCACTACCACCTATTATTTGCAAACTGGAAAAAGGGGCTAAATAGACTTGCAACTTGCTCTTAATTTCGTTAAAATTCCAGTAAATACCCAATCCTTTAACTTCCCGCTAAAACAGGATGCATTGATAATCACAAAGGTATAAATTTTACCCCTGCCATGGGAATGATCGTTTGATGTTTAAGTTTTCTGCTATAACCTGGTAGTATTACTTGGAATTCGATTTAGAAGTGCATTCAAGGTGTTTTCCCTGTCTTGCAGAAAGCACCGCGTAAGTTGCGGTACCAACTGTTCAGCAAAAAATACATAGTACAGACTATCTAGCTGCAGTGTTCTGCCGTTTCAGTTTTCCAATCCACAAGCTTTGCATACATATCTGTGCACGTTTTGTACACTTAATCGCACCTAGAATCTTGTGAAGTTTGGTGGTTATTATCTTGCATAACTTAAGTCATTCCCAGTATTCCTTCTGTAATGTTATTTATAGTAGGACTTAAGCAATGTTGTCATACGACGTCATTGCAAACGAAAACAGTAATTGCACGTGGTCTCTTGCAGCAAGCTCCTTGGCCTACGCATGCACTACACTTACATGCGTGTCCGTTTTTAATGCCAAATAAGGCATCATATTTTGCTCGGTGACATCATATGCATAAGCTGCATTGCAAAATTTAAATAAGCCCCTGCTTGGTGACTGGTTCAATTGCGTTGATTCTAGGCAGCCAATCACAACTTGCGCCTTCGCCTATGTGATTTGGTGTGTGAAAATACTCGGTCTTGAGACAAATTTTCCCGTTTAGTTTGTGTTATGACAATCGCGCTTGTAATACCGGCTAGCGAAGCCGGGCGAGTCCCGTGCTAAATTCACCTAGAAACAGCTTCACAAATCTACGTGAATGTGGATTTTTGGGGGATCGGACTGATGTTCATTTCAGTTGCAGATTCTTTTTAAACAAGACGGAAGTTTTGGACGAGAACTTCTTAAAATATACGGGGATATTTATATCGGAAAAGAACCATGAGATACGTTCTACGGGTGCCCAGAACTGCTAAGATTATCGTGATTGCTTTACATGGGGTTCGTTAAAACAGGAGAGTAGCTACAGTGCATTAACGCAACTACAACCCAGGACAGTAAAAGAATGCAATTTTCCGACGTGATTGGTGGAGGAAAACTAGACAGAGCATGATGTTGGCATTAGAACTAAATTATCAAAGGGCATGTGATATCTACTGCAAACAATTGTACTGTATTAAGGGTGGATTTGTATCTCCACTTTTAAAGTGAAAATATTTCGCCTACAAAAATGATATCCAGAAATATTCCCAATATTTTCCATCCTGAACTGGTTATGATAATACGATATGCACGAAGCAAGGGGCACGTACTAAAGTGACAAACATGTTACTTCCCTCTTTCCAATGATCGGTGATCTGTAACTGGGAATCAGGTCCGATTGTTAAATTGAATAATCGGGTATTATCAATTATAGCATAATCTGTCGAACACTAGTGAGATGCCCTGCATGGCAGGCAAATGTTACTCGTACACCACACTAGTAGGCTACTTCGTAGGCTTGTGTTTGCATCAGCTTGCCATGCACATACGATGCGGCACGTCAGGTACAAAACCAGCTGTACAGTCTGAGGCTATTTTGATTTTATGAAATCGGAATTTTCCATTATTCATACTAGCTGAAGAGAAAAAATCAAAGGGACTCGTAATTGAAAAAATGCAAACAGAATATTTCAAAGGGAATTTTAACAAAACGGAACATTATAACATTTAGGCTCTGTCACAAATTGGTCTTCGCGTGCAACCGGTGATCTACTGGCCACGCTGTATGCATTGTTATCTTTGATGGATTTTGTATATGTTTATTTTCAAGTAAATGTTGATGCTTTCATGGATACATTACTTGAAGACATCCCAGCATTATGCAGTACTGTACATGACCCTGCTTCCATTTTCAGTTTGATGGTTTGAACATCAGAGCAAATTACAGCTGACACCTGGAAGTACTAGTTTAGATGCACATGCGCTTGATTGATCTCAGTGAAATTTCCAAGTGAAAGTCGCTCTATATAGTACTTGGAAAGTTTTTAAGAGGTCTTGAAAAGTCCTTGAATTTTGAATCCATGAAGGGCTACGCACCCTGTGTAAAAACCCATGACAACTTCACAGCTGTGATGCATCCATGGAATTTACCGTCACGGCTCTCATTGCTTGTTTGCTCGTTAAATATTTCCATCACAGGGCTCCGGTTTGGCCACCACAACAATAATTTGCCGTCATGTCATGGAAAGTCGAACTTTGCACCTACAGTATGCCTAAAGGAATTGTACATTCCAAACCCTATCACCACTCTGTTAGATGCACTGAGCCAGCATGCATGGGCACACAACACATAACTCTGTTCATATGTAGTCTGGGGTAACAGCATACTGTACTTCTGCGTGCTTGGAAAATGAAAGTCTGTAACTAAATGATTTTTCTCTTGTAAAAGTGTAAATACGTGCAAGATTTGCAATGTTTTGAAATCAGATAAGGGAGGGTTGAGCTTATTTAAAGGGCCAAACCTCTCACCGAAAACTACAATTTTGGTGCAGGGATACCAAAATTTACAATTGGTAGTGGCGCAGCTCTTTGATTGACAACTAATTCAAGCAGTGCAGAGAACCAAAGCTTATATTACACAGCATGAACGGTACTGAGAGTGTTTTGATTATATAAATTGAATTTTTCTTTACTCACCTTGAAGCAGTAAACTGAGATTGTATCTGGATGAGCATGAATTTCTGACAATTGTAGGAGGGGCTTAAGTAAGAAGGTTAGGAGAATTGGTACTGTTTGGGGTGAGAGAACAGGGCCTTTAAAAAGGATTGCTGCAAGCTCATCTTACTAGTATGGTGGTAAGTCTTCGTCATCAAACTTCAAAGTTACTGTACTGCCACAAATTTTGTTCCTCCTCACCAATACAAAATTCCTCATGTACGTCATGGCGCTAAGGTGTCTCAAATTTTAGACGCTTCCCACATTGCATGCCCCCCTTTCGGAGAAATATGTACATCACTGTTAAGGATAATAGGATATATTTAATCGGAAAATTTGGGGTTGTTACTGAAAGATTGTGTTATCAGTTAAATCAAGTCCATTGTCAGTTGTTATATTGATTCATATTTTATGTGAAAAACTCTGATAAGAGCTATATTTTTCAGACAAAGATTTTGAAACCAAAAGTTTCCTAAAGTTTGTGTGGCATTTTATCCTACTCAATTGAAAAAAATTCCCCTAACTGTTTTGCCTTTTTTTATAAACAAAATAGTTGTACCTGGTGCTATTATGATTTTTTTTTTTTTTTTTTTGGGGGGGGGGGGGGGGGAAGGGTTGTTGCTGTAGCATTGTTCTGCAGTACTGTAGACTGAAAACCTATAAATCACATACAAAGGCACACTGGGGTCATAGGTTTCTTCCAAAGTGGGAAATGAAACATTTTTTTTTTCTGCAAGAAACAGGTTTCTTCCTGATTCATGATCTATAAGTGTAAGAAATTGGGAGAACTTAACTCATCAGTCATTCAATGAAAACAGCATTTAATTTGCATGTAATCTACAGTCAAGTCTTGAACAACATAGTACATGCACTGAGGCTTCTTGGGTCTTCCTACTGTAGGATACATGTTTAGTATATGAGTATACACATAAGTACAGTATATGAGTTTAATACTGTGGGCATAGATACTGTACACGGGCTTGTTAAAAGATACAGGTTGTCTGCACATGTACAGTATGCCAGTAAATTGTAATTTACTGACCACAGGTTGCTTAGAGTTTGTAAATTGTACTGTACAAACAGATGTAACATACTGAACTGTATACTGCTTTTGTATGGACTACAGAGTCACTATGTACAGACCCCTGGCTCTAATGAAAAGAGAGTCGGCAGGGTGGTGGGAGGGGGACATAGCCAAAGAGCACATTACTGTGTGTACTGCATGCACATGCTAAGAACTTTCTTGAAATGTACTGAAATGTCAGCAGTTCACATTGAAAGGACCTACTGTACTGTACTGTACTGTACTGTACTGTACTGTACTGTACTGTACTGTACTGTACTGTACTGTACTGTACTGTACTGTACTGTACTGCACACTTCAACTACTGTACTGTATGTTGATTAAATATATTGTAGTCTGTACTCTACAGGGCAATTATAGACCACTGTTTTAGTGTATCCCTCAGTACATTACAGCCATTCCCCTACAAGTTTTACTGTAGTTTGGTCTGGTTTATTACAGTTTCTTCCATGTATTTTCTGAAGAAGCCATGAAACCTTGCATGCCCATGCACACTGTTCAATAACTTTTTTGTTCCAGGTTTGCAGAGAGGCCAGAGGGGGATGCAGCATTGACAGAGACTCCTTTAAATAAACCTGGGGTAAACCATCATCCTTCAGGTACTGTAACCATACCCCAAATGTAAGGCATGTCTATGGTATACTGTAGCACAAACAGAAAACGATGTGACAATGGTTTCCACCAGAAAAACCCAATACTACAAAAGGAACTTTTTTGATAATCAGTTTAAGGGTATGCTTGCAACATCCTCAAAAATTGACTGAACTGATCTTAGATCTCCACTTTGTGTATGTTTGTAACGTGTTGTTGCATTGAAACACAATGCAACAACAAAAGTGAAAAAAAAAAAAAACCCAAACAAAAGCCAGACCTGTCCTATCTGTCGCTTCATAAAACTGGGAGATAGCCTATCTCCCAGTTTTATGAAGCGACTCACAGTTTTTACTCAGATCTTCTGATTTCCAGGTGTCATGTGCCACAATATACTCCCGGATTTTTAGTGTTCCATTTTATTTGTGACTTTCTGAACATGATGGCGATTGCAGTCAGTACTATTTTACTAAGCATACAGTTTGGCTTATTTGAGCAATCAAATTGACCATAAAGGAACATATTTCGAGGGACCGTTTATCTAATGCACTGTAACAACACTTTGCCATCTTTACCACAATTTACTGCAGTATACGGTACGGAGCTTCATCACTATGATGCATGCCTCACAGGGGGTAGATGCGCACTGTTTAACAAGGTATTTCTTGATTGGCTGTTGCCATTGTATTGTATCGATTGTATTCTTTGTTAGGGTTAGGGATTAAGTTAGGGATTAGGGCTATCGTTAGCCAGTTAGGAAATTTCTTGTTAAACAGTGCGCATCGCCCCCTCACAGGGGGATGTTCTCTCTACTGAGCATGCATGTACCTGATACACCTTCAAACACTCCACCAAGAATGAAACTTTACTCTTTCACTCTTTTGGGGTAAACGTTGTAGCCTCCAGCTTCCAAATAGTTAAATTTACCTCTTTTTCTTTTTTAGTGTGCATTTAGTCTACTGGACAGTGAGCAGAGAAAAATCAATTCAATAGAGCAGGGAAATGGTATCTTTTTTGGTTTTGATGAATAGAGAAACCTACTGTATGCATTCATGGTGGCGTGCATGTATGTGTGTGTGTTTGTGACACTTTGTTTGTTTACACGATACAGGTATCTTAAGAAGAGAAGATCTGACGGTTCTCAAACTTGGTTAACAGATACCCTATACTGAGAGAAAGAACCCTATTTGTTTTGGTGGAGGTTAAAGGTCATCTGGGATCACAAGGGGTCAAACCTCTAAGACCTTGTTTTCACAATGTCTCAAGGTACTGTAGGAAGCTTGGATTGATTACAAACTTGATATGTTGAGGCATTATGATAGGAAGAAAACCCCTATTAATTTTGGTTGGGGTCAATGGTCATTTGGGGTCACAAGGGGTAAAACATCAAAAACCTGTAAGATACTGTATTTCAAGGTAGGAAGTTGGATTGATTTTAAGCTTGATATGTTGATGCATTATGATGTAAGGAAGAACCCTATTGATTTTGGTAGGGTCAAAGGTCATTTGGGGTCAGAATCCAAAAACCTTGTTGCATGATATCTCAAGGTAGGAAGCTTGGATCAATTTCAAACTTGGTACAGTAATGTTGATGCATTACATGTATAATGTGAAGGAGAATCTATTAATTTGGATACAGAACAAAGGTTGTCTGGGACCAAAGGGGGTCAATCCGAAATCCTTTCTTGAATGATATCTCAAGGAAGGAGGAAGCTTGGATTGTTTTCAAACTTGTTTTGTTGATGAATTGTGATGAGATGAATTGTGATGAGAGGGTGGCCTCAATTAATTTTGAGCAAGGTCAAAGTTAACCTGGAGTTATCCAAGGTCAAACCTTGAAAACCTTTTCTACTTTGTATTTTACTAAGTTACAGTAGGAAAGTGATATACACTGTAGAGCTCAACTCTCAGATGGCATCTGTAGTCCTTGGTGGAAGTTGAAGGTTATTTGGGGTCATCAGTTCTAAGTCAAACTATGGAAACATTGTTAATAGGATAGCTCAAACATACAAAAACTGGATGGATTGCATAATTAGTGTGGATGCGTTATGGTGAGTTGAAAGTCCCAGTTGTTTTCAGTGGACTGAGGTCAATGGTTTTCTACAGTAGTATCACCTGGCACCAAACTCTGAAAACCTTGTTTGCAGAATATCTAGGTATCTTAAGGCACAGCTTGAAATTTGGCTTTTTTGAATGTAGAAGTGTAAATGGTTAAAAGAAAAACCAGTTACTCACTGGTGGAGTCAAAGGTCACTTTGGGTCACCTTGTTTTACAATAAATGTAGCATTTTTTGAAAAGAACATGGACTATATGTGTCATCAAAACTCAATGCATTTTTGCATTCTTTTTATTGTGTTGGGAGAGTAATTTCCTTCAGCAATGTTTGTTTCTTCTCTTCTGGATAGGTTTTTTGCAAAAATTTAGAAAGCACCCAAAGGATTATAATCATGTACAAGAATGGATCAGAATGACACCTGTAATAGAATCAGATACCAAGTGAAACTGTACCAAGAACAAGTGGACTGCTGGTCGCTAAAACAGATGGAACAAATCCAGTGTAATGGCCATTTGGAGTAGGATTCCGGTTTTTGCATTGCCCAAACAGCACAAGGAGGAATTTTGTCATACAGTAATTCTTCCTACAGTACCTGGAGTGGATTTCATCATTTCCAAAACATGTGCCTGTACAGTAGCTCCCATGTGTGTTAATGTTTAGTCTGTCATTGCAGAGTAACAGCTACGCTTCTAAGTGATGGCGGAGGTCTAGAGACTCAGGATCCAGTATTAAGGTTCCCAAATTGGTTGGTGACACATTGCTTTACTTTATGTGAAGGCAGCAGCAAACATTCTCAACTTTAGTGTGCATCTCTACTCAGTTGCCACAGTGACACCATTCTGGTTGGTTTCCTTCAGGTTCATCAGAACTATCACATTCATTTTCTTGCAACCTTGTTGATTCCTTGGGATGTCTCAGTAACAGCTAAAGGCAATGGGCTAGTTAACTTCCACACTTTCTACAGTAGGTATTGCTTCATAAATCAAGAAGGATGAAGACTGATATGTGACAGCCAGGGCAATAGTATGGCAGCCATAGGAATGAATTAACATAGGCCTTCTTTCTATTGGAATCGTAATTATTTTATGGTCTTTTGTTGATACAAATGACTGACACTTGTTCTATTTAGTGGATACTGTAGATTTTTCATATTGAAAGGATAACCCAACTGTATTCAACAGAGGTAAAATTGAAAATCTTGTACCTGCAAATGACAGCAATGAAAGACACTTTTCACATTTGGTATATGTTGACTTGCTATGTAAAGAGGAAGCTGATATATTGTTTTTGGTGGAATCAAAAGGTCTTTATTTTTGAGGTCAAAAGAGGCTTTTTACTGTAAAAATCGTGCATTTTTTTTAATGGGAGGAAAAGCTTTTATAGCTTGCAGTGAAGATCAGAGGTTATGTCAAGTCATTAAAGAAGAAGGGTTACAGTCCTGTAGGTCACCAGTGGTCAAAAAATCTTGTAAACAAGATACCTTTAGACTGGAAAGTTGGATACACTTTAAATTCAACATGTAGATGCAGTAAAGTACAACATGTAGATGCAGTAAAGTATGGTCAAGAAGGGGTTTCTCCAGGGGTATACAGTAGTTGCATGAATTTCCCAAATTTTCCTCACATCAAGAAATCACTGAGCCTTCGGGCTTTCATTTTGTTCTCACAATCTCAATATGCATAACATAGTAATGTAAGTGTGTTGTGAATTTTCCGTGTTATGTGAAGGTAGAGGGCTGAACTGTACATGGTGGGGACAAATTAATTTCTCAACTTGATGATCAAGATTCTGCCAGTCTGTTATTGAGCATTTTAAATCCTACCCATACTGTATGATATATTAATAGTGGCAGTGTAGTTTAGTTCAATCATATCTTCTATACAAGCAGGTGAAGGCTTAGTTAAAGTACAAACCTCCTTTGTGCATACTACCCCACTTACTGAACATGAACAGCATTCTGGGCATACAGAAGCTGTTGTCCATCAGCACCTCCTCTGCAATGAAATCTGGGTGTGTTTGAACCTGTCTAAGTGGGCTTTGCTCCTATGATGCAGTGTGCATCTTGTGCTTTTTGTTCTTTTTGTGAGAAAGGATGAACAAGTGAGATGAACATCAACAATCCCCTTTCTGAACTTTGCAGGCATTGAGGAGTGGGCAGAGTGTAAAATCTCCATTTTTAAATGGGGAGACGCCCTCTCCCCTTTCAAAAATGTTTGCCTTTTGGGAGAACTAAGATGTAAAATGGTGCCTTCCAATGCCCAATTCAATGGAAGACACCTTTAAAAATAGAGATGGTGCAGGGTGTGATTGTCCTATTGTTAGGGAGGGGTCTAAGGGATGTATGTTCCATTCAGTTTAGAAAATCATTGCTTTTTGGTTTCAATGATAAGAGAAACCAATGCACCCATGGCAGCATGTATATTTTGGTGTGTTTGTGATGCTTCATTCCTTTAAAAAGGATAGTCCAGAGTCAAGTTTATTTTTGATATGTTAAAGAGGAACACATTCTAAGCATTCTAGTGAAAGTTGTATTCATTTCCCATGTTTGGTTCTTGAGATATTACTGTAGCAATTGAAGTTAGCACATTTGCTGTATTTAAATGTAAACTTGAAGCAAGCAGGTGTGATGTCATGGATACATTTAGTTGTTGGCCAATGTTTTGTTTTTCTTTATTTTTCATCCTATTTGTTTGACCTTGAGTTGACTAGGGATGCTATCTTGTCCCACAGCCATATAAAGTTTTAAAAATTCCATTGCTTCAGATGCACATATGGTGATGTGTCAAAATTTAGTTGCATATTATTGTTATGGTAAATTATAACTAAAAACAAAGCATTGACCAACAATGTGAATCCATGACGTCCACTTGGTTTTAGTTCATTCTGTGTAGGAAAGTTTGTCTCATTCAACAGCTAATATCTTGAAAACTGAACATGAGAAATAAATAAAAATTTGACCAGGATGCTCAAGATATTGAAACACAAAATGGTGCTAAATTTGAAACATTCGTAGGCACATTTGTACGTACAGTATACTGTACAACCAAAAGGTCATGGTTACATTGCTTCCGATTGATTTCCCAAAATGGCGGATAGCTGTGAATACTTTAGGGGTGGGGATGGTGTATCCTCCTCTCCCTTGGAAAAGTTACTGCATCATCAAGGTTTAGCTCATTTATTGCAACTCATAGATTTTGTGTAAAACAACTTAACAAGTATGCATTTTATGGGGAATAAAGGTAGGCCATGTGTACAGTATGTTAATGTGATGCATAAGGTGTGCGGGGAACGACTGCATGTGCAGCAATTAATCATTGGAAACGGATTGTTTCCAGAAATTTTTAAAAACGGTTGACCCAATTTGTTGGTGTCAAGAAGAGATACTTCTGTTAACAATGCCGAGTGGTTGTTTGCAGTTGGCTTATATTACCCGTATAGAACTTTTTGTCAAGTCCACGGCATGTGTTATTTTTGCTCATTTAGCATTTGTAGTCGTAGTTATAAAGTAACATCTGGTGGTCATGTAGATTCTACCTGCTTCGACTAAAAATTTCCCAAATTTCACGATTTCTTCTAAACAATTTTGGCGTTTGAGAATTTCCTTTTTACTTTGCCCCGCATACTAGGCTATTTTGCTGAAGGGAACGATATGTTTCCCCCAATATTTTTGCGGATAAATATATTCCCAAATAATTTTATCAAGGCCACGGTCTATCCGAAGTTTATTTGTCAAGCACAATGCTGACCACATTTTGGGCCATCTAGGATCGCTCGTTTCATTGCCTGTTGGTGTCGCATTGCTCATTTATACTTCTTTTTATTAATCAGTTTCTTGCTGACAAAGAGAGTGATGACGATTGGGCAAATTGGACGTATTGTAACAACTCTTTACAGCCCTTCGAGTATGTATTTATAAGGAGGGATGTTTTCCTGCCCTGTTTGAAATTTCTAGCTGTCTCTAAGGGCTTAGGTGCAAGGCTATATTTTGTTTGTTTTTTATGCACAATCCTTATGCTGGAAATGTCCTGATCAGTCGCCCTTCAGTGAGAAGTTGTACCCCATGTTAAAGAAAAAAATGTGAAAACCTACATTGTTCTATAACTACCATTCATTTCAGTTCTTGATTTCACAAAAAGAAAATACCGTGGACCAAGTGTTCCACAATTGGCGAGTTTGGTAATTCATTTGTTGCCGCATGGAATTGTGGGGAACCGTGCAGGATATACAAACCGAGCTCAGCACATAGCGTACGTTGTTGCCTTATTTCGTCAGTATGTGCATGCAACACTAAGTATCGAGTGCACTCAAACGAAAATAGGGGTCTCAGTCATACTTTAAGGCAGGTTTAAATGCAAATTTTTACACCCAAAAAGACAATTTAGACACGATACACTGCACAAAGCCACACTAGATTCTCCTCTTTGTGTTATGGATGGAATGAGAAAGAATGATATCACGAAGTTTTCATGTAAACTCAAATTTCGGAATACATGCTGTAGTTGCGGGATTGGTTTATCCCGACAATTTGGAGGATGTGCACACGTGTTTAGCCACCAAAGTGAATTACCGAACTGGCTTATTATCCTCTATTCCTCTAAACTCTGCTGGCAATGCTTGGGCTAAATTCCTCTAAACTCTGCTGGCAATGCTTGGGCTAAAATTATATTTACCATTCGGTGAAATGGTCATGTATCGTCTCAGTAGAAAACAATACACAACGGAATTGAAACATGTTTGTGTATGCGACGCTGCAACCCAAATATTCAAGGTCCAGTTTTTTTGCCAAGGAGAAGGGGTCAGTTTAAACCGATAAAAGGGTCCGTTGCACGAATTTTGAGTCCACAGCACTGTAAGGTATCTTAGCAGTTTTCATCCATTCTTCAAACTGAAACTGCAACAACCTAACCAACTGACCACATGCTGCCAAAACATTCCGTCACTCTCAGCCTTCTTGTGACTATTGGTACCATCATTCACTCGATGACATGTGATTGATCTTTAGGGGATAACTTCGGGCACCTTTAAGTCTGGCAATGGAAAACATTCGCCTGAGATTCTGCCATTTCGGGCGAAGTTGCCACACAGAAATGTAAAGTCTGGCTAAGAAGTAATCTGTCCACATGTGTCTAGAATTTTTGAAATATTTTTTATTCTTCGTAAAGATTACCATATTTGCATTACCTAATTAAGGATTTGTTTATTCGGTTTCCAAACTCTGGAAAATCGTGGAAAAGACTTAGAGTCTATGGAATAACTGTTTTTTAAAAGCTCCCCCAAAATGTTGCGAATTTTTGCAACCTTTTCAAATTCGGAGGCTATTCGGCCACTTCCGAAAAATGCTGGGAACGACTTGGAGAAGAGAATGATGACTGTTTCATGAGCTCTTCAAATATGTAACACTTTCTTTATTCTTTAGTTGTCATAAAAAATCTCTATGACGGCTCTTTCGTCTGGCAAATTTATAAGAGAGTTCGGGCGAGGTTTATACGAGTTTATTGTGTCGTTTAAACATACTCTTAAATATATCTGAACGTGATCAGAAATTAATCGTTCACACACTTTTTTTCCTCGCTTTGTTAACACGTTTAGATGCTACACACACCGTCGTGTTTATTCCAAGACATTTCCCGGATTTCCGAGTCACTTTTAAATGCATTCAATTGTTGAACGTTTAGTGTTTAATTTCTAAACATGTTTAGAATTAAAAGGTCTTAGGTGTTTTAAGAATGCATGACAGATTTTTGAGATTGAAATAGCTAGCCGATTTTCCATATCCATGTCCGGATTTCAGATCCTTTGCAAAATTTCTGGGGCTAGCCTGTCCCCTCAGTGCCCAGCTTCCCCGCCTCGTACATCTTTGCCAACCACTATTGCCGCTGTCAGCCGGTTGGCCCCAGCCAAGTGCTCCAAAAGTAGTCTGGATAAGGGCCGGCACTTCCTGCTTATCAATTCTGTGATTGAGTTTGCGTAAGTAACTTTCGCATGTCATCATGACAAGTGCATGTCTTGCATACCAATGCCCACATATTAAAACCATTCAAAACCCATTTTTCACTGTCACGCGCCCAACGTACCTCGGAGAGCTATTGCAAATAACTTTTTTTTTTTACGAGCAATCCAAACCTGTAGACAAATACAATGCCTTATCTTAAGGGGGGGGTGCATAAAGATACATGAGCCCCACGGCAATGGTGTAGCTAAACTTCTTTCAAGAGGGGCAAGCACCAAAATTTTCCGATTTTTCCTAAAGTGTGAACACAACGGAATTAGAAAGTAATTTCCGTCGAGTAGAGTGCGCCTAAAATTTGTGTTCTTTCAAACAAATATTTGTAAATATGGAGCTTGTATTGCAGAACATAATTTAGATTCTGGGTTTCCTGTGAGGACTGAGAAATATGAAAATTTTTGGGACTATTGAAGAATCTGCGTTTCCTGTTAGCATATATCTGAGATAGCATGTGGCCTGAAGATTGTCCTTGTTACATTATAATTTTATCTAATTAGTGCGGATTGGGGCTTCCTGGGGGCATTCAAACTTTGTTGCCTTTTGTAGACAAAGTATTTAATCATTAAGCCTATATTGAAGGAAATTTAGGGAAACGGTACTATAGCGACCCGGAAAAGTTTATCACTGGACTGATTTAGGAACGACCACTTACTGCAATAGAAGTTGCTATTTGGTGTGCTCAAAGCGATACGCGCGGAAATTTTGCCCTTTTAAACCAAATAATAACAAATATGGAGCTTTTATTAGACGAATTCGAAACTTAATGAAGAAAAGTTGGGAAAATCGCACTGTTCCCTTGTTGAATGGTGTCTCAAATGGCAAATTCCCGAATTCTTCATTTTTTCAAGTGGGGGGGGCGGCAATTCCGCCCCCCCCATGTAGCCATGCTACTGCCCCACGGTAAAGTCTGGATCTAAGGTGTCCTCATTTGAGAGTTTTGGAATATACAGTTTCGTACCGTGGATCAGTGTAAATAGATTTCAAACTTTATGCCTCCTTAGGCACCATAGATAAATTTTGCTATGCAGCTAACTGCATCTTGCTCGCGGTTAACTGGCAATTCAATAGCACACGCCCGACTGCAGTTACAGGTAGTTGACTGCAGTCGTATTAGCTCACACTTGCGGAGCAAAGTTTGCTTAAGACGAACGCGACCAACTGCCCTTACAATGATCCTTTGTATATGGATTAGGAAAATCTCTTTACACTGTAATAGCACAAAAAGATCTCAGATTTGTGTTAGGTCAGGTTTTTTTTCTTTCCGCTCACTGCCTTTGCGGAATTATACCAAAGCAGTTTTCCGTAACTTGAACAAAGCTACGGAAACTATCAAAAAATTCGGAAATTTCAATGCAGTTATGTTCCAAACAATATTTTATTTGCTCTAGAACATGTTTTAAAGCATGCAGCAGCATATTTTACTGACAGGGTGGTCTGCATGCAGCCTGTGAAAACTAACCAAATTCTCCCATATACATTAGTGTTACGTGGTGCCATTGCAAAATATTATCATGACTCTATGTCTTTATGGGGTTGGTTCAAACCTTTGTACTATGTACAGGTGCCGATCCAAGGGGGGGGGGGCGGACCTGCCTCCCGCGCCCCTATTTTTCGGCGACCAAAGATTTTTTTTTCAGGCCTAATATAAGCATCAGCAGATATCGTGACTGCAACCTCCTGTCTCATAGCACACCCTTCTAGAACGGCCAGGTTATCTTCCTTTACTTGACTTCCCCAATCCGCACCGCCGACTGAGCCATTCCCGTAAACTGTATTAGACAGTGGGGCAAGCCCTCGAAGATGTTCCAACGTGATCCCCCATTCCGCGTAACCCGATTCCTTTCCTAAAATCTTGAAAAAAAAAATGTAAAAAGCACAAAACCGTTATAATTGTTCACGAGACACTTCCCGAGTTCCCGTGTCGAAATTGAACAAAATATAATGTTCAGACCATTTCCGAATGTTGTAAATTTCTCCAAAGCAACACCGCTATCAGCCTATGCAAATTGACATGCTTTCAAGAGAGTTACCCAAACTCAAGAAATTTCTAGTAACCTAGACAAATATTACAGGATGTTCTCAAATCACATGATAATAAAAAACTTGATCCTCCGTTTATTTTACACTTTAATATTGATGAAGTAAGTGAATAGTCCTCAACTGATACTTTACCTGTCTTTCTTTACCTAGCTGTCTTTGGTCAACCTGAATTATGTTCCGAGGAAATGTAACCCTCAGGTGCTCGAAAATGGTCTCGAACCCTTTTCAATTCCAAAATTTTCCGCCCCCCCCCCACTTTCTCCAAACCCTGGATCCGCGGCTGTACTATAATCAAACTCTCAAACAAGGCAGTTAACCATTATTAAACCTGGCTGTAAATGATAGTGTGTGGGGAGGGGCGGATGCCCGGGGGCTTCATTAAGAGTGTTGTGGACCCTCAACTTTTGCAGACCTGTATATGCTGACAACCATTCTTTTTCCACAGTTTATATCTCTTTTTACTAGCTTCATTCTAATTTCTGTAATTTTGTAAGACACCACAGCTTCTCCTCCCCCTCTCCCCGGGTCCCCATCAGGGTGTTAATTACTATAACATAGCAAGCATCTGTAACCAAGCCGGCCCAGCGTATACTAACGATTTAAATACTAAAATACAAAGTTGCGTCTCCTGCTCAATACAATATAATTACACTCAAGCAATGTAATTGCTTAAGTGTATACCAGGAAAACCAGGCCTTGAAGATCGACAGAGGGCCGTAGGGCCAATTTCTTTATAGAAATAGACTTTCTTGACCACCATTTCGGGAGGGGCGAAAACTGTACAAAATGATGGCCAAAGATGCCGTGAGAAATCAGTTATTTCACAAGCACAAACGTTGCACACATTGGCGAGAATTAGAAAATTCTTTCAGACATCCTGCAAGAACGTTGCAAGTATTCATATATTTTGTACAATACTTTGAGATACTGCTGGTAGTGTAACGGTATTGACCACGTCTTTTGTTCCTACGACCCGGGATCGATTCCCTCTGCGTGCCTCTCCCGATTTTTTTGGGGGGGTTTTCTAATTTTTCAAATCAATTTTTGGCACGTATAAGTGTGATGTTGGTTCTCCCTACAAAAAATAAAAATATTAACAATTAATTTGCATCTCAACCACTTCAGATACTTGTGTTATTGTTTAATAATAAAAAAAATCACATTTGAGATCTTCATTGCAAACAAAGCCTACTATGTATATATTTGTGCACATGGCCAACTAAGTACCCGGCATGCCCGTGATGATCTATCCAGTTGAAATGATTTCGTAAATATTGAGGAATAATTTAAGACACTTAGATTTTTGGTTTGATTTTTCACCACGAAGCAAAATATCCTCGTGTCATGTATGAAATAATAGAATGCGACTACCAACAAATTGCTTGGAAAAAATAACAATCTGAGCAAAATTCTTTATTGTGTCAGCACCAAAATAGCGCCGTTTACCCACGTTGATGGAGACATTTTTTCGGACAGGAATTTGAAGGGTGTCCCAACCTCAGTGGCAGGGTGTTCATGAATGAACCTACGTAGTAGTCCTGGGTACGCGACTTCCTAATAAGGTTACGATAGCGTGGGGTGTTAGCAAATGAACGTACATAGCTTGTCAGTGAAAAAAATGCTAACTCACGTGTACACTGGAGCATGCAAATTTCACTAGTGTGACGTAATTTTCAGATGTGCAAGAGAATACTGTACATGAAAGTTGTGATTGGTTGATATTTTTAACTTATGTTTTGGAAGAAGTAACACAAACGGCCTCAAGATTGAGTAAGCAGGATTGCTTTTTGAGTCAGAAAATGTTCAAAAATTGAAATATGAAAAAGACAAAGGTGTGATAGAGGTACTTTTTTCTTAACCAGGGCTTTTTCTGTCATATTTCTGTCTGTATTTAGCTCACACATGTACACAGTACATGTGTGAGGTTATATAATGGGCCAGATGGCGTCAACTTTTTAACAAAAGCCTGCTCCCTTTCCATTTGTGGAGATTTGGTTCTGAAATTTTGGTATATGATTGTTTGTCAGTACAGCATTATAACCCACCTACTTTCATTCCAATGAAGGAGTGTTAAGCATAATTTTTTAGCTATTTATGTGGAGCAGAGTTCATTGTGCCTGCTTAACAGTTAGCTGTTTATTCATTGTGCTGACTGCAGCTACTTGGTTGTGTGTTCAGTTGCTGTCTTGCAAATGCCTTGCAAGCAGACTGTTGTTTGATGTCTGACTCACCTGTGGACACGGATCAGTGGTTTCTGCAATCACAGTGTCTTGGGATAATAGCACTGTATTGTGAAGAGAGCTTCATGGACTGAGCAGCTAGGGATACTTGACACACAAAATTGGGAGCAATTCTGTGGTCAAGTGTAGCCTACATGAAAGGAAATAGGCTTAATGTGGTGGGGACATCTGTTCTGTTTCTAGATCAATCAAGTTGGTCAAGGCAAGTAATTGTGATAACTCTTTGAGTTCAAGTGCAGTAGGAGAGCCATTTGAGGAGCGATGCATGTTTTTATTTTACTAGTGCAAATTCACGCAGTGTTTCTTATGGAGTTACAGGAGAAACTGAATGTACTTTGCAGTACTTTAAAATATGATTGATACATTCTACATATTTAGAATTTATCCAAAATGGTCCTAATTAAGTTTGTATAGCCCAACAGGTTTTCTTAATTTTACAAACTTTTGCAGTAGTATTTGTAGATGTGTCAATTACAGTAGGTTGATTTCTTTCTGATGTAATAGTTTGCACTTTTTAAAAGAGGGAGGGGGACTTTTAGCATACCTTGGATTTTGCAGTAGGGTTTTGAGTTCTTTGGTCATTTTGTACCTGTTATTTACCATTGTTAAGGTAAGGAGGTTTTGTGGAAACAGATGAAGAAGTAATAAAAGTTGGTTGTTTGAGTTGCTATTTTTTACAGACAAGAGAGAATGTGTGAGCTACAACAGCATTGCTGTTCTAGTATTTGAACTTGTGAGGCAGTCTTTGCCGTTCTGCCGGGGAAAATCGCATAGCATAATTTGGATAAGGCACCTAAAACGAATATCATTTTATAAAAATGGAATCTACGCTCCACGAAAAAATGTACAGTAGTTAATAGTTCTCATATGATGAACTACCCCGTGGAGCAGACGAAGTCTTTTCATTCAGCTCATCGCTACAAAAAACCAGCTTAAGGGGCGGCAGCCACACAGGCGCTACGCAGACACATGATTAACAGGTCTTCCTACTTCTTGTGGCTAAGCTTGCAAAAATTTAAGCCGGTTGACTGCAGATGCATTACCCCATTGTGTCGCCGGGGTAAAGGGATTAAGTCACTAAATCAAAGCACGGGCAGCTGGCTGGAGTTGGAAAGCTTTGTTCACGAGTTCAATCAAAGGGAGAGCAGCTCATCAGCATCGTAACAATAGCGCTATTCATCCATGTCCAGCCGCGGTAGGATAAACTGCAGTTACTTTTGACTGCAGTTGGATGCATAGCGAAATTTATCTATGGTGCCTAAGGCGGTAAAGATCATTCCCATCATAAGTAAAAAAGACTCCCAAACACTTGATGGGTCCAGAGCTGACATTAACATGAAAATTATCTAAGTATGCAGGCAAACTATTAATGAAGGGACCAAGGGGAAATAGATTGGATTTATCATAATTAATCTTAAGACCAGATGCTACCTTAAAGCTATTAAGAATATGAAGTAGGCGATCTAATGATTGTTTGCTTCTGTCCATAAAGAAAGTTGTATCGTCTGCATGCTGTAAGATTTTTATTTCATTACCTGATATGTTAATGCCTCTTAAGTGATCATCAATATGAACTCTTCTAGCTAAAATATCAACACATAAAATAAAAAGGTAAGGGCTCAACGGACAGTCCTGACGAATGCCCCTTTGAATAGAGAGGAATCCTGTTGAATAGCCATTGTTGAGAACACAGGCTGCACTGTTACTATGGAGAGTTCGTATCCATCCACGAAAATTATTACCAAACTTAAAATATCTTAGGGTATTTTCAAGAAATGGCCAGTCAACAGAGTCGAACCCCTTTTCAAAAACTATGAAAAAGAGCATACAGGGTATATTACAATTTTTAGTAGGATAAATGAGATCAAGAACAAATCTAATATTTTCCCCAATAAATTTAGCTTTAATAAAACCTGTCTGATTTTCACCAATTAAAATATGGATTACTTCCTTTAACCTATTAGCAAGGGCCTTAGCTAGAATCTTATAGTCTGTGTTGAGGAGGCAGATGGGCCTATGGTTTGTAAGGTGCTCGTAATCTTTTTCAGGTTTACGGATTAGAGTAATTTAAAGTAACGACGTCCATCACCGGGTCTTGAGAGTTGTCTCTCAAGGACGTAACTGCAAATTACAATACAGTACTAGGCTTAGGCCTTTTAACGCTAGGCCTATCATTGTAGGGTATATTCGGCTTAGCCTAGTCAATGAACGTGACCGTATAATCCGCTCCTTGTAGGCACTCCTTACGGTCACTGGCCTACATGTACAAAGGTAACGATGTTTTAAGCCAAAGCAACAAACTGAGCTCCAATTACGATGGCATGGTTCATGGAACAGATTTGAGTTAACATAATGATTTTGAGCATTCTTAAATACCGCTTATACCTTCTGGAATGTTTAATACCAGCGAATTCATAGCAGGATGCATGAAAAATGTGGTGCCATCCTTCGCAGTTACATCTACATCTTGACAGCTTGATCGTCTGCTACCGTGTTGCATGATGGGAAGGACTTCGGCTCGACAAGATATCAAAGACTAATTAGTAAGCACGGCTAGTCAATACTTGTACGCCATATAGTAAGCTCTCTGTACATTACGAAATTGTACAGTCAGTGTGTAGGTTTCCCCGTTTCATACGAGGTCACATGACAAACACCGACTTCTTCGACTGAAAAATTACTCTGCACAGGCTTAACGTTACTCACAGAATTATCCAGCCAAAATTTCCCTTTTGAAGGTCTTATTTCATTAACTGTGTGGAAGGTGAATGTGATGACAAAGATCACCTGTGGAAAGTTTGGTGAGAAAAGGGGTCTTTTTGGGGAAGTGAGGGATGCCTACTCACGAGTGAGTAGACAAATGAGCTGTGTTTTTGTGTATACAGGGCAAGGGCCCAGAAATGAAGTGTATAGCATAAGAACATAATGCTGGGTCCTGTTCAAGGGCTAGCTTAGCCCTTGAACAGGGCTGTGTGTTACGTTACATGGCCTAAGCTCATTACACAAGTGTACTGAGAGTAGGCCATGTAACGTAACACACAGCCCTGTTCTAAGCTTAGGCCATGTAACGTAACACACAGCCCTGTTCAAGGGCTAATTCGGCTGGGCTAGCTAAAAAGGGATGGAGTTGTTCAGTTTCTGGTTTGTTTTGATAACCAAGGCCTAGGTCTACGTAGCCTAGGCCCAAGGGCAAGAGCTGCTAATTTCAACCTGTTACTGATTCTGACCACTTTGTCAATATTTAGGCCTATATTAATTGAAAATCAGGAATAGGATTAACCAACATGAAGTACTTATTGGAGGGCTTTACGGGCGCACTCAGTACTTTCATGCCAAAGTTTCTAATTCATCTTGATATTTTTCTAATTAGCAAATATTTTGATGAATACACCTGCTGCCTTAAGGGAACTTTAGCCCAAACAAAGATTTTCAGGTATTCCATAAGAATACACAACCGTTGTTTTAAGCTCTTCACCCATAGTAACAAGCAGACTTTCAATGGTGTTTCTCTAATGAGAAATACCAGTTTCGGTGTTTGTGTACTAATACCCAAATAAAAAATGTTTCATTAGTCTTCAGTGGGGGGGGGGGGGGCTGTTCGAAATTACCAACAGGGAGTTGGCATGTGTTGCTAATTTGAAATGCTAATTAATGTATTCAGTAATATTATAGGCTTAATTTGCTTCTTTATGCAGCCAAAAAATATGTTGGTGTTCTTATTTGCTTCAAATCTTTTGTATACAAAATGAAAACATTTTCTCTTAAGCAGTTAGAAATCCTCCCCCCCCCTACTCTATATCCAATTTTTATGTCACGAAATAACGGTTTTTTTTTTCAAAGTCCTAACATGGTATCATTACAATTTCCCTGCAGGCTTCCTAGCAGAGAAACAAATCTTAAGTCGAACAGAGCTGCAGACACCAGAAAAAGAGCAGCATTTCAGATGTTGTCATGTGTTATTGTTATGTATTTTTTTTTTATATGCATGTCATACAGCATGTTAAATTGGTTAAGCAGCTCTTTCTAGCTTCAATTTTCAGAAAATTTTATGATTGTCCTTCATGGAACCAATTCACTATTTTTAAGTTGTCTGCAAAGTAATTTTTGTGGTCCAAATAGTCGTAGCATGAGTATCTGTTGTGCTGGTTTGCTGGTCTTACATTTCATTTTGCAGTTTTGCCTGTAGCGATGAAATACATGTTTGCCCTGTCAGTCACATTTTTAAAAATGAGCAGGGAGAACACCACAAACAATCTCTGAAACCCCCCTTGAGTTATGCTCTTTTACAGAGGCAAGGCCAATCTCACATCAGTTTTGCAGAGGGTGGGGTGTGCAGTCTTCAAGTGAGTTGACAGAGGCCGTTTAAATTCAGACTGAATGTTCTTGCTCTAAGCAGATTAAGAGACCAGCTTTCCTGATACAATTATGCCATGAACCTTGCTCAAAATTTAGAGAATTACATGTACACTAGACAGCTTTGACATTGTAGAAGCTTTGTCTATCACTCATCACACTTGAAAACTATTTCAAAAGTTGCAGCACATCAAACACATATTTTCATTATCCCCAGCCAGCAGTGGAAAACAAAAATCACCCAGGCTTAATAGTTTATTGACAGTTTATTGGTTCTGAAATCAAAAGCTTGCTTTGGAATGCAGCAACATCCTGTGCACTGGCAGCTACTATGACAAGAGTATAAGTTTGAATAAGCATCTTATGGCACAATAGGGATTCTTGCTAATAGGCCTCTAATTAATTAGGGAATAAAGTCAATGGTGCCCATGTCTCTACATCAGATTCGAACAGGCTATGACGTCACGCATATGGGCTGAGAGACCCGAGGCGAAGCCAAGGGTCTCTGCCTATATGCTTGACGTCATAGCCTGTTCGAATATGACGTAGAGACATGGGCACCATGACTTTATTCCCATTCATAAATACTTTAATTTCGAGAAGTTTAGAAGGGAAAAGGCTTTCTTTTTTACAAATTTTCCATTGATCATCAAGTATTCTCCTTAACTGACTTAAGTTTCATGAAGTGCTCGTTCAGGTGTACGTAATTACCATGACTTTGACATTGAGTAGCGTAGCGAAAAGCTGTATTACTGCAATGCAGTAGCTAGCTAGCTACACGCTACCTTCGTCGCTTGTACGTACGTACACAGTCATGAATCATACTAGCCACTCATACAGAAATAGGCCTAGGCCCTAGGCCTACTTTTGTGCCGTCTATTTGACGAATAAGTTATATTTTGGAAGTCTTGAACGAGGTCATATTTGGAACGATTTATCTCTTGGATTTGGGACTATAATCGAGTTCCACTAAAATTATATACTAACTTGAGGATCTGTGGTTTGGTTTATATTGCTCACTGTGACGTTTGAGTTTGACTTTGACACACTTACGTCCTGCTATACGTTGCTGAAAACAGACTAAACAACTAACGTTAGGCTAACAACGTTGGTCCTAGCCTTTCAAATTAGCGTTACGTTGTTTTCGAAATGAGGCTAAGTCAGTAACCCAGCTTGACCTTTTTGTGTGGAATTTTATGGAACCAGACATATTTGCCTTTACTAACGGTGGCTGTCGCAATTCCTAAAGTTTTTATTGCAGAGAGAATCTAGGCTATCACAATCTTGCTGACGTTTGCAGTAGGCAGGCTACTCGGGCCGGCTAAGGCTCTTCTTAATATTATCACATCTGCATTTCCTTTGGCGATTCTGGTGCTAAATTTCCTTACATAGCTAACTGTGCACAGAATACTTGACCAAGCCTTATGTATGGAATATGTGAGATGAGCTGTAAGGTTAGTGAGTAACGTTATACTCGTTCACTCATTTCAAAACTTTTTTTTTTTCATCGCCCCAGATAGGCTAGAGGTTTCGAGTCTAACTGAGGTAGGCCTAGGCCTAGGAAGTCATGTAGTCCTACTTATATGCTTTTCTCATCAATAGTGTACATATCAATATTTACGCGATCGGGGTCTAAGCCTAGGCCTAGGCCCTAGCCTATGTGGACTTTGAAACACTAACAAGACCTTCACTTAATATGCTCTGAATTAAAGGTCTAAAATCTGATTAGGACATAATTTATTCGTTTCAATGTACACACAACATTGCGGTCAACCAAATATATTTACATTTTAAGTTGGACAGTTATGGGGTAAATTACAGTCGTAGGCCCAATGCCTTAATTGCTTAAAACGTCAGGCACCATAGTTGGGCTAGTATGTGTGCTATGTATGTGACCTAAAACTATGTATGTATATAGTCAAGCCTATGTACATCTACCGTGTCGGCAAAGCTGTGTTTATAGTCATGTTGATCAAAAAGTTTCTCTCCATACACCCTATGTCTCTACACTGGATTAGAACATGGGTAACTGACCAATCACAAGCCAGAATTCTCAAAAAGTATTTATGAATGTATTGTGGAACTCACCAAGATAACTTTCACAATGGGTAACTTAGTTTTGATGTTGTTTGGTTGTTTAACTTATACTAATTATACTTAATTTATACTAACATCTTACAAGATGTGTGTTGATGGTGTTTATCCTAATGTTACAGAGATGCATCATCTTTCGCTATCATAAACATGTATTAACTTTCTTTAACTTCACTAACAGCCTCAATTGTACTGCTTGAAATTCTTATTTTATCGTTAAAACTTTTTTCACCTAATTTAGTTGGAGTTTGGGTAGTTACGGTAGTTGCATGGAGTTAAAATATCACCACTTCTAGCCTACTGTAAAGCACGAACGTATGGTGCAGTACTTGTCAGAGGGCCATATCATTCCTCATGTGGGTTTAGCCATAATTTTCCATAACGTGATAGTTCCCTCAACAGACAATAATTGAAATGGGCGGGGGCATTGGCCTACGGGGGCAATTTTTGTGGGGGGTGCAAGAGATATTCTTGCCTAAATATTTAATGTCACCATTTATCATGTTTTGTAAGTATGGACTGTTTTGCCTAAATGGGTACCCCTCTGTACCCTGTGGGCCCATGGGTTGGGGGTGAGGTTTGGCCCTATAATTTCAAAAATGCAGTTTTCAGGGTTGGCAACAAGGTTGGAGATTCCTTTACTAGTACCTCTAGTACCTTTGCCCCCTCCCCCCCCCCCGGGAAAATCCTGCCCCATTCCGAATATGTTAGACCCTTGTTTGTAGGCTAATAATCCACTCCTTCATGTCTGTGATGTCAGATATTTCATGTTCAGAGGTTTCGCTAAAATAAGGCATATAATGGCCATGTCGCTGTTGGGTGTGATGATCCCAGTCTGAGAACGGCCAAGTCAAAAACGCGGGAATCTGTTGAACTTTTAAACCTTGATAACCATTTAAATGAACCGCCACGGCTACTGCATTTTAGAATTGGTTTACAGGTTCAAATCAAAATCTGGGATAGTGCTGGACTTTAATTGTTTTGATGACTGAGCATAAATTGAATGCTCAAAATGGGAATGAGACCTTTTCCACATCCACCCCAAGAAAACATAATCTCCTTAAGGGCAAGGCATGGGCATTTCCCTCCTCCGATCCCCCCCCCCCCCCCCACAGTTAAGGCAGAGTTAGTTTAATGGATCCCAAAAATGATATGCCTCTCCTGGGATGGTATCTGCAAAAAAACCTCAAGGCTTCCATGGGCTTCCAGGGGCTTCTCCCCCTGGACCTCCACCTTAACGAGTGGGCACTTTGGGTTTGGATCTGCGCTGGGCCACAAACTTTTGCTCTCCAAACACTGTCCTTTGCCCTAAGTTTTTCCCCGCCCCACAATTGTGATATTCTGGCACGACCACTGGCTATTGGGCCAAGCCATATTTGAAACCGCAGAAAAATGTTAGACAATTGTTTACTTTCAGGTGACTAGACACATGTTGTTCATGTTTTACAGCAATTTATTCAAAGGAACGCGGTGGAAAGATCCAAAACAGGAAAAGCAAAGAACGTTGACTGGGTTGCGATAAGCAAAATGATGCACATTTACCGACCCTTCAGAACATACAACCAGTAAAACTGGGGATTCTCCCGTCGGTCCCCTCTTACTAAATTTTATTAAGAGTTAGGTTTATATGTGTTACTCAGCACCACTTAAGAGGAAAGAATCTTCAGCCTGGCACTAGGTTCAGCTCCGCAGTCTTTACTAGTTGTGCAACTTTTACCATCTTTCGTTAGTGCGGTATCTATTTGATCATGCATACTGTAAATGGTACAAAATACGTACGAGAGATCAATTGTTACGTGATAGAGCAGATTGCAGCAACTTCACACACTGCTCGTTCACGTTTAGCCTGTGTGAATCTGCTACCTGGCATTGTTTCGGTTGAAGTGTCAGACAGGAAATGGGATTATGCCTACTTCTATTCCTTCCCTCCCGAACCACTTTCTATTGAAAACTACCCAGACAAGAATGCGGTCCGTTTAGATCTGGCTGCATCTGTAAGCCTGGGAAGTGCGATCGTCATAACGCAGACTGAATGGGGAAGTTCCAAGGTCTGGCATTTTCACACAATAAATCCCATAGGCGATGGCGCAAGTTGTGATTGGCTGGCTCAGAATCAACGCTATTGAACCAATCACAGTGCAGAGGCAATTCAAATTTGGCAATAGATCGCATGCATATGATGTCACCGAGCAAAACATGTCACTTGTTTAGTGGTAAAAAAAGGGATATGCACGCAAGTACTACATACAAGGGACCACGTGCATCATTGTTTTCATTCGTGGTGACGTCATATGATAACATTCTGTAAGTCCTACCTCAAATAATTTTACAGTAGGAATGCTGGGACTTCCTTAATTTATGCTGGAAAATAGGGCTTGGTTGTGCTGTTTGTGGCTGGTGGGCCGTTTACAGTACAGATCGCTAGGACTGTGACAAACACGTGAGCGCTGTACATGTACTGAACACTGCATCGCAAGGAAGCTGCATCCAAACAGCAGTATCCGGGTGTTTCAGGAAGTAACTGACGATATTACATAGGAACAGGCGGGAAAATACAACAGTTGGTGTAATGTTAAAAAGTGCACGTGGTCTGAGGAAAGCTTCAGTAAATGCGGAATGGGCTTTTACTGCAAGACGTCAGATTTCACGGGAACAATTGCTTTCCATCGCATGGTGATCCCGTGATGATTAAATCACGGAACCCAAAAAGTGGTTACCACCAATCAGTTAACACCCATGCATTTTGAAACAAAACCCAAGAGTGGGTTCCCATGGGTTACCATGGAGAATAACGACAGTACCCACAAATAGGTTCCCGTGATTTTTGAAACCCAACAGCTTGTTACTGTGAAAAGATGATATAAACTCAGCGCAAAATACCAACATTTTTGCCACATACTTACATTGGCAAACATGACTTGCAACGTCATTTTTAGTTTCGATGATAAGAGAAACCAATGCATTCATGATAGCGTGTGTGTGTATGTATGTGTGTGTGCATGTGTGTGTGGGTGGGTGTGTATGTGTGTGTGTTTGTGACACTTTGCTTGTTAACACGATATCTCAAGATAGGAATGTCCGACAGTTTTCAAACTTGCTACATAGATGCCATATTGAGAGGAAGAACCCTATTGTTTTTGATGGAGGTCAAAGTCATCTGGGGTCACCAGGGGTCAAAGTCTAAAAACCTTGTTAATATGATATCTCAAGAAAGAAATGTCCGACAGTTTTCAAACTTGGTACATAGATGCGCCATATTGAGAGGAAGAACCCTATTGTTTTTGGTGGAGGTCAAAGGTCATCTGGGGTCACCAGAGGTCAAAGTCTAAAAACCTTGTTAACACGATATCTCAAGATAGGAATGTCCGACAGTTTTCAAACTTGGTACATAGATGCGCCATATTGAGAGGAAGAACCCTATTGTTTTTGGTGGAGGTCAAAGGTCATCTGGGGTCACCAGAGGTCAAAGTCTAAAAACCTTGTTAACACGATATCTCAAGATAGGAATGTCCGACAGTTTTCAAACTTGGTACATAGATGCACCATATAAGAGGAAGAACGCTATTGTTTTTGGTGGAGGTCAAAGGACATCTGGGGTCACCAGGGGTCAAAGTCTAAAAACCTTGTTAACACGATATCTCGAGGTAGGAAGCTTAGATTTCATATTTAATTTGTGGATGTGTTATAGTCAGTAGATGGTCCCTATTGTTTTTGGCGGAGGTCAAATGTCATTTTGGGTCAAGGGGGGTCAAAGTCTGAAAATCTAATTCACACAGTATCTCAAGGAAGGAAGCTTAGATAGATTTCATATTTGGTATGTGGATGCGTTATGGTCAGGAGATGGTCTCTATTGTTTTTGGTGGAGGTCAAAGGTCATCTGGGGTCACCAGGGGTCAAAGTCTAAAAACCTTGTTAACACGATATCTCGAGGTAGGAAGCTTAGATAGATTTCATATTTAATTTGTGGATGTGTTATAGTCAGTAGATGGTCCCTATTGTTTTTGGCGGAGGTCAAATGTCATCTTGGGTCAAGGGGGGTGAAAGTCTAAAAATTTCATTCACACAATATCTCAAGGAAGGAAGCTTAGATAGATTTCATATTTGGTATGTGGATGGGTTATGGTCAGGAGATGGTCCCTTTTGTTTTTGGCGCAGGTCAAATGTCATCTGGGGTCACCAGGGGTCAAAGTCTAAAAACCTAGTAAACGTGATATCTCAAGGTAGGAAACTTGAATAGATTTCATATTTTGTATGTAGATGCATTATGGTCAGAAGATGGTACCTTTTGTTTTTGTTGGTCAAACATCATCTTGGATCACCAGGGGTCAAAGTCTGAAAACCTTAACGTGATATCTCAAGGTAGGAAACTTTGAATAGAATCCATATTTGGTATGTGGATGCGTTTTAGTCAATAGATGGTCCTATTTAATTTTGGTGGAGATCGAGGGTCTCCTGGGGTCACCACGGGTCAAAGTCAAAAAATGTTCTTAACATGATATCTCAAGATAGGAAGCTTGGATAGATTTCATATTTGGTATGTAGATGCGTTATGGTCAGGAGATGGTCTGTAATATTTTTTAGGGGAGGTCAAAGGTCACCTGGGGTCACCAGGGGTCAAAGTCCAAAAATTCACTAAAATCGGTTGCCCAGCTGACGGAGTGGGTTGCGCGCTGGACTGAAGCACCTTCGGGTGGACCAGTTAACTACCCGACTTTGCTTGCTTGTGGAGTTTTCATTGCTAGTCAAGACCATGATTAGGGCACAAGTATATTTGAATAAATCTTCCCACTTGTAGCTAATCGAAATATTTTTTCATGCTGCCCCTCCGTACATTTCATTATTTTTCATTGTTAGTAGCAGTATTTGGAAAAAAATTTAACCTGTAAAATACGATCATAAGCACGAGATAATTCCTGCCATTTTGTTGTTTGCCCAATATCATATTAAATGGAACATTCCATGTTGATTTTTATGAATAAGCATACGCAGTTCGTTGAACCCCCTGGGTTGTATAGTTGCGATAATGAACTGTACTGTAGAAGTCCACCCTACGATGCACGTAAAAATACACAACTATCTAATTTTTAGCGGTTCTGGACAGCAAAAAAATGGACTTGATTAAGGTATGTTATGGTTCCTTTCTGATATAAATATTCCCGTATTTTTGGCACTTCTTGTCCAAACCTTACGTCTTGTTCAAAAATAATCAGCAACTAAAATACACTTCAGTCGGATGCCCGAAAAATTCACGCATGTAGAGATTAGTTATTCCGTTTCTCCGTGAATTTAGCACGGGGCTTGGCCGGCTGCACAGGCCAGCTATGTAAGCCTGGGAAGTGCGATCTTCATAATGCAAATTCAATGGGGAAATTTGTTCGGAGGTCTGGTATTTTCACCCACTAAATCCCATAGGCGATGGGGCGAGTTGTGATTGGCTGGCTCAGAATCAATGAATTTGATCCAATCACGATGCAGAGGCAATTCAAATTTTGCAATAGATCGTATGCATAGTCGTAAAAACGGATACGTACGCAAGTCCCATGCATGGGACCACGTGCAGCATTGTTTTAGTTCGTAATGACGTCATATGATAACATTCCTTAAGTCCTACTGTAAACAACTTCACAGTAGGAATGCTGGGAATTCCTTAATTTATGCAGGATAATAGAGCTTGGTTGTGATGTTTGCGGCTGGTGGGCCGTTTAAAGTGCAATTGTACAGGTCGCTAGTACGACAAACACGTGTGCGCTGTACATGTATTGAACACTGCATCCCAAGCAAGCTGCATCAAAGCAGTGGTGTCGGAGTGTCACATGAAGTAACTGGCGATATTACATAGGACTAGGTGGGAAAATACAACAGTTGGTGTAATGTTAAAAAGTGCACATGGTCTGAAGAAAGCTTCAGTAAATGCGGGATGTGCTTTTTCCTGTGAAAAGATGATATAAACTCAGCGCAAAATAACAATATTTTTGCTACATGCTTTCATCGGCGAACATGACTTACGACGCCATTTTCAGACTTGTACTTTCCTGTACAAAAGTGATGGCACTCGTTGGAAACGTTGACTTTTTGTTGTTGTGTGAACATTACGTCATTTTCGGTTAAACGGTTTACCGCTGGTTAATAAAATCCATTAAACGGATAGTGAATCAACTGAAAAAACACAGCCCTAATGCGATTTAGTCAATAGATGGTCCTATTTAATTTTGGCGGAGATCGAAGGTCTCCTGGGGTCAACAGGGGTCAAAGTCTAAAAATCTTCTTAACATGATATCTCAAGATAGGAAGCTTGGATAGATTTCATATTTGGTATGTAGATGCGTTATGGTCAGGAGATGGTCTGTAATATTTTTAGGGGAGGTCAAAGGTCACCTGGGATCACCATATTTGGTATGTGAATGCATTTTAAACAATAGATGGTCCCATTTAATTTTGGCAAAGGTCTCCTGGGGTCACCAGGGGTCAAAGTCTAAAAATCTTGTTAACATGAAATCTCAAGATGGGAAGCTTGGATAGATTTCATATTTAATATGTAGATAGGTTATGGTCAGGAGATGCTCCTGTTTATTGTGGCAGAGGTCAAAGGTCATCTCGGGGTTAAAGTTTGACATTTTTTAATGCGATATGTCAAGGTAGGAAACTTGAATAGAATTCATATTTGGTATGTGGATGGGTTATGGTCAGGAAATGGTCCATGTTTTTAGTGGAGGTCAAAGGCAGATATGCCAAGTATCCCTGTTTAGGCAGAATAAATGCGATTTTCTACCCTCGATTTAGCCTATTGTGTTTGGCAGAAATGAAAGGTCATCTGGGGTCTCCAGCGGTCAAAGTCTAGGAACCTTTTCAAATACGATCTTTCGAGATAGTTGTTTGTCCATCTGTCTGTCTGTCTGTTGTTTACCTGTCTAGCTATGTATGGCTTTTATTGAGGTCAAAAGGTCATCAGGAATGACAATTATTTTTTGAACATGCTAGTATAACATTTGAATGAGAAGAAAATGGTGCATGATGGCATTCTTTGAAACGGAACATTTATGTATCATCGAAACCTCAATGCATTTTTGCATTTTGGTTAGACTTGTACTTTCCTGTACAAAAGTGACGGCGCTCTTTTGAAATGTTGATTTTTGATTCCTTGCCTAAGGCAGGCAAGGAATCTATGCGATGGTGATGTCGTGTGTGTGTGTGTGTTTGTGTGTGTATGTGACGCCTTGGCTTGTAAACACGATATCTCAAGAAGGGTAAGTGTGACTAACCTCATATGTGGTGTGTGAGTTGGTCATATTGAGTAGATAATCTCTATTGTTTTTGGTGGAGATCAAAGGTCATTTGGGGTCACTAGAGGTCAAAAGGTCAAAACCTTGTAAACACAATATCTCCGGAACAGTGCATGTGGCTATGCTCATATTTGGTGTGTGGGTTGGCCATATTGAGTAGATGATCCCTATCTATTTTTGTGGATGTCAAAGGTCATTTGGGGTCACGAGAGGTCAACAGGGAAAATTCCTTAGAAATTGCTTGTACACACGGTATCTCAAGAAGAGTAAATGTGACTAATCTCATATTTGGTGTGTGCATTTGCTGTATTGAGTAGATGATCCCTATTGTTTCTAGTGGAGATCAAAGGTCATTTGGGGTCACGAAAGGTCAAAAGGTCAAAACTTTTTAAACACAATATCTGGATAAGAGTACATGTGACTATGCTTATATTTGGGTGTGTCGGTTGGTCATATTCAGTAGATGATCCCTATCGATTTTCGTGGAGGTCAAAGGTCATTTGGGGTCACGAGAGGTGAACAGGTAAATTCCTTAGAAATTGCTTGTACACACGGTATCTCAAGAAGAGTAAGTGTAACTAATATCATACTTGGTGAGTGTGTTGTCCATATTGAGTAGATGATCCCTATTGCTTTTGGTGGAGGTCAAAGGTCATTTTGGGTCATGAGAGGTAAAAAGGTCAAACTTCGTAAACACGATATCTCAAGAATGGTACATGTGACTGTGCTCATATTTGGTGTGTGGGTTGGTCATATTGATTGGATAATCGCTACTGATTTTCGTGGAGGTCAAAGGACATTTGCAGTTAAGAGAGGTAAATAGGTACATTCCTTAGAAATTGCTTGTAAACACAGTATTTCAAGAAGAGTAAGTGTGACTAATCTCATATTCGGTGTGTGCATTGGCCATATTGAGTAAATGATCCCTATAGTTTTTAGAAGAGGTCAAAGGTCACTTGGGGTCACAAGAGGTCAAAAGGTCAAAACTTCGTTAACACGATATCTCAAGAATGGTACATGTGACTGTGCTCATATTTGGCGAGTGTTTTAGCCATATTGAGTAGATGATCCCTATAATTTTTGGTGGAGGTCAAAGGTCATTTGGGGTCATGAGAGGTCAAAAGGTCAAAACTTCATAACCACGATATCTCAAGAACGGGACATGTGACTGTGCTCTTATTTAGTGTGTGGATTGGTCATATTGAGTAGATGATCCCTGTTGATTTTCCCAAAGGTCAAAGTTCATTTGGAGTCAGCATGTTCAAAGCCTGACAAGCTTTCCTGCACAGTCTTTCAAGAAAGGTCACTTGTCATGTATATGGCACATTGTGATTACATGGTCCCAGAAGTTTTTGGTGGAGGTCAAATGTCATTTGGGTTCACAACGGGCAAGGGGGATCTCAATGTAGGCAGATTGGATGCCTTGCATGTGTACTTTGTGGGCTCATTATGGGACCCTCTTAATTGAAAGACATTGCAAAGCAATGACAATGTGAAAAAAGGTCTTACATTTCAGCGGCAAGGAATCACTAAGCCTTTTGGCCTTCTGGTTTTGATGTGTTGAACATTACGTCATTTTCGGTTAAATGGTTGACCGCCGGTTTATAAAATCTGTTAAACGGAAATTGCACAGCCCTACTCTGACCTACTTCTTCTTCAAGCTGTATTAAATGGGTTCCTGTTCTACCAACCATTTTAGTCCAATCACAGTCACATGTTACAGTACTTCTCCAATTGTTCTGCTCACATGGAAGGCTGAAGTCTTTAAAACTGTTGTCAAGTATAATAAAGAATGCAGCCTTTCACAGGCAGCGATTCTGACTTTATTGCTTCCCGTAATTTTGCTTTGGCTTGTTGAATGTACAGTATATATCTCCTTCAACTATCTACACTCCAGAATGCAAGGTGTGTAACTGCATGTTGATCCAGAATTAACCTTTCCTTTCAGAATATTCAAGGTGTGTGATGATAATTGAAAGTCAGGTGACACTTTGTAGTTAAATGAACCTGGACTTAACAGACCTAATAATCCTCTCATCAAGCAGTTCCAATCCTCTTAACCTTCTTCATTAAGCCCCTTCCTCCATGGTACTGTCTAAAATTCATCCTCATCCAGACAATATCTCACTCTATTGTTTCAGGGTGATCATACCAGACCCCAGTGTTGCAGTGTGTAATCAAACATTCCCAGTACAGTGTTTAATGTGAGTTCTGTACTCTGCAATTTTTGAACTTGCTTTCAGTCAAAGAGTAGAGCCAACCAGGAATTTCTGTGGATGTGGACTAAGTTTAAAAATAATAGTTTGGGATGAGAGGATCATGCTTTTAATGTCTTTTTTCACTTCCTTATGTGGCATATGCCTTCAGACATGGCTTATGATATTCTGCGAAACGAAACGAAACAAATTAGTTAAGGCCACCCATGGAATAGGAAGCTATAACGGATAAGAGGATCGAGGACAAAAATCAATCGGTCAAAGTAGTCCTAGGTTTATGAACGTATTTTTTGCTCTGTTTCGCAAATTATCATTAGCTTGGTGGGCTATTGATATTCTGCTAAATGAAACGAAACAAATTAGTTTATGCCACCCATGGAGTAGGAAGCTATAACGGATAAGAGGAGGACAAAAATCAATCGTTCAAAGTAGTCCTAGGTTTATGAACGTATTTTTTTGCTCTGCTTCGCAAATTATCATTAGCGTGGTGGGCTATTGATATTCTGCGAAACGAAACGAAACAAATTAGTTAAGGCCACCCATGGAATAGGAAGCTATAACAGATAAGAGGATCGAGGACAAAAATCAATCGGTCAAAGTAGTCCTAGGTTTATGAACGTATTTTTTGCTCTGTTTTGCAAATTATCATTAGCGTGGTGGGCTATTGATATTCTGCGAAACGAAACGAAACAAATTAGTTGATGGCACCCATGGAATAGGAAGCTATAACGGATAAGACGGAGGCCAAAAATCAATCGGTCAAAGTAGTCCTAGGTTTATGAACGTATTTTTTGCTCTGTTTCGCAAATTATCATTAGCGTGGTGGGCTATTGATATTCTGCGAAACGAAACGAATTTCGGGCCACCCACCTCGAACAGGAAACTATAACGGATAAGGGGAGGACAAAAATCAATCGGTCAAAGTAGATAGGCCTAGGCCTATGAACATATTTCTTGCTCTGTTTCGCAAAATTTCATTAAAATATCATGAATATAATGGTGTTTTTATAATTTGCAAAACAAAATGAAACAAATAACGTTACCGTGGAAGTCACGATCTGTTTCATAAGCAATAGACATAGCGGGTAAGGGTAGGAAAAAATTCAATCAGTCATCAAAGCCTATTTACAGACTTTTCACACAGTACTAATTAAAGCTGTTGTAGGAAACTCTTGCATATACGGGCGCAGCAATCCACCTACACTAATACTTAGAAACGGAATTATCACGGACTTTACGCCGGAGAACGCTCTCTTTACAATGGGATAAGAGGTCAGATATAGCCTACAATCCTCGACAAAAATGATGCGGGGACAAAACAAGCAATACAATTAGCAATGAACGGATCACCATCCCCCCTTCCCCCATTCAATGTTGCAACAACCCAAGACGTCCTGAAACTTCAACATTGATATGGGGAGTGGGGTTTGTCCCATGTATTTTTGTCGAGTATCGTACTTATTATAGCAGAGGTATCAGGAAACGTTAACCTTTATCAGGCTCACAATTCACATGCCTTTATACAATACACCAATTAAAGAGGTTTGCCTGTATATCGGAATGATTGCTTGGCGATCCTGAGAATAGAGGAAGCTAATACGAACGCGCACTTAAAGAAATAATTATTCCACAGAGATACAGTGAAACTTTCATGAAAAATAGAAAACAACTTACAAATTTGGAGATGATTTTTTTATTAGTAGGTCTACCCGATATTTGATCTACAGTTTTGAAACATATAGGTTTCGATTTTTTTGTAAGTTGTAGCCATGCCGACTCTTAAATTTACCATAAGGAAGACAGAAAGAATGAAGACATTCATTTTTTCTTTTCCACATTACTCCAGTATATATTCTTTTTAAATTTTCGGTCTGACCTCGACCATCCTCAGAATACAACTGACAATGAAAAGCTAGTTAAAGTACACTGTGAACTGTAGAGGTACAGTATAAGGGAGCACAAGAGTGCTGCCAAAAAGAAAGAGGATCAAAAACGGATGAATGAACATTACACTGGTGAGCCTAGGGAGGACCATTCTATAGTCTTGTGCTTCTCTTGACAATCCTTCCAGTAGACCACTCCTCAGATCTATTCATCAAGGGATTAAGTTCAGCTATACATACCCCTTCAGCCACTTGTCTTCGCATAGGGTCCCCAGTGTGAGAATTAAGAATACAAACATCTAATTCAAAATCTTCACCATTGTGATAATTTGTTTTGTGGTTATAAAAGACAGAGTTTGTTTCATTCATGTTAGAAAAATGGTCATCATATCTTTCACCTAAGCTCCTAGAGGTTTCACCAACATACATGAAATTACCCTTACAAGTAGTGCATCGAATACAATATACAACTTCTCTTTTCTTACAAATACCTTTCCTTATATTACATAATTTACAAACAGGGTCTAGACAAACAACACTAGGAAAAGGATTGGATTTACTTAATGTATCTACAAGTCTTGTACCAGCCCTCTCTACAACATTCACCTTCAGTTCCATTTCTTTCATAATACTTTTACATTTCTTTAGTAATTCGCTGTTAGGAGTGGCTTCAACAAACAACACAGCTTCAGCTAAGTTTTTCCCTCTTTTAAACCAGTTGGAACTTTTTCTTTGCCTTTTCTCTATCACGTCTTTCTCGTTCCCATGCTTTAGGTCTAAACATGGGAACAATCCCATCACTGGGGACCCTATGCGAAGACAAGTGGCTGAAGGGGTATGTATAGCTGAACTTAATCCCTTGATGAATAGATCTGAGGAGTGGTCTACTGGAAGGATTGTCAAGAGAAGCACAAGACTATAGAATGGTCCTCCCTAGGCTCACCAGTGTAATGTTCATTCATCCGTTTCTGATCCTCTTTCTTTTTGGCAGCACTCTTGTGCTCCCTTATACTGTACCTCTACAGTTCACAGTGTACTTTAACTAGCTTTTCATTGTCAGTTGTATTCTGAGGATGGTCGAGGTCAGACCGAAAATTTAAAAAGAATATATACTGGAGTAATATGGAAAAGAAAAAATGAATGTCTTCATTCTTTCTGTCTTCCTTATGGTAAATTTAAGAGTCGGCATGGCTACAACTTACAAAAAATCGAAACCTATATCAGAAAGGACTCTATCTGAGGTCAACCAGATTCTTTGGAATTCAAATTTAAGTTTTGAAACATATACAAGTTTTTGTTGAGCATAAATGTAATATTAGAAAAAGAGAATGATCTGATTAATGGGAAGGATTTAAAATCAGATCAGAATCAGATCTGAATTCTCTGTACGCCGTGTGAAGGCGGCTAGAATTATTACGTTTCGTTTCGCAGATTATCATTACCCCACCATTACCCGTAACAGAGCAAAAAATATGTTCATAGGCCTAGGCCTTCTTTGACCGATTGGTTTTAGTCCTCCCCTTACTCCGTTATAGTTTCCTATCCCATGGGTAGCCTAAACTAATATGTTTCGTTTCGTTTCGCAGAATATCATTACCCCACCACGCTATTGCTATTTTGCGTATAACAGAGCAAAAAATATGTTCATAGGCCTAGGCCTTCTTTGACCGATTGGTTTTAGTCCTCCCCTTACTCCGTTATAGTTTCCTATCAAATGGGTAGCCTAAACTAATTTGTTTCGTTTCGTTTCGCAGAATATCAATAGCCCACCACGCTAATGATATTTTGCGAAACAGAGCAAAAAATTCGTTCATAAACCTAGGGCTACTTTGAAAGATTGATTTTTTGGCCTCCCCTTTCTCTGTTAGAGTTTCCTATTCCATGGGTGGCATAAACTAATTTGTTTCGTCTCGTTTCGCAGAATATCAATAGCCCACCACGCTAAAGATAATTTGCGAAACAGAGCAAAAAATACGTTCATAAACCTAGGACTACTTTGACCGATTGATTTTTGTCCTCCTCTTATCCGTTATAGCTTCCTATTCCATGGGTGGCATAAACTAATTTATTTCGTTTCGTTTCGCAGAATATCAATAGCCCACCACGCTAATGATATTTTGCGAAACAGAGCAAAAAATTGGTTTATAAACCTAGGGCTACTTTGAACGATTGATTTTTTGGCCTCCCCTTACTCTGTTGTAGTTTCCTATTCCATGGGTGGCATAAACTAATTTGTTTCGTCTCGTTTCGCAGAATATCAATAGCCCACCACGCTAAAGATAATTTGCGAAACAGAGCAAAAAATACGTTCATAAACCTAGGACTACTTTGACCGATTGATTTTTGTCCTCCTCTTATCCGTTATAGCTTCCTATTCCATGGGTGGCATAAACTAATTTGTTTCGTTTCGTTTCGCAGAATATCAATAGCCCACCACGCTAATGATAATTTGCGAAACAGAGCAAAGAATACGTTCATAAACCTAGGACTACTTTGACCGATTGATTTTTGTCCTCCTCTTATCCGTTATAGCTTCCTATTCCATGGGTGGCCTTAACTAATTTGTTTCATGTCGTTTCGTTTCGCAGAATATCATAAGCCTTCAGACATGACCACATCCGTTGTAATTAGTACAGCAAAAAGATGGCCAGCAGCACTATGAATATGACATTCCTTGGGTTTCTCACTTCAAGTGCAAGGAAAAAAAAAAATGAAACCATCAGTTTGTGTTTGGGGTGAAGATTGTTTTCATTAAGCATGACATATTAAAACCAAATGCAACCCGTCAGTTGCATAGTACTATATTGGCTAGGCCTACTTCTACTATATAGTAGCCTACAACCCAAGACTGGCATCAGGTATTCAATGTGTTTTTTTTTAGTTCTTCTTTTAAGTGTTTGTAGAAGGTAAGTTGAATTGCATCAAGTAAGTGAACACTACATACAGTATTTCCCCATTTACCCAAATAATGTACTTTTCCAGTGAAACAGAAGAAGCTTGGAGCTTGATTAGCCTGCAGTAGGCATAGAGCCTAACATATATATATAAATTTAAGGCATATGACCTTAGTCGGTTAGAAATTTGGCTCCAAAAAACCGTCACAAACATATTTGGGGACCCTAACTTAGACACCCTAGGCCCTCTTAAAACTTTAAAAGAAAGTGGTAAAGTATGGTTAAAATTACTAATAGCAACCCTCACCCTAGCAGACCAAAACTGCCGGCCAAGCTCTTTTTAAGGGGGAGCTACTGTACTTTTTAACAGCCTGCTTTAATATGCCCTCTCTGACCTACATTCCTAGCCCAACCAGTGTTAAAAGACTCTCTCTTGATATAACAGCTTATTTGTATCGTGAAAAGGCTCCATGCACAAAGTTTGCAGAAGGAGAGTTGATTATTTATATTCAGAAACTACCCAGGTACTTAGACCAGTAGCGTTAGGCGTAACATACTGTATACTACTAGGTATATAGGCCAAGGCCCATTGTATACTAACTGTTACCGGAACGTTTCCGCACTGCAATAATTGAAGAAAAAAGGCGTCTTTTTCAATTTAAACAAGAATAAAATACAAAACCATCACAAGAAACTTACAATTTATGAGAGGTACTACATCCTCCTCTTTTTCTCACAGAAGTAGATGATTTTATAAATCAAATTTTTGGACGTTCATGTGCGTGTGATTTGTATGAATCTCTACTGTATGTTAGCCGTCGGTTTGTTGCCCAGAAAGAATATGGATACCAAGTGCCCATACGATCACAGCTGTTTTGGGGAGTCTGCCCTCTAGTTCCTATTACAGTATCTTGCTCTGTGGTACTATCCTACAGTAGCTAACGTTTTATTGATCGTCCCAGCCCACAGAATTGAGTCTGTCTAGCCTTACCCACACAAGCTCCTACTTTAAATGCCCATGAATGTACAACTCCTGCATTGAATGCCTGCCTCTGGATTGAATGCCTGCCTCTACTGTACCAATGAATGCCTGGCATAGATGTGAGAACAGGCATATATAGTCAGGAGTTATTTGGCAGATGGGCAATGGTTGTCAAGGGAAATCACAGGAAAAAACCTGTGAAAATCTGCGAATTTGGAACCAATTGCCTCACCTTTTTTGTAAGGGGGGGGGGGGACCTTTCGACCTGGTAAGCAAAAAACAAGTGTGTGTGCGGCATACATGCAGCCTTTACGTACAGCATACCACAGGCGTTCTCCACATAGGCTCTGATTTACCGTGCATGCAAGAAGTGTTCATGGGATTTACAGGACGTACATTCATTAATAAAGTGCATTACTGCACTGACTTATTGTGTAAGGTGATGTAATTGGTGAGCTTGACTATTGTGAATATTCTTTGTGCGGGAACCCAGTCCAGATAACCTTTTGCGGGGTTCCTGCGGTCCAACTGCTAATGCGAACCCTGGTACTGTAGGAGGAGTACATGTTTGGAGTGAGGATTGTTGACACTTAAATGTTGAGGTACAGGTACAAAAGGAGAGGTGCTCAGATTTTTTGGTGAAATGTCTGCTTGTCTAACGCAAGAAAATACGATGCAGCGGACAATTGGGACTGCCATATTAGGATTATTTTGTACTGCCACTTGAACACTGATTTGACCATGGAGTTGGGCTGCACTGTAAGTGTGGAGTCCACATGCAAGTAGTGCATGTAAGCCTCCACAGTTACATGCACATAGGCAGGGGTGCCATTGGGGGGGGGAGGAGGGGGGCAGGGAGACATTTTCCCCCAGCCCCTACTTTATGTGACCTGAAAATTAGAAGTTTCAGGTCATAAATACTGTACATGTAGGTGACTGCTATTAATAAGGATTATTTTGTACTGCCACTTGAACACTATTTGACCATGGAATTGGGCTACACTGTAAGTGTGGAGTCTACATGCAAGAAGTGCATGTAAGCCTCCACAGTTACATGCATGTAGGCAGGGGTGTCAATTGGGAGGACAAGGGGGACATTCCCCCAGCCCCCACTTTATGTGACCTGAAACTTAGAAGTTTCAGGTCATAAATACTGTACATGTATGTAGGTGATGGAAAATGTGCTCTTGTTGCTTACGATTGCTTTCTGTATCAATAATTGCATGTCTATACTTTGCAAATCCCCCAAATTTTTGTGCGCTCTGCGTGCTTGCAGGCTCATTTGTGTACTTGTATTCACTTGCATATCAAACATACATTATTTATCTGTCTTAATGATTATGTCTATTCTTTGAATGCATAGGGCAGCAGGTGTGGTTATGAATGAGCACAACATTTAGGAATTTGAAGATAAGGAATAGTCACCTACTATATTTTGATGAAATTGGTAATCTTTAGTGAATGACCAGCCTGGCAGGCTTAAAGCATTTTAGGAAAAACGTCTCGGTGCACAATCTGCATGCAATTTTTTCAGAAAAATAAATGAGTTCAAATGCAAAATTTCTACATAAGCACATCACACATTGGTATGGCGATTCGACCATTTCATATTTATACCATTATTAGAGAAGTAAAATCACACTGGATTTAACTAGATTAGACAATTCAGTCTGGAATAAGAGGTACACCTCCATCCTCTGTCTGCAGATATTGTATGATGAGGTGTCTTTCTAAACTTTGAAAAAACATACAGTAATTTAATGATTTTTGTATCAACAATCTTACACCCGTCGGCCTCTGAAATGACGTCTCAGTAACACCAGTGGGCACCCCCCCCCCCCTTGATCTGTGATTTTCCTGCACTAGATTGAAGTGTGCTTTGATCAGTTTATGGATTATAACCATCTTTCATCAAAAATGGTTCCCTACTATAATACTATAATGTGGTTTTGACAACTCTTGAAATTCCGAAATGCCAAATTCTCTCCAAAAAGAGCTCCATATTCATCATTAGTTGTTCCAAAAAAGCATGATTTTCTGCGTGCTTCACGCACCTCAAATTGCAATTCCTATGCAGAGGTGCTCGCTCATACAGTACCTTCAATTTGGTAAACTTTTCGGAGCTGAAGCTCTCGGCCTCTTGTACGACTGACTCTCTAGTTTAATCGTGCACACTTCGTGTGGAAGAAAATATTTTGCTGTTGTAAAATTCAGTGTGGAATTATTACAGTACAATGCACACTTTCGTTTGAAAATGCATGGACCAAGTCTGCATGTACTGAAGTCTGTCGCAAGAACGATTGGAATGTTTGTAAAGGAGGGATTTGGTGAGAGTGATATGGAGCAATCAAGTTTTTTAGAAAAACCTGCCAGAAAAGATTTTCAGGATCAAATTTCCAGACCGTACTGTGCACTGTGGCCTAGCCTATACTTTGCGAATGATTCCTGCTTCGCAATATTGAATGTTGTAGGCCTGTAGGCCTATGTTAATTACAGCTAGGCAGATTGGCACGATGGGACCAGCTTGCTTATTCTGGAGGTTTCATTACTGTAAATTTTGCACAAAACGATGAATTTTGAATGGAAATTCTCAAAAGTTGTCCAAAATGGCAAATTCCGTAAAATTTCATTAAAAAGGTTAATTTCCATATTCGTCCGCGATTGCAGAAAGTCATTGGCCTGTGATTCTTTTTCTTCCTTTTCACTGCCTGCGCGATTAAAACCTACTTAGTTTTGTGACAAGTAACATTTTACCAACTCCTTTGATTTTTTTCATGTCCAAACCAGGAAACATTTTTGTGAGAGAGGGAGAACTTGCAGATCCCCTCCTTCACTTTTGAAAATCTCCGTTATTAAAAGGAAACATCGCACAAGTCATTTGAAATATTTAAGCTTGATGGGGTTTTTCTGCATGTTTGAAGCTCATTGCACTTTTGAAAACTTTGTATGCATCTTTCCATAAAAAACAGTATAAAAAAAACAAAGCCGTTATCAAATTCCTATCTCCGTTTTGAAATAAAAAACAAAACACACACACACACACACCCCAGAGAGGTTTTCAGAGGCATCCCTTTAATACGGACTTGCAGAGGAAGAATGTAGGACATACAAATTTTGCATGAATATCACACTGGACTGTTGTGTATCTGCCTATCCTCACCCCTTGTGTCTCTCACAATAAGGCATTGATTTGGCTTGAGGGAGGGAAAATTTATCACCTGCAACCTAACGAAAAAGTTTTCAAATGATCAGGATTCTTTTTCCTTTTTTTGACTGTCCAAACGATTTCTGGGCGATTAAAACCTTCATTAATCTTGTGACAAGTAACGTTAGAACTTTGAGAGCTCTTTATCCTTTTCCTTTATGTTGGAACCTGGAAACATTTTTGCGAGAGTGGGAGAACTTTAAGAGCCCGTTCTTAACCTCCATTATAAAAAAGAAATTAAAAAATTGTACATATCATGCGGAAGATTTGAGCTTGATCGGGATGTTGTTCTTCTTGTTTGAGACCTTTAGGGCTTTGGAAAACTCCATGCACCTATCATCTGAAAAATCTCTGTTTTGAAAAAGAGAAACCACACCTTTAATAAACTTGCATAGGAATACCGTTGGACAACATTTTTGTGGAAAATTTGTTGAAGGCGTTTGTGAAGTGAATGCCGAGTTTTGCCTGTACATTACACATTAAAAGCTGCACACCTAAATTACGGTATGTGCGTGGTTGACTCTAGTAGAAAATTTGGTTCTGATTTCCCAGTTTTAAGGTAACATTTTCCATTTTAGTCAAGATCTGGTATTTACCTAAGTTAGAACCTAGTCAACTTTCTGTGGCAATAAAAGCCTATGGCTCACTTTCTAATGTGTTATGCAAGCTGTTTTGTCACAATGTTACTTCCTCTGAATAGTGGCCTGTTTAGTGGTCCATTCGTGCACGCCATTGTGTCAAAGATCCTGGAGTACTATTTTGATGGTATTGAGAGGATTATAAATCACGCACAATAAATTGTCAAACCGTCGAGATTATGACAAATTTTGCATATGAAAGTACTTGGTGCCTTTCAGCTTTCTAGTAAGAATTATAGGTTGTGTGATTAATTTACAGTAATTTGTGTTTTCCTTCACAGAATTTGAATCATGGTGAAGTTTGGGGTGTGCCAACTAAAAACGGTAGGTAGAAAGTATGATTTTGGTGATAGGAGAAACCTTCTGTAGGCATTCAAGATATGGTCTTTGAACAACAACAAACACTGTGAATCTTCTGTCTATCTGGCTATCTTGTCACCTAGAATTTACCAATATAATACCTCATCATGCCAGCAAGTCCATTTGGCATAGTGGATAGTATTCTCTCTCTAAAGGGTCTCCTTTTTCTATCTCCATCTTGCTTAACTCAATCAGGACATAAAGTGTTGCTCCAATAGTGGTCCCTGTTGTAGGTTAACCAGGATGTCAGTGGCATCACCAAGGAAGGGGACAGGGGGAATGGGTCCCCTGGAAAAATCATGTGCCCCCCAACTAAGATCTGAGATTTTCAAAAGCCAATATAAACTCTGAAAACTTCGTTTGCAGAATATCTTAATTCACAGGATGAGATTTAGCTTTTTGATTCATTGCCTCAGGCAGAAGCTATCTATGTAATTGTGATGGCGTGTTTGTGTCAGTGTATGGGTGTATGTATGTGTGTGTGCATGACACATTTGCTCTTAAACACAATATTTCAAGAAGGTAAGTGTAACTTATGTCATATTTGGTGTGTGGGTTGGCAATATTGAGTAGATGATCCCTAATATTGTTTTTGGTGGAGGTCAAAGGTCATTTGGGGTCACCAGAGGTCAAAAATTCAAAACCTTGTAAACATGATATCTCAAGAACAGTACATGTATGTAACTATGCTCATGTTTGGTGTGTAGGTTGGCCATATTGATTAGATAGTCCCTATTGTTTTTGTTGGTCAAAGGTCATTTGGGGTCACAAGAGGTCAAAAGGTTAAAACCTTTTGAATTCAAGAACGGAACGTGGGACTACTGTATGCTCATATTTTGTGTGTCTGTTTTGGTATCTTAAGAACGGAAAGTGTGACTAATATTTTGGGTGGAGGTCAAAGGTCATTTGGAGTCACCTGATGTCAAAGCCTTGTTAACCTTGATATCTCAAGAACAGCACAAGTGACTATGCTCAAATTTGGGTTTATGGTTTGGTTGTATTAAATACATAATCCCTATGGACTTTTGCGGAGTTCAAAGGTCATTTGTGGTTGTGAGAGGTTGAAAGGTTAAAACCTTGTAAACACAGTATCTCAAGAAAGGTGCATGTGACTAAGCTCATCTTTGGGTGTGTGGGTTGGCTGTAACACAAATTATGCCGTGATGTTTTGTTTCTGTGCATTATGGTGTGGATGACAATCAAATGTATTACACTGTTGCCTCCGTAAACATCGCGAGGACACTTCTAGAATGCTGCATGACGTCAGTCAGATCATTTCATTACTGGTGCATTTCAAATCAAAACAGGGCCCAATTTATAAATAAAAGACCACTCTTCTACACTTTGGAAGGAACACGTAAGGAGCTGGCTTGGAAAACGTAAAAAATAACACGCCCACACGCCCATCAAAAAGGGACGTAAATGAAGAAAAAAAAATCAATTTTTCAAAATAGAAAATTGCTACTTGGAATGGGTTACTCCGCTTTCATAAAGCAAACTGTCAAATGCAAAGTACTCTGGCCACAGCTTTTTTTTCCTTAGAAAACTGCCTGGATAAATGTTTCTTTACCCAACGTGTCTTGCCTATCCCTAGAAGCTTTTGCTTTTGCTGAACTCATGAACTCTGTACACACAATGTAGTTTTGGTACGCCCTTGCTGTCTTGAATAAAAAAAAAGAAGAAGAAAAAATGTGCTGCCGTATGGATTAAAGATGGATGGAAAAGATAGTTTCAACTGATGATATTCTTCAGTGACAGTTCTTGGCATCAGGAAAAGTTAAAATCACAAAGTTTCTATCTCACACAGGAAGAAATTTCAGGCCAAGATGAATGGTTCTACTAAGGAACGAAACTACAGTATGGTTCTCTGCATAAACGTTCGTCTATTAACATCCCTTCTACAAAACAGGATTGAGTATGCTACTGAAAAGTGTCTACAATACTCCAAGTGGCTTAGAACATCAAAAATATTTACAAGGCATGTGCAAAAGACACTCATACAACAATCTCCCATACATCTGTGAGATTAAGGTGTCAAGTTTTTCTCTACAATGCTTTTTTGGTTTCGATGATAAGAGAAACCTATGCAATCATGATGGCGTGTGTATGTGTGTGTGTGTGTATGCGTGTGTGTGTGTTTGTGACACTTTGCTTGTTAGCATGATATCTCAAGATAGGAATGTCTGACAGTTTTCAAACTTGATAAATGGATGCGCCATATTGAGAGGAAGAACCTTATTGTTTTTGGCGGAGGTCAAAGGTCATCTGGGGTCACCAGGGGTCAATTTCTGAAAACTTCGTTAGCACGATATCTCAAGATAGGAAACTTGGATAGATTTCATATTTGGTATGTGGATGTGTTATGGTCAGAAAATGGATCCTATTGATTTTTGTGGAGGTCAAAGGTCATCTGGGGTCACCAGGGGTTGAAGCCTGAAAATCTTTATTAGCACAATATTTCAAGATAGGGAACTTGAATAGATTTCATATTTGGTATGTGGATGTGTTATTGTCAGAAGATGGTGCATATTGTTTTTGGTGGAGGTCAAAGGTCATCTGAGGTCACTGGGGGTCAAAGTCAAAAAATCTTGTCAACACAATATCTCAAGGGAGGAAACTTAATAGATTTCACATTTGGTTTGTGGATGCATTTTAGTCAGAGGATGGGCCCTATTGGTTTTGTTAAAGGTCAAAGGTCATTTGTTGTCACCAGGGGCCCGTTAACAGTATCTCAAGATAGGGAACTTGGATAGATTTCATATTTGGAATGTGAATGGGTTAAAGTTAGGAGATGGTCCCTACAGAGATGCCAAGTGTCTTGATTTAGGTGGAGTAATTGCCATTTCCACCCTCGATTTTGCAATTACAAATATCCTCCAAATATTGCTCATTTTCACATGTTAATGATCTTTGTTGAAATCTCAAAGTATCTAGCTCCCTAAACTGAAAAGTTTGGGCCAAAATTGTATGGTTCGATTGAGCAAGTGGGCTAGTCCTTTCTGCCTAGGCTTAACGTAGGCCTGGCCGACCCTACATTTTCACAAAGCAGGATCGAGCTCTGAAGAGGATCATCAAAAATCCACTTGGCCAAGAACATCAAAAATATTTAAAAGGCATTGGTAAAAAACCCTTATACAACAATCTGCAGTTTTTTTGTGCGCTTTAGGTGTAAAGTTTTTCCCTGCGATATAATTTTCTTCATCATGTCTAATGTCTTGGCACTTTGGCCATTGCCTAATGTATAGCATAGGCTATATGTAGATTTTGAACCTATTCTACACATGAATAGCAGGTTGGTAGGTTGGTAGCAGGGTGGTATCTGCAGCGGGTGAAAACTTACAAACTCTCCCATACAGTGTTTCGAGAAGCTGTTCAAAAGTTCTCCCATATGTATTAGTGTTACGAAGTGTCATTGCAAAATAATGTCTCGACTCTGCAGTATTTATGGGGTTGGTTCAAACCTCTGCACTGAAATCTAACCCTCATTAAAGCCTTAAAAGTATTATTAAACCTTTCAGCTGGAAAGGATGGGGAGAGGGTCCTTAATTTAGAGTGTTGTGAACTCTTAAGACTTTTTGTAGGTAATTATACAAAACCATCATTATCTCATTTCTTAATTGTACCATGGTTTTTTAGGGTTGCCCTAGCATGAGAGGGGTCCACTTTGAAGGAAGGTTTGCATGATTCCTGTTTTTCATTTCTTGAAGTCAGCTCGAAGCCTTTTGAAATTGCTATATGTAGAGGTTAAAGGTTTTGTAGGGTCACTGGTGGTCAAAATGTGAATGACAACCTTGTTTAATAGGTGTTAACACATCTTAAAGTGGGAGACTTATAAAATAGATTTCACGTGTGGTTTATGAATGCTTATGGTAAGAAGATGAACCCTAGTTTTAGTGGCAGGGACAAAGGTTATGTGGGATAACAAAATTATTTCTTGAACATGTTAGTATAACATTTGAATGAGAAGATAATGGTACATGATGGGATTATTTGAAATGGAACATTTGTGTACATGTATCATCGAAACCTCAATGCATGCAGTTTTGCATTCTGGTATTATGATAATCCGAGCAGTTAATTTTCACAATTAGAGAGGAATTAGGAGAAAAAATGTTGCGGTTGGGTCTATTTTGATTAACAGTATTAGAAAATGATTAACTCCTCAAGTTAATGTTTATTCAGTGAAACTGAGCTGACATTATGTCTTAATGATGCTTGGTTTGTGATGTGGTTATTGTGTTTTGTAGGTTTTGTGTCAGGGTCGTGTTAGAGCTCTCTTACAGAATCTGATAGAGCATCTGACATGCATTCAGGAGGTTTGGAGTTCTGAACCTACTGTAGCTGGGTCATACCAAAGATTTAAACAGACTTAACCCTTTTAATGTCGTAAAAGGAAGTCATAAATATTGGAAATAATTCTACTTTAGAGTGCTTATCATTTGTTTCGTGTTAATAATTAATGCACACTATAACAAAGGTTATCAAGGTTGAATAACATGATAGTATTGCTGATTGTAGTTTTAGTTCTTATTGTAACTATCTGAGGGCCATAGAATAAATTACACCGAAGATGGTCCCCTGGAACATTTTTGTGACATTCCTCAGTCTGCCTTCAGGTTGTAAGAAATTTTTGGTTTTATGTCAGTGGAGGTCAACTGATATGGCTTTTGTATAAAGTACAGACAGCCTTCAGACTCTCTGAAGGTATGAGCCTCTGCACTGTTGGTGCTTTATTGTATAAAGTTATTTCTGGCTGGCTTGATACAACCATGTCAGAATTCTTTTATGAAAAGATATGGACATCTTGACTTTCTATGTATTATTAGCATGGTACAGCATTTTAAATGTATTTGGTTTGATATGGCTATAAACTGTAAAACCTAATATGTCTATCTGAGAAGTTTGTTCATTATATTATGTGATTTGGCCATATTGAAGTCTTTTTTCCTATCTGGTGTATTGTTTAATCAAGATTTATATGTCATATTAAGCCATATGAAACTTCATATGTATCATGACATTCTATCAAGTTATACCTGGCTTATGTCAGAATAAAATTGATTGGACATATACCTGTATTGGAATCCATATCTGGCATCATAATGGCATCATAATAACTTCATAATAGCCAGAAATGTCCAGATAGTGCTGTGTATAAGACAGGTATCAATTTTGCGTTAGGGAAACTTTTCTCACACTCTTTGCATGCTGCTTTTGAATCATTCAAGTGATGGTAAAATTTGTAGACCTACAGTACAGAACTACTGGGAACTACCAGTATAATTCACTTTCTCATTTTGTTTGTCTACCTGTATCATGGATAGTTGCATCTAGCTCAAGACCTTCCCAAAATGTTCTAATTATCCGATGTTTTGTGTTGCAATTTCCAGCCCTCCATTATGGGAAGTTCCTCTAAGGGTACTGTTGCGTGACCTCTGTGGTGATGGCTAGAGTTAATCTGACCTTCACATTGCCACTCATTAGATTCATCAATAAATTTCTATTGCATCAATATTCTAAGCCCATCTTGACCATTTTTAAGTGCAGCATTTTTTGGTTTCCCAAAAGGGAAAACCTATGGAATCGTGCAGACAAGACTTTTGCAAAACGTGTAGGATTGTGCATTTTAGTTTTGGCGTATACTATGGCTCATCAACTTTCTTAACATTGGTGCACAAGTACTACATGACTATGTAATTGTTGAGTGTCTGAAGCCAATGACCGGCTTTATCGAAAATTGGTTTGGATGACTCAGCCAGTCGAGACCATTTCTAACGTGGGCAAATGTGTGCTCTGTGTGCAATTGAAGACAAAAAATGAACACCTTTTGTTCTGTTTGATTCCTTTTATATTGTACATTTCATGATAACAAAATTTTGTTACTTCATAGTTCAAACTTTGAGGAACAACAACTTTTGACAAGAGAAATATTTTACCTTCTTTAAAATAGGTACTGTATCTATTGAGTTTCAAATAAGATTTAGAATGTATGGGAGCCGAGAGAAAGCTTACAGAAGAAAGGCATATGCCTTATCACTTTTGGGGAAGGTAACATTCCCTCAGCAGTAATTTAAAGGGAGGCCTTCTGGTGGCTTTTCACCGGGGTATTGTTAAAAGAACATTCACACTGTGTCCTTCAAACCCTATCTCAATTCCTTTCCCTAACTCAAGGTATCTCATTTTAAAGATTGGTTATTTTTGCTAAAAAATACCGCTGCTTTTTAACACCTTTGTTTTTCTTAATAAGTTAAAGTCCTTTTGCCCTTAAAATTTTATACTGTGGAAATGTTTAAATTTCTTAGCCTGTAGATCAAGTATTACCCCTTCACCTTACATAGAGTACAACCTGTTGGTTAATATTTCCTGTAGCGGCATCAAAATATAAATTAAATCTAATGTCAAATTATTCTGCGATGACATCACAGATTTACACGATGCATCAAATCAAAAGAAAAAAAGTTGCATTACCCTATGTATTGAGATGAATTTTTTTGCCTCCTAAAAAAGAAAATTTTTCTGCATATCTTGAAGTTCCTTGAATTTTGTCTCTGGAATATGCCTTTAATTGTCCTTTTGGGAAACATTTCACAATTCAGTTTTGATTGCATATGGCTTTGAAAGGCCAAGAGGGTGGGAATCCTCAAGTCCTGAACTTTTAGAACACCAGTACATCACATGTTGTGTCACTGTAAAAGAGAGAGGCCTTTTGTAGCTGTACAATGTTTGCAAATGTATTGGGTAATTATATGTTTCAATGAAAAATTTGTCAATTCTAATTTCAGGATATACCAGGGATGGCTTGGAGGAGAGAATAAAGGTTTGGTACTTGAGAGAGTGGATATTAATTCGAAAGAGCGATGAAGCAGAATTTTGTAGGTACATTCCTAGCCCTGGTGATTTTAAGCAGATTCCTAAATATGTTCGAATGCCACCTCTATTCGAAGAACTAGTCTTCCAAGAGAAAGAAGGTGTTAACAAACCATTATCATTTCCAAAGGTAATTCCTCAAGACTTTGACTCTAAGTATTACTTTATGGATGATGATGAGACTATATCAGACTATGGAAAAGAGATTGTGGACATTGACAATGTTGGAGACCTTACAGAAGCAGAACAAACACTTCAAGCTTATGGTAAACCAATGAAAACATGGGACTGGCAGGACATATGGAAAAAAGTGAATAATGAAATAAACTGATGTTACCAAGAAGAAATGTGATCGAATATGAAGTGGGAATAACTTGGAAAATTATTGTAACAAAGAAGACGCACAGACTGGAAAGAAACCACTTTTATGTACATACTGTAGTATATTAGATTTTTGGTTGCATTGTGCCCCTGTCAAGGACCACTATCAAAACCTCTTCCTTTTTAATGAGCATAGTGCATCTAATAAGAGTATTGCTGTGTTGCAGTAGTACTTGCCAAGTGCTTGAAATTGGACTAGGCTGCGATGTGCTTTTTTTGTCCACATTTTATGCCCAGAAATTGGTGATGAGTAAATTTGGTAATAATTTAAATACCTGCCATACTTTCAAATTTTGTACTATCACTGTCTACTGCAAAACGATATTAACCAGCTGTAACTGTAATTGTCATTTCTAATAGTAGTAGTAACCCTTTTGAAGCCCATTTACTTCAGAAGTAAAGAGCCTGTTTTCTGCAGCTTCTTTTGTTGGTGAATACAGTAGTCAAGCATCTTCACATCTTGGACGTAATGATTATTGTGTAATTTGCAAGAATACTGTCATTCCTTGCCATACAGCAATCTACACTTATGTTTTCTGTGTTTGTGTGTTTTGTTAGATTAGATAATTTTTGCCTCAACTTACAACCTTTACATTAAATCTAGCAGTGTCAACAGCCTTTTTGGTTTCAGTAAAAGGGAAACTTATGCAGTTCTGATGGCGCGCACACACTGTGTTTGTGTGTGTGTGTGGGTGGGCATGTAGGTGCATCCATTGACAATCGGTGTACACTGTGGACCAAAGCCAAAGAATGAATTCATACCCGCTAAGCGTTGTATAAACATTGTTTACACAATATCTGAAGATAGGAAACTTGGATAGATTTCATATTTAGTATGTGGATACAATATAGTGAGAGGATGCATATGGTCCTAATCAGTTTTGGTGGAGGTCAAAGGTCATCTGTGACAAGCTTCATATCTTCGGAATCTCTTGACTTTTTGGTTTCGATGGAAAGAGACACCTATGCATTCATGATGGCATGTGTGTGTATGTGTGTATGTGCGTGTGTATGTGTGTTTGTGACACTTTGCTTGTTTACACGATATCTTGAGAAGGGAAGATCTGACAGTTCTCAAACTTGGTACACAGATACCCCACACTGAGAGGAAGAACCCTATTTATTTTGGTTGGGGTCAAAGGTCATCTGGGGTCACGGGGTGAAAAACCGAAATCCTTGTTTACACAATATCTCAAGATAGGAAACTTGGATTAATTTTAAACTTGATATGAAGATGTGATATAGTGTAAGAAAGAACTCTATTGATTTTGGTGGAGGTCAAAGGTCATTTGGGGTCAAAACCCCAAATCCTTGTTTACACGATATCTCATTGTAGGAAACTTGGATTAATTTCAAACTTGATATGTTGATCTGTTATGATGTAAGAAAGAACCCTATTGATTTTGGTGGAGGTCAAAGGTCATTTGGGTTCAAAACCCAAAATCCTTGTTTACACGATATCTCATTGTAGGAAACTTGGATTAATTTCAAACTTGATATGTTGATCTCTTATGATGTAAGAAAGAACCCTATTGATTTTTGTGGAGGTCAAAAGTCATTTTAGGTCATGTGGGGTCAAACCCCGAAATCTTGTTTTCACAATATCTCATGGTAGGAAACTTGGATTCATTTCAAACTTGATATGTTGATGCGTTATGATGTGAGAAAAAACCGGGTATATTTTCGTGGAGGTCAAAGGTCATTTGGGGTCACATGGGGCAAAACCTGAAATCCTTGTTTACACTATATCTCAAGGTAGGAAACTTGGATTCATTTCAAACTTGATATGTTGATGGGTTATGATGTGAGAAAAAACCAGATATATTTTCGTGGAGGTCAAACGTCATTTGGGGTCACATCGGGTCAAACCCTGAAATCCTTGTTTACATGAAACATCATGGTAGGAAAGTTGCATTCATTTCAAACTTGATGTGTTGATGTGCTATGATGTAAAAAAAAACCCAGATTAATTTTGGTGGAGGTCAAAGGTCATTTGGAGTCACATGGGGTCAAACCCCGAAATCCTTGTTTGCACTATATCTCAAGGTAGGAAACTTGAATTCATTTCAAACTTGATATGTTGATGTGTTTTGATGTGAGGAAGGACTCAATCAGTTTTGGTGGAGGTCAAAGGTCATTTGGGGTCACATGGGGTCCAACCCTGAAATGAAATCCTTGTTTACATGATATTGTACATCATGGTAGGAAAGTTGGATTCATTTTAAACTTGATATGTGGATGCATTATGATGTAAACAAGAATCCTACATATTTTGGTGGAGGTCAAAGGTCATTTGGGGTCAGAAGGGGACAAAGCCTGAAAAACTTTTTAACAGAATATCTTAACGTAGGATGCTTGGGTTGATTTCAAAATTGATATGTTGATGCGTTATGATGTAAGGAAGAACCCTTTTGATTTTGGTGGAGGTCAAAGTTCATTTGGGGTCATAGGGGGTCAAACTCAGAAAACCTTGTTTATACTATTTCTCAAGGTAGGAAACTTGGGTTCATTTCAAACGTGATATGTTGATGCGTTATGATGTAAGCAGCTTGTTTGCAGAATATCTTAAGTGACAGTATGAAATTTGGCTTTTTGAATGTAGAAATGTTTTGGTTAAAAAAAAAACAATTGCTAACAGGTGGAGTCAAAGGTCACTTTGGGTCACCAGTTGTTACCAGAAATTTAGCATTTCATTGAAAAGAGCATGTTTGTATTATTGAAACCTCAATGCATTTTTGCATTCTGGTTACTCGTCGGGTTTCTGGATGGATTATTTTCTTACAGATTTGGAGTGGCTAAAATTGGCTACCTTGGTGTGGATTAAAGTGTGCTCCCAGCATCTGACATATTTCTACCTCCTGTAGGGATTTTTTCAGTTCCTGGGGATGCACAAAATCGTTCCAAAATCCTACTTGGTGTGGTGGGTAGAATATTTGGGTCTAAAATGGTTGTAAGGAATTTGCACGGCCATTGCTGCCAGTCATTGGCCAGTGGAACCACCAAACCCATGTTGCGTCAATGCTGTCTCAAGGGTCGCAACCATACTGCCTTACCACTATTACCGCACAGGACCTCACTTAGCTCTTGGCTGAAGTGGACATACCCAGTGGCGTGCGAGACGGGGCAGGGGAAGAGTACCCCAAATTTCCACAAAACCTTAATTCGGGCAAGAAATTGGGAAAAATCGGGCAGGTATTTGGAAATAATTGGGACAGCCCTTTAATTTTGAGAAAAGTAATGGTTTTTCAGAAAATTCCAAAATGTGGCCGAAATCTCTAAAAGAGATAAATATAATAATAATAAAATTCTCATGAAAAACGAAGTCAAGATTCCAAAAAGTCGCTACACCTCCGGGCATCTCAGAAATCTATTATTCGTGACCGTTACTTCACAGATAATGACGACACAATGCCCGAAATTGTCGAATAAGCATTTGCTCGAAAATGGAAAAGTATCATAGTAAGAGTTAAATAGTTACGAAAAATTAAAGAGATGAAAAAACCCGATAAATTTGGGAGGCCTGTGGCTTAAAAGAAACAATCATTCTTGAGACGTTTTAAATCTTGTGTAACACAATACACGAAAGGGCCGATAATTTTAATAGCTTCAAATCTATGCCGTAAAACGTAAGACGCTATATTTACAGTACAATTTTCATGGCAAATAAAAAGGAACTGGGACGCATTTTGGTAGAATGTGAAAACAAGGTTTTCATCATCCCAATTTCACCCTGTCTCGCGAAAAATTTACCCGAAATGGTCAAATATTCGGGGAAAGGTCAAAACAATGTTGGGACGTTTTCAATTGACAAATTAATTCAACGGATAGACAGGAGGTGTTCAGGTGCTCGAACGTTTACCATCTATCCTGCTCTAGATCCAAATACGGGCATGGTTATGAAAATCGGGTATTATTTTTTCGATACTTTAATGATGCAGGGTGGGAATGTTTTCCCGTAAGTCTGCTCGAAAATTCATTTCAACACAGCTTGTAACATGACAATTCTGTCAGTAAGTGTTACTGATAGAAGAAAAATCATCTCCTTCATTTCATCTAATGGTAGAGGTACATTTTATCTGATTCTTTTGATCAAATAGCGACTGTTAAGATCCCCCTGTACGCCTGGGAAATGTCATTTTCTAATGTCTCAGGGGTTTAATTTTTCAAAATTTTCTGTTCGCTTCACGCAAACCAGTGGTGAAGCTCCGCGCAGACAGTCTTACTAGCAGAATTTCGGTTTCAAATGAACATTTTTTGTGCAAACAGAACTTCGAATTAGCGAATTCTTAGACCCCTATAAGCATAGGAAATAACATCTTTGACTGTCTGCATGACGGGTCAGATTTTTTCAACATTTCATGTACGCTTTGCCCCAGCTTATGGTGGTGCTCCACTTATACCGCTTCATACCAGAATTTAAGTTTCAAGTGAACATATTTTACAAAAGGAAACTCAAAAAAGGACGGCTTAGATCCCCATATAAACCTGGCAACTGCCATTATCAACTGTCTGAGGGTTCGGATATTTAAAATGTTTTGTACGCTTCGCGCCAACCAATGGTGGTTCTCCGCTTAGTCTTTCAGGCTGAATTTTAGTTTGGAACGAACGAACGTACGTTTATCTGCAATTGAAACTCAAAACAGCCACTGTATGGATCCCCCGTCACAAGCCTGGGAAGTGTCATTTTCGACTGTCTGAGAGATGCGAATTTTCAAATTTTCTGGAAGTTTCCCTTTAAAAATCTCGCAAGGCCTCATTTTGTATTCAAATAAAGGCTTAATGTTCTCATTACTTCTTCAAAGCAGAAGTACAAACATCAGAGAGAAGACATTTTAAACTCTATGCAAACTAGGATGACACCGTCTAATTTGACCATATTCAGATGTCAGAAGCTAAAACGTTTGAATTAGGGTACTTTGTATTACAGGTCGTCCTAGCCTTATATAGTATATACAGTATATATATATAAAAAGGAAAAGGTAAGACACACCGCCAAACACCAACACAGTGCTTCGCACAAAACTGTTCATGATTTCTCACCTCATACTACATTTACCCCTTCAGATCTCTTGAGAACCTTCCCATCATCTTCTCCTGAAGAAACACAACAAACTTTAAGTTGTCTTAAACAAAAAACCTCGCATCAAATGCAAAAAATCTTCTCCGATTCAATGCTAATCACGGACTAGATCACTCTTCTCCAATTCATGACGTCACATTACGTAATGGGAATTGCCCTGTACGAATCCGGTCCTCCCATCGTTGAGCCAGTGTATGTAAATACTGAGACCGCCTGTTGTATGCATGCTGTACGTGAAGACCGCACGTATGCCGCATGCACGTTTTTTTTTCGTAGCACAGCAGGGGAAATCCTACGGTACAGTACATACCTGTACGTGTTGCATGTACTTGCGGGAGGGCACACACATGTTTTGGAATGCTGGGTTTTCTGATCCGCGCGTTTTCCATTTCTTGTTCAGGTTCCCCGTGGAGAAAAAAAAATTACAGTCTGGTCGTTGACAGATTTGAAAGTAGTTCGAACTATCCAATGGGAGAACAGGATTCGTACAGGGCAATTCCCATTACGTAATGTGACGTCATGAATTGGAGAAGAGTGATCTAGTCCGTCATTAGCATTGAATCGGAGGAGAAGATTTTTTGCATTTGATGCGAGGTTTTTTGTTTAAGACAACTTAAAGTTTGTTGTGTTTCTTCAGGAGAAGATGATGGGAAGGTTCTCAAGAGATCTGAAGGGGTAAATGTAGTATGAGGTGAGAAATCATGAACAGTTTTGTGCGAAGCACTGTGTTGGTGTTAGGCGGTGTGTCTTACCTTTTCCTTTTTATATATATATACTATATCTACTATATAACGCTAGGACGACCTGTGCTTTGTATACAGAGTAAAGGGTATGGCTTTGATTTCATGAGCACGATGTTCCGTTATGTGGGCGGAAAATGAAGTTGGAAGGCCATCATATTGATTCCTGGAACAGTAAAACGAAATTAACTCCCTGTATCATTAAGAGGCGAGTTCCTTGTAGCAAAAAGTTTCAATCTTGTAACCTTGAGTCATACATGAAATGTCGAAGCACAAGCACGAGTGAAACCGCTATTTTATGTACACTTGCACTTGGAAGTAATGACTCACCTCTTTTGCAGTTGCAGAGCATGCTAAACCGGCTGTTCTCTTTGACATTTTATACTCCCCCAGATTGAAGTTGCGTGAGTTGCTCGTACACCAGGCGTTATCAAATATATTCCTTGGAAAATGACATTAAAAGAATTAGTCTAAGACTACTTCGTACTTACAAGTCACATCTTTCTTTAAGTATGTGTGTGACAGATAGTAAACTGTAGTATACTTCTACAGGGAGTAGGTTACACACAAACAGCCTCATTCCTATGTGATGGTGGGAGCAGGCTTCTATAACTCGAAGCCATCCTGCCGTCAGTTTTGGTCCCAGAATATAACGCTGTCCCAGAACGTAACGTTAAAGTTTCAACTGCAGAATGCAGGTTCGTTTTGGCATGTAGGGGAAGGCAAGGAGGCATAAAAAGGGGTTATGTAAAATTATAATTTTGCGCGACCCATCTTACTTGGGTCATCGTTTTCCAGATTTCCCTTTCGATATGGACAAATGATGGCTGGTATCAAAATCGAAGACGATTGTTTATGGCTTTGTTGCTTCGAGGTTGGATCTAAATGATTCTTTATTCCACGACGTTTCACAATTTTCTTTGGCCCTCCTCCAACGTTTTCGTTATTTGAAACCAGGTTAATAACTGATGCCCTTCAATACCGTCGTGTAATGACCTAGTTGCTCTCTACAAACCTGCCCAAAGCAAAAACTGCAAAACCTAAAGGTGACGACGGTGCCCTTTTTGGTGGTTTTTTGGTTTCGATGAAAAGAGAAACCTATGCATTCATGATGGCGTGCGTGTGTTTGTATGTGTGTATGCGCGTGTGTAAGTGTGAATGTATGTGTGTGTGTGTTTGTGTGTGTTTGTGACACTTTGCTTGTTTACACGATATCTTGAGGAGGGAAGATCTGACAGTTCTCAAACTTAATACACAGATACCTCATATTAAGAAGAAGAACCCTATTTATTTTGGTTGAGGTCAAAGGTCATCTGGGGTCACAGGGGGTCAAACACCGAAATCCTTGTTTACACAATATTTCAAGATAGGAAACATGGATTAATTTAAAACTTGATATGTTGATGCGTTATGATGTAAAGAAGAAGCCAATTGCTTTGGGTGGAGGTCAAATGTCATTTGCGGTCACGTGGGTCAAACCCCGAAATCTTTGCTTTACACGATATCTCATGGCTGGAAACTTGGATTTATTTCAAACTTGATATGTTGATGCGCTATGATGTAAGAAAAAAAAAAACAGATCTACTTTCGTGGACGTCAAAGGTAATTGGGGGTCACATTAGGTCAAACCTTGAAATCCTTTTTAACACTATATCTCAAGGTACGAATCTTGGATTAATTTCAAACTTGACATGTTGATGCGTTATGATGTAAAAAAGCCAGATTAATTTTTGTGGAGGTCAAAGGTCATTCCGGGTCACATGGGGCCAAACCCCGTAATCCTGGTTTACACTATATCTCAAGGTAGGAGACTTGGATTCATTTCAAACTTAATATGTTGATGCGTTATGATGGAAGGAAGAACTCAATTAATTTTGGTGAAGGTCAAAGGTCATTTGGGGTCACGTGGGTCAAACCCCGCAATCTTTGCTTTACACGATATCTCATGGTTGGAGACTTGGATTCATTTCAAACTTAATATGTTGATGCGTTATGATGTAAGGAAGAACTCAATTAATTTTGGTGGAGGTCAAAGGTCATTTGGGGTCACATGGGGTGAAACACCGAAATTGTGGTTTACACTATATCTCAAGTAAGGAAACGTTAATTAATTTGAAACTTGATATTTTGATGCGTTATGATGTGAGGAAGAATCCAGTCAATTTTGGTAGAGATCAAATGTCATTTGGGGTCACATGGGGTCAAACCCCGAAATCCTTGTATACAATATGTCTCATGGTAGGAAACTTTTATTTATTTAAAACTTGATATGTTGATGCGTTATGATGTAAGAAAAACCCAGATTTATTTTTGTGGAGGTCAAAGGTTATTTGGGTCACTTGGGGTCAAATCCTGACATCCTGGTTTACATGATACATCATGGTGGGAAAGTTGGATTCTTTTCAAACTTGATATGTTGATGCGTTACATGTATGATGTAAAGAAGAATCCTATATATTTTGGTGAAGGTTAAAGGTTATTTGGGGTCACGTGGTGTCAACCGTAGACGGGAACAAAGCCTAAAAACCTTTTAAGCACAATATCTCAAGGTAGGAAGCTTATATTGATTTCAAACTTGATATGTTGATGCGGTATGATGTAAGGAAGAGCCGTATTGATTTTGGTAGTGGCTTAAGGTCATTTTGGGGTCATAGGGGGTCAAACTCAGAAAATCTTGTTTAGGATAGCTCAAGGTACGAAACGTTGGTGGATTTCATAATTAGTATGAGGATAAGTTATGGTGAGAAGATGGTCTGTATAAGGATTTTTTTTATTCCTTACCGTAGGCTAAGAAATTATGCGATGGTGATGTCGCGTGTGTGGATGTTTGTGTATGTGTGTATGTGTGTAACGCTCATTCTTGTAAACACAATAACTCAAGATGAGAATGTCTGATAATTTTCATGTTTGGTTCCTAGTTTTGTCACATTGAGAGGAAGAAGCCTATTGTTTTTTGGTAGAGGTTCAAGGTCATTTGAGGTCACCAGGGTCAAAAACAAAAAAAAATGAATATATTCAAGTAAGGTACAACTAACATTGTATTTGCAATGATTTTTTTAAACATCCTGTTCTGTATTCCGCAATCCTGCAGAAAATTGAAGCTTTTTATTGCAGCAGATAGTAGGAACATCACAATGAACAGCATTCCCTCCAATGATCAGTATCTCCACACGTTTCCTACATAACTAACTGCAACATTCCATGCACTTCAAGTGTGCAGGTGAAATGCCCAAATGCCTGCACATTAATGCATCGGGTGTTTGATTGGGTTAATTACTGTGCAGGAACCTCGCTTGTAAATATTTGTATATCCTAGGCCTAAATATTTTAACCATCCACACATCCTAAAACCTGATAGCAAAATTTGGTCGGCCTGATGGCGTTCAGCCGTAGGCAGCTCCGCCGGCTCGCCGGCCTATTGTCCGGTGGCAAGACAGCGGTTCGCCGATGGCAGCGATGCTGGTTGTTAAACAAATGTATGACGTCATGGAAGTTGGGATTCAGCTGGCGGACCGCCATCGACCCGCTGTCGGCCATATTGCCACCGGCGGACCGCCGAGTTTTGCTAACAGGGAAAGGTTATTTTTGTCAGCGAATAAAATGAGTACTGGTAATTTTTTCAAGTACCCGTATTTTCTCAAGAAGCGGTATTAGTAACATACCAAATATCTTCGGTATTTCCATTACCTGTACCTCTTGTATCAGTATTGACATCAGTTGCGGTATACCGCCCAATCCTAATACGAAGCCTTCGTTGGTCATGCACAAATATATGAAAGCACTACGTGACTGTGCTATACACTACGTAGTATACTAGCACTTGTACTGTCAACGGGAAAGTCCAATTTCTACGTAATCCTACCACATCGTTTCATAAGCAGCACATTGCGAAGTGCAAATTGTATAGCAAGCTTGAGACGGATCGACATGCATAAGATCCCACGTTTGCACGTGGGCTCAGAGTGGACTCGAAGTTGGTCTGGCCTAGATAGAATGCAGTTAAATCAATATCACGCAACAGTTTGCCAAATTCACCCAAAACAGAGATACCTAAAGACACTTTTGAGATTTTTCACATCTTAAGTTCTTCGGCACATAAATTTCCCAAAATGCACTAAGTATAACTTTCCTGCAGTCCATGATCATTTCGTGTAATTGGCTATTCTCATGGTTTAAGACCTATAATAAATGCTATTCAAATCTATTGTAGTTGCAAGTTTTTTCGCAAGTTCTAATTGACAGACACTAGTTTCTTGACCAATTTTGGTTTCTTATCTAGAAAGTTGCAGGTTGTCAAACTGGTTAAAACATGTTTTGTACATTTGGCCATAGGTACAGCTTTCCAAAGAAAAGCCAGTGTGGCATCACACACAAATGCAGATTACACTATGATTAAATTCCTAGAAAAATTACCTGCATCGAGAGAGTGAGAACCCTTCATGTCATCTTACAAATGTTTGCTGCACAATTAGTAATACTGTCAATACAATTAGCATCATAGAATAATTCTTGTAGACTTGTACGGCGTTATAAAGTAAATCTAATTAGCTAGTATGGTACTTCATTGGTGCATCTGATTGCGGGGCACAGCGTAGGATATACAAATTTAGCTCAGCTCATAGTGTATGGTGTCCCCTTGCTTTCTTGCAGTGCACACATAAAACACTAGGCATAAATCTGATATAGCCAACCTGGATGAAAATAGGGGCTCACCCCTACTGAGCAGCAGAGAAGTGCATACTTCTACACCAAAAAGGGAATTGAGACAAAGTCCACTGCACAGAACCACTCTTACAATTCCTCTTAACATTATATGGCTGGATGCAGAAAGAATGATGTCACAAGATTTCCATGTAAACTCAAATTTTGGAAAATGTGTTGTAGGTGCGAGAATGGTTCGTTTGCCATCCCAATGATATGGATGATGTTCGCATGTGTATAGCAACCAAACAAGTTACCGAGCTTGCTTATTGAAGTAATTGAATTACTTCTTTTCTATAAAATAGGCAAGGAATCACAAAGCCGACTGGGTTTCTGGTTTTTGTGGAGGTTACTTACAGCTGGAGCCAAAGTCACTTTGGGTCACCAGTTTTTACAAGAAATGTAGCATTTTATTGAAAAGAGCATGTATGTATCATCGAAACGTCAATGCATTTTTGCATTTTGGTTATATCAAAGGATAACTCTTACTGGTTTTGAGAGGTATCTTCTTCGTAAAACCATTTCTAAAAAAAAAAATGTTATGATGACGATGCTAAATGAAGTCATCGGTATCGTCGTGGTCGTCACCATCATCTGCTTTTGTCAGGCGCGGATCCAAGGGGGGGGGGGGGGGCTTCAACCACCCCCCCCCCCTTTTTCGTCACATCAACAATAACACAATAAGAAATACATTAAATGTTTATGTACGAGAATATTCAAGGGGGTATTTCAGGCTCATCCTTTCTCTCACAATATAAATCTAAATACCGAACCTCGTATGATATTATTATTAAGCCCCTAAATACTTTCCTGCCGCATTGCGTTCGCCATAACAGCGTTGGGAGTTGCAACTCCCTGGCCGCAACATCAGGATTTGAATAATGTAAATACTGTCGGCATAGGCGTACGGGAGCATTTCGGTTTGGGGGGGAGCAGAGGATTCTCTGCCCGAAAAATGTAATTCTGCCCGAAAGACTATCTAAGCGGAGCGCCACCGTAGGTTGGCGCGGAGCGTACAGAAAATTTTGAAAAATCGCAACCCCTCAGACAGTCAAGATGGCCTTTCCCAGGCTTATAAGCAGAATCAAAGCCTTCGATATTTTAAACTTTCTTTTGCAATAAAATTTTCACCAAAAACGAGCAAATCTACAAAAGGGTCAGAAAACTTCCAGATGAAGTGTACCACTACTATTGGATGACTACATTAAGCTATAATAAGTAATTAGTGCTTAGTAAAGAACAGTTTTGTTTGACCTAACGTTACTACTAGGGAACACTAGCCGTATCTTAGGCTATACGTACACCAGCACGGCGGTATATTGCGCAATTAGGCAGTTTTGTAATCATTCTCTTAACATTTAACTTTTCACTTGGGCGAATTGACTTCGTATAACAGAATAACAATTCAAATATATCACATAAGCCAACCTACGTATAAAAATCAAGGGGAAAGGGCGTTGACAAGGCACTATTCATATATTGTTTCAACGTACAACTACGAGTTGCCAATGTCATCCCCTACTGGTAGGGTACAGCAACTCAACTTTGTAATTGTTCAATGGCGCAACCATTCGACCAAATGTAATCGAGAGCAACCAAAGCTATTAGCAAACATAACGTTACTTGTCTAACAGCCGGACATTCCAAACGAATCGCTGCAACATTGTCGTCTCAACGAGAAGCTGGTTAACTTTTTAACTAACTGATTGACCCAGCCAGAAATTGAAAGTCAACCTTGGCTTGTGAAGACCTTCCACTCGATTCCAGTGACCGCAGATTTCTTTCCAAGCAACATCAGAGGTTGAAGTTAGAGGACCAACCTTTACTCAGCCGAAGCCTAGCCGAAGCTCTTTGAAAAGTTTAGGTTTAACTTTAATTAGTATTCAGTGCTTAGTTTAGCCACTGCTTAGCCATAGTTTAGGATATCCTGTTAGTTCCGCAAACTAGGTTAGGCCTAGTAATTTGTTCGTTAGCCTAGCCTACTGGTAGATTAGAAATCGCGTAAACCATACACAGACTAGCGACGCCGAACGAGTCAAGCCAACGGTCAGACAGTCAAATCGCAACTGCTCGAAAAGAGTTTCCTTCTCTTACGTTTTATGTTGGACGTTACATGACGTCATCAGGATTTGAATACTAATTAGCTACAAGTCATGACTTTGAAAGTCAATTATCTCAGAAACTAGTAAAACATACTTTTGGTGCCTGATTCCGAGTGAACTTACGGTGAAAAGTGAGGATTTTAGTCCATTTTATGAAATGTCTAAAACGGGTTTCAAATGCTCTGGAAAATCGTTCAGCATTTATTCGATATCGTTTAAAAGTAGGCCTACTCTTTTTTACTTCAGTAGAGAGAAAATTTTGTTTTCTATCTACCGATACCAGTTTTGAAATATAAAATATTCTCAATGAGTCAGGTACTCGCTAAATTCGACCACGAATCGATTATGGCGCCCAGTGAGTATATACAGTATTGTAGGCCTATCTTAGCGAAATGAACAGTGGCGGATCCAGAGGGGGGTGAGGGTATGCGTACCCTCCACCGGGATGGTAAAAAATGTATTTATAGCCAGGTTAATTGTAACCTAGGCCTAATTACTTTTTAAGAATACAGTGATAGTTGTTACATTATTTGATTACCGTATTTTTGTGTCATACTCTTCAATAAAATGTAAATTATAACGTTTCTATCTTCCGTATCATTTGCTAAATTCCCGTTATGTTTACACATTGCGCAATGACGAATTCTAAATCAGCGTTTTCCGCCAACGGCCTTTGGTAACGCTGTTTGTGACATCGCATGTGTGTCTACGACTGACCCGGATAATAGGCCAATCGTTTATACGAAGGTTATACGGGATGTTGCAGAGTGTGTAGGCGATACGAGTTGAGATATGAACAAACTTAAGAAGATTTAGTTCTGATTCAAGATGATTGGCGGTTTTATCCCGTTCGATCAAAAGCCGTCAAAAAGAAAAGAATTATTAAAATTTAACTATTTGCAGATTGACGCACGTGCTCGTCTTCTGAGGTCTGCTGCACCAGTGTGTGAATGCGACCAAAACTTGCAGGCTCGGAGCATTCATGTCTCGGGGTGATCGGAACACATGCAATCCCCTGATTGGTTAAAAGTTGTGACGCACCAAATTAGATAAATATTAAGGAATGTGCTGATCTAAATAATCAATAAGGAGGCTGTAGAGGGTAAATTGGCCACACATTGAAAATATGGGATGCAGCATACACGTGGAACCAGGGCGGGGTAGTTTGCCACGTTCACCGGTAACACGTGGCCGGGAACAGGAAAGGCCATGGGAATCTAGGACAAGAGGAAGGGAGAGTTGCTCGTAAATAACAAGATGGTGTTCCTGCTAAAGGCCAAGGAGGGTACACCATACTACATGACACTACGTACCAGTTGCGTAGCTACGGGGGGGGGGGGGGCAAGTCCCCCCCATGGAAAATTATCTGGGGAAATTTGATGAAATTGGGTGAATTTGATAAATTTTCTTATTCTAATAGAAATTTCTCAAAATTTTTGTTAGAATAAGATATTGTGAGATATTTCTCATACATAAAACGTATTTTCATGCAACAAATAACACACATTTTGTCAGTTTCGCATGAACCGGTCCTACTCGCGTTCCACATGAACGTCCTCGCCGCGTAGCAGACCGAATGTTCTCGTGTACACGCGCGGGTGTTATGATCAGTGCATTTCAGTGCACAGACGGCTGTTATTCAGGAATTTAACAACAACTGATACAGTACAACGAACACTGAAAGGCTGTAAACCCAAACTTGTTCCCTTGTACACAGTCTCTGCGTTGCACGCATTGGGAATTCAGTAAAGGGATGTGAAGACTGACAAGTCACTAACGTAGACCCCCGAGGTTATATTGTCCTACAAGCTGGTAGCGGGAGGGGTTTAAACTATACCGAATTTACTCTGTGTACATAACGATGGACGGGGCTGAAACAATCCATGGCCAACGATAAACTTAACGTAGGTCTAGAAATTAGAATGAACAGGATCCATAGGCATACTTATATTTTGTTGCTTAGCCTTATTCTTGGAGACTTACAGGCTAGTTCGGGAAAATAGCTTAAGATTCTTCGTATAAGTCAGGAAAATGCTATTTCCGGCCATCTGAGGGGTCTGGTTTTCGAAATTTTCTCCGCGCTCCGCGCCAACAAATGGTGGCGCTCCGCTTAGATAATCTTTATGATAAAATAACGTTTTGTGGCCAAGAAAAACCACAATCCTGTACTGTTCAATGCTCTTTTATTTTGACTCCTAAAAGTGTGCAAATTTAATGAAAAGTTTTACTTCGTAAGGTAGCATAAATGGCATAAGAATGCATGAAAAGACACAAAAGTTTGTTTTATCCTCATGAACCACCACGATACAACTTTTAACACTGTTCCTGTCAGAGTCGAAAATCTTGCACCATTTTGCATCTGGGCTCCTTGAAAACGTCAAAAATTTTCCCGACATCCCTCACCTTAGACCATACTGCATACCCTCCCCCCCCCCCCCTTCAGAGAAAGCCTGCTTACGCCACTGCGTTACTACATACAATTAAACCAGTTATTGTTTAACAAAATAATATACTTTGTTATTTCCGATTGCTCTATGTTATACTTAAATATTAAAATGCACGTAATATTACAAAATGACATGGTAATGTTGTTATACTTGTAAATTTGCATATTTTATATGAAATACATACACATTGACCGGGAAAAGTTTTGGAGAAATTTCATACCTTTGCTCCCCTCTGGAAAAAATCCTAGCTACGCCACTCCTACGTACAATTTACACATGACATAGCCATGTTGCCTAAAACCGTGTGACGGTAATAGAGTACACCCGGTATTAAATTCACATTGACCGTATTGTCCGTTGAAGTAATAATTACCCACACTTTCAAGAACATGTTTTGAAAGCTTGGGAGTTTCATAGTGGCTTAAAATATTGAAACATTTTGCACCATGTTGCGCCCTTTTTTCTTAGACATCCAGGCGGGGCAGAGGGCTCTGAAAATGAAGAATTCGGAAATTTGCCAATTGTGAGACCTACTGTGTGGTTTTGACAACCCATGAAATTACGAAATTCCCAATCAATTTTCTCTAATAAGCTCCATATTCGTCATTATTTGATTAAAGAAAGCAAAATTTTCCGCGCGCTTCGCAAATTGCAATTCCTTAGCAGAAGTGCTCGCTTCTACTCCACTTTGACAGTTTGGTAATCTTTTCCGAGCTCCTAGTGTGACAAAATCGTAAATTTGCTACACTTGTGACACCAGATCACCAGGTGACACCGTTAATCATATACAGTGCTATTTTCATAAATTTTCTTTCATAGAATTCCATGTTTTCTCCAATATAAACTCAAAAAATTTCGTCGGAGAGCCTCATTACATAGGCGTTGGATAACATTATGTAGCAACAACGATCTTTGGTCGCCGCCCAACCTCAGATTTGCCGATAGAAAATGCAAATTCTTCAGTAATCCCCCAACTGTTCAAATTTCCTTGCAGGACACCCAGCGTCCAAATGTCTCTGCAACACAAGCTCCATATTTTCAAATATTTGAAATGCTCCTAGTACAGTGTTAATCACACTTAAAAATATGGTAAAATTTGGATGCTTGCCTACCACCCCCATTTCCCATTTCCTGAATCCTTATAGGCATCAGACACTAAACAACGTACATACCTATGATGGCGCTTTGCTCAGTGTACATTTGATACCCAACCACATGCAGACCCCCACTGAAATTCCTGGATCCACCGCTGGAAATGAACGTTAATGGTCGTCCTATATGTGTAACGTTACAACAACAGCCTAATTCAACCTCACCTGTTCTTTTTTTTTTTCGGAGAAAATGGTGTGATACTTGCTCCTTCGACATTTTTGCAACAAATTGTTTGTTTTAATGCCACTTACAAATTAAACTAATCAGTAGTGTTGCACTGGTACACTCGTTTGAATGTAATCTTAGCCGAGTAGGCCTGTATACATGCACATTATAATGTCATATCATGGTAAGCTCTGTACATACTAAGCAACTCATGTATCTTGTTGGCACTAAAACAGTGAAAATCACCTCTCTGTAAAAAAATTGGGCCGACTAAAAGGCTGGTTTAAAAGTCTTTATGGCAGGAAAGTGTATCAACTTCAGTCCAATGTTCTTTTTTTGAAAAAAAAAAAAAAAAATTATGCATAGCCATGCACACTCAGTCAGCACAATAGAAGAGAATAAATGAGGGGCCTTTCTAATTGGGTACATGCTTAGACAGGAAGGGCCATGCAGGAAAGATCATCAGCACAATGTTTAACAAGTGCCCTTGGTTTTTCTCATTCACTCTGGGTAAAAATGAAAAATTCTGCAGGCAATATCAAGGTTCCGAGAGAAGAAATGTAGCACGTCAGCTGAAAGGCTTATTTGCAAATGGATCTTCCTTTGAATTCCTTGTGAATTTCCCTACACATGAATGATGGTCCTAAAAATTACCTGACGATGGTTTGACTGCTAGGATAATAATTCATCGCTATACTGTCGTATTGTGATCAGACGACTGAATGTTCCAAACTCATTTCTACTAAGCCAGTTTAGGGGGACATATGCTCCAGGTTTACAAATTTCTTTCTGAAAGGAATCCCCTTTAGACTTGTAGTTATTTAAGGGTTCAAAGTAATTCTCGGGTGCGTGGGCATTGTAAAAAGCTGGAAAAGTCTTTTGCAAGGCTTGACATTACAACTTTTAGTTTCTCCCATAGAGTTGTCAACGAGTGGAATTGTCTCCGTCAGTTCACTGCTTTATAGGGTTAACATTGACAAGTTCTTCCATGACTGTGGTAGAATATGATTGTATAGGGCTGTTGTCAAGCTTTGAAGGTTTGACTTTTGATTAGGGCTTGGACTTCAGGGCATCTTATTGGGCCTTGGCCCTCCTTTTCCCTTCAACCTGTTATGTTATGTTAGTTGGCATAAAAATTCAAAGATGCCGTGTTTTCATGTCCTGGGTGATTTTAATTTTAACAAAATTGACTGGACCAGTAGGTTACACAAGGAAAGTGGTGGCTGTTTATCCAATTACTCAGGTAATTTACTTCTGGACATAATTAATGACTTTGCTGCTGACCAACTTGTGAATTTCCCACTAGAGGGGATAGTACACTTGACTTGGTTATCTCAAATATTCCTAGTCAATACACTGATGTTAGTGCCATCGATTCTCCAAGTGATCATGAGGGTATCTCTTGTAAATTGAAGTGTTTGTTTCCTGATTTTAAGCAACCTCGTAGGCTCATTTTACAGTACTCTAAGGGGAATTTTGTTGCTATGAGGGAGGACACCCGGGGTTTCTCATCTACCTATTTCAACGGGGGGGGGGGGGGGGGGAGATAATCGTACTGTGGAAGAAAACTGGCAACTCATTAAGTCCTTTCTTGAAAGAACTGTGAAGGATGATATTCCCACTAGATTGGCCAAATCCAGAAAATCTCTTCCATGGATAACCGACAATATTCGCAGGTTATTTAGGCGTAGGAACAGATTGCATGCCCTTTTTAAAAAAAAAAACCCGGAAGGCTGGTATTTATGGGAGATGGGCTCATCTGCGAACTAAAATCAAAAAAGAGATTCACACCTTTCATAAAAAGTACATTAATGGAATGATCGGCGATATCAAAGCTGATGCCAAACCCTTCTGGACATATATTAATGGTCAGAAGAAAGATAGACATAATCTTCCCCCTCTTAAGACCGATGAAAAGCTAGCTGTCACTGTCTTGGATAAAGTTCGAGCTCTCAATAACCAGTTCTGTAGTGTATTCACTAAAACAGTGTTTCATACTGTTCCCCTCATTAGGCCAACGTGTAAGAGAATGAATGATATAACTATATCCACCTTTGGCGTTAAAAAGCTTTTGGATGGTCTTAAAATCAATAAGGCCATGGGACCAGATGGCATCCATCCTTGGGTCCTGAGAGAGATTGCCACTGATTTTGCACCTGTTCTAAGCCATCTCTTTCAGCAATCCCTTACAAAAGGATGCATTCCAGAGGATTGGAAGACTGCAAATGTTTGCCCTATTTTCAAAAAAGGTGACAGTTCCCTACCTTGTAATTACAGGCCTGTTTCTCTTACATGTGTCTGCTGTAAATTGTTAGAACATATTATTGCCTCAAACCTTATGAACCATTTTGAAATACATAACTTACTCTCTCCCACCCAGCACGCCTTTCGTAAGTCTCATAGTTGCGAAACACAACTTGTGTCGATAATTGAGGACTGGGCTTCCTCCCTTGATGCCCATAAACAAATCGATGTGTTTATCTTGGATTTTGAGAAGGCCTTCGATACTGTTCCTCATGAACTGCTTAAGACCAAGCTGTATACACTTGGTGTTTCAAATCAGATTCTTCGTTGGGTTGATGACTTTCTTGGTGATCGTAAACAATCTGTTGTTGTGAATGGAACCTGGTCTCCCCCGATGCAAGTTCTGTCTGGAGTTCCCCAGGGGTCTGTCCTAGGACCGATTCTCTTCTTGGTTCATATCAATGATATCGTCGATGGCGTTTCTTCCAAGGTTCGTCTTTTTGCCGATGATTGTGTCTGTTACCGTATTGTTGAGTCCGATGAGGATTGTCATCCACTTCAGAATGACATCATGCAGTTGGGGCTGTGGGCTTCCACGTGGGGCATGAGATTTTAGCCCACTAAGTGTAGCGTTATTACTTTTGCTCGGAAAAAAGTCCCATACTTTTTAGGTATGTTCTAAATAGGATTGAGCTCCGGATGGTAGATAGTATTAAGTATCTCGGAATTACCATCACTAAAGATCTGAACTGGGAAAAGCATATCCAAAATATCTGTAACAAGGGAAATAAGATTCTTGGTATTTTGTATAGAAACCTATCTTCCTGCCCTGGTGATGTCAAGTTAATGGCTTATAAAGGAATCCTTCGGCCTGTGCTGGAGTACGCCAGTAGTGTTTGGGACCCCCACCAGGTTTACCTGCGCGACAAGCTTGAGAGTATACAAACACGGTCTGCTAGATTCATTGCCTCTGACTATTCTAGGGAGCCAGGATCAATGACCAAGCTCCTTAAGGAGCTAAATCTTCTGCCCTTAACTGATAGGCGGAGAAAAAGTAGATTGATCCTTTTTTCCAAAGGTGTGTTTGGTCAGGCTCATTTACCTGTTGATTGTCTTCAGCGGCCTACTCGTAGAACCCGTTTAATCCATGACCTTCATGTCTGTCTCCCACATACTAGTACTAACTGTTATAAATTTAGCTTCCTGCCTCGAACTATTAAGGATTGGAATGGTCTCCCCCTGAATGTAATGAGGGTTGCCTCTGTCCATAAGGACCCTATTACCTTTATTACTGGGCATATTTAGCCTCTCGACGCATGCGTTGTGAAAGAATGTCCTTTGGATGTGTCACCTTTTTTGAAGAAGAAGAAGTTTGATGTGCATTGTAGCTGAAACAGGGCAATATAACTATGCAGAGTGCTATATACTTTGCCCAATGATTCAGAAATGTATATAATTAATGTTACAAATCTAGGAGTGAATTAACAGTTTTCACTTCATTGAGTGCCACATTGATGAGCATTCATTTTAAAACTAAACTGACCACTGCCAGTGAATATCATGGCAGCATCATAATCACTGTCTGTTAATCAGTAGTTACTGTATTTTAATTAATGCAGTTTAGCACCACATCAAGGTGAGCTTTTGGGACAATTCAACTACTCAGCCAGTATAAGAATTAAGTTCGAGGGATGGTAGTAACTTTTCAAATAAAAATTATATAACCTGTATGCTATACAGCCAGTCACAGCACTTATTCCTGAATTTCCTGTCTCCACTGAAACCACTCCTTAAGTTGGCCAGTAGTTTTAAAATGCAAATCACAGTTAAGATGGCTGTACATAATTGGCCACTGGGTAAGGTTTTTCAATGATATAGGCTTATGACGGGCTAGAAATTGTATAGAACCCAAAGCTTGCTCTATATAGCCTTTGGGACTATAGAAATATACAATTTGTGAATATGTCTGACTGAAGTTGAACCCTCTAAATTTGGGGCTTTTTAATCCAGGTTGACTTGGCCAAGAATTCATACACCCACACAGTCCCACTCCTAGGTTTACTTCACAACTAAGTAAGTAGCAAGCAAATTGACAACATGCTAAATTTATCACTCCCAATAAGTGAGTAATGAGCAGTTTCCAGTTTGGTTTCACCGATCGGCCCTTTGCCAGAGTGTTGGGAGGACTTTGGAAAAAGTATAGTAAGTAACAAGCCCCCACTTCTCGCGCTATTTTCCTCCTTTCACTGACCAAAATTGCAATGCTTTTGGATATGCCATGAAAAATGAAGCTTCAAATTTCTTGGACTGGAAGTCTTCGAACAACAATGGAAGTTTGTTAGATTGTAATGGTTACCTGTCCTGCTGTCCCCACACTCCACAATATAACAGTTGTACATTATAGTGTTATGGCCGATGTGGTCAGCCGTATTGGAATAGAACTAATACCTTAGGCTGTAACGTTAACGTGTATACATTAACCGTATGCATAGTACATACTACATATATATTGTACGGTAAATACCCCTTCGAGTTTAGCAGTTGTTTACAAAACAATTCGTAAATTAAACTACGTAATTTTGATATCAACAGAAAGCCTTTACTGTTATCTTTAGACTTCGATACAAAAACATCGTTTTACATCCCTCAATGAGGTAGCCTAGTGTAAGGTCCTAAACTGAGACATAAGAATCGACTGCCTCTTTTCGCGGGAACGTATTTTTGTGTTATATGTTTGAAAAATCCTTAAAAATCTTTGATTTCTAAGAGAAGGAAAGATCAAAATGTCCATTTACCGTGTAGTTGTTGCCGTTCACACGCCTACTTGAAAATTATTCAACATGTACAACAGACCCCTGTCAGTCACGGTTCCGCGAAATCTCATTTGCACAGACTTACAAGTAGGCGGGAATACCGCTAGAGAAGTGGTCACGTGACTCGTTAACTCTACAGCTGCGTGTATACTGCAGAACTCAGATCACAGCCATTTCTAGCGGCTACTGTTATAGTGCGTAAACTAGGCAACCGGTATACCGTGATTGATATCCTTGCGACGTAACCAAAAAGCTTACCGCGTGGTGTACTGCATATGCAGTGCTAATTTGCTGACAATTTACTCAGCCTCGTCGTCAGTCTTCAACTCTCAAGATTACTTAGAACCTAAACATTGATGATATTCATTTTATGATTCTTTCTGTGATTTTTGTTTTGTTTTGTTGATATATTATTGTGATTTGCAGATCTTTTTATCATTGAATTAACTTAGGCCTACCAGCTAAGTTAAGGCTACTCGTCACTTGCATGTTCTTCTGTTGCCACAATTGTTTACATCACTTATGTCGATAAAGATGACAATTTATGCAGGATCCCCTCTACTGTGGATTTATTCCTCCTTCATATGGGTATGTTAATAGTACTTCACAGATGTACCCGCAGCATGTTGGGCCTGCGCCCATATCATGCAAAGAAGACTGTTCTTTTGCTAAAGGTTTAGCAGATTTAAAAGCGCAGGTGGCCAATTTAACAAGACTTGTAAGAAGTTCTATTTCTTTTAATTGGTGTACCAATCATTCTTACCCCAGGCAAAACTCACTGGGACATTATTATGATCAGGAAATTAGGAATAGATCAAGGAAGTCCTGAATCTAGTAGGAAATCTGACAGGTATGCTTACAGGTCAAACAACCAACACAGTACCTGTACAGGCCCAGATATGAGAGTTATAATTCTATTTTGTGTGGTGATGAAGGAGAATTGCCATGCATTAATGTAAGTGTTAATGCTGTTGATGTCAAAGCATTGGTGGATACAGGTGCTACAGTATCCGTCATTGATAATGTTTTAAAGAAGCATCCAGTCCTCAAAAATGTCCCTGTGGTACCAATAAAAATGACTATGTACTCCTCTTCGCAGGATACTTTATCTGTATCTGGTTTTATTGAAGTCAATGTATCTACAACCAGCAGTTCTTAATTTTTGTAAGTTAGTGGTATTCAGGTTTCTTTACCAAAATTTGGTAATTGGATGTGAATTCTTAGCAGAATTTAATGTTTGTATAAAGGTTGGAAACAGAAGTGTTGTTTTCCAAAATTTTTGAAGAATTACCCTTTATCTCAGAAAGCAAGGTGTCCAACCCCCAAGTTTCCAACATGTTTGCTGATGAGCAGGACTACATCAGTTCTGTCACAGCTAACCAATGTTTTCATGATACTGTTAATATGTCTTTTGAACCTAGAGACTTTAATGAGTGTGTTTGAACTATTACAGTCAACAATGAGGTTTAACTCTTAAAATGTGAAGAAGATGTAAAAAGTATAAGAAGTAAAGATGTTCCTACACAAATCACAAGATCATAACTAAGTAATGAGAATCATTTTCAAGTAACGGTTGTTTGTGGTGATAACAAAAAGATTAATGTGAACCATTCTCTTGATATTGAATTATTTCATGATGATGGTGACAAAGAAAGTTTCATGTTAAGTAGCATTTCTGATGAAGCTTCATGGACAATGTCAGACTTTCACTTATTTGAAAGTATTTGTTGTGTTATACTTAACCGTAAGAAAGCACTTAGGTGCCAGAGGCAAGACTCAGATGTGTCCACAGTAATTAAGTAGTGTGAACATAATGGAAAACCAACATTTAACAAAGTGAAGTACAATAGTCTATACTTGCAAAAATTGTGGCATGTGTTTGATACTCTTTTCATAGATGATATGCAATCAAGTACATAAGGTACTGAAACATTTGCATCAGAGATCTCAATGTGGTCATTCAAGTGCCAAGAGAATTAGTGCTACAGCCCAGCAAAAGTTGTATTGGCCATTTATGGTAAATGATATACATGAATATTGCAAGAAGTGCAGTGGTTGCAAAGCAAAAAGACACTCCGAGGCCACTAAGGATGCAGGTAGTGCAAGTTATGCAATCAAATAAGAGAGTGCAAGTTTCAACACAAAGCAGAAACCGTATGAAATTGGTGATTAAATTTGGGCAGATGATGTAACTCTCGAAGGTGAGTTTGTTCTGTGCAAAGGCGTAATGAATGTGGGAAAGATCATGAGTAATGATACTCTTTATGACCTTCATGACTTGAGTTACTGCACCAAACCAGTTAAGGTTTTCCATTACTCCAGGTTGAAACCTTTCCAATCACCCTTCAGTTTAGGCAGAGGCAGAGAATGCGGTGAATATGCTAAGAAAGGTGGGCCGTCTAATGTTATGCCTTGGTCTGAGAGAGTTTAGGGCAGAGTCTCTTGCAGATCGAGATAGAACCCTGATGATATATATGAAATCAGAGTGGGATGAGCATGTAGAACATATTGGCTTCTATATTTTATGATTAAAACTTTAACATTTAATGCATTTCTTTGAGTATTATATTTTAATTTTTTTTTGCTCCATTTTAGAAGTTGATTGTTATAAATATTTTCTTTTGAAAGAGGGCAGTATGTTCAAAAATTTCAATCATCTTCATGTAAGAAACTGGTACCCCTGCTTGGATCTAAATTCATTCTGCTGCTTCTTCTGGAGAGAGAAGAGACGTCTTCTTTCTCTTGGAAATCAAATAAAAAAATATTTGTCATGAATGTTAAACTTGAATGAAAGTTATACCTGGTGGTTAAAGAGCTGAAAGCATTTGGAAAGGATGTATTAATATTGTAGTTGATTATGTGTATTGTTATTTTGGTATTACCAGTTACTGATTTTGATTTAGAGAATGGTTGTATTACAGTATTACCAGCACTAGTGTGATTTTTCACTGTCTGTGGTATTTTAACGATTGATTATTTCTTATGTTGGAGTTAACTGCGCTCCTATCATTAAATCGCATCTTAAAGCGACGGCAGCAGTGTTGGTTCTTTAATCAAGTAAATTTGTGCCGATTTTGAAAGCTATAGGGTCTGCTGCGTTCAGGAGGAAGAAGAAGTACTTCTGTCCGAGTTGTGGTGGGCAGCCATGATCAGCCCGTGATCAGCCCGTGGTATAGCTAATTGATCGCTGATCCTCTTCATCTCGGCCCTCGTCTCTCTCGTGTAGGTGCAAGCTTGTAATGGTTGAAGATAGTGGTTGTTGTTTTTATCGTGTGGCAGCCAGAAGATATAGGATCCACAATTCAAGTTTCATTTTCAGTTTACTTTTTCATTTGTATTATAGTGGTGTTCTAAGTTTAAGAGAAAGTTGTTTTGTAATTACAATATGATCTTACATGCACTGCACGGATTGTTACTTGAATAGGAAAGTACGAAAGTCATGAGATTAGTTTGATACATAGCATAAGGTTATAGATTGGCAGTAGCTGAAATTGAGAGATGGTTTTCAGAAAAAAAGAGACTCCTTGCAGGTGGTTATGCAGATAAGAAACCAGATTATTCTTCTAAGATAACATGTATTTTAAGTGATAGTCTTTCATATTTTATGGAGAGCAAAATATTAAGATGGTTGATGTCTTTTCTTGAGACATTTATCAAGTTCTTTTCAGTAAAAACACAGACAATTTTCAAGGTATATTTGGGTACTATTGGTTTCGATGAAAGAGAAACTTATGCGGTCGTGCATGAGTGTATGTGTGTGTGTGTGTGTGAATTTTTTTTTTGCTAATATCTCCTAAGCAGCTCGGCCGATTTTCTTCAAATTTTGTAGGAGGGTACCCTAGGTAGAACCACTGTACATATTGCATAAACGGAAGTGAAGGTCAAAGGTCAGAGGTCAAAGATCAAATTTGGCGAAAATCATATTTTTAACTATATCTGTAATGGAACTTCGCACTGACATGAAACTTTGCACATGTCATGAAAATATATAGAACTACCAAAATATATGGTAACCATGGCAAAAGGTATCAAAGGTGATGGAAGGGGAAGTGTCTACTTTTAAGACCATATTGGAACATTCCCCGAGGAAAAAAGTTTGGCTTCGCATATATTTGAAGTTTTATATTTTATTTAAGTTGCCATAGGCGTACGGGAACGTATCAGTTGGGGGGGGGGGGCAGAATTGTTTTTTGTCCAAATAAATGTAGTCCTGCCCGAAAGACTATCTAAGTCGAGTGCCCAGAATATTTTGAAAAATTGATAACCGTCCAGACATCAGGAAATGGCATTTCCCGGGCTCGTAACTAGAATAAAAGAAGTCATTACTTTCAGACTTGTTTCGCAATAAAATTTTCGCTTCATAATACAGCCCCAAAACGAAAAATAATTTTAAGCACGCATTGTTCTAAAAAGTAATCTGCTCGACCAAAATAAGTAAATCTATGCGGAGCGCCACCATCAGTTAGCGCGGAGCGTGCAGAAAATTGTTAAAAATCTAGCCCCTCAGATAGCCGGAATAGCATTTCCCAGACTAGTAACTAGAAATGAGTAGTCGTTATTTTGAGCTTTCCTTTAAAATGAAAGTTTCACTTCAGTAGAGAAACCCCAACTTGCTAAATGATCAGAAAAATACCAGATAAAAGGTACCTCTACAACTAGATGTAATGGTCTTGTCTCTTTTCGGGGGAAATATGCAACGGAATTGAAAACATACTGTAATGTTTTTTACTGTGCAAAGAATCTTCGTTGAATTCAATTACAAGGTCCACGAAAAAGATGATTTTTTGGTTTCGATGATAAGAGAAACCTATGCAATCATGATGGCGTGTGTATGTATGTATGTGTGTGTGTGTATGTGTGTGTGTGTGTTTGTGACACTTTGCTTGTTAGCACGATATCTCAAGATAGAAATGTCTGACAATTTTCAAACTTGATACATGGATGCCCCATGTTGAGAGGAAGAACCCTATTGTTTTGGCGCAGGTCAAAGGTCATCTGGGGTCAGCAGGGGTCAATTTCTGAAAACTTTGTTAGCACAAAATCTCAAGATAGGAAACTTGGATAGATTTCATATTTGGTATGTGGATGCGTTATGGTCAGAAGATGGTCCCTATTGTTTTTGGTGGAGGTCAAAGGTCATCTGGGGTCACCGGGGGTCAAAGTCTGAAAATCTCGTTAGCACAATATCTCAAGATAGGAAACTTGGATAGATTTCATATTTGGTATGTGGATGCGTTATGGTCAGAAGATGGTCCCTATTGTTTTTGGCGGAGGTCAAAGGTCATCTGGGGTCAGCAGGGGTCAATTTCTGAAAACTTTGTTAGCACGATATCTCAAGATGGGAAACTTGTATGGATTTCATATTTGGTATGTGGATGCGTTATGGTCAGAAGATGGTCCCTATTGTTTTTGACGCAGGTCAAAGGTCATCTGGAGTCACCGGGGGTCAAAATCTGAAAATCTCGTTACACAATATCTCAAGATAGGAAACTTGGATAGATTTCATATTTGGTATGTGGATGCGTTATGGTCAGAAGATGGTCCCTATTGTTTTTGACGGAGGTCAAAGGTCATCTGGGGTCACCAGGGGGTCAAAGTCTGAAAATCTCGTTAGCACAAAATCTCAAGATAGGAAACTTGGATAGGTTTCATATTTGGTATGTGGATGCGTTATGGTCAGAAGATGGTCCCTATTGTTTTTGACGCAGGTCAAAGGTCATCTGGGGTCACCGGGGGTCAAAATCTGAAAATCTCGTTAGCACAATATCTCGAGATAGGAAACTTGGATAGGTTTCATATTTGGTATGTGGATGCGTTATGGTCAGAAGATGGTCCCTATTGTTTTTGCGGAGGTCAAAGGTCATCTGGGGTCAGCAGGGGTCAATTTGTGAAAACTTTGTTAGCACGATATCTCAAGATGGGAAACTTGGATAGATTTCATATTTGGTATGTGGATGCGTTATGGTCAGAAGATGGTTCCTGTTGTTTTTGACGCAGGTCAAAGGTCATCTGGGGTCACCGGGGGTCAAAATCTGAAAATCTCGTTAGCACAATATCTCAAGATAGGAAACTTGGATAGATTTCACATTTGGTATGTGGATGCGTTATGGTCAGAAAATGGTCCCTATTGTTTTTGGTGGAGGTCAAAGGTCATCTGGGGTCACCGGGGGTCAAAGTCTGAAAATCTTGTCAACACAATATCTCAAGGGAGGAAACTTGGATAGATTTTATATTTGGTTTGGTGATGCATTATAGTCAGAGGATGGTCCTTATTGGTTTTATTGAAGGTCAAAGGTCATCTGGGGTCACCGGGGGTCACCGGGGGTCAAAGTGTGAAAATCTTGTTCGCACGATATTTCAAGATAGGGAACTTGGATAGATTTCATATTTGGTATGTGGATGCGTTATGGTCAGAAAATGGTCCCTATTGTTTTTGACGGAGGTCAAAGGTCATCTGGAGTCACCGCGGGTCAAAATCTGAAAATCTCGTTAGCACAATATCTCAAGATAGGAAACTTGGATAGGTTTCATATTTGGTATGTGGATGCGTTATGGTCAGAAGATGGTCCCTATTGTTTTTGACGCAGGTCAAAGGTCATCTGGGGTCACCGGGGGTCAAAATCTGAAAATCTCGTTAGCACAATATCTGAAGATAGGAAACTTGGATAGATTTCATATTTGGTATGTGGATGCGTTATGGTCAGAAGATGGTCCCTATTGTTTTTTGCGGAGGTCAAAGGTCATCTGGGGTCAGCAGGGGTCAATTTCTGAAAACTTTGTTAGCACGATATCTCAAGATGGGAAACTTGTATAGATTTCATACTTGGTATGTGGATGCGTTATGGTCAGAAGATGGTTCCTGTTGTTTTTGACGCAGGTCAAATGTCATCTGGGGTCACCGGGGGTCAAAATCTGAAAATCTCGTTAGCACGATATTTCAAGATAGGGAACTTGGATAGATTTCATATTTGATACGTGGATGTGTTATTGTCAGAAGATGATTCATATTGTTTTTGGTGGCAGTCAAAGGTCATCTGGGGTCACTGGGGGTCAAAGTCTGAAAATCTTGTCAACACAATATCTCAAGGGAGGAAACTTGAATAGATTTCATATTTGGTTTGTGGATGCATTATAGTCAGAGGATGGTCCCTATTGGTTTTGGTAAAGGTCAAAGGTCATCTGGGGTCTCCGGGGGGACAACAATATCACAAGGTAGGGAAGTTGGATAGATTTCATATGTGGAATGTGAATGGGTTAAAGTTAGGAGATGGTCCCTACAGAGATGCCAAGTATCTTGATTTAGGTGGAATAATTACCATTTTCACCCTCGATTCCGCAATTACGAATATCCCCCAAAAATTGCTCTTTTCACATGTTAAGGATCTTTGTTGAAATCTCAAAGTGTCTAGCTCCCTAAACTGAAAAGTTTAGGCTTAAATTGTATAGTTCAAATGAGCAAGTGGGCTAGTACTTTCTGCCTAGGCTTAACGTAGGAATAAGTTAGGCCTAGCCGATGCTACATCTTTCACAAAGCAGAGTCGAGTACTGAAGAGGATCAACAAAAATCCACTTGGCCAAGAACATCAAAAATGTGTAAAAGGCATTGGTAAAAAACCCTTATACAACAATCTGCAGTACTTTTGTGAGCTTTAGGTGTAAAGTTTTTCCCTGCGATGTAATTTTCTTCATCATGACTAATGTCTTGGCACTTTTGCCATTGCCTAATGTATAGCATATATGTACATTTGGAACCTATTCTACACATGTATGTTTCTGTGTAATATCCTTAGGCTAGCCTAGTGGGAAATTTAGCTTTCCTACCAATATTTTATTTGTTCTAGAACATGATATAAAGCATGCAGCAGCATATTTTGGTAGCAGGGTGGTATCTGCAGCAGGGGAAAACTTACGAATTCTCCCATATATATTAGTGTTATGAGAAGCTGTTCAAAAGTCCTCCCATATATATAAGTGTTACGAAGTGTCATTGAAAAATAATGTCTCGACTCTGCAGTATTTATGGGGTTGGTTCAAACCTCTGCACTGAAATCTAACCCTCATCAAAGTCTTAAAAGTATTATTAAACCTTTCAGCTGGAAAGGATGGGGAGAGGGTCCTTAGTTTACAGTGTTGTGAACTCTCAAGACTTTTTGCAGGTAATTATACAAAACCATCAAAACCATCATTATGTCATTTCTTAATTGTACCATGGTTTTTTAGGGTTGCCCTAGCATGAGGGGGGCCCACTTTTAAAGAAGGTTTGCATGATTCCTATTTTTCATTTCTTTAAGTCAGCTCGAAGCCTTTTGAAATTGCAATGTGTAGAGGTTAAAGGTTTTGTAGGGTCACTGGTGGTCAAAATGTGAATGACAACCTTGTTTAATAGGTGTTAACACATCTTAAAGTGGGAGACTTATAAAATAGATTTCACGTGTGGTTTGTGAATGCTTATGGTAAGAAGATGATCCCTATTTTTGGTGGGGGGGGGGGGGACAAAGGTCATGTGGGAAAACAAAATTATTTTTTGAACATGTTAGTATAACATTTGAATGAGAAGATAATGGTACATGATGGGATTATTTGAAACGGAACGTTTGTGTATCATCGAAACCTCAATGCAGTTTTGCATTCTGGTTTTTACATGACTGCATGGCCGAACTCCAGACTATAAATGGTTTTACTTCCAATGTATTTAAAAATATGGCACGTTACAATGCGCTTCAAATAAATTCTCAGTCAAACTTATGAGGGAGAGATATTCTCATACCACTTTTTATCATTATGTGTAGCTGGAAACGACATTGCCGATATTCATCACTGTTGTGAGAATTCAGTTGTCGGAGCAGCCGGGCCAGAGGACAGACCATTGGGTACTGCATGCATATGAACAGCCTCTCGTCGTTTTTGTCAGGATAATTCGGAATGGTGAGTTTCCTTGAAGAATGTGGTCTACTAGAAAGCAAAATCAAGGAGTGGCCCGAGTGACTGAAGTTTATCAGGCCCACGTCTTTTATCGAGGGTTTGTTGATGAAGGCTCCCCGACGAAGTTGGATTTTCTCAACAACAGAGGTTGGGTAGCCGTCCCTGACGGGGGCATGACCTTGCGCGCACGAATTGAAAATGGGATGAGGTTTAACAGACCTAGTAAGAAGGGATTAAAATCGCTTCACATGCTGTGACGTCGCTTCTTGAAAAAGGAACATAGACACCCCAGTACATCAAAGGCGGTATGGGGTGTAACTAATATCTGAGTTTGTTACATGATCTGTTCCCTCAAATGAGCTATGCTTTCATTGTGTTCACACTGCGTGAAAAGCAATTAACACATGCTGACTGAACTGTTAGCTAACCCAAAATGTTACGTAACTTTTTGTGTATTGGAGCACATCTTCTACTGTCAATCAATAAATCAGATATGAAACTTGACTTAATCAAGTCTGTATGTAGTGGGCTTCTTTTCCTCCCTGAAGCGATAAGAGTTAATCGGGCAGAAATGAAAGATGTAACAATAAGTAAGAGGGAACGTTTCATCATGATTTGTGCATTAACATAGCGTTAAAAAGGAAAAAAAACTACTTCTTAAAGAAAAAATCATGATCATCCATCTAGTTACTTCAGTTCTATAGGCCTACGTTTTTCATGTTTAGGCCTCCCCGAAAAAATTGCCGTCCTTCCCCGATGGGGAGGAAATGGGACAATTAGGTACATGGAATGAGGTATAACAGAACCAAGAAGTTATTTAAATTCGATTCCGAGCATTACAAAACAAAAAATATGTTTTAGATCGCTCATCCAATAACGCTTGTAGGGTTTCTTATTATATTTGTTTTATTTTCATGCCTCCCCAACGAAACCGCCGACCTTCCCCGACCGGGGGGGGGGGGGGGGTGTTCCCCGTCGGGGGCCATGCCCTCCCCTCCTCCCGCTGGCGCCACCCCTGACACAAAGTATCACTTAATTAATTGCCCATTCTCTTATGAAGTCTTGCCTACAGTGTACTCTTTATTGTGCTTTAGTAGTTGGAAGTGCGATTACGTAATCTGTGGTTTGGGAGTGGTAAAATGGCGGCAAGGTGACTTTAAAAATACTGACAACCGGTTTCCAGATAGTACGGGAGCGTAGAAGGGCCATTCAAAGGAAAAAAGAACCGTCTCGGCAAAGTGACAATTTTCGTAAAATTGACATTCTGACGACTTAATGGACTCCTTAAAATGGCAAAATTCGGAAAATTGTCATTTTGACAAGATAAAACATCCCGTCAAAATGGCAAAATTCGGAAAATTGTTATTTTGCCCAGTAAGAACATGTTGTCAAAATGGCTTCATTCCGAAATTGTCCTTTTTCTATGGAAACGTATGGAAACGTTAAGGTGCCGTCAAATTACAAACTTAGATCCTATATTATCTTAACATTTTGCAGCAAAATGAAGAAATATTCACTTATTATCGTAACATTTTGCAGTTAAGTGATGAATTACAACCTTACCATATTTCAACAATTCAACATTTTGCAGAAAATTGATGAATTACCTACTTATCACAAGTAATCAATTCAACATTTTGCAAAAAATGATGAATCACAGACTTAATGGATTTCGACAATTCGCCATTTTGCAGATAAGTGTTTAATTGCACATTTATCGGATCTCAACAATTAACCAATTTGCAGAAAAATCCCGAATTCCACACTTACCAGATGTTAGCAAATCAACATTTTGCAGAAAACTGATGAATTACTCAGTTATCGGATCTAAGCAATTCAACATTTTGCAGAAAAATATTAAATTACACATATTAAAGATCTCACCAATTCTACATTTTGCAGAAAATTGATGAATTACACAGTTAATGGATCTTAACAATTCTAAATTTTGCAGAAAATTGATGAATTATAGACCTAACGGATTTCGACAATTCACCATTATGCAGATAAATGTTTAATTACACAATTATCGGATCTCAACAATTAACCAATTTGCAGAAAAATCACGAATCCCACACTTACCAGATGTTAGCAAATCAACATTTTGCAGAATACTGATGAATTACTCAGTTATTGGATCTAAGCAATTCAACATTTTGCAGAAAAATATTAAATTACACATTTAAAATATCTCACCAATTCTACATTTTGCAGAAAGATGATGAATTATCGGATCTTAACAATTTAACAATTCGCAGAAAAATGACGAATTACGAACCTGCTTAAGATTCTATTTCCACATATTAAAGAGGTAGAATAAAGTGTGCTGTCATTGAAACTTATCAATTACACGTTTTCATACCGAAACATTTTTGTGTATCTGTGTGTTAGGGGCAATCCGACCTCTTGAGGCGGGGGGGCGTAAAACTTGCAAAGAGCCCATTTGGGGTTGTGGCAATCCCCTCTTGTAATGCTACTGGTTTGATATGTGTAAAAGGTGAAGTAGCATATCAGACTCTACAATTAAATCACTTTCTTTCCATTCTCTGCTATCTTCTCAAAAGGACCCCTATAATTACTTGTTTTCGTTGTTATTGGGACGTTAATGTCAGCAAGGTCTAAACACCCTAAAAATTGAACACAACAGCTACAAATCTAAAGTTTGTTATAGTTTTCACTTAAAGGCTGTACTAATCCGGGCTTGGTTTAAGACAAAAACAACAACTGGCATTTAATTATCCTTTTTGAAGCAGGATTCCTGAACCTACTTGTACCCCATTAATTCTTTAAGGCCGAAACATCGAGCAAAATTTCGTTTACAAAGTGCAGTCAACGATTATCACCTCATTTAATTCGGACTAGTTTAAAGGAATAACTAAAAGATAACAACCTTTAAACACGTAAAGCGTACAGGTATGAAGCTGTTTTCGACAGAAGGGTGGAGAGGGAAGCTGAAAGGTTTTCTTCGGACAACATTTATTGCCACGGGTCTAAAGAAAGAGGGGCGTCGATTTGATCCTCAATGGTGGGGGAGGGGGGAATCTGGCCTACATTTTTCTCCTTCCCTGGTAAGGTATCAACATGTTCGTAGCTAGACATTTTTACGAAAAGGGGGATGGGCAAACATCCAAATTTTACGATTTTTTAAGTGTGAACACCACTGTACTAGGGACGTACTTTGTGACGCGCGAAGCGCGCTGAAATTTTTACCCTTTTTCCAATATATAAAAATATGGAGCTTGCGTTGCAGAAAAGTTCGTCGGAGAGCCTCATTTCGTAGGCTTTGGATAACATTATGTAGCAACAACGATCTTTGTTCGCCCCTCAATCTCAGATTTGCCAACAGGAAATACAAATTCTTCAGTAATCCCCCAAATTAATTTTTCATGTCAAGGGCTTATATTGGGGAAAATTTGGAATTCTATGGAAGAAAATTTATGAAAAGCACTGTAGTTACCTTTGTTAGTTGATGATCTGGTGTCACATATAGCAAATTTCCGGTTTTTTCACTTCAAGAGCTCGGAAAATTTGACCAAATTGAAGGTATGAGTGAGCCATTCTGCTTAGGAATTGCGATTTGCGGCATGCGAAGTGCCTGGAAAATTTTGCCTTTTTGAAACAAATAATAACGAATAAGGAGCTTTTATTGGAGAGATTTTGGAGTTTCGTAATTTCATGAGTTGTCAAACCACACAGTAGACTGGTTTCACAAATAGCAAGTTTCCGAATTCTTCATTTTTCAGAGCCACCTGCCTCCTGTAGCTACGCCACTGGGTGTCTAAGAGAGGGGGGGGGGGGCAAATGCAAAATGGTTGTAAATGTTTCAATATTTTCAGTTACTGGGAAACTCCAAGCAGGCAGCACGACTATCTAAGAGGAGCGCCACCATTGGTTGGCGCGGAGGGAACAAGAAAATTTTTCACTTTACAAACCCTTCAGATGGTCGGAAACGGCACCTCTCGAGTGAGAATAATATGAAAAATAGTGCAAATATGAAATGACTACATACATCTAAATAGAAATGTCACATTTTGAAACTAGCACTTACAATTTTTACTTAGAGTAAAAGTGATTATTCACTGTAAAATCCGGGACGTCATATGACATTATTTACTGTAAAATTTATATTTTTAAATTATTGTTAAAATCCCTTAGTCGAAATGTTGTGGCGGAAGTATGCTTTTGCACTATTTAAGATTGAATACCCCTTAATATTTCCTTTTTGAAAAAATGTAAAAATAAATTATTGTAATTTCCCTATAAATATTACCTAATAATATATTTCACTACATTACATTTGGGGACAATCAAATATTATTAATTTTTTCAAAAAAGAAAGGGGATACTCCCTCTCGCTACCATGGGCGTCGATTTGTGGGGAACAGGGGGACATGTCCCCCCACTTTTTTGAGTGGAGGGGACACTAACGTTAAAGTCCCCCTCCCCCCGCTTCTTTTGTGACCTGAAACTTAAAAGTTAGATACAACCCAAAAATATATACATGTAGGTTATGAAAGGTGTGCTCTGCCGATTACGATCGATTTTCTGTATCAATAATTCCACATGTTTACTTTACAAATCCCCAAAATTTTCGGGCGCTTGCGGTCTCATTGATGTTCCTTTTTCACTTGCATATCAAACATACATTATTCATCGATCTCAATGATTATGTCGATTGATTGTGTGCATAGGGCAGCAGATGTGGTTATGAAGGAGCACGACATTTAGGAATTTGAAGAAGAGGAATCGTCCACTTCTATGTTTTAATGAAATCTGTAACCTGTAGTGAATAACCAGCCTGGCAGGCTGAAATTGGCAAACACATTTTAGGGAAACTGAAAATGCCTCGGTGCACAGTCTGCATGCAACTTTTTCAAAAAATAAATGATTTCTAATGCAAATTAATTTCGACACGCGCACATCACACATTCGTATAACGATTCGACCATTTCGTATTTAGATCATTATCAGAGAAGAAAAATCACACTGATGTTTGCTATATTAGAGAAGTCAATCTGGAATTAGAGGTACACCTCCATCCTCTGTCTGTAGATAGTGTATGATGAGGTGTCGTTCGAAAGGACATATTTTAATTTTTTTTGTATCAGCAATCTTACACCGGTAGGCCTATGCAACGGTGTCTCAGTAGCACCAGTGGGTACCACCCCCTCCCCCATCGATCTGTGATTTTCCCGCAGTAGACTGAAGTGTGCTTTTCATCAGTTCATGGATTTATCTAACCTTCTTTTCAAAATTTTTCTTTACTATTAAACTTTTGCAAAAATCCTTCGCAAACTATCACAATTTTCGTTGTGATTCTATTCACTTATAGTACACCCGGTAAATTCACATTGACTGTATAGTCCGTTGAAGTAATTACCCACACCATCAAGATCATGTTTTTAAGACTTTGGAGTTTCCTAGTAACTCAAAATATTGAAATATTTAGCACCATTTTGCATTTGGACCCCTTCTCTCAGGCACCCAGTGGCGTAACTAGCGGCGGCGCCAGAATGTCAAATTGAGGGGGGGGGGGGGACTGAGGGCAAAGGAAAATGCCGGGGAGCAAAGATTTTCGCGCCCAGGGCGAAACCGAGCGCAAAGCGCGAGGTCTTGCGGGTGGGGTCCAGGGGCCCGCCTTAGGGCCCCTGGTAGGGTCCAGTGGCAAAGTCCCGGTGGGGCCCAGGGGGCAAAGCCCCCGGAAGCTCTGGGGTTGTACCATATTTCTGGGTGAAAAATTATGTCCCAGGAGAGGTATATTATTTGATTTTTCGGTTGATCTAACTCCAAGGTTAACAACTTTTTTTTTCTTTGAGAGTATCATTATATTTGCGCGGTGCCACCGAGTACCACTATACTAGTCAGTGGCTAAACCAGACTTTTTCATTTGGGTGGGGTGCTGTGGATGGGCAAAGAGTTGAAGTAGTGTTAAGCTGTAATGACACCATCTAAGCAGAACGCAATCATCAGTTGGCGTGCAGCCTACATAAATAATTTATGGATGTATGAGGAAGAATAAGAAACAATAGAAAAATAAAAGAAGCACGCTATGTACCAAACCGCGAACTGCCAAGACAAGGCAACTTCATATCATAAGTGATATGCGTACCACATGTAGATTGGAAACACCTTACCCTTACCCGGAAGAATGATGTAGGCCTACTTCAAGAGCATGTAATTAGAAAAATTTTCGTCAGTATCAATTGCACGTTCACCCAGGAGCCAGTGCACTCCCACCCCCAACACACACACTCATAGGCCACATGCACTTCCATTCCATCAGTTTTACTTGGGGGAGCAACGAGCAACTGGGGGCAAGGAAAGAATTTGATGGGGAAATGCCCCCTCACCCCCCGTAGCGCCGCCAATGGGCGTATCTACAGGGGGGAAGGCGGCTCTGAAAAATGAAGAATTCGGAAATTTGCCATTTGTGAAACCAGTCTACTGTGTGGATTGACAACTCATGAAATTACGAAACTCCCAATTATCTCCAATAAAAGCTCCTTATTCGTTATTATTTGTTTCAAAAAGGCAAAATTTCCCAGGCGCTTCGCGTGCCGCAAATTGCAGTTCCCAAGCAGAAGGGCTCACTCATACCTTCAGTTTGGTAAACTTTTCCGAGCTCTTGAAGTGACAAAATCGGAAATTTGCTATATGTGACACCATGCAGATCAGTGGCGTAGCTACGGAGGGGGCTGGGGGCTCTAGCCCCCCCACTGAATCGTCTATCTCCCCCCCCCCAGCAGCCCCCACTGGCGACCTGGGAAAAAATGTATTCACGCTGGCCGATGATAATATTCAATCCGAGCTACCTGGCTACTTTGACATAGGCACACTTGCGATAGATCCACTCTGAATGTCGGAATAAATTCAGGTAGACTGTGACAACTCGTTGGGTTTCTGGATGGATAATTTCCTAGCAGATTTGGAGTGGCTGAAATTGGCTACGGTACCTTGGTGTGGATTAAAGTGTGCTCCTAGCATCTAGCCTGTTTCTATCTCCTGTAGGGATTTTTTTCAATTCCTGGGGATGCACAAATTTGTTCCAAAATCATACCTAGTGCGGTGGGTAGGATATTTGAGTCAAATTAGGTTGGAAGGAATTTGCACTTTGCACGGTCATTGCTGCCACTCATAGGCCAGTGCAACAACCAAACCCAAGTTGGGTCAATGCAGTCTCAAGGGTGGCAACCTTACCACTATTACCTCATAGGACATCACTTAGTCCTTGGGAGGAGTGGACAAACCCAGTGGCGCACGAGACGGGGGCAGGGGGAAGACTGCCCCAAATTTCCGCAAAATCTTAATTCGGGCAGGAATTTGGGAAAGCTTCGGGCAGCAATTTGGAAAAAAATCGGACAGCGCTTTAATTTTGGAAAAAAGGGATGCTTTTTCAGAAAATTCCTAAATGTGTCCGAAATCTTAGATTGCCCGAAAAAAGGATAGAAACGTCATATAGTCGCTTTCATATAGTCGTTTTCATGAAAACCCAAGTCGAGATTCCAAAAAATCGCTACACCTTCGGGCAGTGCAAAAAGCTTTTATTAGTGACTTTTACTTCACTTATAATCACAACACAATGGCCGAAATTGTCGAATACCCAAATTCTTTCAAGCAAATTCCCGAAAATGGAAAAGTACCATAAGTAAGGGTAACATAGTTACGAAAACTCAAACATATCAAAAAATCATGGCGCATTTGGGAAGCCTGTGGCTTAAAGGAAACAATCGTTCTTGAGCATGTTTTTAAATGTTGTGCAACACAATACGGTACTCGAAATGGCCGATTATTTTAATAGCTTCAAATCTTTACCGCAAAACAAAAAAAGCTATTTTTAAAGTGACATTTTCATGGAAATTAACAAAGATCTGCGACACATTTGGGTAGAATGTGAAAAAAAGTTTTCACCATCCCCACTTCATACTGTAGTCTTGCAAAAATTGCCCGAAAGGGTCAAATATTTGGGCACAGGTTAAAAAAGATGCTGAGACGTTTTCAAATGCCAAATTAATTCAACGCACGGACAGAAGGGTGTTTAGGTGCAGTGCCCAAAAGATTGCCATCTATCCTGCTCTAGAGTCGAATACGGGCAATGGTTATGAAAATCGGGTAATTTCTTTTTCGATACTTTAATGACGCAGTGTGATAATGTCTTCCCATAAGTCTGCTTGAAAATTCTTTAAACAACCTTGTAATGTTACATTTTTCAAAAGTAAAATCATATAAAGGCGGAATTTCTTGCAGTCACACAATTTTATCAATATATATTAAATTAGCCAAGAGACGTAATAGAGTAAAATTCATTAGCATGTTTTCAATTTCATTTTATGGTTTCCCCAGAAAATATGCGGGACCATTTCATCGATTGGTAGTGATACATTTTATCTGGTAATTTTCTAATCAAATAGCGACTGCTTAGATCTCCCCCTATAAGCCTGGGAAATGTCATTTTCGACTGTCTCAGGGGTACGATTTTTCAAAATTTTCTGTTCGCTCCGCGCCAACTAATGGTGGCGCTCCGGGTAGATAGTCTTCCCAGCAGAATTTTAGTTTCAAGTGGACATTATTTTCAAACGTAACCTCGAAGTAGCGACTGCTTAGACCCAATATAAGTATAGGAAATACCACTTTTGACTGTCTGAGGGGTCAGATTTTTCAAAATTTCCTGTACGTTTCGCCCCAACTTATGGTGGTGCTCCACTTAGACCGCTTCATTACAGAATTTAAGTTCCAAGTGAACATTTTTTGCAAAAGAAAACTTAAAATAACAACTGCTTAGACCCCCTATAAGCCTGGGAAATGCCATTTTCAACTGTCTGAGGGGTCGGATATTTCAAAATTTTCTGTACGCTTCGCGCAAACCAATGGTGGCGCGCTCCGCTTAGTCTTTCCGGCTGAATTTTAGTTTGGAGTGAACGTTTATCTGAAATTGAAACTTACAATAGCGACTGCTTGGAAACGCCATTTTCGACTGTCTGAGAGGTATGAATTTTCAAATTTTCTGGACGCTCCGCGCCAACCAGTGGTGGCGCTCAGTTTTGACTGTCTTACGGGCAGAATTACACTTTTCGGGCAAAAATCTTCTGTCCCCATACTGAAATGCTCCCCTAGGCCTATGGAAATACCTTACTCATGCGTGCACTGGAACAGCTGCTTGCAATATACAGCAGGATTTTGGATTTGCGATCCTAGGATACATAGTCCAGTGGAGTAATGAACTGAGCTAATCAGTATCTCAAAAGTGTGTTTGAAACTGAGAAAAATCACAAATTTTTCTCACCAGAATTAAAGACATTTAAACCTGGCAAATGCTATTCCCAGCCATCTGGGAGGTGCTAAAATCTAAAATTTTCTTTGTACGCTCCGCGCCAACTGATGGTGACGCTACGCTTAGATATTAAACTCCAGACTTCCCCCTACAAAAGTATCCCGCCTCCCCATAGCCTCCCCACGAAAAAATCATAGCTACGCTACTGCACCAGATCATCAACTGACAAACGGTAACTACAGTGCTTTTCATAAGCTTCATAAATTTTCTTTCATTAAAATTCCAAATTTTCCCCAATTCAAGCCCTTGACATGAAAAATTAATTTGGGGGATTACTGAAGAATTTGCATTTCCTATTGGCAAATCTGGGATTGAGCGGCGACCAAAGATCGTTGTTGCTACATAATGGTATCCAAAGCCTACGAAATGAGGCTCTCCGACGAACTTTTCTGCAACGCAAGCTTTTATTTTCATATATTGGAAAAAGGGCAAAAACGTCCTAGTACAGTGGTGTTCACACTTAAAAAATCGTAAAATATGGATGCTTGCCCATCCTCCTTCCAGCAAAAATGTCTAGCTACGAACATGTTGATACCTTACCAGGAAATGAGAAAAATGTAGGCCAGATGTCCCCCCCCCCACCTTGGAAATCAAATTGACGCCCCTGCTCTCTACCCCTCTTTCTTTAGACCCGTGGCAATAACGGTTGTCCGAAGAAAATCTTTCAGCTTCCCTCTCCACCTTTCAGTCGAAAACAGCTTCATACCTGTACGCTTTACGTGTTTAATGGTTGTTATCTTTTAGTTCTTCCTTGAAACTTGTCCGAATTAAATGTAAAGAGCAGTCCCCCCCAAACTTATTTTGAAGAAAAAGCTAAAAAGCACAATTTTCGTCTTATTTCTCTTAAAAGCATCTTTCATTACATTTTATGATTTAACTATTGCATATTCAAGGTAAACCAAGCAGTTATTTCCAGTAAATTTCACATTTGAAGAGAAAAAACATTGTCATGTGACCCTCAACAGCCAATCATGAAACTGGACAGTCTCCTACACTACTTCATTTTGGGATGACTGCCCCTGCCCTTTAAATGAGATGATAATCGTTGACTGCACTTTGTAAACGAAATTTTGCTCGATGGTTCGGCCTTAAAGAATTAATGGGGTACAAGTAGGTTCAGGAATCCTGCTTCAAAAAGGATAATTAAATGCCAGTTGTTGTTTTTGTCTTAAACCAAGCCCGGATTAGTACAGCCTTTAAGTGAAAACTATAACAAACTTTAGATTTGTAGCTGTTGTGTTCAATTTTTAGGGTGTTTAGACCTTGCTGACATTAACGTCCCAATAACAACGAAAACAAGTAATTATAGGGGTCCTTTTGAGAAGATAGCAGAGAATTTAAAGAAAGTGATTTAATTGTAGAGTCTGACATGCTACTACACCTTTTACACATATCAAACCAGTAGCATTACAAGCAGGGATTGCCACAACCCCAAATGGGCTCTTTGCAAGTTTTACGCCCCCCCTCCCCCCGCCTCAAGAGGTCGGATTGCCCCAAACACACAGATACACAAAATGTTTTGGTATGAAAGCGTGTAATTGATAAGTTTCAATGACAGCACACTTTATACTACCTCTTTAAAATGTGGAAATAGAATCTTAAGCAGGTTCGTAATTCTTAATTTTCTGCGAATAGTTAAATTGTTAAGATCCGATAATTCATCATCTTTCTGCAAAATGCAGAATTGGTGAGATATTTTAAATGTGTAATTTAATATTTTTCTGCAAAATGTTGAATTGCTTAGATCCAATAACTGAGTAATTCATCAGTATTCTGCAAAATGTTGATTTGCTAACATCTGGTAAGTGTGGAATTCGTGATTTTTCTGCAAATTGGTTCATTGTTGAGATCCGATAAATGTGTAATTAAACATTTATCTGCATAATGGTGAATTGTCGAAATCCGTTAAGTCTGTGATTCATCAATTTTCTGCAAAATTTAGAATTGTTAAGATCCATTAACTGTGTAATTCATCAATTTTCTGCAAAATGTAGAATTGGTGAGATCTTTAATATGTGTAATTTAATATTTTTCTGCAAAATGTTGAATGGCTTAGATCCAATAACTGAGTAATTCATCAGTTTTCTGCAAAATGTTGATTTGCTAACATCTGGTAAGTGTGGAATTCGGGATTTTTCTGCAAATTGGTTAATTGTTGAGATCCGATAACAATTTAACAATTCGCAGAAAAATGACGAATTACGAACCTGCTTAAGATTCTATTTCCACATTTTAAAGAGGTAGAATAAAGTGTGCTGTCATTGAAACTTAGACACGTTTTCATACCGAAACATTTTTGTGTAACTGTGTGTTAGGGGCAATACGACCTGTTGAGGCGGGGGGGGGGGGGGGCGTAAAACTTGCAAAGAGCCCATTTGGGGTTGTGGCAATCCCCTCTTGTAATGCTACTGGTTTGATATGTGTAAAAGGTGTAGTAGCATATCGGACTCTACAATTAAATCACTTTCTTTCCATTCTCTGCTATCTTCTCAAAAGGACCCCTATAATTACTTGTTTTCGTTGTTATTGGGACGTTAATGTCAGCAAGGTCTAAACACCCTAAAAATTGAACACAACAGCTACAAATCTAAAGTTTGTTAGAGTTTTCACTTAAAAGGCTGTACTAATCCAGATTTGGTCTAAGACAAAAACGACAACTGGCATTTAATTATCCTTTTTGAAGCAGGATTCCTGAACCTACTTGTACCCCATTAATTCTTTAAGGCCAAACCATCGAGCAAAATTTCGTTTGCAAGGTGCAGTCAACGATTATCTCATTTAATTCGGACTAGTTTCAAGGAATAACTAAAAGATAACAACCTTTAAACACGTAAAGGGCACAGGTATGAAGCTGTTTTCGACTGACGGGTGGAGAGGGAAGCTGAAAGGTTTTCTTCGGACAACATTTATTGCCACGGGTCTAAAGATAGAGGGGCGTCGATTTGATCCTCTAAGGTGAGGGAGGGGGGCATCTGGCCTACACTTTTTCTCCTTCCCTAGTAATGTATCAACATGTTCATAGCTAGACATTTTTACGAAAAGGGGGATGGGCAAACATCCAAATTGTAAGATTTTTTAGTGTGAACACCACTGTACTAGGGACGTACTTTGTGACGCGCGAAGCGCGCTGAAATTTTTGCCCCTTTTCCAATATATAAAAATATGGAGCTTGCGTTGCAGAAAAGTTCGTCGGAGAGCCTCATTTCGTAGGCTGTGGATAACATTATGTAGCAACAACGATCTTTGGTCGCCCCTCAATCTCAGATTTGTCAACAGGAAATGCAAATTCTTCAGTAATCCCCCAAATTAACTTTTCATGTCAAGGGCTTGTATTGGGAAAAATTTGGAATTTTATGAAAGAAAATTTATGAAATTTATGAAAAGCACTGTAGTTACCTTTGTTAGTTGATGATCTGGTGTCACATATAGCAAATTTCCGATTTTTTCACTTCAAGAGCTCGGAAAATTTGACCAAACTGAAGGTATGAGTGAGCCCTTCTGCTTAGGAATTGCGATTTGCGGCATGCGAAGTGCCTGGAAAATTTTGCCTTTTTGAAACATATAATAACGAATAAGGAGATTTTATTGGAGAGATTTCGGAGTTTCGTAATTTCATGAGTTGTCAAACCACACAGTAGACTGGTTTCACAAATAGCAAGTTTCCGAATTCTCCATATTCTAGAGCCACCTGCCTCCTGTAGCTACGCCACTGGGTGTCTAAGAGAAGGGGGGCCCAATGCAAAACGGTTGTAAATGTTTCAATATTTTCAGTTACTGGGAAACTCCAAGCAGGCAGCACGACTATCTAAGAGGAGCGCCACCATTGGTTGGCGCGGAGGGAACAAGAAAATTTTTCACTTTACAAACCCTTCAGATGGTCGGAAACGGCACCTCTCGAGTGAGAATAATATGAAAAATAGTGCAAATATGAAATGACTACATACATCTAAATAGAAATGTCACATTTTGAAACTAGCACTTACAATTTTTACTTAGAGTAAAAGTGATTATTCACTGTAAAATCCGGGACGTCATATGACATTATTTACTGTAAAATTTATATTTTTAAATCATTGTTAAAATCCCCTACTCGAAATGTTGTGGCGGAAGTATGCTTTTGCACTATTTAAGATTGAATACCCCTTAATATTTCCTTTTTGAAAAAATGTAAAAATAAATTATTGTAATTTCCCTATAAATATTAGCTAATAATATATTTCACTACATTACATTTGGGGACAATCAAATATTATTAATTTTTTCAAAAAAGAAAGGGGATACTCCCTCTCGCTACCATGGGCGTCGATTTGTGGGGAACAGGGGGACATGTCCCCCCCCCCCCCACTTTTTTAGTGGAGGGGACACTAACGTTAAAGTCCCCCTCCCGCCGCTTCTTTTGTGACCTGAAACTTAAAAGTTAGGTACAACCCAAAAATATATACATGTAGGTTATGAAAGGTGTGCTCTACCGATTACGATCGATTTTCTGTATCAATAATTCCACATGTTTACTTTACAAATCCCCAAAATTTTCGGGCGCTTGCAGTCTCATTGATGTTCCTTTTTCACTTGCATATCAAACATACATTATTCATCGATCTCTATGATTATGTCGATTGATTGTGTGCATAGGGCTGCAGGTGTGGTTATGAAGGAGCACAACATTTAGGAATTTGAAGAGGAGGAATCGTCCACTTCTATGTTTTAATGAAATCTGTAATCTTTAGTGAATAACCAGCCTGGAAGGCTGAAACTGGCAAACGCATTTTAGGGAAACTGAAAATGCCTCGGTGCACAGTCTGCATGCAACTTTTTCAAAGAATAAATGATTTCAAATGCAAATTTCGACACGCGCACATCACACATTCGTATAACGATTCGACAATTTCGTATTTAGATCATTATCAGAGAAGAAAAATCACACTGATGTTTGCTATATTAGAGAAGTCAATCTGGATAAGAGGTACACCTCCATCCTCTATCTGTAGATAGTGTATGATGAGGTGTCGTTTGAAAGGACATATTTTACTTTTTTTTGTATAAGCAATCCTACACCGGTAGGCCTATGCAACGGTGTCTCAGTAGCACCAGTGGGTACCACCTCCTCCCCCATCGATCTGTGATTTTCCCGCAGTAGACTGAAGTGTGCTTTTCATCAGTTCATGGATTTATCTTACCTTCTTTTAAAAAATTTTCTTTACTATTAAACTTTTGCAAAAATCCTTCGCAAACTATCATAATTTACGTTTTGATTCTATTCACTTAGAGTACACCCCATAAATTCACATCGACTGTATAGTCCGTTGAGGTAATTACCCACACCATCAAGATCATGTTTTTAAGACTTTGGAGTTTCCTAGTAACTCAAAATATTGAAATATTTAGCACCATTTTGCATTTGGGCCCCTTCTATCAGGCACCCATTGGCGTAGCCAGCGGCTGCGCCAGAATGTCAAATTGAGAGGGGAACTGAGGGCAAAGGAAAATGCCGGGGGCGAAGATTTTCGCGCGCAGCGTGAAACCGAGCGCGAAGCGCGAGGTCTTGCGGGTGGGGTCCAGGGGCCCGCCTTAGGGCCCCTGGTGGAGTCCAGTGGCAAAGTCCCGGTGGGGCCCAGGGGGCAAAGCCCCCGGAAGCTCTGGGGTTGTAGCATATTTCTGGGTGAAAAATTAAGTCCCAGGAGAGGTATATTATTTGATTTTTCGGTTGATCTAACTCCAAGGTTAACAACTTTTTTTTTCTTTGAGAGTATCATTATATTTGCGCGGTGCCACCGAGTACCACTATACTGGTCAGTGTCTAAACCAGACTTTTTCATTTGGGTGGGGTGCTGTGGATGGGCAAAGAATTGAGGTAGTGTTAAGCTGTAATGACACCATCTAAGCAGAACGCAATCATCAGTTGGCGTGCAGCCTACATAAATAATTGATGGATGTATGAGGGAGAATAAGAAACAATAGAAAAATAAAAGAAGCACTCTATGTACCAAACCGCGAACTGCCAAGACAGGACAACTTTATATCATAAGTGATATGCGTACCACATGTAGATTGGAAACACCTTACCCTAACCCGGAAGGATGTTGGCCTACTTCAAGGGCATGTAATTAGAAAAATTTTCGTCAGTATCAATTGCATGTTCACCCAGAAGCCAGTGCACTCCCACCCCCACCCCCAACCCCAACACACACACACATAGGCCACATACATTTCCATTCCATCAATTTTATTTGGGGGAGCAACTGGGGGCAAGGACAGAATTTGAGGGGGAAATGCCCCCTCATCCCCCCCCCCCGGTAGCGCCGCCAATGGGCGTATCTACAGGGGGGAAGGCGGCTCTGAAAAATGAAGAATTCGGAAACTTGCCATTTGTGAAACCAGTCTACTGTGTGGATTGACAACTCATGAAATTACGAAACCCGAATTATCTCCAATAAAAGCTCCTAATTCGTTATAATTTGTTTCAAAAAGGCAAAATTTTCCGGGCGCTTCGCGTGCCGCAAATTGCAATTCTCAAGCAGAAGGGCTCACTCATACCTTAAGTTTGGTAAACTTTTCCGAGCTCTTGAAGTGACAAAATCGGAAATTTGCTATATGTGACACCAGATCAGTGGCGTAGCTACGGAGGGGGGCTGGGGGGCTCTATCCCCCTCCCACTGAATCGCCTATCCCCCCTAGCACCCCACTGGCAATCTGGGCAAAAAAATATATTCACGCTGGCCGATGATAACATTCAACCCGAGCTACCTGGCTACTATGACATAGGTACACTTGCGATAGATCCACTCTGAATGTCGGAATAAATTCAGGTAGACTGTGACAACTCGTAGGGTTTCTGGATCGATAATTTCCTAGCAGATTTGGAGTGGCTGAAATTGGCTACGGTACCTTGGTGTGGATTAAAGTGTGCTCCTAGCATCTAGCCTGTTTCTATCTCCTGTAGGGATTTTTTTCAATTCCTGGGGATGCACAAATTTGTTCCAAAATCATACTTAGTGCGGTGGGTAGGATATTTGAGTCAGGTTAGGTTGGAAGGAATTTGCACTTTGCACGGCCATTGCTGCCAGTCATACGCCAGTGCAACAACCAAACCCAAGTTGGGTCAATGCAGTCTCAAGGGTCGCAACCTTACCACTATTACCTCATAGGACATCACTTAGCCCTTGGGAGGAGTGGACAAACCCAGTGGCGCACGAGACGGGGGCAGGGGGAAGACTGCCCCAGATTTCCGCAAAATCTAAATTGAGGCAGGAATTTGGGAAAACTTCGGGCAGCAATTTGGAAAAAAATCGGACAGCGCTTTAATATAGGAAAAAGGGGATGCTTTTTCAGAAAATTCCTAAATGTGTCCGAAATCTTAAATTGCCCGAAAAAAGGAAAGAAACGTCATATAGTCGCAATAAAATTTTCATGAAAACCCAAGTCGAGATTCCAAAAAGTCGCTACACGTTCGGGCAGTGCAAAAAGCTTTTATTAGTGACTTTTACTTCACTTATAATCACAACACAATGCCCGAAATTGTCGAATACCCAAATTCTTTCGAGCAAATTCCCGAAAATGGAAAAGTACCATAGTAAGCATAACATAGTTACGAAAACTCAAACAGATCAAAAAATCATGGCGCATTTGGGAAGCCTGTGGCTTAAAAGAAACAATCGTTCTTGAGCCTGTTTTTAAATGTTGTGCAACACAATACGGTACTCGAAATGGCCGACTATTTTAATAGCTTCAAATCTTTGCCGCAAAACAAAAAAGCTATTTTTTAAGTGACATTTTCATGGAAATTAACAAAGATCTTCGACACATTTGGGTAGAATGTGAAAAAAAAGTTTTCATCATCCCCACTTCATACTGTAGTCTTGCAAAAATTGCCCGAAAGGGTCAAATATTTGGGCGCAGGTTAAAAAAGATGCTGGGACGTTTTCAAATGCCAAATTAATTCAACGCACGGACAGAAGGGTGTTTAGGTGCAGTGCCCAAAAGTTTGCCATCTATCCTGCTCTAGAGTCGAATACGGGCAATGGCTATGAAAATCGGGTAATTTGTTTTTCGATACTTTAATGAAGCAGTGTGATAATGTCTTCCCATAAGTCTGCTTGAAAATTCTTTAAACGCACCTTGTAATGTTACATTTTTCAAAAGTAAAATCATATAAAGTCGGAAGTTCGGGCAGTCACACAATTTTATCAATATATATTAAATTAGCCAAGAGACGTAATAGAGTAAAATTCATTAGCATGTTTTCAATTCCACTTTATGGTTTCCCCAGAAAATACGCGGGACCATTTCATCGAATGGTAGTGATACATTTTATCTGGTAATTTTCTGATCAAATAGCGACTGCTTAGATCTCCCCCTAAAAGCCTGGGAAATGTCATTTTGGACTGTCTCACGGGTACGATTTTTCAAAATTTTCTGTTCGCTCCGCGCCAATTAATGGTGGCGCTCCGGGTAGATAGTCTTCCCAGCAGAATTTTAGTTTCAAGTGGACATTATTTTCAAACTTAACCTCGAAGTAGCGACTGCTTAGACCCAATATAAGTATAGGAAATGCCATTTTTGACTGTCTGAGGGGTCAGATTTTTCAAAATTTCCTGTACGTTTCGCCCCAACTTATGGTGGTGCTCCACTTAGACCGGTTCATTACAGAATTTAAGTTTCAAGTGAACATTTTTTGCAAAAGAAACTTAAAATAGCAACTGCTTAGACCCCCTATAAGCCTGGGAAATGCCATTTTCAACTGTCTGAGAGGTCGGATATTTCAAAATTTTCCGTACGCTTCGCGCCAACCAATGGTGGCGCTCCGCTTAGTCTTTTCGGCTGAATTTTAGTTTGGAGTGAACGTTTATCTGTAATTGAAACTTACAATAGCGACTGCTTGGATCCCATCTATTAGCCTTGGAAACGTCATTTTCGACTGTCTGAGAGGTATGAATTTTCAAATTTTCTGGACGCTCCGCGCCAACCAGTGGTGGCGCCCAGTTTTGACTGTCATACGGGCAGAATTACATTTTTCTGGCACAAATCTTCTGTCCCCATACTGAAATGCACCCCTACGCCTATGGAAATACCTTACTCATGCGTGCACTGGAACAGCTGCTTGCAATATACAGCAGGATTTTGGATTTGCAATCCTAGGATACATAGTCCAGTGTAGTAATGAACTGAGCTAATCAGTATCTCAATAGTGTGTTTGAAACTAAGAAAAATCACAAATTTTTCTCACCAGAATTAAAGACATTTAAACCTGGCAAATGCTATTCCCAGCCATCTGCGAGGTGTTAATATTTAAAATTTTCTTAGTACGATCCGCGCCAACTGACGGTGTCGCTACGCTTAGATAGTAAACTCCAGACTTCCCCCTACAAAGTATCCCGCCTCCCCATAGCCTCCCCACGGAAAAATCATAGCTACGCTACAGCACCAGATCATCAAGTGACAAACGGTAACTACAGTGCTTTTCATAAGTTTCATAAATTTTCTTTCATTAAAATTCCAAATTTTCCCCGATTCAAGCCCTTGACATGAAAAATTAATTTGGGAGATTACTGAAGAATTTGCATTTCCTATTGGCAAATGTGAGATTGAGGGGCGACCAAAGATCATTGTTGCTACATAATGTTGTCCAAAGCCTACAAAATGAGGCTCTCCGACGAACTTTTCTGCAACGCAAGCTTTTATTTTCATATATTGGAAAAAGGGCAAAAACGTCCTAGTACAGTGGTGTTCACACTTAAAAAATCGTAAAATATGGATGCTTGCCCATCCTCCTTCCCGAAAAAATGTCTAGCTACGAACATGTTGATACCTTACAAGGAAAGGAGAAAAATGTAGGCCAGATGCCCCCCCCCCCCACCTTGGGAATCAAATTGACGCCCCTGCTCTCTACTCCTCTTTCTTTAGACCCATGGCAATAACGGTTGTCCGAAGAAAATCTTTCAGCTTCCCTCTCCACCCTTCAGTGGAAAACAGCTTCATACCTGTACGCTTTACGTGTTTAAAGGTTGTTATCTTTTAGTTCTTCCTTGAAACTAGTCCGAATTAAAGGTAAAGAGCAGTCCCCCAAACTTATGTTGAAGAAAAAGGTAAATAGCACAATTTTCGTCTTATTTCTGTTCAAAGTATCTTTCATTACATTTTATGATTTAACTATTGCATATTCAAGGTAAACCAAGCAGTTATTTCCAGTAAATTTCACATTTGAAGAGAAAAAACATTGTCACGTGACTCTCAACAGCCAATCATGAAACTGGACAGTCTCCTACACTACTTCATTTTGGGATGACTGCTCCTGCCCTTTAAATGAGATAATAATCGTTGACTGCACTTTGTAAACGAAATTTTGCTCGATGGTTTGGCCTTAAAGAATTAATGGGGTACAAGTAGGTTCAGGAATCCTGCTTCAGAAAGGATAATGAAATGCCAGTTGTTGTTTTTTTTAACCAAGCCCGGATTAGTACGGCGTTTAAGTGAAAACTCTAACAAACTTTAGATTTGTAGCTGTTGTGTTCAATTTTTAGGGTGTTCGGTGTTTAGACCTTGCTGACATTAACGTCCCAATTGTAAGGATCACAACCTGGTCACTTTCCATTTTTATTAGCTTGTTTATGGCAGGGCTAGGGTATGATAGCTACTCTTGTCCTTGCATAGACTGCCTCTGTTCCTCTTATGTGTCACCACATAGTAACTTCTTTTAGTTTTCTTTTGTTTTTGTGTAACCTTGTTTTTATGATGTGTATCCTGCCTCTGTCCTGTTGGAGCTCATGCTCTCCACATGGCTTTGGGGGGGGGGGGGGAACAATTTTTATGACATGTAAATGAGGTTCAGTTGGGCGGGCTTTTTAACTGTTTCGATTGGTTCAGGGTGCCATCCTTGGTAGCTAGGGCTAGGAATAGCCAATGGTTGCAATTTTAAGAGTCGCATGACTTGACCAGAGATGGAGAGTTTCCCTCATGGTTTTAGGAGAAGGGGAGAGAGGCTTGAGCTTTGATACTGAGAAGTTGCAAGCAAAATGGGAGCTCTTTCAATTATCCAATAATTTTATACTTTATTGACCGGTACTGTGGAGACTTTGCTATGGCTTCAAAGCAGGAAATATTTAAAGTTTTTATCGGTGATACAGTTTGGTGACTTTATACCTCTTATCCATGGTGTAATCTGCAAATATAATTTATCTTGCATTTTAGACTGGAAAGACACCTGTCAAAAATTAGTATGTGAGCTACTTTACCCAGAGCCTCTTTAAAGAGATTTGACTATTTTCTCTTGAAATGGAACCACCTTAAGGAATGATCTGTATGTTTTAAATCTTATTTTCAACCTTTGCATATACCTGGGTCTTGTCTGGCACCAGTTAAGACAGACAGAAGCTATAGAACTATTTTTTGTGCAACTCCATTATTCATATTATTGCACTGTTATACTGAACTGGATTATTTCTTTTATCTTAATATGGACATTGTGGATATCCCGTTGGTGCATGATACTTCATTACAAAATTTATTCTTGTTAATTAACCACTGACTTGAGATTGAACATAGAAATAATATCCAGTACGAGATACTGTATCCAGTGAACCTCTTTTGCACCAGAGTTACCGATATTTTAATCCTGTGTTCATTATGTGAAACTTATCCTGAACGGTACCTGAAATCACATTGTGAAGGAGTGTAATTTCAGTTTGTATGTTTTGTTTATATTTACCCGACTGTGTGATATTAGTCGTCCGATGCTTGGCATCCGCTGTGGCCCCTACAAACCCAGGCCAAGAGACCACTAGATGTCAGATGTCGTCAACGTACAGATAAGATATTTCTTTTTTTTGTGCGCACACTAGGCCTATGTTATACTAATTATTTTTCTTAAATTATGAGTCATTTGGCCATTTGACATCAATCACTTGTTTTTAGATCATACATTTGATAGCACAATGTTTTGAGACACATTTTGCTCTATGCTTATCCATGTTGTCATGTGAGTTCATACCATACGTCAGTTTTCTGTAAATATATTTTCGTTTATACTCTAGTTGCCAGTGTTATCAATTTTCTTGAAACTCAGCAGTGTAATTTCTCCTTGTCTAGCATGGTCTTGGGTCTTTATACTCAACGACCATTGGAGCCCACTAAATAAACTTATCATCTAGCATGTTCGACAAGAACCCTAGGATCCCTGCATGCTGGATACCAAACATCACATCCAGTACGCTATGTTGGGGATTCTCTTACACAATAACAACGAAAAACAAGTAATTATAGGGGTCCTTTTGAGAAGATAGCAGAGAATGGAAAGAAAGTGATTTAATTGTAGAGTCCGATATGCTACTACACCTTTTACACATATCAAACCAGTAGCATTACAAGAGGGGATTGCCACAACCCCAAATGGGCTCTTTGCAAGTTTTACGCCCCCCCCCCCATCCCGCCTCAACAGGTCGTATTGCCCCTAACACACAGGTACACAAAAATGTTTCGGTATGAAAACGTGTCTAAGTTTCAATGACAGCACACTTTATTCTACCTCTTTAAAATGTGGAAATAGAATCTTAAGCAGGTTCGTAATTCGTCATTTTCCTGCGAATTGTTAAGTTGTTAAGATCAGATAATTCATCAACTTTCTGCAAAATGTAGAATTGGTGAGATATTTTAAATGTGTAATTTAATATTTTTCTGCAAAATGTTGATTTGCTTAGATCCAGTTACTCAGTAATGCATCAGTATTCTGCAAAATGTTGATTTGCTAACATCTGGTAAGTGTGGAATTCGTGATTTTTCGGCAAATTGGTTAATTGTTAAGATCCGATAAATGTGTAATTCAACATTTATCTGCATAATGGTGAATTGTCGAAATCCGTTAAGTCTGTAATTCATCAATTTTCTGCAAAATTTAGAATTGTTAAGATCCATTAACTGTGTAATTCATCAATTATCCGCAAAATGTAGAATTAGTGAGATCTTTAATGTGTGTAATTTAATATTTTTCTGCAAGATGTTGAATGGCTTAGATCCAATAACTGAGTAATTCATCAATTTTTTGCAAAATGTTGATTTGCTAACATCTGGTAAGTGTGGAATTCGTGATATTTCTGCAAATTGGTTAATTGTTGAAATCCGACAAATGTGCAATTAAACACTTATCTGCAAAATAGCGAATTGTCGAGATCCGTTAAGTCTGTGATTCATCATTTTTCTGCAAAATGTTGAATTGATTACTTGTGATAAGTAGGTAATTCATCAATTTCCTGCAAAATGTTGAAATGTTGAAAAATGGTAAGCTTGTAGTTCATCATTTATCTGCAAATTGTTAAGATAATAAGTGAACATTTCATCATTTTGTTGCAAAATACTAAGATAATATAGAGACTATGTTTGCAATTTGACGGCACCTAAACGTTTCCATATTTTGAAGACTAAATTTTAGTCGTCAAAATGTCAATTCTACGAAAATTGTCATTTTGCTGAGAGAGTTTTTTTTCTTTTGCATGTCCCTTCTACGCTTCCGTAGTATAGAGATCGGCAAAGCAGAGCCCTCATCTAAAAATGAATCAGTCAACACGCGTACGCAGCTGTACAGAATGAAGCCAAGTGACCACTTCTCTAGCATTCCCGCCTTTTTTAGATCTGCGCAAATGAGATTTCGCGGAACTGTGACTGACAAGGGGTCTCCCCCTATATGTTGAATAATGTATAAGTAGGCGTAAAAATGGATACAACGACACGGTAAGTGGACATTTTGATCTTTCCTTCTCTGAGAAATCAAAGTTTTTTTAGGTTTTTCAAACATATACTGCAAAAATACGCTCCCAAAAAGAGGCAGTCGATTCTTATGTCTCAAATTAGGACCTCAAACTTTGCGAGTACCTGACTCATTGAGGGATGTAAAACGATTCTTTTGTATCGACGTTTGAAGATTATAGTATAGGCTTTCTGTTGATACCAAAAGTACGTAGTTTAATTTATAAATCGTTTTGTAAACACCTGCTAAACCCGAAGGGGTATTTAGCATACAGTATATATGTAGTATGTACTATAGTATGATGGGGTGACCATCGAGTGCGCATCTGCATTAACATAACGTGTAAAAATCTTGAAATGACAGAGCTTTTAGGTGCGCACTCGACGGTACACATATGGTGTTGGTAAATGTACACAGTTAACGTTGTATATCCTACAACGTTACTGTTAACGTTAGTACTATTCCAATTTCCAGTATGGCTCGGATAACGTCGGTCATAACAAAATAATGAACGACTATTATACTGTGGGATTTGCAGGACAGGTACCCATTGCATATACATTCTTAAAAGCTTCCAGTGTTGTTTGTAGACTTGGAGTCTATGAAATTCGAAGCTTCAGTGTTCATGGCATATTCAGTAACATTGCAATGTTGGCAAGTGGGGGCTTACAATAAGTTACATGTAACTTTGTTCTGAAGTCGGTAAACCTGGGACTCGTATGAATCATGATAAAGTCAACCTGGATTAAGTAAACAAACTCCAAATTTAGAGGGTCCAACTTCGAATTCAGTCTGCACATATTCACGGGTTAATATTCTTTCTTACCTGATAGTTACTGTGCCACAAACAGAAAAACTCAGTCCTAAATTTCCATCATTTTCCTTAATAGATCGACTTACAGTATATAGTGGTATACTGTGTAATTAAGTTCAAGTTGTCTATTTCTATAAAGTCCCATAGGTAGCCTATAAATTGCAAAGCTGCAGCTTTGCAATTTATACAATTTCTAGCCCTTTATAAGCTTATATCATTTAAAAACCTTACCCCATGGGCAATTACGCACTGCCATCTAAACTGTGACTTGCATTTTAAAACTTCTGGTTAACTTTAATGAAGGAGTGCGGTTTCAGTGGAAACAGAAATTAGTGCTGTGAGTACTGGCTGTATGGCATATCACTAACAAGAATTACCATCCCTCAAACTCCTTATCCTGGCTAACTTGAATTGTCCCAAATGCTCACCCTTAGGAAAAAGTACCATGGTAGTACCATAGTAATACTATGGTATTACTATGGTACTCATGGTACTACCATGGTAGTACTATGATACACATGATACAACCATAGTACTATCATGGACGTACTCCCATGATAATACCACGGTTCTCATGATACTATCATAGTACTATCATGGTACTTCCACGTATGCATATGGTACTCATGATACCACCATATAGTTCTATCATGGTAGGTAGTATTTTGGTACTCATGATACCACCATATAGTTCTATCATGGTAGGTAGTATTTTGGTAGTCATGATACTGCCATATATAGTGGCTATCATGATAGTGCCATGCGTATAGAATGACACTTTTTGAACGTCATGTGATACCACATAAGGTCCCCCTGTTGGCTGACAAGTTGTGCATGGATTCATTTTCATTTATTTCACTGTTTTGAAACTAATTTGAGTTATCACTTCAATTGTTTGCACTTGTCCCACTCGAGAGAACAACATCGTTAGTGGTTGGAGTCTTGGACCTAGGAGAAGGCTTGTAATGTACCTATAAGCCTAAGAAAGGGGTATTTTTCCAACATAAATGGTTATGACAAAGCATATAGGCACATAACATAGACAAATATTTTAGGTATTGCAATGTGTACCACTTTATTGAAGTTAATTCTTTTTCAGTTATGAACAAAATTTCCTGGACATATACACCATTCATAAATAAGTTTAAACCTTTCACAAATAGAACATCACAAACTCACAACATAAGTCAATTCTGGGAATCTTTTTACGTAACATGTATTTTTAAGCCTAAACTGTAAAAGTTATGCTAACAATTAAGTGTCCTATGGGTTTCAGTTGATAATTGTCTGCAAAGATAGATTAAACTTTAAAAGCAGACCTATACACTCTTACTTGGATACACACTTCTACTTGGAAAGTTTAAAAACACTGGATCTCTCAAGTAAGACCCTGTCAGTTGTTGTCTCTATCAGCAGCTAATTTAAAGCGGCTCGTTGAGTTGGTTCATGAAATTCAACAGTTTTTCCAGAACTGCTAAGGTTTTTTCACATATCAATGGCAAATGGTCAAACTTAGACAAACCCAGTATACATAAACATAACTGTTTTATGAGTGAGTACTTAGCAGTTCAATTCAGTTTTCAAAACTTCGTGACCAGACATTCTTTCAAATTATGCACAAAACTTTTACAAGTAGTACACCACAAAATGCAGAATTCCAACTTTTCCGTAGCAATTAGAAATGGAACTTGACTAATTATGCTAATTATAGGCATTTTCATGTGGTAGAGACCCTTTAACACTCTCATTAAGTTATCAATATCGTTTCAATGAGCCCCTTTAAAGGCCTTTGGCTTTGCTTTGAAAAGTTACTATCAGATCTTATACATTCTAGTGAGAGAGAATTGCTCTCATGTATAGCGCAAAATTTCTTTTGGCCGGCTCGACTTGAACCGATAGGTTGGGGACTGGGCCGCAAAACTCCATCTGGTAAGCTAACCTACTAGCTAGAGTCATGTGTTTCTAATTGTTTAGGTGCTATTTGTCATTCTCAGACACCTGTGTGCCAAGTACTGCATTGACACAACCGCAAAAGATACTTTCTGATTGGTTATTACTCAATCTAATTGTATAATACGCAGAAGAACAAGCTCCGATCCAAAACCCCATTTATCTATATTACACTCTAAAAATTAAAATAGTTGATTTAAAGAATTTCACTCGTTAAAAGAATGAAAGCACATCCCCCAAGAATGGAAATTCACTCCAAGAGGAGTGAAATATATTTCTCAGAGAGAAGTTTCACCCTTGATGAAGTGTCTAAAGGGTCCACTCTTAAATTAAAACTGAGTTGAGAATTATTTCCCAAAGGGATTATTATATAATTGCAAGACCCACTGCATGCTCAAGTGGTTAGAGCATCTGACTTGTAGCCGAAAGGTCTGCAATGGTTCTGGGGTTCGACTGGCCGAGTTATACCAAAGAATTTAAAAATGGAACCTCCTGCCATTGTGCTTGGTGCACCAGTATAATCAATGGAGTGGGAAAACAAGCCAGTGAACCACAACTGGAATCGGGGTGCCCGAATTTTAATTTGGTTAAAAATCGAGCCGTAAAAACGTGTGTAACCGACTCCCCCACACAGCTGTTGATACGTACAGTCTAGACCTTACTGCATATGGTACAGAGCAGAGAGTACGACCTCCTTTTGGGGAAAAACAAACCAACACAGACAAATGCAGACATGTAATTTGTCGACTTGGCAGTTGAATATGCGCAAAGTCTGCTACAAGTGCAGGTCGAATTCTTATGCGTACTGTACGTGAACGCGTTCCATTGTCCTGCCCCCAAGGATGACATTAGGGTGTTGTCATGCCTAAGTTCTATACCTCTCTTTTGTAATTAAACCTTTTCTTAGCTTCCGTACATTCTAAATGTCCCCCTGAAACTCGTAAGATAGGCTACCTACCTACCTTAATATAAGATACATTTCAAACGAGGTGAAAATGTTTCTTTCATCAAAAGTTAACATCTCTCAAAGTTTCAAACAATGTCATACAGCAAAAGTACGTTACATTGTGAAACAAATATTTTAGAAGCCCTTTCCTCCTTCAGTTCCTTATAATTCCAAACAACTTTTTCTTTTTTTGTAGAAATGTAAAGATACACAACTATGCAATCTAAGTGGTTCTGTGCAGCGTGAAACAAATGCATTCGATAAACTCACTTTATGGTTCCTTTCCCATATACACTCTAAAATCAAAAGAGTGAGCTTAGTCACTCTTTGATTGAGTGAAAAGTATAAATTCACTCCATTAGAGTGATAATTCACTCCAAGAGGAGTGAAGTTCCCTCTTCTTGTTCGATCCTTTCGTTTTGTTTGAAAAGAATCTGCTAATGAAATGCACGTAAGCCTGCATGATCCCAGGAAAATCCACTTACTCCTTCAGAGATATGCGATGCGCCATTCTAATTGGTAAATATAACATGGGACTCGGCCGGCTGTGCTGACCAACTATGAAAGTTCAATGGGAAAACTGGAGCAGGATTTTCCCACACTAAATCGCATTGGCGATGTTTGCTAGTTGTGATTGGCTGGCTAGCATAAACCCAATCGAACCAATCACGATGTAGATGCAATTTAAGTTTTGCAATAGATCGTATGCATATGATTTTACCGAGATAAACAGGATCTCATGTTTGGCAGTATTATTTAGGCCTAGTTTATTTTACTGCCCGTATAGGCTATTCAAAGCATTCACAATTTCACATGTTCAGGCTTTGACTTTCTTGAGCACATTTTTAAATATAATTGCCTCACATTATAGGAATAGAATTCACTGGTAATCTACATTCCAAAGCTATAATTTAGATGTATCTTGAAATTATTTTTTATACAAATAAGCAATACAAAGAATATACCTATTACCTATAGGTATATATATATATATATATATATATATATATATATATATATATATATATATATATATATATATATATATATATATATATATATATATATATATATATATATATATATATATATATATATATATATATATATATATATATATATATATATATATATATATATATATATATATATATATATATATATATATATATCAGTTGTAAATAATTGGAGGCATGTCTGATTGTTAGAACAAACGCACACAATCGTAAATGTGCACAGGCAAGGTGAAAAGAACACGTCAATGGGTTAAAAAAAAATAACCAACATATATCCGCTTCTACTCCTGAAGCTTGTTTGGTAATGTAACAACATACCTTTTTCTTCGTAAGAAATATCCATTGCTTTGTTATATTGCTGAGGAGAGCATGCATAAATCCTTCCATTCCTAACTTGCTTTATGAATGATATAGGACAACCAATTTCTGAGTCAAATCTGCCATATACATATTTTAACCTTTGGACTGTTACCAGTTCCCTCACTATCACCAACACAAGTTCATCACAGTCACAATTTGTCACGCAATAATGATTCTTAAATATTACTAAGTACAAAATCTCTGCAAGGTGATCATTCAATTCAATTAAAGAATCTGTTCTTTTGTAGTTACTTGAGTATTCAGAGGTTGAGAAAAGTACATCATCAATAATAAATCGTTTATAACATTTGGCAGTAGATGAAACAATTCTCTCTCCTATCTTATTTTGGAGTGCGAGCTTCAAAGCAGCTGTCAATTTTAATGTCACCGGAGCACCCAATGTAACTACCCCTACTTCAGGTAGAGGAAAATAATTTGCACTTTTTGTCAGCTGCTTTTGATACAGCACTCTTTGAATAAAATCTTCCATGATTGGAGAAACTGATTTGGCATAGTACTGGTGGAGAAACTGTAACCTACATAAATTTGTAAATATTTGCTGTGGTACAGCTCTAGTTCCATTGAAAAGGTTTTTGAGATAGCCATTGTAGGTTTCGAACATGGAAACAGGACAGGATGTACCCCATAATGGTCCCCAGTTTCGAACGCAATCAGTTAAGTGTGATAAAAGATGCATGTTGTATGTAATTTCTTTCCTACCATACAACGGTTCAACAAATATTAAAAATTTCCCGATTAAAAATTCACTCATTTGTATTGATTGCTGAGAAATAGAATGACTACAAAGGTAAAACATTGCCTGCACCAGCATTGCCCAATGAGCTAAATACTTGGGCGGGAGAACACCAGACAGTACTGGAGGGTAATAAAAAAGAAATGACCTCCATTCACTGGCTTTCCAGTACTTAATTACCTCTAGTGTTCTAGGTACACGCTGGATTTCTTTTGTCGGCTTAATATTTGAAATTCTCTCACAGAGCACCTGAAGCTTAGGACCTAAGTAGTAAGGTTCGTCGCAATTAGTTGGGTCGACCCACATGAAAAAGAAGCCACGAATGGTACCAAGGCAAACGGCATGCATGTAATCTGGAATGAAACCAGCTACTATATTAAAATGGAAAAGAAATGACAAAATGCTTACTCCCTTTAATCCATTGACTCGCGTCCCAGTTTCCGCTGCTCTAATGCTGTCAGCCTTGGTACCTGCATTGGTTCTTAAGAGTGCACTGGGGCTACAGTACGGATATTTTAATGAATTAGAGTCATGATTATATTCCCCTTTATGCTTGCAGAATCCGCAACCAAAGTACCCATTAAACTGGACTATATTCTGGAGCATGCATATAGCTTGTGCATCAGCACAACAAATAATAGGAAAAACCTTTGACAATACCGTTTCCGGTTGATTGATACCATATTGCCATGAAAATCCATCCTGACTAAGATAATTTCATTCTTCCACAAATGGCTTTAAAAAGGTCTCCATGTTTGGTCGATCAGTTCCAAACCATAAGGTCGACAAAATCATGTGTTCCTTCCTCATTTTGATTGGGAGTTCATTAATTGCACAAATCAGAGGCCAAATGCTAAATTTTGAAGAATGAAAAACTGGAACACCATCAGTATTAAAACTGAGAGAAAAATTTTCTTTGTTTTGAAGCATTTCATCATTAACCATTTGCTCATACAATGCACCTTCTGTAATGTCAGAAATGAAGTCATTATTTTGATCTTGTGTTCAATCATTAGAGTATGACCCACACCTTTTGTTTCTAAAAGAGACTTGAGTTGTTGCTTTAAAGGCAGAACATTAAAAAAATTACCATCACGTATGCTGCAATCCTTATCAAACTCTGTACTACATACAAGTACTTCACATTCATCTCTTACATTTGAAATAACCCCATATAGGCTTTACAAAATGAACAATAAAAATGATATTGGCAATTCCCCAAATGATCGGCAAAAGCTTTTGTGAATAAATAGTTTGAATTCGGCAATGTCCCTGGGCAATGTAGATTGATTAAATCAATTATATCTTTTACAGCAGAGCCTGATAGGTTATGCTTAATTGAAAGTGCAAGAACAGCTAACAAACTTTCTGCCCGAGTTACTGAACTCCCTTCACTAGACACAAGCTTGTTGGGACTTTCCATATCGAGAGTATTGCCCTGTAGAACAAAAAAAGAGTGAACGTGTACAAAATCATTCAAAGTAGTTATGTTTTGAGACTCTGTGAGATTATCGCAGCACCTGTTTGTACGGACTTAAAAAAACAAAATTAACGAAATTTTTTAGAAGAACTTTTTTTCTCGTATGAAAGGGTTGCTTCGTTTTTATAATTGCATTTGGGTTTCCTTTAAAGAAAAACAACCTTAAGTTATTTTCGTCATGCTAAAACATACTTCATTCAAATAAATAATAAAATTCATCCCCCAGTTTCTCGTTGCTTCACTGACAATTGTTTCCGTTGAACATGATGATGGGGAATCTTTAAGTGACAACGGGGAACTTAATTTGTGATAAGCACATCGGAACCTAAACAAACGTGATAAACCGAAAATGCAAAAATGCATTGAGGTTTCGATGATGTACATGTTACATTTCAAATAATCCCATCATGCACCATTATCTTCTCACTTTACTAACATGTTCAAATATAATTTTGTTTTCCCAGATGACCTTTGACCTCCACCAAAAATAATAGGGACCATCTTCTGACCGTAGCGCATCCACATACCAAATAAAAAATCTATTCAACTTTCCTATCTTGAAATATCGCGTTACCACATTTTCAGACCTTGAACCCCGGTGACCCCAGATGACCTTCTACCTCCACCAAAAACAATAGAGTTCTTTCTCATAATATGATGCATCTATATACCAAGTTTGAAAACTGTCGGTCATTAATATCTTGAGATATCGTGTTAACAAGCAAACTGACACAAACACACACACGCATATATACGCGCACGCACACAACATGAATGCATGGGTTTTTCTTATAATCGAAACCATTAAACAAGGTATCATTTTGAGGTCTAATTTTGTCTTAAAAACAAGATTGTTCTTACATTGAGTGTAACAAAAAACACTTTTGAGAGCCAGTCTATATCAGAAAGCTTTTGTTTATTGTATTTTCAAGCCAAAATGCCAACCAGAGTTAGATCAGAGGGGGTCGAAAAATCCCAAGATAGGCGTTTCTCTAATCAGTCTCCCAGTCTCTCAAATTTAGTAAAAATACATGTACACGTTCAGGGTGTTTTTTGTTTTTGAGCACTTTTTGCCCAATTTTTATTTTTACCTTTGAATTTTATGAGTTGAGGGCATATTGCTAAGCGGAGTCCCTGTCCTCCCGCCTTTTCCTTCCCGTGTCCCTCCCCTGGCTCATTCCCGTTAACCCACTGAACTTTTGTCTTTTGAAATTTGGACTTTCACATTAACAATTATGCAGCTGACTCCCACTACCATAGCTTATTTCTTTGCTGAGACATTTAAAAGACGGGTTTAAGGTCACAACAGGATTTGGTATGTTAGATGGGTAGTTATTCTGAGCATTTTGGTGAAATTTGCATTGAAATCCGATGTGTGGTTCTCAAGATATGAACATGTAAAGTTTCACGATTTCAAAAAAAAGTAAAATTGAAGCAAGCACATATAACATCACATCCCCACATTAATGGGCAGTCTTTTGTGTTTCTTGAAAATTTATACTGGATTTTCTCCTCAACAATCACATGTGATCACGTGATGTGATTGCATAAGTGGCATGAGAATTTTACAAACTTTGCATCCCCCACAGGGAGGTCATACTCCTATTAACTTCAAGGTCAGCACAACAGTCTGATAAAACAAAGGGAAACAAAGGATTCCTTGTCAATGTGAGGAAGTGATATAAGCACCGCTGCCCTCAAATTCACTTTTGAACACAAATCTACTGACTTCATTTTCTGATATCTCAAGAAATACATGTCCCATTTGAGTGGAACTTTCACCACACTGTGTAGGATCTTGTTCCTCTTTCACATATGAAAATTAAATTTTTGCTTAAACTTCCCCTTTAATGTTAAAAATTAAAATGGCGCAATATTTTGTAACATTCTCTTGTGCAACTTACATTACTTGCTCTACAGCTTGAAACTAAAAGTGTGTTTAAATGAATTTGAACACTTCCTGTTATCTTGCATACCATATGGTTTAGATCGGGTTTTTATGTAGTCACCCTGAATGAGATTATATTTATTCTAAGGGCACAGTGCTACATAGCTGAAAGGTGAAAGAAATACAAATTTGTATTTCTTTCATCTTTCAGCTATGTAGCACTGTGCTGAAATTACTGTATTTATACAGTATATTACTGTATTTATACAGTAATATGAGCAGAACAAGGATGACATCACGAATTATGATGCAGTCTACCCATTTTTAAGTATATAAACTTCATAATTTTTATCTCAGCTAGGAAATGTTTTGTGAAGATCGTAGTTGGAATTTTTTATTTTCTAACGCTGCAATATATGGTTTTGGAAATTAAGATTTCATGTACACTTTATTAAGGAGTTTGTGAGCAATACACCAATGAAAAGATCTCGCGTCAATGTACATAGCAATCTTTTTTCTCAAATCGTCTTTGTCCGAAAAACCTTTTGAAAAAGAGAAACACAATTTCCGACACTTAAAATTAACCTGGGTCGTATTATTTTCTGCATCTTCTATGGAAGGACCCTCCTCTTGTGCAAGATTGGCTGCATGGCATTCATCACAACTGTAGTTTGTGTACGTGTCCTGTGAAAAAAAGATCATATCCTTAACGCAAAATACACAAGTACATAAATTTAGCATTTGTCATTTATGTCATTCCAAAAACACTAACACTTACAGTACCCCTTCATCGATCTACACTCAAATGTGTGACAAGAGGAGGGGATCATGACCACTTCGATCAAAAATGTACTGTATAAGAATCTTTAGTCAATTGGTGTATTTCTGTAAAGTGAGGGGACATGTCCCACTTTCACCCTACCCAGGATTGGCACCCATGATTGAAGCACAGCTGGATGATTAACATTACCCCTTACAGGCAATACCGAAATTTAGATACTGCATTCCCAAGAACCTAACTCAGACACGGTCCTAAAGGCCACATCATTAGTGCAGCGGAACTGTAGCTATCTTAAGTTTAAAAGGCTGACATCTATCTACTTTATTTATTTTGCAGTCACTACGTAATTGGCAGGCATGAACACTGGATGTTTAATTCCATCCGATTTTCAAGGCCCGTAACCAAGGGGGAGGGGCTGGACCCCTGCTCCTCGGCTTGACCCTCTACCCCTGCTCTCATGTGGTCTTATACGGTCAGACCACTGTGCAATAATATAAATACTACGAGAAGAATTTTAAATTTTGATATTTTCTTCAGTCTTTCAATACACACAATTTCACAAATTGAAATTTTGTACCAGTCGTTGGAGACAATCTACGATAGGACGTACACGTTACGTGCTCCATGTATATAAGTCCGTGGATCGCACACATTCCCGTGCTTGCTCAAGGAGAACACAAAATGCTCGATGTTTTGCTCGTCCAATTTCGTAACTAGTGGAAGCACTCGGCATAGCTCTTTCCCGTCGTCTCGCGCCCGGCAGCCCAGGGTTGCCAATTGTGGACGGTGCGACATCTGACTATATCATAGTCAATGAACCTTGCGTATTTCTTAGGAAATGCACGAAGTCATCGTACGGATTTCATGCAAAAGATATCATGCTTTTTAGTCTCAAAACCCATCTGATATGCATTACCATTTTTCATACTGACCTTTTTCAATAACTGAGAAATTGCAGATATGAAACCCCTATTTCATGACTGGGTACATGTTGTTTAGAAAACTCAGGAAGTGTCGTTTCCGGCCATCGAGGGGGGGGGGGGGGAGGTGTAAACCCAAACATATCATGTACGCTCCACGCCAAACGATGCTGGCCTCCGTTTGGATAGTCACACACATAAATTTCGCCAAAAGTTTGTAGGTCTGCGTTTAGCAAAACTTAGTGCCCTCTGGAAAACGTTTGCCCCTGCTCTGCAAGTCTGGTTACGGGCCTGCTATTTTCCTGTGCAAAAATAATTTGAGACGAATGAAACAGGATTTGCTGAAAAATTTCCAAACATACCTGAATCAAATCAGTTTCCTCACTTTCTGTCGAAGACCCGTCTCCTTGTGTAAGATTGTCTGTATTGCATTCCTCACAATGTTCAAAGTAGTATTCGCGGGTTGTAAAAATATTCTGTGAATAAAACAGTAATAACTTCCCTGAACACAAAAGCAATTCTGATAGCAAAATTTGGTCGGCCCGATGGCGGTCCGCTGTAGGCAGCTCCGCCGGCCTACCGGCGGATTGTCCGGTGGCAAACCAGCGGTCCACCGATGGCAGCGATGCTGATTGGTTAAACAACTGTATGACGTCATGGAAGTCGGGATTCAGCTGGCGGACCCCCATCGGCCCTCTCTAAGCCATTTTGCCACCGGTGGACCGCCGACTTTTGCTAACAGTTCGTTCTTGAACTTTTTTAAAAAAGAGAGTACATGGTAGTGATATCATGCAAATTTCACGTCTGCGAATATACATTATGGATAGCCCCGTACACTTCGATCGATCGATCGATAGATCGATCTGTCAATCGACAGACAGACAGACAAACAGACAGATACAGTTTTACATCCCAGTTCTAAACCTATTGATTCAAGTCAAGCCGGCCACGGACTTTTTTTCACTTTACCGTCTATAGTGACAATGATTACTAACATTATGTAAAAGAGGACACACGGCCTCAGGGGCCACACAAGTATAGGGTACTTGTTAAAATTGATGAAAATCATCTCAAGGTTCCCACTCACTCCAAAATTTGAGATATCACATCCTTCCTTTTCCTCAAACAATGAACAGATTATTCAATTACCCTCTGACCCAAATTAAGAATCGCTTGTGGAATAATTTTAAGTACTATAAAACGGTGTGCTTTTACCACAAGTTGTGCAGACCATACGTAACAATGTGACATTTTGTAAATGAGTCAGTCGAACTAATATATTGTGCCCTACCTCTTTAATGTGGGGGTCGTCTTCTGCATCAAGACTCTCTGTCAGTTCTTCACTCTCCGTGAAGAATGAAGCATCTTCAGGATCGCAAGAAACGTCTTCTGTGTGTATTGTTTTACTCTGTAAAGTTTAAAATGATTGAATACTACAATATCATGCAGACAAAATTACCAACGTTATGCACAAGAACACGTCACCAGGGACGTAGAAAGTGAAGTTGCTTCCCCTCTATCAATTCAAAATGGAAACTTGAATAGCCTGAAGTGAACAGGATTAGTTGGTACATTTTCAATTCAGTTTGAGGCTGGCTTACATGAAGTATATTGTATGTACCTTTGCAATCTTCAAAACGTTCCCACGATGCACATGGTCGCGGTCTTCAAGGGGAAGTATATCTTGAGATATCAGTAAATGAAGTCAGTATATACAGCAGTCACAAAAATAAAACGAATTTGTCGTGCCCTCTTGAGATACTTCCTTACGAGAAATTCGTTGGTTGCCTTTGATGCTATTGTGCAATCAAAATCGCTATTTTAGAAATAAACATGTAAAATTGTCTCCAAGAGATACTAGCTTTAAATATGGCCTCACTTATTCCTAAAATACTAACAGACAACAGGACAGATTCCAATTGCACTTACCAACGAATCGTTCCTCAATCTAAGCGTGGATTTTGGTATGACTATTTCTTCGTTCTCCAGATACCATTTTCTGAAACTTTTCTTGTTCTCCGCCATGACGACTGTTTGTAGGTTGAACAATTGTATTGTATTACATCAAGTTGTTACTAAAGAATAAACTAGAACGGTTGTCTTGCCAGCAACTAAATATCGAAGCCACTGTAGATAAGGACAGAAACGGAAGAGTGAAAATGTTAGCACCGGTAGAATTCAGATCTCGATCAAGTATTTATTTAGCGCTGCACAAAACGCCAACAGCCTGCTATGTCCTCTTTTTACTGTTAACATATTCTGCCGCCTACTCAACTTCATGCATCGTGTAAAGGCCTGTCCACACAGGGTGCGTTGCGTTGCGTTCCGGATGCGACACGTTTTTTTCCCGCATCCTTCCGGATACGTCAAGACGCATGCCAGTCTGTACAGGATGCGTTCACACTACGTCAATTTCGATGCTTCACTTTGAGATGCAGTGTGTAGTTTTCAATGACAATGCATGCTGATTGTCAAAAAAATGTATTCAAATCGTGGTAAAGTTACAGCAAACCGGCCCCAGTCACCGTCACTGACGATATTCAATATGACTACCATGAGTGACTCTAGCAGTGACGACGACCTACAATCTTGGACAAAACTGTTGGAACACCCGACGTCATTATGTTGTTTATGGTGACGAGTGGTATTTGCACGACCTCTATCCCCTTTAAAATGTTGTGTCCTACAGGAAATAGAGATTTGCGAAACCCCTGTCCCCAGTACAATGTCACGGTTGGTTCGCAGAGAAAATGATGCGTCCCGAATTGGCCTCATTATCTTCAACATTGCACGGGGGCGGGGGTGTCCCATTCAGTTTTGTCCAAGGTTGTAGTTATTGCGGCTCTCATTCTCCACAGACGAGAAGGGCTTGATCCCATAAGCCCCCGAAGCTACGCCACTGATTATATACACTAAATTGTATATTTATATTTTCTCGTGTGCCGGGAAATGTCCCTGTGCAGCCATGTCTAGTGTCCAGACTTCCCCTGCCTACCGTCCCAACGATGAATAAAACATTTTTCCACCACCGAAGTCAATAATAACGGAAGGGTATAGTGGGTACCCAAAGAATCATAAGCCTAGGTATACATTCCCAATGTTGGGAAAAAATGCCCCCAAAATGAGCTTTTCTGCTCATTTTACAGGCGTTTCATTGTGATTTTAAGTTCGAACATAGTACCATTTTGCATCCATATCCCGTTAAATTGCATTCCATGAAAGAAAAACATGAAAGAAATCAAAGTTGATGCATGCTTCCGTACGTCAACTCTGTTTCTGAACGCACATGGACTTTGCCAAAATTTGACGCATCCGGAAGGATACGTCAATTTTTTCTCCCGCATCGATCGTGACGGAACGCAACGGATCCTGTGTGGACGTTCCATTGGTTTACGTGCAAAGTGATAAAAGTGACGTGCCGTGTCGTATCCGGAACGGAACGCAACGCATCTTGTGTGGACAGGCCTTAAGAAAGGTATTTACCAAGCATGTTACGGACACTTCTCCAGCGGGGTCTCCGGCAGATTTGAGTTTTGCACATGCCCCGTTTTTCATGCTAAATCGTGCCGATGGATTTTAGCAACAGACCAGCCTGTTAAACAAATGGAGACGTTGGATTATGACTGGTCGTGGAGTCAGGGCTTGTGTAAATTCTGTGTAGTGCCTTTTCAGGGTGTGGCTATTTCATGGGTTATCAAACCAATTGTTCAAGAAAGTTGATAGAATTGCGTTACAGTTTCTTTTCCATCGAACACAACATTTTCTGTCAGTCTCAAATAGTATGATTATCGATATGGGAGCACGGTTAATTTGGTGAAATCGGGAAACTGTCGCAACTGCCACTTCAGGAAATAGTCAAAATAATTGCGTAGCAGACCAGAAATGATGAAAGTTCGCAAAAACGTAACCTCGTGGAGAGGGATCGCGCTAAAAAATTCGAACGCCGAGCCAGAACAGAAGGAAATTACGAGAAAACTAAGTAAATCAAACAACCAGACTTGTAGGCTTCGTTTAATAAATACCTTGATATGACCAAATAAAACATTTTAGCTAATTACCTGAAGCAATTCTAAGTACCCGGGCCTCTCATGATTCATTGTAGGCGCCACACAACTTAACACAAATTTAACTTGACTTTTAACCAGACCAAAATGTTCAAACTAAAGCAACAAGATAACGTCAGACACAGAAGCGCAAACTTGAGGGATTACAATTTCCAGTTTTTTTCTGTATGCTGGTATAGGCAAGTAATATTTATCTGATGACATTCCGACGGATTTTTTTTTACCGGTGCTGCGCAAACACACGAACCAACTAACATCTAAAATAGTAAACGCAACATAATTTGGTAATTAGAAATATTGCAACGGTGATTGGTGATTGGTGAGGGAATGAGAAGGGAGGGGGGTGGACTGGCACTGAAACTAAGTTAGACATAAGTGTACTGTAATTTTTTTACTTTGTAACTTTTACAATTATACTTTAAAGATTGACTTTGGTGTAATGCTTTTTGGGGAGTGTGTTCTATATTAACCTTGAAAGGTTTTTCAACACACTTCCCTTTTTACGACTTTGTCGTAACTCCTCCGGGAGTAATCGTTTGGTTTTCGCCCCTTGGCTCTTCGCCAGAGAGTCGTGGGGACTTTTAGAAAAAATGATCTTTTCACATGTACGACATATTGTTGTGAAAAGAAACAAATAAATGAAATGAAATGAAAAAGAAGGAGTCCCTAGTGTGCGTAACGTTTGTGTGACAGACACAAATCAAAACTTCTTAGTTTCTTAGTTTTTACATGCTTGTGCACGAAGCACACTATACTATTTGGATGATTAGGAGATGTACAGGAATATGAAGTAAATTTTATTTTATTTAAACAAGCATAATATCATTGATGTTTTCTCGTAGTGACCGACTTATGGTACAACAACGATGTTCACTAACTACCTACCTAACTACAAAGGATTAGGGCTGCACTAGTCCTCAGTAAAGGACTATGTATGGACGGTCGCGTAATTGCTCTCTATACATATGTATAGGGAGCAATTACGCGACCGTCCACACATAGTCCTTTACTGAGGACTAGGGCTGCACCTGCGAATTGTTCTGTTACGTCAGACCTCGAAATCCATATCGAGTTACCGAGAGTCACGATGTAGGCTTAGGCCTTTTCTTTTGTAAAATAATCTGAAGAAATATTAGGCCTTGCTAACGTTGTTTATAGTTATAGGTATAAAACATGAACCATGTAGCCCGGCAACTTACCGTTTTACAGGATCTGAAGAACAATCTTGCATCGCTTCTCTAGTTCATTCATCATGCGACGTTCGTTTACATTGGACTGAGAGTGCGCATCTCGGAATGATAGAGCTCAAGTGCGAACTGGACGCGTGCACTGATCATAGAACGAAATGCATTTTGTCTAGCAACGCAGAAACATGCGTTTTTAAAGCTCCTTTGAGCGCGAAAGATCTATGCTTTCTGGTCCAATGGAAACAAATTTTTCATGATCGCGCTTCAATCAAGTTTCTAAAATATCGATCAAATATCGAATTCTCGGGGTCTTTGTCTCTTTTTACGGCACAACTGCGTGCTTTCCCGACCTTTTATTGGTAGCTCGGGAAATGGTAGGTCCCAGCCTATACAACTCTCTATAAGCGTGTCAGTCACGCTTACGTCACTGATTGGTATTGGTTGGCATAGAGTTTGCGCAAGAATCCATGCGTATATGTTATAATTGCACATGTAAAATCTTGCGCGATTGCACCCAAAAAGTAGACGAAATGTACCTTTCTTTATTGTGAAAAATGTAAAAGCGCCTTACCAACTTACCAACGCAGATCGAACCGTGACGGCATTTGTTTGCAAATACTGAATGAATCTATTTAACAAGTGGGTGTTTGAACGCGCACTTTTGCACTCAAGCACGGTAATAATCTTACGCGTATTACGTCACAGACCAAAAAGTGTTGCCTCGTTTGGAAGTAAGCGCGTGCCATCTCAAATTACACAAGCGTCATTTTTTACACGAGTTTGAATACCTACGTGGCGCGTGCAGCGCGCTTCAATGCTCGCCAACTTTTTCTCCAAACTAAAGCCCGGGTCCCACTTACGCGATTCAACTTTCAACCAAGTTGATACAAAAGTTGCTTAGTGGGACCGGGAATCAACTTTACAATCGATTCAACTCGGTCGAGTTGATTCATAGTTGCAGGAAATAGAACATGTTCTATTTTGCTGCAACTTTACAATCAACTTTCGAACTGCGCATGCGTTGAACTGTGCTTTCCGCGAAATTTGACTGATCAAGCGAACACAAAGTTGGTAATAATGGCAGTAGAGACAGCCCATTAAGTTCGCATTTAGAGAAGGCGTGTGTGCTTTAACAATTTCTCTGGCAAACGGACTCGAAGGATTAACAGTTAACAGACCTATTAAAGACAAGCTTTGGAAAATTTTGCCACGAAATTTGGTACAGCATGTACAAATGCGATCGAAAGGTGAGTTCGAGTAGCGAGTGTACAGCCTAGCATACATACATATCGTACACAATGATCAGTACAGCCTAGTTATTGTAACGTTGTCGTTGTTTACAAATTACAACATATCAAGCCAGCACTAGGCCTACTGCACCTCGCCTAGGCCTAGACTCGGTCTGGTATAGGTGGATGACTTTTGTGATGCTTGGAAATGGGCTACTTTAACTGTTAATTACACGTTGTACCTTGCGACTATGACCGATCTTGACATCAGAACACACATCTTATGTTACCAACGTCACAGGTTACCTCAGGGTCTACAATCATATGATGATACAGTAAACCTGACGATCGGCAGAACCTAAACCAGTCGTGGAATTTACTTAGCCTAAGTTAGGTCTAACGTTAGGCCTAACAGTTAGCACTCAGTCGTACGTGCCTACGTTATGCTTATAAATATGGAGCGTGTGTAACGTTAGGTCATGAAGGGGGGCTTTTATTTACAGTATCACAACGTCATTTTCCATGATCATTATGAAAATATGTTCTTCATATTACACGTCACCTTTTGAAGTCACACAAAACACTAGTGTTTTCAAGTGCATGAAAGCAAACTTGATAACACTAGATAGCGTTCCAGTCAGCTTTAGAAATTACTAGTTAGACGTGAGATAAGACTAGACTAGTGCTAGTAGTAGTACTCGCCAGACTACAGTACGTACTGTCGGCAAGAGGACGGTATACAAGTGAAGTCAAAACTAATTAATATTCACAGAGAGACTTCAATCCTGGACAAATTATCTGGGGCAAATTCAAACGCCCAACCGAAATATATGTTGTTTTTGAGGGTGAATAAAAGTTGCGACAGGTCCGAAAGTGTCCCAATAATTTTTTCAACTGAATGTAAACCTACAGGGTGTGAATGTGATCATTCAGAATTTAGATCACAATGGGTTCTTTTTACAATTAGGGCGTTTTTACCCCAGTTTTTCCCTGTTAGCCTAAGAATCGACCGCGGGTGCACCGGAATCGACATTTTGTTGTAATTTGGAAACTGGAACAGTCAGGGCTTGAACATTTCCAATGCATATACTGTAAAAAAGAAATATAGTTTTGCAATCGCTTCACGGCACGTTAAAATTATATTTCTTCTTTTGTCTACACTGCAAAGAATTAGGTAACTAATGGAGCCTTTAAAGTGTTAATTTTGCAAGGATAATCAATGTAGCCCTAGTCCTCAGTAAGGCCCTACACACTACGCTCCAATAGAACTTTGCTTCGTGCATTCGGAGCGTAGTCTATGGAGCGTAGTACGCCTATAACAAGGCACTGTTGAGGGCTAATGTTCCCCCAATCTTGTGCACCATTTCAATGATCCGCCTATATCTGCCCATACTTGAACTTATAGAGGCTTTGCAATTACGTCACGGAACCGCCATGCTGGAGGACATTCATGCCAAATACACGTGGCTTTGTGCCGAACGCACTGCACAGTGTGCACTGTGATATGCACAATGTGTACAATTCAACGAGCAAGCGCGACCCTCATGGTTTACTACGTAGTTACATGTACTCCAACATGGCCGCCGTAGAGTATTATGACGTCATGTGAAAAGCCTCTATAGCGAAGAATTTCCCCTCACCGTGTATGAGTGATATCGTTGACCTCCCAACCTAAAGTTTGCGTAAATGACATTTTCTAATCTTTGTGTCTATAGACAATGTTATTCTCATTTTCCAGGTTTTCATGCATGGTCCCAGTTTTAGCTTTAGGCCTATGACTTCTTTACTTCATCGTAACTCCTCGCATGGTCCCCATTAATGATCGTCGTCCTGATGCACGGAGGGGTATGAAGGAACTCCATTCCCGGTGTTTTTTTTTCTTTGCCGTCTCGAAGGGTCTTGATGCAAAAACTATCATATATTGCTCATTGATTCATGAACTCAGGCTGAAAATGAGTCCCGAGTCTCATAATTTTAACAACTAATATCACCTATAGGGGCGGCCGTTTCATTTTTGGTTAATGGGTGGGGGTGGGGGTTATTACCTCATTTTAAAGAAAATACTTTGTGGGTAGTTAAAGTTACCGGTAACGGGCGAATATTAAGTATTGGGGGACATGTCCCCTGGTCCGTTTCCTGAGAATCGGCGCTCACGATATTACCCAATTTTGAAAAATACGAAAAGGGACCGCGGAGACGGGGGGGGGGGGCTTGCTTTAACCCCCGCACTTTTTTGTTGTGGGTATTTTGGGCCGCATTAAACTGCATTTTGGATCGCCTTAAACTGCATTTATTTTATTGGACATATTGGACCGCTTCGATGATTAGCCCCTGCCCTTCAAAATTGGCTCCGCGGCCTCTGACAAAGTACGATATGAGGTGGGAGCCTGCATTTTTTCTGTTAATCTGTTTCGTTAAAATTAAAACATCACACTTATTATGCCACTATAACTCATGAGATAGATTTTGATTGATTCGTTACGGTAAAATTTGGGTTACAGTAAAAACGCTCACTACTGTCCTTGTAATCTGACATTGGAAAACAACGTTCCAACAGTTTTGCAAATATCACCCAAATGTTCTGTTTACCATTTCAAAAAATTTGTGCCCACGTTAATGAAGTGGGGTGAGAAAAATTATTTGATTTTACCCATTTTAAGCTGTATCGAATATTTGTATAATTTTTTTCTATTTTTCTTGAAGATTTAAATGTGACTATGAAGGATGACATTTTATTTTGGGGCAAATTTTGAAAGCACGATATTAGGATATTTTAGAAAATTGTGTCGCGCAACACAATAGATGACAAAGAACTGAGAAATAATTATTTTCATAAGCTTCTCACGTAAGGTCTCACGAAGGTTTATTTCTTGATTTTTCATGATTAAATCTGACCTTGACTGTGATGCTTTTTCTATTCTTCTGGCAAATTTTTGATGAAATTTGAAAATTCAGCCATTTTGAGAAATTACCGTAGTACGTTGTGCAGGAATATGCACAGTGCTCAGTGGTGATTGCTTTTTATAAGCTGTTAGAATATACGGATAATTAAACATGCCAAACTTTTTTAGACGCGAATTTTTCTAGACACTTCCACAAAACTCATATTTTGTAAATGTTGGGAGTGGCCTTCCCTCTTAATTCCCCGCGCCTCGTACGCCATGCATGCCCACTAGTCTGATAATTATGTTCTATTCAACTCAGTTAGTCCGACATGTCATGACAAGCATGTGTTCTATGATTTATCCGAGGTAGTTCTTCCAGAGAGGTGTTACTTCTATGATACGGTCCACCTTCGTAGGCCTTTAATCACATCCCTCAGATTCCTTTCGTCAAATGACAAGGAGGGGAACAATTAATGCATTCTTCTGGGAATCTTCACCATCACCTATAGTATTATCCCAATCGGGTGACCTCTCCATAGGCAACCGAACTAATGTTGCACGAGAGTTGCGCGTGTGGGAACACCACACAGTTGCGAAGAAAGTTGCTTGAAAAATCGCGCAACTTGTTGAAAGTTGAATCGCAAGTTGAATCGCGTAAGTGGGACCCGGGCTTAAGGTCGCACGATGCCAATGGACCGGATATGCGCAACCGATTTGAATTATGAGGAAACATTTCCGCTGACCTGAAGGTGGTCTATGTTAATTCAGCTTTCTAACGATCGCGCGTGTGTGATCGTGCGTGAAATTGTTCCATAAATAAGTTGGTACTGCTCGATTGCTGACTAAACAATAGATTAATTGATTAAATGTCCTAAGCAGGTTTGTGCGGTCCTAAAATAGTCAAAAGTTATAGGCTAAAGGAATGTGCAGTTCTAAAAGTCTGTAATATAAACTCTCCTACAGGTTATCGTTAATGTGTGGTCCAAGGGGGGGGGGGGGCGAAGCCCCCGAAAACTTTGCAAATTTTGCACTCGGAAAAGTAATATTTGAGCCAATGAATGGCCGAATGTAATAAGAGCAGCTTAAATTTGTTTGATTACTTGTGAAAAATTTATTTTGCGACATTTAGTTATTGGGGGCCATACCCCCCAAAAAATCTCATAAAAAAATTGTTGGACGGGCAAGGCCCCCTGCCCCCCGCTTCCGCCGCCTATGGATAAAGAGTGTTTTGAGAGATCTGCGATGTCATTGCAGCACAATACTTTTGATTCCACTACCTGCTGGATATTGCAAATACCCTACATGGACTATGGTGAAGGGTTTATCTACTGGAAAAGATATTCAAACATGCAAGCCTTACCAAACTTCAAGGACAAGACATTCAGTTGTGAAAAAAAGATGATTTACTGTTGGCTTAAGTATGGTGCATCAAACGTAAGATTGTGCGTAACTCTTTGTGGAACGGCTCCCAGGTCTTCCAAGCGAAAAGAAACGTTAATTCTGCATTTACTTTTTTAAATGGGAAATTGAAATCTTGTTCGGGTAACAAAATTCCATTCAGATGCAAAACTAGACAGCCTCATCCATACGCTGGTCAATCACAATGTCAGACAATGGCGATAGGTCAATTTCAGTTCATTCTAACTCAATATACATTTGTGGCGCCATAATAAGTCGGGGAAAACTTATAAAAAACAAACTGTGATTGCCGCTTCAAGTTACAGAAACTTGTATCTGACTCATTCTCAGCATCATGTAACAGTTACACTTTATTTTTCCACCTACATATTTAGTAAGGAACTTCATTCCAAAACTTATTTCATTACCCTTCAGAGCTTCCAAGGTTTATTGAAGCAATGGAGAAGTTGGTGGAAAGAGCAGAGGCTGTCACACCATTATTGCAGGTCAGTTACATATACTTTAGGCCTGCTGTTTAGAGTTTCCATTCATGCCATAATTTTCAAGTGAGGGGTGATTTAGCCTGCAAGCAGTAAAAAATGTCTTTTTAATTACTCAAACTTGAAGACTGCTGGGAGGTTTTTATAGTCAAGATAATTTTCTTTGTTAAGGCAGTAGGGGTATGAAGATAGATGAGATTTAACCACACACCAACACGAACATGTTTTATAGTGTCATACTGTTCAAATAATGTCCACGTCCTTCTCGTTTAGTCGCCTCTTACGACAGGCAGGGTATACCGTAGCGATATTCTAAACCCCCCAGCCCACAGGGGGAGGGGTATGAAGAGCTTTGTAATCCAGTAGATATGCTGGGATGAGAAATTTCAAAGGATTATCGGACAGTGTGGTGTCAGTGGTGCAACTATTGGCCAAAAATGCAAAAACGGTGAATTCGTGTTCAGACAGGTTTGCTATGTACATCACAAGTTTGCTTGTTAGTTACCATGTGAGATTTTTAATACTCTTGACTTATGAAGTAGATTAAATTTATTGAACATTATTCTGTATTTCACACAAGTCATAATTTTTATCGGATAGATGGATGGACTGACGGATAGACGGACGAATGCGCAGACGGAAGGGTGACAAATGAATGATATATTAAATGAATGAATGATAAGATATATTACAAGATAATTATGACCTATTTGTATCATTTTCCAGCAGCAAACCATCATCCCAAGAGTTGATAAAACGAAACATCTCGGAGAAATAGAAGCGAAAAGTCCGAAGCAACTGTGTAAAGACACTACAGTTTTAAGGGTAAGTCTTTTTGGACCCATTTCCAAGATAAGTTTGGGATGATGTATTCCAGGGAGTTTGCATCCCCATAGGCGCGTAAATACATGTATTTCATGACAATATCCTCGAGGAACAAGGCACTTAGCAGGAACTGACAGTTTTTCCTTAGCTGAGATGAAGGTTACTACTGTATAGATCAAATGTAAAAGTGCGTAGAGTTTAAACTCGTTCTACGGTAATCTTGAAAAATATAAAGCCTTTTCACGTAATCGTTTCCTGTCAGGATTGTTTTTAACATGGGTTTCTGTTCCATCTACTTCTACCAGGGATGTTGATTTTTTTTTTTTTTTAAATCATGATTTAAATCAGTGACTTAAATAAAAAAATCGATTTAAATCAGAATTTTTTTTTTTTATTAAATCATGATTTTTTCTGTTAAAATGATTATTTTAATCGTGATTTTAATCAGCATGATTTAAATCAAACAACCCTGACTTCTACCATAAAAGATTGTAATTGAAAAATAAACACTTATTTTTTTATATATTGTTCCACATGATACTATATGTCATCTAAAATAAAATTTTACCAAGTGTTTCAAAATTTGATGGAAGTTGACTTTTGGCAAGATAAATACCTTTGCCTTTTGAGAAATTAATGCCATCTTACCTGTCGAGTTTCATTTAAAGGGGATTAAGTACAGACGCAAGCCGGCAAAATATTGGTGGGAGAAAGTTGTGTCAGTGGATGAACATTCCTTAAGCGATCCTTAGGGAAACTGTTGTTATAATTCAGTTTTGATTAATGGAACTTCTAAGTGACCATAATAGATTCTGCCCTAATTTTGAGATGATAAAAACCTTTGGGGTACATGTAGTGTCTCCCCTACTCCTTGTCATGTCAACATATACCAAACGGCCTAAAAATAAAATAACTTTGATAGCACACATCCTCAATTTTTGTCCCCTATCCAGAAATGCCACTTTTTCTCACATTATATTATTTTCAGTTATTTGTAACTTTTGTACATTTTCTTTTTTCAGAAGCCATCTGAAATAGATCCTAAAATGGTGGAGATGTGCAATAGCCTCGACTACCAAAAATTCACTTTGGATTTGCTGGTAGTAGTTTTCGAGAGGGACACTCTAGCCACACATTCTTTGATGGGTGGTAAAGCAATCAAAGGGGAAGGAACAAAGAAAGATGCCCTGGATCAGGAAAAGGTGGCAGATTTAATCAGTAAGTAATTGGTTTGATAGGTCTTTCTTTCATGTCGCCTATTGGAGCCTTTTACAAAACTCTTAAATGGAACATGCAGTCAGCCCAATTTGTATTACTGTCTGTGTGCCTAGTATATTCTGCGTTTTCCACATGGTTGGCTCTGAAAAGTTATGTGACAATGTTTTCTCATCAAATTATAAAATAAAAGATGAGAACTCATTGGTCCACTGTGAGTACACTCTTATAAATGTGTTTAGCAATAAACCCTTGTTTTAATCCTACTTTGTAAACTCGTTTAAACGCTATTTAGCTGTGAAACATGTCTTCTAAGTGTGTGTGTGTGTGGGGGGGGGGGGGGGGGCAAAAATTGTTTACTAAAAGGTTCTAGTTCCTAAATACTGTTTTATGATTTAAAGAGTGTGTATTCGCAATATTTGCTTTCTAAAATATTACGAAAGATACTTGAAGATCCTTGGAAACGAAATACGAAATCTGTAGGATCTGGCTGTTACTTCTCTAAATATCTTTGATGCGACTTTTTTGCCCTTTAAGATATTCTCCCATTAACGGGTGTAGCCAGCAATGAGCCAAGTTGGTTAGATGAGTTTCTTATTATTGTTTTACTTTTATTGTAAATTATTTAAGAATTGGAAAAATGATTGCATAATAAACAGCTGTGGAGGACAAAAAAGGGAGTTTTTTACGGTTCATCTTCTTACCATTTGGTTTAACTCAGGCTGTGTAGATCCTCCTCCATGATTTAGTTATGCTGAGCAACAGTTACAGTATATGGCAGCAGCTTCAATTTTCAGAGTCTTCAGTATGACTGGCCAGGAGTGCCGATTTGCCAAAGAAGCGACCGGAAAGTTGTGTACAGACTATGTAAGCTAACGTACTAGGGAAACTGTTGGGGTAAGCCTGTGCAGATGAGGTCTAGAGTGGGGAGAAGGGGTAAAACACCAGGAATCGCCAGGGTTTAAGTATATCTCTAGTAAAAAAAGTGAGCCTCAGATATATTCCAGTTCATAATCCGTCATATCCAATGCAATGCTTTTAATGAACTAGTCAATGTTGTCGCCATGTATGTGTATACATGTGTTAGTGTAACATGACTACCTTTAACAGGGACAACTACATCAAAAGTCTATGCCTAATGACTGCACAAAGTTTGGCAGTTTTGATCTGAGGCTAAGCTTGCGCTGCATTAAAAAATTTCAATGACAGGAAGTTAGAATAAACAATTTTGAAAACTTAGGGGATGGTTCAAAAATGTTTGGAGGATAATTTTTGAATTACATTGCCTAGAAAACTCATGCCAGACCACTGTACTTTGGGAGTTGAGTGGTGGCAACCGGGAGGAAAAGATTTTGACTGGGGCCCAATGCCCAATTGTCCTCTCTGGTGCCCTCAATGGCTGAAAATCCATCCATACACTTAATTTTTTTCATACTCAGTGCTTCTGCGGGCTTTTTTCCCCCAACCTAATATTTTGCCCTTAGTTTCCCCTCCCCCAGTTTGACATTCTGCCCCTCCCCCACTGCTGACACGATCATTCAGTTCAGTTTTGATTTGATTAACTTCCCCCAAGCTATAATTTTTCTGTTGGAAATCACTATTTTCTCAATGAGAAGGTAACCAAACCATCTGTCCACTCTGTACGCAAAATTGCTTCGCTGCCCCAAAGAAAATCGACTGGGTGGTCTTTCCCGTTCTGCCCCTACTAAACCCAGCTAATGGTCTTTGAAAATTTGAGTCTGTTTGAATTGAATCCAGCAATGTTTATTTACACCTCACCCACATCCCTTAAATAAGTTATTCTTCATGCATTTCATGTAAATTTGTTTAAGGTGAAAATATGGTTCAGACTTTGCCCTTCATGGCAGCCTTTCCCATTTCAGCGATACTGCACATTTAATTACATACATTATTATTGCATCAACCAATAAGTTGCCTTCAATTTGTTTCATGCTGATTTTTCTTCTTTTTTTTGTCTCTCCCTCTTTCTCTTATTCTAGAAACGGTGCAAAAAAAAATTTCCTGATGTAAGCAGAGAGCTGATCAAATTGTCAATAACAACAAAATTAAACAATGAATCAAAACTACTGAAGAGGAGGAATGCTACTCCAGAATGCTGAAATCGATTTGTTCAATTTGTCGATCATTCATTTAGGTTTCAATTTGATTTGATTACACAAATAATATTTTGTTTGAAATATTTTGTGACAGCAACTTATGTCCAAAGTTATGAAATAAATATTCACATAAGACAATTTTAAACCCTTCACTTTGTGTTTTCTTTTCTACTTTAAACCTTTTATGTCATTAAAAGCTGATTGAAGCATTAGTTAGAAGGTAAAAGATATCAACTTATGGCTATTTAATTCATTTTACACTGATTCTATTTACAAATTTGAATTTGTACCTCTCCCACTCAGTCCATTGTGACCTACACTTTCCGCTGACATTCCTGTAACAGTTTGCCGAGCGTATGGTTCAAGTGAATTGTTGTAGGCAGGATGATAGGTAGCATTAAATAGAAATAGTAAGATCAGCAATGATACTAATTAGTAATAGTACTACCACAGATTACTATAGTATTATCATTGTACAACCATGGTAGTGTACCCTAGCTAGTAAAATCATGGTTAAAGCACCATAGGAATAATACTATGGTACTACCATGGTAAATGTACCATAGTATTACTATGGTAAAAGTACCATAGTATTACTATGGTACAGTACCATAGTAAAATCATGGTAAAAGTACCATGGCATAATACTATGGTACTACCATGGTAATACTATGGTAAAAGTACCATAGTATTACTATGGTACAGTACCATGGTACTTTTTCCTAAAGGGCGGATCACCTCAATGTGGTGCTTAATTTCTGATCTTTAAGGAGGTCACACAAAGGAGAACCATATTGGGCAACATTTACGTAGTTTCCTGCAAAAAACTGTATTGTTACATTGACTGTTTGAGATACAGTATTAAAGGCATATCAAACTGGCCTACTGCCAGTAGAAATGAGCCTGGAACATTCCGTCACATCACAAGAGGACAGGATAGTAATGAATTATTATCCTAGCAGTCCAGCTATCATCATGTTATTTTTAGGACCAGTATTTCATGTGAAAAGAAATTCACAAGGAATTCAAAGTAAGATATCCCATTTGCCAAACCTCAGCTGATATACTCCTTCCCTTGCAACATTGGTATTTGCCTTTGCCTTCAGTACTTTTCATTTTTACCCAGAGTAAATGAGGAAATCAATAGCACTTGTTAAATATTGTAGGATGATCTTTCCTGCAAAGGCCCTTCCTGTCTAAGCAGGCCCATTTAGAAGGCCTCTCATTCATTTTCTTGCTCAATGTATTATGCTGACTGAGTGTACTACATGATGCATAGAATTTATTTATTTATTTTTTTTCAAAGAATGAACATTGGATTGAAGTTGATAGAGTTTCCTAGTATAAAGATTTTTAAACCAGCCTTTTAGTTAGCCCAACTCTTTTTAAAGTGAGGTGATTTTCACTGTTTTGGTGCAAACAAGATGCAGTTTTGCTCTGTGTCAACAGAGCTTGCAATCATGACTATGGCATTGTATGTGTATACAGGCATATCACATTCAAACAATATATAGCCTTCTAGTGCAACACTACTGATTAGTTTAATTTGTAAATGACATAACAACAAACAAAATGTTGCAAAAATGTCGAAGGAGCAAGTATCACACCATTTTCTCCGAAATGGGAACAATATTGGTGAGGATGATGAATAAGGCTATTGTTGTAACGTTTTACATAGGACGACCTGCATCATCGTTCATTTCGCGAAAGTAGTTAGGCCCACTATACTGTGTATATACTCTGGGCGTCACAATCGATTCGTGGTGGAATTTACCGAGTACCTGACTCATTGAGAATGTTTTATAGTGCAAAAATGGTACCACTAGATAGAAAACAAAATTTTCTCTCTAGTGAAGTAAAAACTGAGAAGTTTAAAACAACACCGAATAAATGCTGAACGATTTTGCAGAGGCTAGCATTTGAAACCCATTTTAGACGTTTCATAAAATCCTCCCTTTTACCCGTAAGTTCACTCAGAACCAGGCACCGAAAGTATTTTTTACATCTTATTCATTGATTTTTGTTTAAACTTTTGACATGTTGAATAAAGTGTGACAAATTTGAGAAGATGTGTTTTGAGAAATATATTTGGCTAAACTATTGTAGACATGTTCCACTACATCATTTTCCAAAGATGAACTGAATGGTCGACCAACCTCTTCAGCTACCGGATGCGGATCTTCTGTCAGCAAAGCCAAGAAAAGAATGAGCATGCAAAACTTGTAACGCAGAGATATAAACTGGATAACAATTTTGAAACATCAGTGCAACAAATTGGTTTTAAGTTGATTTATCCTTGCACTTTTGTTACAATGGATGTAAAATACCATAGTTATTTTCCACGGTGACGTCATGATAATTGTGCCTGTTTAAAGACGTGGTATTACTTTGGTAGCATTATGAAAGTACCATGAATTTTGCCATGGTATTTTACCATGGTAATTTACCATGGTAATTACCATGGTACCTGCCAATAATACCATGGTAATTTACCATGGTACTTTACCATGGTATTACCATGGTAAATTTTCCAAAGGGAACATTTGAAACCCATTTTAGACGTTTCATAAAATGGACTAAAATCCTCCTTTTTACCCGTAAGTTCACTCAGAACCAGACACCGAAAGTATTTTTTACATCTTATTCATTGATTTCACGGTTTTAAAGATTTTTTGGTTCCTAGTTTCTGAGATAATTGACTTTAAAAGTCATGACTTTTAGCTAATTAGTATTCAAATCCTTATGACGTCACGAAACGTCATGCATAAAATATAAGAGAAGGAAGCTCTTTTCGAGCTCTTGCGCCGGTGGCCTACGGTGACGTCCTCTCCCTAACCTCATATCAATGATTCCAGGAAACGACATTAATAACAAGAAGTTGACCGTAAATTTTTGTTGGACACAGAGACCTACGTACACGGTAAGTTCCGAAAAAAAATAACACCTACTGTAAAATAGCCTAGCCCAGGCCAGGGCCCGCTATAGTTAGTCTTGCTCTTAGTGTCAGGCGTTGACATAGCCTAACGTTAGGCTAGTTAGGCCTGTGAGGCAGTGAGCGTTCGCGCGCTATACTCGCTATAGGGAGCAATTATGCGAACGTCCATATTGTAGTCTGTTATGCCATCTAATCTCATTATAATTTAGAGATTGTCTATTCTCTAATCATATTACTATCTCATTTTGTATGAGACCTTATGCCATCGAGCTCCAATAGTGCATTGTGGGAAGGATTTTTGTGTTTCTGTTCCAGTTCACAGTTATGAAAATGGCATCTAGGTAGCGGGCCACTAATTATAAGTCCCATTGACTTACACACTAAATTAGGCTACTTCCGAGCCCCCTAGCTCCCAGTAGAAGTTTTCAACCAGGACATGCTACCCCTCTGATCGAAGCCCACAATCTCGGCTTTCATGGCACTTTCAAATTTCCATACCATGACCATTGAAATTTTGAGCTAGAGAGCCTTGAATGATAGGGATGTGTTTCCCGCCATAATAGCTACTCAAAAGCGGCATTTCACAGAGCGGAGTAATACAATAAAAAAATGGCACTAAAATTGGTCAGATTGCCTTGAATTTTGCACAGTATGTATTTCAACTCATTGTCTACAAAATCCAAATACAAAAATGATCATATTTTTTAAGTAACACAGTCAGAAACAACATCCCATAAATTTTTTATGGCGCTTTGTCTGTCAGTAAACATTTTCCCGGACATGAGTATTGGAGTTAGTGGTCAGCTACCTTAAGGCAGTGGCCAAGTTGGATTTTTCCATCAAAAATTTGCACAGGTAATCCCTAGAGTATCCTCACAAAGAATATAAACCCATTATTTCATTTGACAGTCTTCTCTGGGCAGTAAGTCTTAGCGAAAATATACCCCTGACAGGGCAAAATTTGCCGGCAACCTAAAATGCACTTTGATGTGCTGGTTAATCCTCTACTGAGTTGCTTACTCATCATTTCTGATCTGTACCAAGACAGTATTGTAATCTCAGCATCTCTGCATATGAGGGTACTCTCAACTTCACTTTTTGGTGCTTCTCACACTTTCACAGACTTGTTTCTGTATGCTGATGTGCTGTACATGCTTGCACCATCAACTCTGTGGATAAGAAAATAAGTTGGATTTAGCAGCTTAATTTTCACACTCTTAACACATAATCATAAATATCTGCTTGATTTAACAACAGGCCATGTGGTTTCTTATAAATTCTGAAGAAATTTAGGTTATACATGTGCAACATCTTAATCAATCCAAACAAGCACATGGGAACAGGTGGCATAGAACACCTCGGTACAAAAACACAAAATTTCGAAGCTACAGGACTGTATGGTTGCTACATATGACTACAGTGAAAGGGGTTTCTATGCAGCCATGATGCTTTAAAAAGCCAGCTTAGAAGGTCTCTACCTCCTCTTGCATTTAACAAAACAGGGAGCAGGTATCAATGGAGTAGAATTTATTCCATGTGGGTTTAAGAGTCAACAGTTTGCAATATACCTACCTTGGCAAACTTCCTCCACCCCTAGCATGAAGACATCAGGTATTTCAGTTGTCTGAATGTTGCTCACCCTGCTTCCACTGTGATCTAGGCTGCCCTGTCTACAGTGGGCCTATATACCAAGCCCATAAGGCCTAAAATGGAAGAACAAAATAAAAAAGACATGGCATTAAAAATAAAAGAAGTTAGGAAAGTTCCTAAATTTAAGGGTATAGGGCTAACAATTCACTCTGATCTGTGCTGAATTTTACAGGCAAAACACCTTCCCTCCTCCCCCCCCCCCCACCACCATAGGTCCTAGTACTAGTAGTAGGCCTCGACCAAGGCTACTCGGGCACCAATTTGTAGCTCCCTAATCCTACCTCTTTTGATGCAAGCACCTTTTTCATTCTTCAAGTTATCCTGTTTTGCCACAGGTCCTAGTAGAAATTTCAGTTGGTTGCCGGTAATAATAATTAACTCACTTTTTTAAGTTTATGGCATACCTACACTGTAACACAACATTCCTGGACACTTCGCTCAACAGGTGCACACAGTTTAATTGCTTTGGGTCCAGTCATTTCACAACCCAGCATGTGTTTTATACACAGAACCACTGTACAAAGTCCACTGTACAAAAACTGCTTGTGGCTGGCTGTTGCTTAGGTACATACCAAATGCACTGAGGCTAGCTACGGATCCCTCAGGATGACATAAATACTTCACTTTTATCATGCTATGATCTACCCAGAGGATCATGAGCTTGCTAAGTTTTCTATTTGGACAAAATTTTAATGAATTCTTCTTAAATTGTTAACTTTAACAAGAAAACTGATAATTTTGGCCAAAAATGCCACTTTTGGCCCTAAAAATCATTCAAGCATGAAATTGTTCCTCGTCAGCATGTATTTCCATTTTGGAGACCACAAGCAAACATTTAAGACCAATTTTGGGTCTCTAGCTATAAAATTTAAAAATTTCATAACTTGCCTTAATTAGGTAGCGGGCCTCTAATTATAAGTCCCATTGACCTACACACTAAATTAGGCTACTTCCATGCCCCCTAGCTCCCAGTAGAAGTTTTAAACCAGGACATGCTATCCCTCTGATCGAAGCCCACAATCTCGGCTTTCATGGCACTTTCAAATTTCCATACCATGACCATTGAAATTTTGAGCTAGAGAGCCTTGAATGATAGGGATGTGTTTCCCGCCATAATAGCTACTCAAAAGCGGCATTTCACAGAGCGGAGTAATACAATAAAAAAATGGCACTAAAATTGGTCAGATTGCCTTGAATTTTGCACAGTATGTATTTCAACTCATTGTCTACAAAATCCAAATACAAAAATGATCATATTTTTTAAGTAACACAGTCAGAAACAACATCCCATAAATTTTTTATGGCGCTTTGTCTGTCAGTAAACATTTTCCCGGACATGAGTATTGGAGTTAGTGGTCTGCTACCTCTAGGCCTACATCATGGTACTTGCCAATACCATGTAAATAAGGCCTAGCCTAGGCCTAGGTTAGGCTACATAGCCTAGTCCAGGCTGTGGGTTTACTGAGGGGTTACCGGTCGTTTTGCCCCCATGCCAGTTCGCCCCGTAGTGGAAGTCGTTTCGCCCCAATGAGGAGGTCGTTTCACCCCCTAATACTTATGAGTATGACATCGAATAACCTTTAAATGCAGTTTTTTGTAGTTGTCATAACAGAAATTTTAAAAAAGTTACAACAGTTGGCAAAAATATAACAAAAACCAAGTCAAGTAAGGTAGGCGGTGTGTTATCTGATGCACCAACCAGTCTAGTCCTCAGTAAAGGACTACGTATGGACGGTCGCGTAATTTCTCCCTATACATATAGGGAGAAATTACGCGACCGTCCATACGTAGTCCTTTACTGAGGACTACAACCAGTCATAGTTTAGCATTTTTTTAAAACCATTTTCGATTTTTGTGCCATTTATTGGAAATTATAAATAGAACCATTCAACCAAGCAACTACAACCACAAAATATGATATGCGAACGTTTACACAAAGAAGCACACAAACGATGTAGCAACAATAACGCAGATAGAAAGCGTACATCAGTACTATCAATCATAATTAATCAACACAATTAACACTCAACAATTGCGCATGAGTGTACGGTAACGTTATGAGTTAGTACAAACGAACAACTTGTTTCACCTTTAAAAATGAACTCAAACTCATCCTGAAAGAGAATTAAATAAGAAACTTCACTTCGTGGACATCGTTTGTTCTAAAAAATTCACTTATTGTAGGGGACCTGCTTCAGAAAGATTAGGGGGCCAACCGGTAGGTCTTTGGGGCAAACTGACAGGTCTTAGGGCGCGAACTGGTTTATGCTTGGGGGCGAACTGGCAAGGGGGCGAAACGACCGGCTACCTACTGAGGACTAGTCCGACTACAGGACTATGTACAGGGTAACAGGGTACTGTAGGTAGGACCTACTCCGTACACAGTCCATGCCCACTCAGATATCCACACTCTGAGCTCGATGAGCAATTCTGCAAACCCCCTCACAGCTTCAAAAATGCACCTGTAAGCCTACAGTTTAATTACCATCCTTGTCATGAATGATATGATAACACCCCATCTACTGTAGGCTGTCAGTCGGCTTTTCTTCAAACGGGGGGATACAGTAAGTTGGTGAAAATTTGGAATTAAAAATCTACTCTTATCGCGAAGTTAGTTACACGATGTTGAAATGCCTGTAACTAGTTGAAATCATATTGTTATAGTTCAATCACTTCATGTAGCCAGGGTAACCCTTTTGTTGGGGTGACCCTGCCTTATTATACACCTTGAGATGTACGAATGAGACAGGGTCACTCATCAGAAAGGTTACCCTGACTACTGTACACTTTATGATTTTCAAGAAGACAAACTTCTTTCCACAGTTTTATAAAATGACCTTTTATAAAGAAAATTTTGGTAAATTTATAAAATTTAGGTATACAGTAGTAAATTAAGCCATTGAAAGTGATGTGGAACCCTGAATGATGCTGCTGCACCCTTAAAAATCACATGTAGTAGCTTGTTATTACCATAAGTAGTAGCCTAATCCTGTTGGAACTATCTACAGGTAGTGGTTTGTTTTACACGATGGTGAATCCAATAGGTACATTTGTATCTAAATGTGATTAATTTTGAAACTTTTCAATTGCAACTGCTAACTACACTTATGTTTATGTGTAGTTTTAACATTTGGAAATGCTCCACCAATAATAAGAAAATTTCCTCGTTCTGGCGTACGTACACTGCTTGAAGTACTCCTTCATCTGACACAGTTACCCGCTGACCCACCCAGCCCTCTGAAAAACCTGCATTTCAAATCTCCGAAGTGTTCTTAGTAAGAGAATCCACAAATTAGCAAATAATTCAGCTTACCGGTGACTACAAATTCAGTAAATCGTATCTCACAGCACATTCAACTGCTCGCGCTGCTATACAATGCATAGGGCCTAGGTACGTAGGAATATATTCCTGTCACTGTGTAAATAGTGTAAAAACGTTGTGCAACGTCGCGTTCAATAGCGAAAATAAATGCCCAGGCACTTTGCGGGTTATAGGCGGGGCTTGTCTCAGAGTTTCCCGAACGTTCTTAACTGTCTTGACAGTTCTTGACGTTCTGTTTTCATGCTAGAATGTCATGCGAGATGAACGAGGATATTGGAAATCACCCACAGCTTGGTACAACCGCCGGTGACACACCGAGTTGACGTTTGCAAACTGTGCCGGTACTGCACCAAAATTTACCTCAAAAAGGAGGAATAAATATCTTGATTAGGAGAGGTTTTAGTCATTATGCATTTGTGAGTATCTGCATAATTTTTTTTTGGCAAATCTCTCAATACATTATTTTTCTAGGTTACTGCAAAAAATTTAGTACTGTACTGAACTTTTTTGGCGGTGACCCAACGACATTGTGTTAAGGGATGCACTGGATATCCGGTCCGGCCGGATAGTGAAAAAATATCCGGTTCCGGTTCTGGCCGGAACTGGATTTTTCTGTAAGCTTGGGTAGCATTATGTACATGAGTTAAAACAAACATGAAAACAGCAGTAACTGCCTCAGAATTAATTTTAAGTTCATAAATGATAGCTTATCAGTGCATGTTACAGTAAATAACATCTGAACACCTTTATTTAACCCTTAAAAGTGACCGAACCAAGCAGGCAACAAAGTTATAAAAGTAACTGCAAATATGACTTCAAATTTCTTCAACTTTGTGAAATAAACTGATGGATGAAAAGAACTTTCATGCAATTTAAGTAAGTCTACTGCAGTGCACAGTAGTACTGTACAAAATGGATAATCCATATTACAGTTGTACCTGAGTCACATCATTCGAGGGCAGTGTTTTAGTTTAATTGCATTGGGTTGTCTACAAATACACACTTTAACAGTTCACTTTATTTTACTTTTTAACACTTTCTTGCCCATTAAAGTTGTGTAGTACAAGCAGAAAATGTGTTTTATCTTGAATTTCAGAAGACAGCACTCATTGCAAATTAAAGTTGCCTATGGAGCCAATTTTTTCTGGCCCTAATAATTAATCACACAAGTATACACAATATGATGAGTGTTCGACTGATCATCTGTTAAGTAATCAACATCTAGCCGATTATTCCGTCATCAGTAAATAATCGGCATTGGTAAAATTCTGCCATTCAATGGATCATTGCCACCGATTATTTGCAAACTGGAAAAAAGGGGCTAAATGTACTTGAAATAGGTCTCTTAGTTTCGTTAAAATCCCTGTAAATACTCAATCCATAATCACAAACGTATAAATTTAACCCCTGCCATGGGAATGATTGTTTGATATTTTCCGCAATAATCCGTTTGTTTTACCTGAAATTAGATTTAGAATTGCATTCAAGGTGTATTCCTTGCTGTCTCTTAGAAAGCACCCGGTAAGTTGCTGTACAAACTGTTCTGCACAATACGCATAGAACAGAGCTGGCTTTATAGCTAGCTAGCCAAGCCGGGTGAGTCTCATGCTAAATTCACATAGAAATGGCACCACAAATATCTGCCTATGTGGATTTTGTGGGGATCTGACTTTCTTGCATTTCAGTTGCAGATTCTTTTCAAACAAGACGTAAAATTGAAAGAGAACTGCTAAAAATATACAGGGATATTTATATCTGAAAGGAACCATAAGATACATTAATCAGGTGCAATTGTTTTGCTGCCCAGAACTGCTAAGATTATTATGATTGCTCTACATGGGGTCCGTTAAGACGGGAGCTCGAGAGTAGCTACAGTACATTAAAGCAACCACAATCCAGCACAGTAAAAGAATGGAAATGTTCCGACATGATTGGGGGATGAAAACTAGACAGAGCAGGATGTTGGCCTTAGAACTAAATTATCAAAGGGCATATGACATCGACTGCAAACAAATCTGTTGTATTAATAGTTGATTTGTATCTTCACTTTTGAATTGAAAATATTACCCCTACAAAACTTATCTCCCATTTGTGAAACGAACGGAACTATTCCCAATATTTTCTATCCTAAACTGGTTACGGTATACATGTACACTATGTGCACCAAGCAAGGGGCGTGTGCTATAAAGACAAACATGTGATTTCCCTCTTTCTCATAATCGATATCGGGCCGATTGTTTAATTAATTAATCGGTAATTGGGTATTACCAATTATAGCATAATAGGTCAACCACTAAATATGTTATCAAACATATAATACGTAATGTCAGAATGTGTGATATACAGTATCTCTGCCAAAAAAGTTATTGATGATAAATGTGCTTCAGTTTTTTGATATCATGGCATGTTTAAATACTAGAAAAGGTGTATAAAACAATGGTGCTTTACATAGTTAAAAACCTTAACCCTAGAGTCTTTTTACAGTACATATGAGCAGTCCATTCAGTAACCACCCTCCAAGGACTCTCTTTGCCAATTATTACTGGTTTACATAATTTGTACAATTTTTTGAACAAGTGGTGATTTACTGAAGTTCAAAAAGAACAAACTGATATGCAAAACAACTTTCAAGATTCCCTCAGGAGTTTTCTCTACAAATACTCACTTAAGGAGGGAAAATACAAAGAGCTCTTACTTGCCCTGCTTTGCAACAGTTTTGCTGTACTTCTGCCGGAACAGTTTTTCATGCCTTTTTTCTATTATATTGCAATTTTTGGTTAAAAAATTAGTTAAATGCACTTGTACAACACTTGAAGACAAATTTATTGACATTTCCCATTAGTCCTTCACAAACATTACGTCACAAAGCAGAAAACTCCTATCCCAGAGTTTCTCTGCTTTCCTGAATTTCACTTTATTCATCTGCATTGCAAAAATCCGGTTCCAGCCGGAAAAAATCCAGCCGGATTTCAAGTTGGTTCCGGCAAAATCCGGTTCCGGCCGGATCCAAAATTTTGGTTCCGGTGCATCCCTAATTTGTGTTGACTGATTTGCCAAAAAAGTGCCACCATTTTGTGTGTAGACACTTCTAAAATTAAAAAATTTTCGAAAAGGAGAGGGGGACACCCCCTCCCCCAGGCGGGCGATCCACTAATGGACATATCAGTTGGGCCCGCATTTACAATCTTGGGCAAAACTCCTTGGGACACCCCCGCTCCCCTTCGCAATGTTTGCCACAGTTAGTCTATTCACGGCATAAAGTCACTCTTTCCGAGCAACATTGAAAGGGGGAGTTGAGGAGCTGGGGGGATTCATGCAAGCCTTTGAGCTGAAATTCAAGAATATTATGGCAAAGTGTCCCAACAGTTTTGTCCAAGATTGTAGCCTCTCAGAACTTGGGAGCTATGGAAATGGTTGGGTGCATCATTCAAGGATCCACCATGCTACTGTACATTTTCAAAATTCCGGAAAGTATTTTAAAACAATTTTAATTTTATGAATATACTGTATTAAATAGAATTTATCTTTTGAGTTGTAGAAATATACAAAGGATTTTATGATATTGTTGGAGGAATTGGAGGAATTGCACATAAATGTAACTTGTCCACTTATGTGGAGTGCATGTACAGTAACGCCATTATTTCCCAAAACAGCAAAATGGCTGCTGCTGAAAGATGTCTCCAAGTATTAGTGTTATATTGTAACATTAAAATTGTATGTATTCATATTTTTGTTATCTACATACCTCCCAAGTGACCCACATTTGGCGGGTTTGACCTGCACTTGAACACCCGGTCAAACCAGCTGACTGGCCAAGCCCTCTGAAAGACCTGCATTTTAAATCTCCGAAGTATTTTTAGCCAGAGAGAACCATGCAAAATAACAAATAATTCAGCTTACTGAAAACTACAAATTCATTAAATGGTATTTCCCAGCACATTCAACTGCTTGCGCTGCTACTGTACAGTAGACAATGCATAGACCTAGGTACATACGGACCAATGTTTGCTGTCGCAACATCACTTATTGGCTAACCGTCTGACAGTAGCAGACCTGAATGTATTCCTGTCACTGCATAAATAGTGTAATAACATGGTGCAACGCTCACTTACAGGTTAGAGTTGAGGCTTGTCTAAGAGTTTCCCATCAAACAAATGTCCTTGACTGCCTCATTCTTGACTTGTTTTCATTGCTAGGATGCAATGCGAGATGTAGGAAAAATATACCTACTGGAAATCATGATCAATTGCAGCAATGATGGTAGTGGTAAAATCGGGTTGACGTTTTCAAACTGACAGGTAGAGCACCAAAATTTTCAGCAACAAGCATGATTGCATATTGTGATTAGGAGAGGTTTTCGTAATTGCACATTTGTATCTTTATATACGTGGCAAATTTCTTAATACATATTTTCCTAGGCCATTAACTACCAGATGCCAAAAATTCCCCCCTCCACTTGTACCTCTTCCCCAGGCTGGTGAACCACCAATGGACAGATCAGTTGAACCTGCATCCAGCCTCTTGGAACTGGGAGCTATATGATGCTAAAAGTAAACATAAAACCGACTCCAGTTGCTTAAGGATAGCGATGGTAAAATTTGCTGATGAATGAGCTATTCATGCTGTGAACAATTTTCCTCTGAAGTCCTGATATTGCAATGGCTCTAGGTTTGTGGGGCTATGTGGCCAAGGACTCTAGTGTAAAGTAAAAAGAAAGTGAGCGTAGCATGGAGTCCTGTTCAAGGACTGAGTACTACAGTAGCCTATAGGCCACACCATAGAGCTTTCTCAAGTTCCAAGAGGTAGATTTGGGTCCAATTGATCTGTCCATGATGGATTGCTTTCTTGGGGGAGGGTTTTATGGGGATGCATGGAATAATTTAGTATCCAAATTTTGCATAGCAGTTTTGGAGATTTTTGAAATCTTTCACACATTGTTTGTGAAAATGCAAGGGTTATGCACACAAAAAATTGCTACACAATTTTTCATTTGTGTAGCAACTTGTTCTGTTTGTGTAGCAAATTGCGATGCGATACTGGATAAATTATTCCCTGGGATGGGATTTAACCCTGTCTGGCCCTTTTTAAAAAAATTTTTAATTTTGGTCCCTATGTTTTTGGTAGAGGTCCGAGGTCATCTGGGGTCGGACTGATATTTGATGACTATATTTGGTATGTTGCTGCATTTATTATACTGTAGTTAGAGGATGGTCCCCTGTTGTTTTGGTGTAGGTCATGGGGAGTAATGAGACTTCAAAGTCTAAAAACATTTTTAAAACAATTTGTCTTGGTACTGTAGGAAGCTGGGATGTATTTCATACTTGGATATGTGCATGATATTACTGTGCTGAGATGGTCCCTCTCCTTTATTGGTGGAGGTCAAAGGTTATGTGGGGTAATGCTTGCTGCATGGGACATCATGGCATTATTTTGAATAATAGAATTCATCATGAAAGCCTCAATGCATCTTTGCACTCAGGCAGTGGCATAGCCCTGCAGTGAGCCACAGGAGTGATTTGGGAGTAATTAGAACCCACCTCATGACCCAACCTTGCAATTCAAAAAACACCTAAAATTGAAGTGTTTTCTCTCTATCCTTACACTTTTCCATCATGTGGTGCCCCAAAACCTCCCCATGACACCAAAACCTCCCATGACACAATCCTGGCTACACTACTGCACTCGACGGTCTTTCAAATGGAAATTACTGAAACCTACAATAAGTTATGTATACAGACTGATCCATGCTTAGAAATACACAGGTTTTGATGTGCACTTATTACCCTCTTAACTACTGTAGGCCTGCAGTGTCAGCCATGAAGTATCCAAATTTGTCTCCATGTTGGTGTGAGAAAAGTCAGGTTTAGCTACAGTTTGTAATTTCTACTCTCTACTGTAGCCGTCAGAAATCTAGGATATTGTTTGAATGATAGCTTCAGAGATTTATGTAGTATCTGCTGTAGAATGATGTTACTCCAATTATGTCATCTTTGCTGGAGATACATCACTGACTCAGTATAGTTTCACAAACACTTTCAAGAACCCTATTGCACTTGTTGCATTTTGCTGTAGATGTACATACAGTAAGTGGTTGCTTTGTTGATTTTAATAATTTTCTTTATTCCTTAACTAGACCTCAAACCTGTAACAGTATAAATGGCTGGTTTCATGGCAGCAGTTCATCCCATCCAGCAGATCAGTGGGGATCTCGAGATACCTTTTCTTCCAGGTACAGCTTCGGAAGATGTAAAAGGAGACTATTGTCAAATTAACTATTCCTCTCACGAGTTGGAGACTTTCAGTTTTGAGATCAACCAGTCTATTAATTGGGAGCTTGTGACTGACCTAGATTTAGCTTTCAATGATTTACAAACCCTACCTGCTGAACTTGCTTCAACCTTAACAAACATAAAGAAGATTGACATTTCTGGAAATCACTTCCAAGTACTGCCTGAAGTTTTGGGCCAGTTAGCTTCCCTTGTCTCCCTCACAGCAAATGAGAGCTCAATATGTCAAATACCAAGTACCATTGCAAATTTAAAGGCTTTGGTCTGTTTGTCTCTGGTGGGAAATACCTTGATGGAAATTGGGGAAGATGTTCAGTTTCCAGAAAACCTTGAAGTATTGAATTTGGATGAAAATAGACTAAAGTCTTTACCAAAATGCATTTGTAGCCTGAAGCATCTAAAGGTTTTAGAAGCATCAGAAAATTCCTTGAAACACCTGCCAGAAAATGTTGGCACATTGTGCGAATTAGAAGTTTTAAATCTCAGCCATAACAATCTTACATACCTTCCCGATTCTTTTGCTGAATTGGAAAATGTTCATATCATTGATGTTAGCCATAACAAGATCAAATCTTTGACAGAATCATTTGCTTCTGCACCAAAGTTGAAGATTTTTTATGCTAGCCACAATAGATTGAATTGCTTGCCACCTTGGACTTCAAACTTACAAAAAATTGAAATTTTTTCAGTGAAGGACAACTCTCTGTTTGGTAAACCTCTGGAGGATGCCTTTTGCCAAAATTCTAAAGATTCTCTCAGAAAGCTTGAACTTGGTGGCAACTTTATTGAATTTCTGCCATCAGCTTTAGGGTTCCTTGGGAGACTTGAATTTTTCCACCTTGGCAGCACTATTCCAGAGTTAGAAAGAAGAGACTTCCAGAATGGTAATTGTATCAAGATTCTACCGGATAACTTTGGGGGAATGGTGTTCCTGACTAAACTTCGCCTTGACGAGAATCAGTTTGAGAAATTACCAGATACTTTTGGAGATCTCATTAATCTTGTGTTCTTGGATCTTGGACAGAATAGGTTGAGATATTTACCTGACTCTTTTCCTCAACTTAGATCCCTCCAGACCTGCTTGTTATCCAAGAATTGTTTGCAAGAATTGCCAAATGATTTCGGAAAATTGAGCCAACTAGAAGAGCTGTCTCTTGATTCAAATGAGGTTGGTATTAAATCTCTTGAAAATTGTAATTTATGTTGTAAGTTTACAAGCATTTCTAAAAAATTTTGAAGCACTGTTTGAAGTTGCAATTTATGCAGAGACTAGAAACATTTGGTATAAGAAGAGTGAGGGAATGATATTGAGATGTTGCAGTTGATACTGTATGTCATGCATGGTAAAAAGTTTTTATCAGTGATGCTCCATTGATAATGATCATGATATGTTCAGTAGAACTCTTTTTTTCATACAGTAAAGTCTTCATAAAAATGCCACGTTGTACCTCGTGGTGTACAGTACACATAGAAGAATTTCCCAAGGATGTCCCATATTGGGAGGGTTCCTTCAATTTATTAATCAGTCAATGCTATAAAAAGACATCGAAAATCAGAAAGGTCCTCAATCTCTGGGTACAAAGAAACAGAAAAAAAAAAAAAAACACTCAACTAAGATTATACAATTTAACAGCCTCTGGATAAAAACTATTTGTACTGTAAAACGTTTATTACCCTTAAAAGTATGAAGACAATGATTCGGAGGTAAGAAATTAAAATAGCTATTAGCAGGGTGAGTCTGATCTGGCATAATTTTATCTATTTTCTTTGTAGTTCTATCTAAGTAGATTGAGTTAAGTGAGGGAAGTGTAATACAGATGAAATTTCCAGCCGAACAAATAACAGAAGAAAATTTGTTGATGTCAGATTTGCTGACACGGCCGAAACCAGACAGTAATTGAAGAAGTAAGCAAGCTCTCTATAATTGCACGATAGAAATTCAAGAAAATAGATTGATTAAGTCCAATAGCTTTTATAATTTACGTAAAAAGTAAAGACAATGATTGGTTTTTTCAGGATGTCAGCCAACTTAACAGACCAAGAAAGATCATTAGAGATGTGCGTGCCCAAAAATTTGAAAGAAGAAAGTTGCTCCACAACAGTACCTTTAATTGAAAGAGGGGGGGGGGGGATGGGAGGTTTAACCTTTCTAAAGTCAATGACCATTTCTTTTGTTTTCAAAACATTTAGGATCAAGTTATTCTCATTACACCAGTTGACAATGGACTCAGTCTGAGTGCGGTAATTGGACTCATCATTTTGAGATATAAGACCGGTAACTGTGGTGTCATCAGCATACTTCACAACCAGAGTATTATCATGAACTGCTTTACAATCAGACGTAAACAAAGAATATAATTTGGGGGACAATGGGCAGCCTTGGGGTGTCCCTGTGTTCAAGACTAAAACAGAGGAAGAAAGATTGCCAATTTTTACAACTTGAGTACTATTTAAAAGAAAGTCTAAAATCCAATTACAAATAGAGATAGGAAGCTTGAGGTGGTTGATTAACTTAAAATGCAATTTGGAAGGAACAGTAGTATTAAAAGCTGAACTAAAATCAATAAATAAAAGAGGAAGATTTCTATTGTTTTGGTGGAGGTCAAGGTCATCTCTGGGGTCACCAGTACCAGGTCTATGGGTAGATATCATACTTAGTGTACAGTACAGCATATCTGTTTTGACAGATACCGGTACACAGAGGTCATCATGGAGAGTCTGTGGGATAAATTTGTTATAAACCTTAACAAGATACAGTATCATACTGGAGGAAGCATGGATAAATGCCATACTTGGTACTGTACTGTATGTGGATGCCTTATGGTCTAAGGGAAACCCTTCTTTTTTAGGTAGATATGTCAGAAACAATCTTGGGTCACTTTTGCATTTTGGTTTCCAAAACTATCCTTTAACTGCAGCATACTCCAATTGAAAATGTTTGAATTTTGTCACCCATTAATGTTGAGAAGGGCATGGGGGATCCATCATGAACATGGAATATGTCTTCCTTCCTCTGTTTGCTGTAAATTGTTTGATATACAGTATATGTGAGTGCACCACACACTTCGATTGTAAGGTAACCAAGATACAGTCTAACTCTCACACCAAACTATGTGCAGGTTTTGTACTGTAGTACTGTACTTTAATAGTCAATAAAAATTCTCAGTTGGCTCAGCTCTTTGATCAACAGCAAGTTAAAAAAAATGCAGAGTACTATAGCTTATATAACACAGCATTTACTGTACTGATATGTGCTTTGATTACACATTAAAGGTCTTGTATACTCACCCTGAAGCAGTAAACAGAGATTGTGTTTGGATGAAGATGAGCTTTAGACAGTTGTGGGAGGGACATAATTATGTAAACTTGCAGGTTAAGAGAACTGGAACCACTTGGGTCTTGGGGTGATTAGGCCTTTAAATTTATTACATACAGTATTTAACTAATGGCCTCTGTACAAGGACTTGCAGTAGTTTACAGTAATCAAGAATCATAGAGAGGTCTCAGAGGTTACTGGGGGCATATTTTGGAATCATTTTGTGGTACAGTATCTATGCTTTACACATTTAACACAGATTAAAGAACTTCCTGAGTCTTTTGGAAATCTAACCAACCTGAAGACCTTGGATCTCTTTGAAAATCGTTTGAGTGAATTACCACATTGCTTGCAGTCCTTGAAGCAGCTGACAGCTTTAGATTTAGACTGTGTAAGTATAAATTGCATCATTTTGGTCAAAATTGAAGCTGTGCATGTTCCATAATGTTGTTAATCCTTCAGTCAGTATGTAAAGTTCATGGCCATACATAGATACAGTTAATGAAGTGGAGTACATCTCATGTAGAAATTTCTAAATAATACTACATGTAGGACCAGTGAGCTGTGAGAAACAGTATTTCCACAAAGCTATCAAGTTGTCTGCTATTGCTTTTGGTCACCATATTATGGGTATGAGTCCATACGAGTACAAGTCCTTAACTTGACATCGACATGACCTCTGATGACCTTCAAATACAGTATCATTCACCATGAATGTGGTTTTCCTTTTTGATTCCTCGCCGTAGGCCAAGGAATCTATGCGATGGTGATGTCATGTGTGTGTGTGTGTGTGTATGCTTGTAAACACGATATCTCAAGAAGTGTAAGTGTGACTAACCTCATATTTGGTGTGTGGGTTGGTCATATTGAGTAGATGATCCCTACTGTTTTTGGTGGACGTCAAAGGTCATTTGGGGTCACGAGAGGTCAAAAGGTCAAAACCTTGTAAACAATATCTCGGGAACGGTACATGTGGCTATGCTCATGTTTGGTGTGTGGGTTGGTCATATTGAGTAGGTGATCCATATCGATTTTCGTGGAGGTCAAAGGTCATCTGGGGTCACGAGAGGTCAATAGGTAAATTTCTTAGAAATTGCTCGTAAACACGGTATCTCAAGAAGTGTAAGTGTGACTATGCTCATATTTGGTGTGTGGGTTGGCCATATTGAGTAGATGATCCCTATTTTTTTTTTGGTGGAGATCAAAGGTCATTTGGGGTCACGAGATGTCAAAAGGTCAAAACTTCGTAAACACGATATCTGGAGAACGGTACATGTGACTATGCTCATATTTAGTGTGTGGGTTGGTCATATTGAGTAGATGATCCGTATCGATTTTTGTGGAGGTGAAACGTCATTTGGGGTCAGGAGAGGTCAATAGGTAAATTCTTTGGAAATTGCTTGTAAACAGGGTATCTCAAGAAGAGTAAGAGTGACTAATCTCATATTCGTTGTGTGCATTGGCCATATTAAGTAGATGATCCCTTTTGTTTTTGGTGGAGATCAAAGGTCATTTGGGGTCACTAGAGGTCAAAAGGTCAAAACTTCGTAAACACGATATCTGGAGAACGGTACATGTGATTACGCTCATGTGCTCATACAGGATGCGTGGGTTGGTCATATTGAGTTGATGATCCGTATTGATTTTTGTGGAGGTTAAAGGTCATTTGGGGTCAGGAGAGGTCAATAGGTAAATTCTTTGGAAATTGCTTGTAAACACAGTATCTCAAGAAGAGTAAGTGTGACTAATCTCATATTTATTGTGTGCATTGGCCATATTAAGTAGATGATCCCTATTGTTTTTGGTGGAGATCAAAGGTCATTTGGGGTCACGAGAGGTCAAAAGTTCAAAACTTTGTAAACACGATATCTGGAGAAAGGTACCTGTGACTATGCTCATATTTGTTGTGTGGGTTGGTCATATTGAGCAGATGATTGGTATCGATTTTCGTGGAGGTCAAAGGTCATTTGGGGTCAGGAGATGTCAATAGGTAAATTCTTTGGAAATTGCTTGTAAACAGAATATCTCAAGAAGAGTAAGTGTGACTAATCTCATATTTGTTGTGTGCATTGGCCATATTAAGTAGATGTTCCCTTTGTTTTTGGTGGAGCTCAAAGGTCATTTGGGGTCATGAGAGGTCAAAACTTCTTAAACACGATATCTCAAGAACGGTACATGTGACTGTGCTCATATTTAGTGTGTGGATTGTTCATATTTAGTAGATGATCCCTATTGATTTTCCCAAAGGTCAAAGTTCATTTGAGGTCAGCTTGTTCAAAGCCTGACAAGCTTTCCTGCACAGTCTTTCAAGAAAGGTCACTTGTAGGGTGCTGTAACTTGTCATGTAGGTGGCACATAGTGAGTACACGGTCCCAGAAGTTTTTGGTGGAGGTCAAATGTCACTTGGGTTCACAACAGGCAAGGAGGATCTCAATGTAGGAAGATTGGATGTCTTGCATGTGTACTTTTTGGGCACATTATGGAGCCCTGTTAATTGAAAAACATTGTTAAGCAATGTCAATGTGAAAAAAGGCCTTATATTTCAGCGGCAAGGAATCACTAAGCCTTTTGGCTTTCTGGTTACATATTATACAAGTACATATTTATCCTGTAATTAAACCAATATGGTGGTGTGAGGTATTGTAATGACAAATGCCACTCTATTTTTTGCTCAAACCGGCTTAAAGGGCTGTTTTCACTAAATTATGATCCGACACCATCACTATGGCATTCCAAAAAGCTCACCACATATGATGATGTTCTTTAAATACACGTTCATGTACTAAAATTACACGTTCGTGTACCAAAAATATACGATGATGTTCTAACTTCATACGATCATGATGATGATGTAAATTTACACCATCATATACTAAAAAAAAGGGTTCATCATGTTAAATACTACGATGAACATGTACAGTAAAATACATGTTGTACATGTAAAAACATACAGTATGTTGTACTGTACACGTTAAAACGTATGATCATCATGTTATTATTGCCAATTCCGCATGCCATACTGAGTGAGCCTTTTGGCATACCAGAAGTTCACCAAAAGGCTCACCAACATACGATGATCATCTAAACTCATGTGATGTAGTAAAAGTACACGTTCATGTAATAACTGCTTACGATGATGTACAATGATTGCTTACGATCATGTACTGATTGCATATGTACATGGACTGAATGCATACAATCATGTACTAAAAAATGTATACATTCATGTGCTGAATTCATAGGATCATGTACTAAATGTTTGTGTTCATGTACTGAAGGGGCCCATGTGGGTATGGAATGGTAATAGGCCCCTGTCAATACTAGAGGCCCAAAGAATTAATGTTGAAGCTACAACCTGTGGAACTTTTGATTTGATTGGAAATTTTGATGGTACATTGCATTAAATCAACTAAAGAGAACAAAAAGTTTTTTTTTCTAATTTTCGTGACATAAGATGGCCCAAGGGCTTTACAGCAAAATCATTGGCCCTGTTGATAGAGAAACTTAGTTCAAGAACTGGAAGTATCGAATCATCATTGGGTCTATTGGTGACGGGTAGGCCTGTACATTCACTTGACATGATATAAAGTTGAAGTATTAAGGGTAAAAATAAATTGCAGCATGGTACAGTAGTAGATCTGAAGTTTTAAATTTATGATGCAATTTAGATCCTAATATATGTGACTTATTCAAATTCTGTTGTAATGTACAGAACAAATGATTAATAACAAATTTAGATACTTTAAAGTGCACAAAGGCAGCAAAATGTAATCAATTTGGCGTAATATTTCATGTTTTGTCCATCCTCTGTGTAGAAAATCACAGTAGCTGATATTTTTACTATAAAAATTGATTTCAGATTACAAACTATGGTGTAACACTTAATTCATTGTGATGTGAAGTGGATCAAATGGAATAATCCATGTAGTAAATACATATTACGTAATTTCAGAGCAAAATGTTACCATGTACATAACATCTGTCCACTGATGGTAACTGTCATATTAACAGGCCTAAAGGAAGCAAATTTCCAGGAAAATTGATGAAACTGCATCTGTTTGCAGAAGGCTATACTTATCACTGGTTTGTGTGCTTTCTCCTATCTCTTTCCTCATAACAAAGATATGAGAGCCTACTAGGTGATGTCCCTCCAACATGTTACATATACGTTACCATATGCCTAGTCTGTAGTATGTCACAATGTTAATGCAGGTACATGGGGACATTGGGAAACTCTCAATAGGTCACATTTGATTAGTTAAACTCCAGAAAAGAGCAAAACTTGTGTTACAATGCACTCAAGAGTTTGAAGTGCTGAATTTCCTCAAAAATAATTTGTCTGTTTGTTTGTTTCCTTTGGTCCTCCCTTGTGGGAATTCGGCTACGTAGGTAATGAGGACAGATATGTCTGTCCTCGGTACATACATTACCGTAAGCCTTCTACTGGTTATCAAGTTGCTGTTGCGTTGTTTTGGGCCGATCACATGGAGAAGGCTAGGGGGTGTTGCATCAAAGTAAAGGAGATTCAAAAAGAAGACTCAAACCAAGTTTTACTGTTGACTAAATGTTTATTCTAAGTTAGAGAGAAATCCTTTTTTCTGACTGGTAGTTCCTTTCTATAATATAAGTTTCCTTTAAATGTAAAAACTAGTTCCTATAGAACTAATCTAAAGTTAGGAAAAAATTGGATGGCTTGGCCCACTGGCAAAAGCAGCGGAGCTGTGTGTGTTTCTTAAGTTGATCCTTCTGTTTGGCTGTCTATTTCCAACTCTCTCCAGGAAGGGAGTTACCTAAAAGTGCTTAGGTGATTTCCAGACAGAGTTGTCTGCAAACTATGGGATAGGAAATCCTGATTGGACATGTACGTGCCCAACAAATGACCTGTGAGAAAAGTTTGCAAGAAGTAGGACGCTGACTAGCGACCTCTATTTCTGTATTTGGGGAAGACACTGACTGTGTCACTAGATGGACTTCATCGAAACCATACAGTAAGTGTTAAGAATGTGACAGGACATTGAATTTATTGTGTGGGAACATCCACCTAATGGAGCTTAGCTGTCAGCACCTGTCTGCTTTATTTCCCAAAATAAACTCCCTGAAGTAGAATGTCAAGGGTAGGTATTTAAGTGCCTGCATGGCGATTAGCCTTATTATTTGACATTACTTTAGCACTTAAATTGTGATGATAGGTGGAAAGAATTATCTCCGGGCTCTCAGAAAAAAAATTAGACTACCACTCAAATTAAATATCACAATAAAAACTTTATCTTTGTGGACTTCAATTTTCACCACCTCTGTCACACTTTAGTACCCCTTTAGTGTAGATATACTCAAATTGAAAAGTCCTTTACAGGGTTCTAGCCAGGCCATTCAAACTGGGCGCTGCAGCCAGTTTGAATTTACATTTTTAAGTCAGCACCCAGTTTGAAATTTCACCACCCAGTTTGAAATTTCACCACCCAGTTTGAAATTTCACCACCCAGTTTGAATTTCATTATTTGCATAATCTAAACATAGGCTACACTGCACAGTATCAGACACATAAACATTCAATTGAATGATTGTACTGATACTGGAAATAATAAAAAATCAGGCCACTGACCACAATGTCATTTAGATCTTGAGGTATGGCCAACATCATGCGAGAATGATGCAATGTCGATTAACTCCCACCCTGTTTGACATTTTTCCTGGCTAGAACCCTGCTTTATAGAAATTGCTTGCAAACACAATACCTCAAGAAGGATAAGTGTGACTAATCTCATATGTAGTGTGTGGGTTGGCCATATGGTGTAGATTATTATCCTGTTGTTCTTGGTGGATATCGAAAGTTATTAGGGTCAAAAGAGGTCAAAAGGTCAAAACTTTGTAAAGAATATATCTGAAGAAACATACTGTACATGTGGCTATGCTCACATTTGTGATGTGTGTGTGCTGGCCCTATGTGGTAGATGATCTTTATCGATTTTCATGGAGGTCAAGGGTCATTTGGGGTCACTGGAGGTCAAATGTTAAATTCCCGAGAAATTGCTTATAAACATGGTATCTCATGAAGCGTAAGTGTGGCTTGGCTATATTGAGTGGATGAAAATACTGATTTTGGGGGAAGGTCAAAGGTCATCTGGGGTCAGGAGAGGTCAAAAGGTGAAAACCTTGTAAACACAATATCTTTAGAAAGGTACATGTGACTATGCTCATATTTAGGTGTGAGGGTTGGCCGTATTGAGTAGATGATCCTGATTAATTTCGTTGTCGTGTCATTTGGGGTGATGAGAGGTCAAAGTCTGACAAACTTGTTTGCACAGTATAACAAGAAAGGCTACTTGAAGGGTCTTCATACTTGGGATGTAGATGGTTCATAGTGAATAAATGATCCCTAAAATTTTTGGTGGAGGTCAAAGGTCATTTGGGGTCATTTGTCTTCAAATTCTGAAAACCTTATTCACATGATATCTGAAGGTAGGAAGCTTGAACAGATTTTATACTTTGTATGTGGATGTGTTATTTACTAAGGAATAGAAGCTTTTTGCTTTGGTAGAGGTCAAAGGTCTTATTACCATGTTTACACAATATCTCATGGCTGGGGTCTCGGATACTACAATTTCACACAAAATATGTGGATCCTATATAGTGAGAAGATTCCTAGGTGGTCCTGGGTATGACGTTAAACTGCATCCAGGTAGGATGTGGAGGCTGTGTGGGGTGAGTTTGTTCCCGACTCTCGTGTATGAAATGCACACAAGAGGCCATTTGTACTCATCCTTTGACTGGTGGATTGTGGGCAGGGGGTTGTAGAATATGCCCATGGTATTTCCAGCATGTCGTAGGAGGTGGCTAAAGAAAAAGCAGGTGAACATGAACAATACTTGAACATAAATTTGAACTTTTTATCCAGTTGACTGACATTGTATAACACATTTGTGTTGGTGTGTCTTTAAATCTCATCTAAGAATAACTACTGTAACCCTGGTACTACAGTAGGTGGTCAGATATCAAGGAGGGGATCTCAACGTAGGAAGCTTGGATGCCTCTCACCTACAGTATACTTTGTGGATATATTTTAAAGCACTGTCAATTTGAGAAAAAAAAAATAACAGACTTAAATTGCAGCGAGAAGGAATCACTAAGCCTTTTGGCTTTCTGGTTAACATGTTATATCTCAATAGAGAAAACATGGATGGATTTCATATTCATAAATGTGGATATGTAATGGTGCCAAGATGGTTCCCTTCTTTGTTAGTGTAGAGGTCAAAGTTCATTTTGCATAACACATAATTATTTTTTTGTCATGTTTGTGTAACATTTGACAGAGGAGACATGGGACATTATGGTATTATATGGTGTAGAACATATACAGTATTGATCATCAAGACCTCAATGCATTTTTGCATTCTGTTTATGCCAAAAATATTAACTCAAATTATTCAGTGACAGGATCATTGTTGTTGGTTTACCTTTCTTTGCACAACATTACTAGGCCCGTAAAACTCCATCTAACTATAAACCACACGTACAACATTACAACAAAGTACAACAAAGTTACTTTAACATACTGATATTTTTGGGCATACACATACCTTCGCCCCCAGTAAGTCGTATTGTGTTCCTCCTGGAAGGAAAGGATAATGTTGTAACTTTGTTAAGTTATTTTGGGCTACAGTATTAGGTACCATGTCTATCTTTATACAGGAACATTTTAAAACCATCTGGCTTAGCAAACTACTACTTTCAGTTGTGAACTAAGAGTAAAATTGCCAAACGTGCTCACCGTATTTTATAAAAATTCATCTCTGAGTTTTTATACGTAACAAGTTTGATAGTTACAGTACTTCAAAATTTGTAGGTAGCTAGGTGGGCAACTGCCTCTACCCTGCCATGAACAGTCATGTTTGGGACATGGTAATTATAGTCACTCCAGTTTTCTTTTTGTTTTTCTCATTTGCTTTTACAGAATTCATTTGACATTGATGAGCTGGAAGTCCCAAAGATAACCTCAAGCAATTACTACTCTCCTGATCGAAAAAAATTTGGAGCAGGGTCTGCGAAGGTGACAGTATTAATCTCCTTCCTTTTCTGGCCTTTGCTTTTTTGTGGAGGAAGTTCATTCATGCTTAAGTTACAAAACTTGAAGATTTTGGTTGAGATTAAAAGGTCATCTACAGTCACCCGGAATCAAAGTCTGAAAACATTGTTGCAGAATACAGTAGCTTATTTAAAGCACTGTTTGAAACTTGAAGTGATTTTGCTTTTTGAATGTACATGTATATGTTATATAACAAATATTTGCCATAAAGGCGATTATCTTCGAAAAACAGTTTTTGTGTAGGCTGAGGATATTTGAAAAGTGTTGGGTGTTTGTTGAAGAATCTGCGCTTTCTATAGTTAAATCAAGTAAAATAGTCCAAACAACTGAAGATGGTTGAGTTAGATCTACACATTTTATCTCAAAAAAATCTGGTAAGGTCCTGTGTCCTGTGGAAGCATATTTTGAAAAATAATAATTGCAAATTTTATGTAAGGGAAATAGAAAACTTTAATGTTCACATTGAAGAATATATCTTCCTTATAGACAACCCAGAAACTAACTAGTGACTTATCTAATGGGGTTGTCTCTTTTTTTGAACAATTTCCAGAAATTTGAAGGCTCCTATATTTAGAAATGCCCCAGGAAGCCCTGTTATGACCGGGTTTGTAATAACAAGTAGCATAGCAAGGATTGTGTCATGGGAAGGGGGTTTGGATTAAGGCATGAGGGAAAAGTCTAAGAGAAGAGAGAAAAAACCTCTCTTTTAGGTGTTTTTTTGCATTTCAAGGTTGGGTTAAGGGGGTGGTGTCTACCTCCCAGACCACCCTCATGGCTACCCCACTGGTAGCATCTTACCAAAATGTAACAACTTGGTCCCAAATTTAAAAATTCTCTGCCCACCAAAATGTAATATCTATGGAAGTTGGCCCAAAATGTAACAACATCTGTCTGACCAAAATGTAATAACTTACAAAAGTTATTTCATTCACATGCTGCATGAATTAAACGGCTAAAGGAGAATTCCGACCATTTCCTTACGGGGAATAGTTCTCAGTACCCTGTAAGGCTTTGAGTACCAGTGTGTGTGTCTGTGACACTCATATTTGGTATATAGATTTTTCATGTTGAGAGGATGAAGTCTATTGTTTTTATAGAGGTCAAAGGTCATTTGAGGTCACCTGCAGTCAAATTGCAAAAAAACATTGAAAATGGCTTGTAAACACGATATCTCAAGATAGGAGTGACTTTTCACATTTGGTATATAGACTTGTCATGTTGAGAGGAAGAACCCTATTGTTTTTGGTAGAGGTGAAAGGTCATTTAAGGTCACTGGTGGTAAAATTGCAAAATTGTTGAAAGTGGCTTGTAAACACGATATCTCAAAATAAGAGTGACTGATACTTATAATATGTGGGGTATAGATTTGTCATGTTGAGAGGGAGAACCTTATTATTTTTGGTGCAGGTCAAAGGTCACTTGAGGTCACCAGAGGTTTAACTACAAAAACCTCTCAAATTGCATGTTAGCACCATGAGAACCTTCTTGTTCCAAATTGGCACAGACCAGAGGTCTTGTCAGGTATTCAGAGGTCTTGAGAGAATGGAAGAACCCTTTTGATTTTGGTTGAGTTTAAAGGTCATCTGTGGTCTCTGGGGTCATTGCTTGTTGGGGTCTGTAGGTTATCAACATGATATAAGTGTGTTTTGATCTTTGTTAAATGAATCCTTGACATTCTGTGCCTAAATTGTGAAGACAAATCTATCAAACACTGTCAATTTGAAAGAAAGAAGGCATTTCAGCAGCAAGGAATCACAAAACCCTTTTGGCTTTCTGGTTACTATTATCATTAAGGAGTTGCTGTAATTTTGGCCTGAAAATAAGGGCTGAGCTTTCATTTATGTCTAAATGAAAAGTTGATCGTTTGATATTTACAGGATTCAAATGGTATGTCAACCCTCTGGTTAGCTCTGAAAAATCAGAAGACAATATGGGCAGCTCATGGGGAAAGAAAGGATAGATCTTGCAGGAAACATCAAGAGACCCAAAGCGAAGATGAAGACCAGCAGAGAATTTTGTCATCTCCAGGAGGTGAGAACTATTGTCATTATTTTAATCAGGGGAAAGTGGTTCCAGTACTTTTCTTATTTAAACACTTGTTGTAAAGTCTGTAGTTACAAGTTATTAATGAGAGTCAGACTTGTCAAGTTGATCGATTTTTTATTCCTTACCGTAGGCAGGCATGTAATCTATGCAATGGTGATGTGTGTGTGTATGTATGGGTGTGTTTGTGACACTTTGTTTGTAAACATGATATCTCAAGATAGGAATGTCCAACACTTTTCATGTTTGGTATATGGATTTTTCATCTCAGGAAGAACCCTACATATTTTGGTGGGTTGAAGGTCATTTGAGGCCACCAGGGGTCAAAAACCGAAAACCTTGCAAACACGATATCTCAAGTTTTGAATGACCAACATTTTTTGTATTTGGTATATAGAGTTGTCATGCTAACAAGAAGAACTCTATCGTTTTTGTTGGAGGTCAGAAAAAAATTGTGGTCACTGGCAGTCAAACTGCAAAATTTTAACCAGAAAGCCAAAAGGCTTAGGGATTCCTTGCCGCTGAAAAGTAAGGCCTTTTTTCACACTGACATTGCTTTGCAATGTTTTTCAATTAACAGGGCTCCATAATGTGCACACAAAGTACACATGCAAGGCATCCAATCTTCCTACATTGAGATCCCCCTTGCCCGTTGTGAACCCAAATGACATTTGACCTCCACCAAAAACTTCTGGGACCATGTATTCACTATGTGCCATCTACATGACAAGTTCACAGGGCCCTACAAGTGACCTTTCTTGAAAGACTGTGCAGGAAAGCTTGTCAGGCTTTGAACATGCTGACTCCAAATGAACTTTAACCTTTGGGAAAATCAATAGGGATCATCTACTAAATATGACCAATCCACACACTAAATGTGAGCACAATCACATGTACCGTTCTTGAGATACCGTGTTTATGAAGTTTTGACCTTTTGACCTCTCATGACCCCAAATGACCTTTGACCTCCACCAAAAATTATAGGGATCATCTACTCAATATGGCCAACACACTCGCCAAATATGAGCACAGTCACATCTACCGTTCTTGAGATAAAGTGTTTACTAAGTTTTGACCTTTTGACCTCTCGTGACCACAAATGACCTTTGATCTCCACGAAAATCGATAGGGATCATATACTCAATATGGCCAATGCACACATCAAATATGAGATTAGTCAGAATTACCCTTCTTGAGGTACCGTGTTTACAAGCAATTTCTAAGGAATTTACCTATTGACCTCTCGTGACCCCAAATGACCTTTGACCTCCACCAAAAACAATAGGGAACATCTACTCAATATGGCCAACAAACTCGCCAAATATGAGCACAGTCACATGTACAGTTCTTGAGATACCGTGTTTACAAGCAATTTCCAAGGAATTTACCTATTGACCTCTCGTGACCCCAAATGACCTTTGACCTGCACCAATATCAATAGTGATCATCTACTCAATATGGCCAACAAACTTGCCAAATATGAGCACAGTCACATGTACCATTCTTGAGATACCGTGTTTACAAGCAATTTCTAAGGAATTTACCTATTGACCTCACGTGACCCCAAATGATCTTTGACCTGCCCGAAAATCAATAGTGATCATCTACTCAATATGGCCAACCCACCCACCAAATATGAGCATAGTCATATTTACCGTTCTCGAGTTATCGTGTTTACGAAGTTTTGACCTTTTGACCTCTCGTGACCCTAAATGAACTGTGATCTCCACCAAAAACAATAGGGATCATCTACTCAATATGACCAACCCACACACCAAATATGAGCATAGTCACATGTACCGTTCTTGAGATACTGTGTTTACAACAATTTCTAAGGAATTTACCTTTTGACCTCTGGTGACCCCAAATGACCTTTGATCTCCACAAAAATCTATACAGATCATCAACTCAATATGACCAACCCACACACCAAATATGAGCACAGTCACATGTACCGTTCTCGAGTTATCGTGTTTACGAAGTTTTGACCTTTTGACCTCTCGTGACCCCAAATGACCTTTGATCTCCCCGAATATCGATATGGATCATCTACTCAATATGGCCAATGCACACACCAAATATGAGATTAGTCACACTTACCCTTCTGGAGATACTGTGTTTACAACAATTTCTAAGGAATTTACCTTTTGACCTCTCCTGACCCCAAATGACCTTTGATCTCCACCAAAAACAATAGGGATCATCTACTCAATATGACCAACCTACACACCAAATACGAGGTTAGTCACACTTACCCTTCTTGAGATACCGTGTTTACAAGCCAAAGCGTCACATACACACATACACACACAGGGCATACCCGTATTCAATTCGCTGCGGGGTACACAGAGCTGTTCCCCGTAAGGAAATGGTTGGAATTTCCCTTTAGCCGTTTTAAGTCACGCGGCACGTGAATGCCGTGAGGAAGGGCGGGCTCTTGCATATCAAGTGACAGAGCTCATTGCAGTGTCCCGAATTTTCGGGTAGCTACGCCAGTTATGAGCTCCGCGTGAGCGACGAAAGATGAGCTGCTTGTATCCAGCAAAGTATCGTTTACAAGCTCATGCACGCATATAAATTGGCGTGTACACACTACGAGTACAGGGCACACATACACACACACACACACCCACATACATACACACGACATCACCATCGCATAGATTCCTTGCCTGCATTCGGCAAGGAATCAAAAATGGCTTGTATACACAGTATCTCAAAATTGGAATGACTGACATTTTCCATATTTGGTGTGTATACTTGGTATGTTAAGGGTAAGAACCCTATTTATTTGGGTGGAGGTCAAAGGTCATTGAGGTCACTGTGGGTCAAAACATGAAAAACCTCATAAACAGAATATCTCAAGATGGGAAGGACTTCCACTTTCCATATTTGGTGTTATAGATTTTTCATGTTGGGTCAGTGCTTGTTGGGATCTGTAGGTTATCAACATAATATAAGTGTATTTGATCTTTGTTAAGTGAACCCTTGACATTCTGTGCCTAAATTGTAAAAACAAATCTATCAAACACTGTTAATTTGAAAGACAGAAGGCATTTCAGCAGCAAGGAATCACTAATTGTTTTGGCTTTCTGGTCGCATTCTGGTTGATGGAGATGAAAGGTCACATGAGGCCATCAGGGGTCAAAATCAAAAACCTTGTTAACATGACATCCCAAGATGGAAACGGCTGACTCTTCATATTTGGTATATAGATTTGTCATGTTAAGGGGAAGACTCCTATTGTTTGTGGTTGGAGCCAAAGCTCATATGAGGTCACAAGATTTTACTCTGCAAAACCTGACTAATTGTCTTCAATTTTCAATTTTTCTCCCCCTGAGTTACAAATGTTGCCTTCAGCACTTTTGTTCATTTTGCCCCCTGAAAAACTTCCCCCTGCCCCCTTCCCCACCTTAAAAGTTTGCCCCCTCAAGTACCTTGCCTGGCAACAGGCCTGAAGGGCATGTTACCACAATATCTCAAGATTGCAATGATGCATGGATAGTTTTCATATGTTATTCATAGATTTGCTATTTGCTTTGGTGAAGGTCAATGGTCATGTGAGGTCACAGGAGCTGAATGTGCTAAAAACATTGTTAATGGCTTGTAAATATTATATCTTAAGAGAGCAGTTATGGACATGTTATATTTGGTATGCAGATTTGTTGTGTTGAAAGGAAGAAGCCTATTGTTTTGGTACAGGTTAAAGATCATTTGAATTCCCCAGAAGTAAAATGTGAAACTTTTTTTTAAATACAAAGAGAGGAAGAACTTTGTTTTTGGTGGAGAACAGCCAGGTCACCAGAGGTCAAATGTCAGGTCACCAGAGGTCTTGTGCCAGGTACTATAGTTGAAATGCCAGGTCACCAGAGGTCAAATTTGCCACGACACCAAAGATGAAATGCAGGTCACCAGATATCAAATGCAAGGTCATCAGAGGTCATATGCCAGGTCAACAGTCAGGTCACTAGAGGTCATATGCCAGGTCACCAGTTGTCAAATGCCAGGTCACAAGTGATGGAATGCAAGGTCACCAGAGGTGGAATGCCAGGTCACCAGAGATCCAATGACAGGTCATGAGAGGTGAAAACCTGGCCACCACAGGTCAAATGCCATGTCATTAGAGGTCATATTTCAGGGCACCAGAGGTCACATGCCAGGTCACCATAGTTCAAATGCCATGTCACCAGAGGTCAAATTTCAGGTTACCAGAAGTCAAAAGTCAGGTCTGTAGTAATATTAAATCACAATTTTTTGAAACCATCCTTAAAAGAATAATCTAAAGCCAAATTTATTTTTGATATGTTTAATCAAGAGGAACATATTCTAAGCATACTGGTAAAAGTGTTATTCATTTCCCATGCTAGATATTAGCGATTGAATGTGGCAAATTTTCTACAAATGAACTTGGAGCAAGCTGGCATGATGTCATGGCTTCACATTGTTGGCCAATGGCTTGTATTTATTTATAGTTTACCGCAAATTTTATGCAACAAAACTTTTATTGGTTGCGATGATAAGAGAAACCTATGCAATCATGATGGCGTGTGTATGTATGTGTGTATGTGTGTGTATGTGTATGTATGTGTGCGTGTGTGCGTGTGTGTGTGTTTGGGACACTTTGCTTGTTAGCACGATATCTCAAGATAGGAATGTCTGACAGTTTTCAAACTTGATGCATGGATGCTCCATATTGAGAGGAAGAACCCTATTGTTTTTGGCCGAGGTCAAAGGTTATGTGGGGTCATCAGGGGTCAATTTCTGAAAACTTTGTTAGCACGATATCTCAAGATAGGAAACTTGAATAGATTTCATATTTGGTTTGTGGATGCGTTATGGTCAGAAGATGGTCCCTATTGTTTTTGGTTCAGGTCAAAGGTCATCTGGGGTCACCAGGGGTCAAAGTCTGAAAATCTTATTAGCACAATATTTCAAGATAGGGAACTTTAATAGATTTCATATATGGGTATGTGGATGTGTTTTGGTCAGAAGATTGTTCATATTGTTTTTGGTGGAGGTCAAAGGTCATCTGGTGTCACCAGGGGTTAAAGTTTGAAAATCTTGTCAACATGATATCTCAAGGGAGGAAACTTGGATAGATTTCATATTTGGTTTGTGGATGCATTATGGTCAGAAGATGGTCCCTATTGGTTTTTGGTGGAGGTCAAAGGTCATCTGGGGTCACCAGGGGTCAAAGCCTGAAAATCTTATTAGCACGATATTTCCAGATAGGGAATATGGATAGATTTCATATTTGGTATGTGGATGTGTTATGGTCAGAAGATGGTCCGTATTGTTTTTGGTGGAGGTTTAAGGTCATCTGGTGTCACCAGGGGTCAAAGTCTGTGAATCTTGTCAACACGATATCTCAAGGGAGGAAACTTGGATAGATTTCATATTTGGTTTGTGGATGCGTTATGGTCAGAAGATGGTCCCTATTGGTTTTTGGTGGAGGTCAAAGGTCATCTAGGGTCACCGAGGGTCAAAGTCTGAAAATCTTGTCAACACAATATCTCAAGGGAGGAAACTTGGATAGATTTCATATTTGGTTTGTGGATGCATTATTATAGTCAGGGGATGGTCCCTATTGGTTTTGGTGAAGGTCAAAGGTCATCTGGGGTCACCAGGGGTCAAAGTTTGAAAATCTTGTTAGCATGATATTTCAAGGTAGGGAACTTGGATAGATATCATATTTGATATGTGGATGTGTTATTGTTAGAAGATGGTTCATATTGTTTTTGGTGGAGGTCAGAGGTCATCTGGGGTCACTGGGGGGTCAAAGTCTGAAAATCTTGTCAACACAATATTCAAGGGAGGAACTTTGAACAGATTTCATATTTGGTTTGTGGATGCGTTATGGTCAGAAGATGGTCCCTATTGGTTTTTGGTGGAGGTCAAAGGTCATCTGGGGTCACCAGGGGTCAAAGCCTGAAAATCTTATTAGCACGATATTTCCAGATAGGGAATATGGATAGATTTCATATTTGGTATGTAGATGTGTTATGGTCAGAAGATGGTCCCTATTGGTTTTTGGTGGAGGTCAAAGGTCATCTAGGGTCACCGAGGGTCAAAGTCTGAAAATCTTGTCAACACAATATCTCAAGGGAGGAAACTTGGATAGATTTCATATTTGGTTTGGGGATGCATTATTATAGTCAGGGGATGGTCCCTATTGGTTTTGGTGAAGGTCAAAGGTCATCTGGGGTCACCAGGGGTCAAAGTTTGAAAATCTTGTTAGCATGATATTTCAAGGTAGGGAACTTGGATAGATATCATATTTGATATGTGGATGTGTTATTGTTAGAAGATGGTTCATATTGTTTTTGGTGGAGGTCAGAGGTCATCTGGGGTCACTGGGGGGTCAAAGTCTGAAAATCTTGTCAACACAATATTCAAGGGAGGAACTTTGAACAGATTTCATATTTGGTTTGTGGATGCGTTATGGTCAGAAGATGGTCCCTATTGGTTTTTGGTGGAGGTCAAAGGTCATCTGGGGTCACCAGGGGTCAAAGCCTGAAAATCTTATTAGCACGATATTTCCAGATAGGGAATATGGATAGATTTCATATTTGGTATGTGGATGTGTTATGGTCAGAAGATGGTCCGTATTGTTTTTGGTGGAGGTTAAAGGTCATCTGGTGTCACCGAGGGTCAAAGTCTGTGAATCTTGTCAACACGATATCTCAAGGGAGGAAACTTGGATGGATTTCATATTTGGTTTGGGGATGCATTATAGTCAGGGGATGGTCCCTATTGGTTTTGGTGAAGGTCAAAGGTCATCTGGGGTCACCAGGGGTCAAAGTTTGAAAATCTTGTTAGCATGATATTTCAAGGTAGGGAACTTGGATAGATATCATATTTGATATGTGGATGTGTTATTGTTAGAAGATGGTTCATATTGTTTTTGGTGGAGGTCAGAGGTCATCTGGGGTCACTGGGGGGTCAAAGTCTGAAAATCTTGTCAACACAATATTCAAGGGAGGAACTTTGAACAGATTTCATATTTTGTTTGTGGATGCATTATAGTCAGAGGATGGTCCCTATTGGTTTTGGTAAAGATCAAAGGTCATCTGGGGTCACTGGGGGTTAACAATTTATCTCAAGGTAGGGAACTTGGATTTCATATTTGGAATGTGAATGGGTTAAAGTTAGGAGATGGTCCCTACAGAGATGCCAAGTATCTTGATTTCGGTGGAGTAATTACCGTTTCCATCCTCGATTCCGCAATTACGAATATCCTCCAAAAATTGCTCTTTTCACATGTTAAGGATCTTTGTTGAAATCGCAAAGTGTCTAGTTCCCTAAACTGAAAAGTTCAGGCCAAAATTGTATGGGTCGATTGAGCAAGTGGGCTAGTACTTTCTGCCTAGGCTTAAGGTAGGCCTAAGTTAGGCCTAGCCGATGCTACATCTTTCATAGAGCAGGATCGAGTACTGAAGAGGATCAACAAAAATCCACTTGGCCAAGAGCATAAAACATATTTAAAAGGCATTGGTAAAAAACCCTTCTACAACAATCTGCAGTACTTTTGTGAGCTTTAGGTGTAAAGTTTTTCCCTGCGATGTAATTTTCTTCATCCTGTCTAATGTCTTGGCACTTTTGCCATTGCAAAATGTGTAGCATATATATGTACATTTTGAACCTATTCTTCACTTGTATGTTTCTGTGTAATATCCTCAGGCTAGCCTACTGGGAAATTTAGCTTGCCTACCAATATTTTAGTTGTTCTAGATCATGATAATAAAGCATGCAGCAGCATATTTTGGTCGCAGGGTGGTATCTGCAGCGGGTGAAAACTTACAAACTCTCCCATATAGTGTTACGAGAAGCTGTTCAAAAGTTCTCCCATATATATTAGTGTTAGGAAGTGTCATTGCAAAATAATGTCTTGACTCTGCAGTATTTATGGGGTTGGTTCAAACCTCTGCACTGAAATCTAACCCTCATTAAAGTCTTAAAAGTATTATTAAACCTTTCAGCTGGAAAGGATGAGGAGAGGGTCCTTAATTTAGAGTGTTGTGAACTCTCAAGACTTTTTGCAGGTAATTATACAAAACCATCATTATGTCATTTCTTAATTGTACCATGGTTTTTTAGGGTTGCCCTAGCATGAAAGGGGTCCACTTTTAAAGAAAGTTTGCATGATTCCTATTTTCATTTCTTGAAGTCTGCTCGAAGCCTTTTGAAATTGCAATATGTAGAGGTTAAAGGTTTTGTAGAGTCACTGGTGGTCAAAATGTGAATGACAATCATGTTTAATAGGTGTGAACACATCTTAAAGTGGGAGACTTATAAAATAGATTTCACGTGTGGTTTATGAATGCTTATGGTAAGAAGATGATCCCTATTTTTGGTGGCGGGGACAAAGGTCATGTGGGATAACAAAATTATTTTTTGAACATGTTAGTTTAACATTTGAATGAGAGATAATGGTACATGATGGGATTATTTGAAATTGTGTATCATCGAAACCTCAATGCAGTTTTGCATTCAGGTATATAAATACCATTAGTGCATCCCGAGCAGTGGGATTTTAAGAACTTCATGTGCCTTAGGGACAAGATAACATCCCCAATTAAATCAAGGTCAAATAAACAGGAAGAAGGAAAATAAAATTAAAACAAAACATTGGCCAACAATGTGAATCCATGACATCACACCTGCTTGCTTCAAGTTCACTTTTCATACAAAATGTGTCAACTCCAATTGCTAATATCTTGAGAACGGAACAAGTGAAATGAATGAAACTTTTACCACAATGCCTAGAATATGTTCCTGTTTCACATATAAAACATAAATTTGGTTTTGAACTATTCTTTTAATTAACAAGAAATCTTCAAGCAGGAAAGTGGAAGAATTTCATAATTGGCATGTGGATGCAGTGTGGTTAAGAAAAGATCCCTTACTGTTTTGAGGGGGGTCAGAATTAAGTCATTTGGGGTTACCACAACAAGAAACCTTCAAGCAGGAAAGTGGAAGAATTTCATAATTGGCATATGGATGCAGTATGATTAAGAAAAGATTCCTTACTGTTTTGAAGTCATGTGGGGTTACCAGCCATCAAAAGGTAAAAATATCAAAGAATTCCAAAGATTTTCATCTGGGGTCATCAGAGATCAAAAAACAAAATTTCCAGAATTGTCATTTTGGCAATTACTCACTTAGCCTTTTTCTTCTGGTTTACAATACAAGTCTTTTTCATTTCTTTCACCTTTGTAATAACTATAGACTCAAAAATTTTAAATTACATTAAAACATCTTTGCAAGTGGAAAACAAAAGTAGGCTATCACAATTTGCACAGATACAACATAATATGTAACAAACTGGATTACAGTATGTATGACAGAATAACAGATAAACAAAAACAAGGAATACATCCATGTAACCTTCAAAGAAACAAAACAGTGTAATGCATTATTGCCAGTATGCATTTGTTAGTGGCCTTGAGCCTACTGTTTCATGAAAAGTATTCATCTTTCTAGTCCTTCTTGTTGATTCCTTGCCATAGGCAGGCAAGGAACCTATGCGATGGTGATTTCATGTGTGTTTGTTTGTGACACATGCTTGTAAACACGATATCTCAAGACAGGAAGGACCAACACTTTTCATATTTGGTATATAGATCCCTGATGTTGAGAGGAAGAAGCCTAATGTTTTTGGTAGAGGTCAAAGGTCATTTGAGGTCACCTGCTGTAAAATTGCAAAAACGTCCAAAATAGCTTGTAAACATTATATCTAAAGATAGAAGCAACCTATCCTCTTCATATTTGGTATATAGGTTTGTGATGTTGAGAGGAAGAAGCCTATTGTTTTTGGTAGAGGTCAAAGGTCATTTGAGGTCACCTGTGGTAAAATTGCGAAAAAATTGAAAATAGCTTGTGATCACGATATCTCAAGATTGAAGCAACCAATACTTTTCATATTTGGGTGTATAGATTGGTGATGTTGAGAGGAAGAAGCCTTTTGTTTTTGGTAGAGGTCAAAGGTCGTTTGAGGTCACCTGTGGTAAAATTGTGAAAATGTCCAAAATAGCTTGTAAACACAATATCTCAAGATAGAAGTAACCGATACTTTTCATATTTGGTGTATAGATTGGTGATGTTGAGAGGAAGAAGCCTATCGTTTTTGGTAGAGGTCAAAGGTCATTTGAGGTCACCTGTACTGTACCTGTACTGTTTTTGCTGAAGGTTCGTTGGCAATATCCTAAAGGGGCCATCAGGGCCATGGCTCCCCAATCAAATTCTGTTTTTTTTTTGGTTTTGATGTTATAAGAAACCAATGGGGTCTTTCATGGCAAGTGTGTAGTATGTGTATATAAATGTATAGAGTAAGGTGAGTGACATTGCAACTTTATATGAATGAGTGAACTAGTGCTGTATTTAGTGGCAAAGAGACCTTAGGTCATTATTCCTCTAACATAGCTTAGGTGTAGCATTATACTGAAAGAAGATCCATGAATGGAAAACTTAACATCAAGCAGGATTCAAACCAGAGACCTTCTGCATACTAGGCAGATGCTGTGACTACTGAACCATTTAGGGCTATGTGATAGAGGAGAATTTATGTGCGTCTGAGACCTGATACCCCTGGTTATCAAAAATCCTGCCTATCATTTTTGATGGAGGTCCAAGTTCATCTGGGGTCACCATGGGTCAAACTCTGAAAATCTTGTTAACATTATATCCTAAGTTAGAAAACTTGGATATTTGATATGTGAATATTTAATGGTGGGAAGGTGGTCCTTGTTGTTGGTGGAGGTCAAAGGTCATGTGGGGTAATTATTTTTTCAACATGTTAGCTTAAGATTTAGCAGGGAGGATATCGGACATCATGGCAGGGTTTGGAATAGAACATGTTTTGATCATCGAAACCTCAATGCTTTCTTGCATTCTGGTTTTTATTGTTGTCGAAGACAGGCAAGGAATCTATGTGATAGTGATGTCGTGTGTTTGTGTCTTTGCATGTGTATATGTGTGTGTGTGACGCCTTGGTCTTGTGTACACAATATCTCAAGAACGGTAATTTGGAGGATCCTCATACTTGACATGTAGATGGCCCATATAAAATACAAGATGATCCGTATTGTTTTTGGAGTTCAAAGGTCATATGGGTCACTAGGGGTCAAAGTCGGTAAACCTTGTTTTCACAATATTTGTAAGGAGGAAGCTTGGGTTGATTTCATACATGGTATGTTAGTATGCTATTGTGAGTCAAAGAAAATGAGCTTTGGTGGAGGTCAAAGGTCATAAGGGGTCACCAGGGGTCAAAATATGAAAACCTTGTTTAACCAACATCTGAAGGTAGAGGCCTTTGATAGATTTCATACTTGGTAAATAAGTGCATTATAATGAGGCAAAGAAATCTGTAAGTTTTGGCAGAGGTGAAAAGTCATGTGGGGTCACCATGGGTCAAAGACTGAAACATTTTGTACAAGATATCTCAAGAATGGTAACTTGGAGGATCCTCATACATAGCATGTATATGGTCCATATAGAGCAGATGATCCCTGTTGTATTTGGTGGAGGTCAAAGGTTAAATGGGGTAATCAGGGGTCAAAGTCTGTCAACCTTGTTGTCACAATATCTGAAGGTACGAAGCTTGGACAGATTCCATACTTGGTATGTGGGTGTGTTACAGTGAGACAAAGAAATCTATGAGTTTTGGTGAATGTCAAAGGTCATGCTTGGTTGGTGGTCGTCACCGACTGCAAGCCTTGTGTACACAATATCTCAAGAATGGTAACTTGGTGGATCTTCATAATGTGCATGCAGATCTGGTCCGTTTAGAGTACATAATCCATATGGCTTTTGGTGGAGGTCAAAAATCATATGGGGTTAACAGAGGTCAAGTCTGAAAACTTTTTACATAACATCTGAAGGTACAGTAGGAAGCTTGGATTCTAGATTTCATACTTGATATATGTGTGCATTATAGTGAAGCAAAAAAATCTGTGAGGTTTGGCAGAGATCAAAGGTCTTTTGGGGTCAGTGGAGGTCAAAGACTGAAAACTTTGCCTGCACAATATCTCAACAACAGTAACTTGGAGGATCCTCATACTTGGCATGTAGATGGCCCTTGTAGAGTAGGGGTGAAAGTTTGAAAAACTTGCCCCAATAATTTCCCCATCGACTTACACACTAAATTAGCTCCCTTTCGAGGCTGCTGCAGCCTTGTCAAAGTTCACAGCTATTTCAAGACACCCATCACTTGATAGCTGACAAGTTTGCCCATCATGGCACTACAAAATTTCCATACCATGACTGTTTAGATTTTGAGCTAGAAGGACTTAAATTTTTGTAGGGTACACCCACCCCTAGCCTCTTCACAAAAACGGAAAATCTCCACCATTTGACAGCAATTTTTTAAACAGTCAAAATCACCATCAATCTTACCCAAATTTTCAACATCCACACTCTGGCATGTACTCTTTCATATTCATGGACTTTCATCACCCAGCTGGCAGGCTATCTTGACAAAATTTGGTCAAACTAGAGCTAAAAGGACTTCTTCTTTGAGGGTGTGCACTTGATGCTCAAGAACACTACTCTAATGGAGTAGTGAGACCTTAAAAGAATGTGATATTTTGATTTGCTCTTAAAAACACTTCAGACTCATTTCTGTACACATTGCCAACTCAAGGCTTGTCATATTTCAACTTTCTATACCTCCTATATCAACTTAAGGACACCCAACTCTATGCTGGACATATGCCCTTTTCTGTACATTCACAGCTACACTCAGGTGTCTGAGAATCTCAAGAATCTCCACATACCTCACACTGAATAACTTGTAAAGCCATTTGTGGCACTGATTTTCTTTCCGAACTGAGGTATTCTGTTGTGGTAAAGCATGTTCTGTTCAAAAATATGAGAAATTAATCTTCAAGAATGTCTCAGTTCAGCCTAGGCAGTGGTGATACAGATCATCCGGCCATAAGGTTACAACACCCCAAAGTCTGCAAGAAAAAAAAGGAAAGGGGAAATAAAAATCATTAATCTGATGGCAAAAGTTACATTTTCTGACTTGATATCCATGTAGGTCATGTGCAATTAGCATTTTTGTCACATTTTATGAAAAAAAATCCACTATTCAGACTGTCTCAGGAGGACTAAAAGGTTAAAAAGTTGAGAACGTGGTGGAGGGCGCTGTTCAAACAGCAGTCTTGGACAGATTTCCTTTGATGCTGGCCCATCCCCAGATAGCAGTTAACAGGATATCTGCAGAAGAAAAATCCTCTTACACTTATCTGAGACTAAGAAATGATTAAGTTATTATTATCTTAAACATAAATACATCAGTGACAGTGTTAAATTTATGCAGCACCATGCAGGAAGTCTGAAAAAATGTGACGTTGTATAAACCTTTGCTCGAATTTCTGTAACAGTAAACACCTCATTAAGTCTGCATGGGTGCTGGCCAGTCTTGTTGAATGGTTAATCAGATCATTCCAGCATGGCAGCTTGGCTGGGTAAATTTGTTCCAGAATATAGATTACGGTAATAGTTTCTTGCTTTAATAAAGGTGTGATAACTAAAATTTTTAACAATACACACGACCAATGGAAGTTTCATTTCCTCTCAGACTTTGAGGTACACTACTAGCCAAGTCTTACCTGATGCAGTGAAAGCTTGTTAATGCACCACAACATTATATTACATGGAATACATAATGCTCACATGTGTAACTTGCTACTCTGCAGTCAGGAAATAAAGTGGTTTAGGGAGAGATGCAAAATTAAGCAGGTAATGTGAACCTTAGGAGAATCCTCACAAAAGAACGTGATTCTCATTAATTTCTCCTCTCGACAGTTTTACTCTTCGGTGGCTGTATTGCAATTTTGAAGTCAATGTAATGTGTACAGCAACAGATTACTCCTTTTCACATACCTAGATGCTTCAAATTACAAGTGCAACAAACTGTACATCCCTGGCCCCACTAAGGTTTGTCAGTCACTGAGTTAGGTCTGGACTTCACTTTAGCCTACCACAAAACATTACAGTCTCCTTTATTTAGGAATAACTAAAAAAGTTGAAATTGCCCTGACTTGCAGGCATAAAAGAGAAGGAGAACAAAAATTGTTGACTTACATTTTAAAAGGTTGCAGGCATGATTAAGAAACCCCCAAATGGTGGTGACTTCATCAATAGGCCTAGGCTGAGGAGCAGGCAGCCCACACTGCCATTTCATGTTTCAAAAGAAAGTTGATCTGCTTGAGAACTCCTTTAATGCAGGCTGCCTGTCAGAATGTTGCATTAAAAACTGGTCAGTTGGGATATGTTTCTCCTTGAACATCTAGCTGCTACCAATCAAATATACCTGCAATTAAATAAATTCAAGTCAGCAGGAAAATTGGATAAGTTGGAGGAAAAACAGCATTTTAAAATTAGAAACAGAGTTAGGTCAAACGTAGACTTAAAAAATGTTGCAAGTTGCCTGTAGGGCCTATGGAGACACTGGGAATGGGGGGGGGGGGGGGGGGATTTTGTCATGCATAGTGACAACACATTAGATGGAAATGCTGTGAAAAAAAATCTCCACATTTGACAGCAATTTTTTAGCAGTCAAAATCACCATCAATCTTACCAAAATTTTCAACATCCACACTCTGGCATGTGCTCTTTCATATTCATGGACTTTCATCACCCAGCTGGCAGGCTATCTTGACAAAATTCGGTCAAAACTAGAGCTAAAAGGACTTCTTCTTTGAGGGTGTGCACTTGACGCACTAGAACACTACTCTAATGGAGTAGTGAGACCTTATAGTGTGACAAAGGAACCTATCAGTTTTGGTGAAGGTTAAAGGTCATGTGGGGTCATAGGGGTGAAAGACAAAACCTTTTGTACACAATTTCTTTGGTAGGGTAACTTGGAAGATCCTCCCACTTGGCATGTAGATTGCCCTTGTAGAGGGGATGATCATTATTATCTCATCGCTCCGTAGTCACTTTGCCTATGGGGCTATTTATGGCAATGCCAGTCTAAATCGCAATGGTTACCATGGTAACCATAAATTTTTCCAATTTACTAGTCTCAAGGTCTAACCTATGGTGAGGTACCCTGGGGTGACTGAAGGTTCAGGGATGAGAGATCGGTCAAAACCTGTCCGTGCATGTGTGGGTGTTGGTGGGCCTGATCCTGTAAACGATACCTTGCCGGGTACAAGCAGCTCAAGAGAGCTCAAGCCTCGAACGTCTTTCCTCGCTCACGCGGAGCTCATAACTGGCGTAGCTACCCGAAAATTCGGACACTGCAATGAGCTCTGTCACGTGATATGCAAGAGCCCGCCCTCACTCACAGCATTCACGTGCCACGTGACATAAAAGGCTAAATGGGAATTCCGACCATTTCCTTACAGGGAACAGCTCTGTGTACCCCGTAAGGCATTGAATACGGGTATGCCCTTGGTGTGTGTGTGTGTGTCCAATTTTGTTTTCCTAATATCTTGTAAACGGCTGAGCTGATTTTTTTCAGACTTGGTAGGACGGTACCTTACGTAAAACAATTGCATTTTACAGGTCAAAGGTCAAATTTAGTGAAATCACCTTTTCTGCTATATTTCCAAAAGTAAATGTCCTCCTGACACGAAACTTCACACATATGATGATTGCATCTATACCTACCAAAATATTTGGTTGCCATAGCAACAGAGGTCAAAGGTCAAGTGATAAAGTGGAACAAAAATTTTCAAGTGATAATTTGTTCGTAAAACAACCTTTTTGTCCCTCAAACTCCTCCTAGTGAGCTAGACCGATTCTTTTCAAAATTGGGTACCCCAGGTTGAAAACTTATATCTCCCAGACCCTCGGAAGTAAAGGTCAAAGGTCAAAGGTCAAAGGTCACATTTTGCAAAAGACCACATTTTTTACTATTTTGTACTAAAACTCCAAAAGAAAACATTCATTTTACATGAAACTTAACAAGTATAATAGGGTAGCTTAGTTCTACCAAAATATGTAGTTTCCATGGCAACCTATTAAGGTCAAATTCATGCGACAGGGGGTCAAATACTTTTTTTGTATTTACTATAACTCTTAACAGAAGCATCCCACAAATCTGAAAGTTTAAGTGTAATAGCCTAGTCATGACAAGTTATACCAATATGTGTGGTTGTCATGGCAACCAAGGACATAGTTCACGTTACAGATGGTCAAAGGTTAATGTTTTGTAAGTAGCCTGTTTTTCATCAATTCATATAAATAAGCTACACTGGGCCTCAGGCCTAGTCTAGTACTTCATAGTAGCAGTCTCGTCTTCACAACTCAAATACTTATTTCACTAGCCTGTGTGCTGCAGTGATATTTTTAAGTTCCTGCTCACACTTTACTTTGATAGCCCTTACATCTAGAGTGTTCCCATATGGTCTATGCAGACAGTTGTTTTCACTCCAAACTCCAAAGTTGCTGGAACTGTTAGGCCTAGTAGTATGAAAGTGAAAGTCCAACCTAGGGCTAGACTTGAAATCTGAAGTTGGTTAAAGGTATGTAGGCTAGGTCTGGGGCTTAGGCATGGCTAGACCTACGCTATTCATAAGCTTGAGTTATAACCTGGCAAGATATGAAACTATGGGTGACTAACATTAGGTTAGGCAAAGGGCCTCTCTTACATATAAGTGCCCGCAAAACTTGGCAGTTTTGAAGCATCGCCAAAGAAACGTATGTGACAATTTCTTCGCCACGGGCTAGGATTCTTCACAGGCCAGCACCAAGAAAAGGTTTTTTAGTCGGCCGGAAATCTTCTAACGCCACGCGTTCAACATGGCGCACACGCACAGTTTCTTAATAGAGACACACTTGATGTGGGCATCAGCTCAACACACATGAAGTTTGCCGTCGCATCAAAATGGAGAATACCCCCAGCTAGGGTGTGAATAATAACAATTACTCACTTGTCTAAAGTGTCCCCGAAAGCGTCTTACTTTTATAATCGTTGCGCCCATATCCATATCAGTTTAGTGACCCATCCCTTCAGATCAGGTTAACTTCTAACTTACAAAATTACTGAAGGATCTGTGCTTTCCTGTATCCGATACTTTTTACAGTTCTATATTCAGCATGCGCACATGTTAGCAATGAGATATGCAACTCCGTGGATTACCCTCTTGTTGTTTTCGTGGGAGGTCAAAGGTCATGTTGGGTCAACAATGGTCAACGTCAGAAAAATTTGTTTACATAATGTCCGAAGGTAGGATAGATTTTTTACTTGGTAGTTGAATGTGTGATAGTAAGATGAAGAAACCTTTCAGTTTTGGTGGGCAAAGGTCATGCGGGGTCACCATAAGACAAAGCCTGAAAATCCTGTCAACATGGTACATTATTTCATCCAGCAGTAACTCAGAGGGTCCTCATACGTGGCATATAGATGGCCCATATTGAGCAGAGTACACCAATTGCGTCTGGTGGAAGTCAAAGGTCTTATGAGGTCACCAGGGGTCTAAAGCTTTACACTATGTTTACACAATATTTCATTTTGGAGTCTTCAATAGTTCTAATTTAACACATTCCTTTGTGGATGTTATAGTGTGAGCAAAAGCTTAAGTTTTGGTGATCAAAGGTCATCCGGGGTCTTAGAGGGTACAAATCTCTAAACCTGATATGCACTATTTCTTAATATAGGAAGCTTCAATCGCCTCCAAAGTAAATGAACAAACCCTTTTCCCCCATTTCAATGTTGTTTTACTCAGGACTGGTCAGTTTTTTGAAACCAACATTGAAGTAGGGGAAAGGAGGACAGGGCACCATGTAAAATAGCTAAAAGGCAATTTAATATCTGCTATGGAGGGATTTGTTACATTTTTTTTGGTGGAGATTGTAGAAATATGTGTGGGTTTCATACGTATCAATGAGATGCCCTTGAAAAGGACGAAATGTTTATAAGTAGGCTTACACTTAATAAAATGCGTGGTGTGAGATAGAAATCATGAAATACAGAATCATTTTCTCAAAAAAATTCAGAATTTTTTAGGAATATTTTTTCGGCAGTGGAAGGGGGGTGGAGAACAGGAAATTTAAGTTCGCCATTAATCTTCGGGAATGTTTTTGGGTAATCATTTGCCTATAACCCAGTTGAACTGCTTATCAAATGTTGTTTAAGGTGGCGGATATCCTTACGAGCCACTACAGTATTGGTTTACCAATAATGGTTTACCGTACCAAAATTTCGGTTTAAAAGCCAAATTTTTGCTAGTTGCTGTAAAAATATTCCTAATTATGTACTTCAAAGACTAGTGGAACAGTGTGAAATGTTATATATGTGGGTTATTACACAGGTAACATGCAATACTTTTCCCTTAAATACCAATGGTAAACATGGTAAAGCAACTTTAACAGGTTGAAAAGACTACTCCTGATTTCTAACCTTTCCTCTGCATAAAGATGGTTTAATACCGTAAATGCAAATGATGTGCTGTTGACACGGCAAAGGTAAAAACTGCCCTTGCTTGTTATATCATTTAATAATATAGTGAAATATATTATTACTTGCTTCGTGCCACTGTTTTAACTTTTTAATAATAAAAAGTGAACATCAACAACCGCACAGCGATGCAATATTTTCATTCCATATGCTGCAATTAAGTTTTTAAATGAAAAGTCTTTCCAGCACACAGCAACAAATTATTTAGTCATGAGATGTACTTTTAGTACGAAACTCTCTTCTTGATACAAATCCGCCTTCCCATCCCCTACCCCTCACTTTGTGCCAGTCCCCAGCTAGTCTGTATGCATTTCAACAAATATGACAAAATATTGCGACCAATAATTTCTCAAATGAGTTCTTCTAGTATACTTAACATAGCGATGTCCCAAATTTGTACAGGTCTTCTGACAATCGCCTCCAAAAGTAAATGAAAGAAACCCCTTTCCCCGTTTCAATATTGTTTTACTCAGGACTGGTCAGTTTTTCGAAACCAACATTGAAGTGGGGGAAAAGGGGACAGCAGCACCATGTGAGATGGCTAAAAGACACGGTAATATCTGCTACAGAGGGATTTTTTTTTCATTTGTTTTGGCGGCGATTGTTGGTTGCATACCTATTGGAAAACAGACATACAATTTCAAAGGCAGGGAATCACTGTTGCTTTTTGGCTTTGTGGTTTTTCTTGCAATTGAACAAAACCTAATTTTATACAGGTAGCACCATATGCTTATTTGTTATTTGCCGTAGATGTTTCCTTAATTTCACGCTGTTCATGTAGGTACCATACTCACCACTTTCTTGGATCTTTTGCAAATTGCTGAAATTTTCATGGGCTTAGTGCACTTTAATTCTGACTGACGTGTTTATTACAGCATCTCAACGAATTGACATGATTCATTGGCCTAATTTTTTTTACTGTTTGTGTGCATACAGTGAGATAATGGGTGAGATTATGAATGAGATCATAGATGAGGGCAACATTCAAGTAGCAATTCATCCAAGATTTTAATGTAGGGGAATTTGTCTGTCTCTCCCTCTTCATTTGTAAGTCATCTTTAAAGAAATTTGAAAGATTTTGGAATGACCAAATATTTGAAAGGTTATTCCTGAAGGGAAGGGTGAGGTTAGTTATCACCCAAGTCTTGGATTTATTTTGATCATGTAATACCGCAAATGGTTTGTGTGCTCTGCCTTTTTCACACTTTGCCTCATTCTTGTCCTTTGATCACTATCTTCTGGTAACAACTTTTTCAGAGAACCATGGCAGCAAAAGTTATTAAAGCTCTGTATGAATCATCAAGGTAGAAGACTTGCCTTATGTTCTGCAGATCAGCTTTGATGAGGAATTGAAACTGTGACGTTGCAGAATATCAGTGCAAGTGTTGTTACAGAGATGGTATAGAATGCAAAATTTTAGAATACTTCGCAGGCATTCATTCCTTTTTCTACTCCATCACTAGTACGTAACTGAAGTAGTTTTAAACTTTTTCTGTAGGTGACACCATTTTGCATCTGTAGGACACCTTACCTTACAGGGATATTTCAGCGACAATTTTCAAAAGCTTCAAAAAGTCAGGGCACCTTTGTTCTCTTTATTGGAAAAATTCTGTCTCAATAGCACAGGCTTCCTCAATTAAATTTTCTGAAGCACCACATTGCTAAAATGTTACTGAAATAATGTGCCACTGATCACTGTCCTGGGGGAGGGGTATAAGGGGAAAATTGAAAATTTGTGCATTTTAGAGGAGGCTGACATGCAAAATGGTGCAAAAGTTATTCAATTTTCTGGGCCAAAATTTTTCACAAACTTAACAGTTAAAGTACTGATTCTACTGAATGGAAACAGTGATGGTGATTTTACTTTCTTGTCAGAATAAATAGGACACTATTATATCCTTGTGGGTGTGGGTATGTGACATCAGTCTGTGGGAAGAATTAGATTTATTTACAGTACCTTCTTTTGAGACAGAAAAATTCTTGTCAAAAAAGTTATGCAAAAGTTAAATTTGTCAATATTCTCTCCATAATTTTTTGCGCCACTCCAACCCACGTCTTGTGCCACTTGTGGCGTGTGCGCCGCTATTTGAGGAAGCCTGCAAAAGCATGTTGCATTCAGAAGTTATGCCTTTTTGATTTCGATGAAAGAGAAACCTATGCATTCATGATAGTGTGTGTGTATGTATGTGTGCGTGTGCATATGTGTGTGTAGGTGTGTGTGGATGTGCTCGTGTGTGTGTTTGTGACACTTTGCTCGTTAACACGATATCTCAAGATAGGAATGTCTGACAGTTTTCAAACTTGGTACATAGATGCACCATATTGAGAGGAAGAACCCTATTGTTTTTGGCAGAGGTCAAAGGTCATCTGGGGTCACCAGGGGTCAAAGTCTGAAAATCTTGTTAACACGATATCTCAAGATAGGAAGCTTGGGTAGATTTCATATTGGTATGTTGATGCATTATGGTCAGGAGATGGTCCCTATCGTTTTTCGTGGAGGTCAAAGGTCATCTGGGATCACCGGGGGTCAAAGTCTGAAAATCTTGTTAACACAATGTCTCAAGATCAGAAACTTGGGTAGATTTCATATTTAATATGTAGATGCGTTATAGTCAGGAGATGGTCCCAATAGTTTTTTGGGGAGGTCAAAGGTCATCTGGGGCCACGGGGGGTCAAAATCTGAAACTCACGTTAACATGATATCTCAAGATTAGAAACTTATATAGATTTCATATTTGGCATGTTGATGCGTTATGGCCAGGAGATGGTCCCTATTGTTTTTCGCTGAGGTCAAAGGTCATCTGGGGTCACCAGGGGTCAAAGTCTGAAAATCTTGTTAAAGTGATATCTCAAGATGTCTATCTATGTGTGGCTTTTGTGGAGGTCAAAAGGGCATCTGGAATAACAAAATTATTTTTTGAACAAGCTAGTATAACATTTGAGTGAGAAGATAATGGTGCATGATGGCAAATTTGAAACAGTACATTTATGTACCATGGAAACCTCAATGCATTTTTGCATTCTGGTTGTAGGAAATATTCAAACCACAGTAATGTATTGCATTGTGGAAAATTGTGATGTCATACCAACAGATTAATTGAGCATCTTTTGTATTTTAATACAATTTTCACACATGCAAATGAAATATGCAGACAGTTTTAAAGTTGCAGCCTTTGTTCTCACAAAATTTTCAGTTGAACCTCAAACGAACAATTTTCAATGTTTCTTTGGTGTGAAGTTTCAAGGTCAATTTAATTACTCCAATTTTATTGGACAACAGAAGATTTAAGAATCAGTCTGCTGGTATTACATAACATTTTGTAACCTTGATGCAACTAGGAGGCTGTTTCTGACAAAGATAACCTATTTTTAAATAGGAATATCTTGAGTTTTGAACAAGCTAAAGATGGGAGGTTTGAAGGGAGTGTGACAAAAATATTCTCCTCAATTTGAGACCATATGAAATGGACTCTGGAATATTCCTTTAGAAATAGTTTCACAGAGGTAGAGTTATGGCAGCTACCATATCTATCTTATCCCCCATCCCCTCATAACACACAATGTGCATGTGCCTGTGCATGTTGTTCTTCCCAAATCCGGAAATTTTTTCCAATATGGAGGAAACGACATGAAGAGGTGTACATCATTGCAACAGCCAGCCCTTAATACACACCCCTGTGTATAGTTGACAGTAATTTGCTGCTAGGGAAGCCCCTTCACTTAGACCCTAGCCAAGACTGGCGATCAGGTCCTACAGTTGACCATTCCCCCCCCCTCCTCCCCCCATGCACAATCAAATATCCTGACTCTGCCAGTATGGAGGTCTGAGGTTGTTCGGGGCCCTTATATGTGAGAAGGATAAAATCTTGTAAATACAGTATATAAAGATAAGTAACAGTAAGGGTTCTCATACCTAGCATGTGCATTGCCCATCAACCACATCATTTCTGAAAACCCTTGTTTTCACAATATCTCAAGATAGAAAATTGAATGGATTTCACATTTAATATCTAGATGAGTTATAATGAGAGGATGGTCCCATAATGTAGTGATTTTGTTAGGACTAAAAGCTCAAAAGTCCTGGAACCATTAACATTCTTTTTTCAGGAATCTGAGGAAAAATTGAAGACAATGAAGGGTCCTACTAGTTTTTCATGAGTCCCTTGAACGCATTGCCAGTTATCCCTACACCTGTAACTGTAAATATAAAAGAGATTTATCTTTCAATTGGAGGGTCTGTTCATAGAATCTTGGTTTGAAACAAAAGGTGAAACTTGCTTAAAACCAGCACCCAGAACATGGAGTTTGGACACCCTCAGATCATTGCAACTCATTGCAACAGCTAAGTCCCAAAAGAGCTCTCAAAATTGTGTTGACAGTTGCAAAAATAACTTCTAAAAAATATTGAAATTTGCCCCCGTAAATTATCACTGAAATTTTTTGGGTGGAACATTACCAAATTATGTACTTTAAGTGTTCATTTATTAAACCTTGCTTGGACCCAAATTATCACTGTCAAAACATTTAGGGCAGGGTTTCATATGTGAGTTTACGGATGGTTGTACCATTGCGATTTCAGCAAGAGCTTTTTAAAAAAATTCAAAAAGGCACTGAGAAACACAATTACCCAAATTGCAATGTACCAAACTGCAGTCAAGAATCTTGCAGCATAACACATCAAAGGAAAACAAAAGAGTAATAGCAATTATTTTCCTTCAGTGTGGGTATCAGTGGCATAACCTTAAGGGGGAACGTGCCCCCCACAGCAAAGTTGTGCCCCCCCAGGTGCGCCCCATCCCATTGCAATCTGCCCTGCTCAACATGTTGTGAGCATGCTCACTTACATTTTATCTGCTGATATTATGAAAGGTGAGTGGCCAATTTCTTCGAACTATGGGCAGCCTTTCACCTGCCCTCCCTGGTCTTGCTTCGTGGCATTGTATGCATACACCGGTAACTATAGAACATGTTAATCAGCCACGTGTGTATCCTTTGTAGAAAACTATGCTGAAGTCTCACAAAGTCACGGTGAGTCAGGTCAAAATGCTTATTGCAGCTTGGGTATACATGTGCACTCAATTGTGCTCGAGGGCTCTTTGTGTGCTAAGTCTCATCTAGCTCCCAAAACCCTCTCAATGTGAGACATGAATGCAGCATGAATACTGTCAAGAGGAGTCTTGAAGAAAAATTGGAAATCAAACGATTAGGACCACATAGGCCGCACATACTGTCTGTATTGTCTTCATGTAGGTTTTCACCCAGCTGGTACACTAAGTACGAAGGATGATAGGTTAAACACTTTAGCTATGCTATCAATTGAAAAGAAGTTCAAAAGAGAAAATTCAAATTTTAATCAAAGTGTAATTGAAATGTTTGCCCATCTCAAAGAAAGACGAATGCATTGTCATAACCACGGGAACCTTGAGCCAGTTGTAAGATTAAATTCAATGAAGTAATGGTGAAGTTTGCAATCAGTTTAATGCTCATCAAATGCCATGTGAATGCAGAGGAATGCTTTGTTCTATAACCCCAATTTTGTAAATATCACAGAGCTTCTGGGGGCTTTGCCCTCTGGACCCCCACCGGGGTGTTGCCGCTGGACCCCACCAGGGGCCCTAAGGCAGGCCCCTGGACGCTATGGCGTAGGTGGGAGGGCTTCGTGATGTAACGGTGCCCAAGGCACCGGTAGTTTATTCCCACCAATACCAATTTGCCCCTCCATGTATTTAGACCACTAGCCGCCACTGGCTGTCAGTCAGATGCAACAAAATGTAGTTCTGATAGTCTCACCATAGTTATCCATGAGTTATATTTTGTGCCCCCTATAAAAAGTCTGTGCCCCTGCCCCCCCCCCCCAGTGGCCCCCTGGTGAAAAATCCTGGCTACGCCACTGATGTATGAGCCATTATTTTACTTCCGTATGGGTATGAGCAATTATTTTACTTCAGTATGGATATGAGCAATTTTTGTATTTCTGTATTGGTATGAATATGGTAAAGCAATAGTTTGAGGTTTTCATGCAGTTATATGGCTTTCATGTTTCGACATGTATGAAGTCGCATTGATTCACTGTGGAATTTGAAATTTTGAAAGTTTTAGTGAGTTTGCAAGTTTCTCACACAGCACTTTCAGAGAAGTCCCATCTTCTCACTATATCAGAAAATGTTGAAACTATGCAATGATTAATCGTTAAGTTTCAACGTTATTCTTAATGATACAGCACCTTTGATAGCGTATGCAAAGTGACAGGCTGCTGTGTATATATATTGCAAGGGGATCTGGATTGCAAAATATCTGCACAGAGTGAGTGCGGTGCCATTATGTTTGGCAGCAACTTATGAACATTGCAACAGACCTTGTGATATTGATCCATCAATGCATGTTATAAATGAGGAAAACACTTGCTCAGCACAGGGGTGCATTATGTGTTCAGAGCATTCTCCTGCTGATACTACTCTTCTGCACTTTATGTCCCATGAAACCGCCTGCACTCACTCCTCTCAACCTTTGCACAAATGTTTGTCATATTGATGCATTGTAGATGTGCATTGCCCACATTTCATAGATGGTAAAAACTCAAAACCATGCAAACAGTATATGTCAATGACACTAACTAAAATGTAATGGATCTCGTGTACATGTTGCAGCATTCGCATACTCTGTATTAAGGAGGTGATTAATAATATTGTTTTCAGTTACTGATTCCTTGCCGAAGGCAGGCAAGGAATCTATGCGATGGTGATGTCGTGTGTGTGTGTATGTGTGTGTGTGACGCCCGCTTGTAAACACGACATCTCAAGAAGGGTAACTCTGAGAGATCTCAAACTTGGCATGTAGATTGCCCACATTGAGTAGAAGATCCCTATTGTTTTTGGTGGAGGCCAAAGGTCATTCGGGGTCACCAGGGGTCAAATGGTAAATACCTTGGAAATTGCTTGTAAACACAATATCTCCAGATGGGGAAATGTGAGGGATCTCATACTTACCATGCTGATTGCCCATATTGAGTAGATGATCCCTGTTGTTTTTGGTGGAGGTCAAAGGTCATTTGGGGTCACCAGAGGGAAAAAGGTCAAAACCCTGTAAACACTGTATCTCAAGAAGGGTAACTGTGAGGGCTCTTATACATAGCATGTGGATTGTCCATGTTAAGTAGATCATCCCTATTGTTTTTGATGGAGGTCAAAGGTCATCTGGGGTCACCAGAGGTCAAAACATCAAAACTTTTTAAAGAGTATATCTTGAGAAGGGAAACTGTGAGGGATCTCATACTTAGCATGTGGATTGTCCATGTTGAGGAGATGATCCTTACTGTTTTTAATGGAGGTCAAAGGTCATTTAGGGTCATCAGAGGTTAAACCTTGCACATACTTTATTTCAAAAAGGGTAACTGTTAAGGTTAATATTCATTAGTGCATAGCATTAAGAGTTGAATGGCATGGGTTATGTAAGATGCATAGGTAAGCTTTTGGAATCCACTTCATTATGTAAATGATCAAGTTTGGTAATTTCAAAATATGTACTGAAGCAATCTCACTGTATTAAGAATGTCTAAAGTGCATAAAAGTGCATTTGATACAGTATTTATGTTGATTTTGGTTTCAAGTTTTGGCCTTTAACATTTAGTGCCAGTATAAATATGCATAAGAGTAAGTGGGAAGACCAAATCTGGAAAAGTTAAAAAGGAAAACACTGTTCATCAGGCTGACATGTTAGTTAATTTACCTTTAATTGTCATAGGTATGCTGATTTTGGCCTATAGATTTTCATGAAATATATTTCCTACTCTTAAGTGGAAGTTTCTATAGCAGTGTCTGGAACATGTGAGTTAAACAAAGGCTGTATGAGGGTTATTTGGGGACATAGTCTGAACATATTGGAGAAAGCTTCCATGCCCACAAAGCAGAGGAATTGTTCAGTGGGGAACTTCATAAGTGTTAACTTTGAACAGATCAAATGCTCTGTATGATGCCCAAACTTTCTTTTAGAGCAAACAAACATTGTTTCTTCCATAACACTAAAGAAAAAATGAAGATAACATTAAATTTAGTACAGATTGTTAAAAGTTACAGACAGACCTTGTGCCACTGTCCTCATAAGGACATGTAAGGGGGAACTAGATAATAAAATACACCACGGGTATTAGTTTTATAAAAAGAACTAAATAACTGATCATTTGGATCAAATACCCTTGAGCATGCTTGAACTGAGATTGTCTAATGGAATGAATCAAATTGTAACTGACCGGCCAGAGGCTGTGAAAATTGCTGGTCAGTGTTATCTTACCTAATTTATCACATTTGACTGCCACAGTGTCCTGAGGGGTTTTCTCATTGAATCATACAGCTCAATGGATTTAACCATTTCCTACCTGTCTGGAGATATTGTCTGACACTTATTTAGCCCTCTCAGTAAGGCTTGTTTTTCAAAAAGTACTGTAGTTCATGTAATCAAAACAAGCATAATAGTATCTACTGTGTATCAAACAAAGGACACTTGACTTGTACTCTGTTATGTGGTGTTCCTACAAGCAGAAAATTTAAGGCAAATTACAAATCTTGTTAATTTCTGGATTAATAGGGTTCCCATTTTTGTTAATTTTCAAGGACATCATAGTCATTGGGAAGGGCATTACACCAAAAAACAATTACAAAAGGACCACCACTAATAGCCAAGTTACACCTTTCTGTTTAGATGTCTCTACCATGGAAGTACTTCCATGTCTCTACTGTATGTTCCAATGTATGGATGACTGTTAGGATTAGGGCTTGTTCTAACACTAACCTCAATGCAGTCAACTTTTTGGATCATAGAGACATCATTAAATAGAGAGCTATCTCAGTACCTGAAATTTTGATTTAAAGGAGCATGTTTCAAAAGTATCTCTTTATCAAGTTAATAGACAACATAGTTTACCAGCATCATAACTGCATGGGAGATTTCTCTTGTAAGTGGAGGTAAAAGGTTGGGGTCACAAAAGGGCAAAACCTTGTAGACATGACATTTTTATCTCATACTCAGTTTGTGAATTGCTCATATTTAGCATGTTGATGGTCTTTTTAGGTAGTTGCTCCCTATAAAGTGAGGGTGAAAGGTCATTTTGGGTCACATGATCTCAAACAGTTTTGACCTTACTAGTATACCTCAGTATTTGTGAGGGATCCCATGCTTGTTATGTGGGCATCCATGTTCATTTTTACAATATATCATATGGCAAGGAATCGCTAAGCCTTTTGGCTTTCTAGTTTAAGAAGCATTACCATTTTGAAAAAACACAGACTTTGATTTCAGGGAAAAGAAGTCACTGAGCCTTTTGGCTTTCTGGTGGATAATATTAAATGAAAGTAATCAAAGGTTTTGATGTTTGTGAACAGATAACCAAGATGTAGAATTACTCAACAACCATATATTGGAAGAAAATCAGAGAATTGGAATAACCATGGAAACAGAAGAGGAGGACTGGGATAAAGAATTGGACAATGAATCTCCATATGGTATGGAACCTTCATGTTATAGTAAAATGAATATGCATGTACCAATCTTAAATGTCATATTAAAATGAATATGCATGTATCAACACTTAAGTTGAAGAAGAGCCACCTTATGCAGCAAAGCACTTCAGATGTTTATACAGTTATGTACCTGCCCTCTATTATGTTAGTCATGAAAATGTTCCATACACACAAGCAATATATGAAATGTGCTAACATGTAAGATGCTGATGAGGTACATATTTGGATAGAATACTCATATTTACATCTATCTAATGGTGTAGGTAAGTAATGGCTGGGGGTGCACAGGATGTACAGTCAGGCCAGACAAAGTAAAACTATCCTGTTTCAGTTCAGGCCTGACTTTTTTAAAAATCTGTGTGAAGCTGGATTTTTGTAAAGTGATTAGTAAAGAGACCCTACAAATATATTTAAGTTCAAAATAACCTTTTTTAAATCAGTATTGTCACAAAGAGGTGAAAGTGGTGGTTTCAAGGGAAATTTCTTGCAAAAACGAGTCTTCCCAAGGGAAGAGATTCCATCCCCAAGTTGTACTTGTACTGTGACTATTGATTTCTTAGAATCAGTCTATCATGGAGATGCTTTCCACAAAGTTGCAAAACCAGACTGTAGAGTAGCGCCAACTGGTTAAAATTAAAAACACAAACACCTCAAGAAAGCCATTGCTTGCAAATGAAAGAAAATCTGTATTATTGATAACCATTTGCATTTGATTTAATTGTTCCCATGTCTCATTATTTCTCTATTGAACCAATGAGACATTGGACCATCATGGAACTAATGAACAAGTGCTGTAGACATTATACCCCATAAATGAAAAGTAAGTGCCACACCAAGGGCGGTGTTCATCCCTACCATAATTAGTTTTGATGAAAGAGAAACCTATGCAGTGATACCTGAGTGTAAATATATGTGTGTATGCATGTGTGTGTGTGTATGTGTGTGTGTTTGTGACACTTAGCTTGTGCACACGATATCTCAAGATGGGAAACTTCCATCAAGCTCAAACTTGGTGTGTGGGTAGCCCATTTAGAGAGGAAAAACCCTATTGTTTTTGGTAGAGGTGAAAGGTCATTTGAAGTCACAGGTCCAAACACTGAAAAGTTTGTGCACGCTATATCTCAAGAACAGAAACTTCTATCAAGCTCAAACTTGGTGTGTGGGTAGCCCATATAGAGAGGAAGAACCGTGTTGTTTTTGGTAGAGGTCAAAGTTATTTTGAGGTCACCAGAGGTCAAACACTGAAACGCTATATCTTAAGAAGGGAAGCCTCTTTGGAGCTCAAACTTGCTGTGTGGATAGCCCAAATAGGGAGGAAGAACTCTATTGTTTTTGGTAGAGGTAAAAGGTCATTTGAGGTCACCAGTGGTCAAAAACTGAAAACTTTGTGCATGCAATATCTCAAGAAGGGAAACTTCCATAAAGCTCAAACTTGGTGTGTGGGTATAGAGTGGAAGGATCCTATAGTTTTTGGTAGAGGTCAAAGGTCATTTGAGGTCACTGGAGGTCAAACACTGAAAACTTTGTGCACGCGATATCTCAAGAAGGGAAACTTCTTTGAAACTCAAACTTGATGTGTTGGTAGCCTGTATGAAGAGGAAGATATCCGTCCTTTATAGAGAGGTCAAAGGTCATTTGAGGTCATCAGTGGCCAAAAACTGAAAACTTTGTGCACAAAATATCTCAAGAAGGGAAACTTCCATCAAGCTCAAACTTAGTGTATGGGTAGCCCATATAGAGAGGAAGGACCCTATTGTTTTTGATGGAGCTCAAAGGTCATTTGAGGTCACCGGAGGTCAAATACTGAAAAGTTTATGCATGCATGTCTAAAGAAGGGAAACTTCTTTGAAGCTCAAACCTGGTTTGTGGTTAGCACATAAAGGGAGGAAAAACCTTATTGTCTTTGGTAGAGGTCAAAGGTCATTTGGGGTCACCGAAGGTCAAAAACTGGAAAGTTTGTACACGTGATATCTCAAGAATGGAAACTTCTTAGAAGCTCAAACTTGGCGTGTGCGTAGCCCATATAAAGTGCAAGAACCATTATGTTTTTGTTGGAATTCAAAGGTAATTTGAGGTCACCGGAGATCAAACATTTAAAAATTTGTGCACACGATATCCGAAGAAGAGAAACTTTTTAGAAGCTCAAACTTGGGTGTGTGGGTAGCCCATACAAAGAGGAAGAACCCAAATGTTTTTGGTAGAGGTCAAAGGTCATTTGAGGTCACTGGAGGTCAAACACTGAAAACTTTGTGCACGCGATATCTCAAGAAGGGAAATATTTTACAAGTTGGTGTGTGGTATATGGTGTGAGTAGACCATATAGAGAAGAACTCTTTTTGTTTTTTTGCGCAGGTCAAAGGTCTTACTTGGGTCACCATAGGTCACAGTCTGAAAATCTTCATGTGAGACCTCAGGATAGGACACTTGAATAGATTTCATATTTGCTATGTAGAAGCATTATGGTCAGGAGATGATCCCTTATTGTTTTGGTGGAGTTCAGAGTCCATGTGGCATCACTGGAGGTCAAAATGTGAATGTAAACCTCTTAAGGTAGGAAACTTAAATAGATTTCACATGTGGTATGTGGATGCACATTTTGGTGAGAAGCTGGTCCTTATTTTGGTTGGTGGGGGTCAAGGGTCATCTTTTTTTCTCCAACATGCTAGTTGAGTGAAAAGATAATGGTACATGATGGCATCATTTAAAATAGAACATTTATGTATCATCAAAACCTCAATGCATTTTTGCATTCTGGTTCATTAATTTAGCAAGCCCCATCGTAATACATTCTTTAAGTAGTCTATTCACAACCAGTTACATGTGTTGTCCAGAAAAAGATGTATTCCTAACAAATGAAGAGATGAAAATTGGAAATAAAAGTAAACCCTCTTTGGCTGCTTTATTTTGTAGAAGTTGTACACAAGCCTACAGTAAGTACTAGATTGCCCTTCATGAAAACATGCGAAGCATTTTTATGGGACTTTTCTATCCCAATAAAGGTATGTGTGACTATGCTCATATATGGTGTGTTGGTTGGCTGTATTGAGTAGTAGTTCCCTATCAGTTTTTGAGGAGGTCAAAGGTCATGTAGGGTCAGCACAGGTCAAAGTCTGACAAACTTGTTTACACAGTATGAGTATTTCAAGAAGAGCTACTTTTTAGGGCCCTCATTCTTGGCATTGTAGATGGTGCATAGAGAGTAAAAACTCCCTTTAGTGTTTTGGTGGAGGTCAAAGGTCATTTGGGGTCACCAGTTGACAAAGTCTAAAATTCTTTTTTCATGATATTTGGTGGGAAGCTTGAATAGATGTCATACATGTTATGTGGGTGTTGGTCGGCCATATTGTGTAGATATCCCTATCTTTTTTTTGGTGGAGGCCAAAGGTCATTAGAGGTTACCAGAGGCTAAAATGTCAAAACCTTACAAATACCTTGGGAACTTTTTCAAGAATCTTGGGAACAAGCCCAATGTTTTTGTTAAGACTTTGTGCTTGCTTGTTGTGTGCTTTCAGCAGTTATGTACATCTGTAGCTGAGTGCGTACATGGCAATTTGCAGTCCAGTATGCCATTCATTCACTGCACTGTACATTTTGTATACATACAAGTCTGTTACTGTACGACTTTATGCAAGTCTGATTTCTTTAAATCCAGTGACAAACTTCAATGGAGGTTCATTGGGTGAATTTCCCAACATGCAGTAACAGTATAACTCAACCAGGATTTCCAACAGTCTATGTACGAAACAGAGCAGCTTGCATAATGTTCACAATCACGAACGTTAGATTGAGGGAGCAGAGTCAAGAGACCAAAGCCTGAGACAAACTGTAGATCTATAATCTCATAGAGCATGTTACTGGTTGAACAATCGGTGCTTTGTATGAGAGTAATGGTCTTTACATTTTCTATGCCTCACATAGCTTGGGGTCAAGGTATTTCGATTCTCATTAGCAGTTGCTATTGCTCGGCGTCTATGCATGTTAGGTACTTCAGAAGGCCTAACAATGCGTATTGTGATATGCTACAAAGTGTGCTTTTTACAAACAGCTAGGGCTCTTAACTTGCATGTGATGTATACATCAAATACTGCAGTACATCCTAGTTGATTGTTTTAATTTTCTTTTTAGAAACAAGCAAATTTGTTAGAGCCTAAAAGTACAGGAAACATGCAGACTTGGTCCAAAATAATTTTAACATTCAGTAGTGTTACAATTATATTTTGCAATGGTATACCATATTAAACACATGCTGTGTTTATGGAAGATTTTTTTTTTTTTGATATCGGTATCTGTACGGGACTGACTGATTTTAACTTTGAGTTATCAGTTATTAGCAAGTTCCGATATCACCATTATCAGTAGTTGCCCATATTTAGTAGATGAACGCTGTCATATTTGGTTGGGATCAAAGGTCATTTGGGGTCAGCAGTGGTCCTAACATTAAAACTTCTCAAGCATGCTATCTCAAGAAAGGTTATCAGTGAGGTATATCATTCTTAGCATGTGCATTGTGTGTATTTTATTGATGAACCCTGTCATTAATTTGGTGGAGGTTAAAGATTACTTGGGGTCATCAGAGATCAAATCTCAAAATTGGTGAACATAGTAACAACTGCGATGTGTCTCATATATTGTAGCATGTGCATTGTGGTGAATTGCCTGTGTTGGGAAGGTGAACCTGATTGTTTTTGTAACTTATGAAACACTGTCAATTTGAAAAACATATTTCAGCAGCAAGGAATTATTAAGCCTTGCATGTATGTGTTTGCATGCAAGGGGTGTCTTGTCTTGGTGGCTTTTGTATATTATTATAACAGTTTGTGTCTTTAAGAAGAGGGCATGTCCAAGCTATTCTATCCTATGAAGTCATTTTCAAAACTTCATTGAAATAAGACATATTTAGCATCATTGTAAAGCTTAAGGATTGATGTTTTCAAATTAAATATAAATTTTGGATAAAATAATACACACAATGAATGGCTGACTGCTAATTTGCATAATTATAAAAAAGAGCATGAGGTACGGGACATTTAAAATTTAGTCCAGAAACCAGCTACATGATTTATCTGAGTAACTATTATCTGAGACATGCATGAGCTTGTAAATGATACCTTGCCGGGTACAGGCCTCTCACGAGAGCTGAGGCCTCGCACGTCTTTCCTCGCTCACGTGGAGCTCGTAACTGGCGTAGCTACCCGAAAATTCGGACACTGCAATGAGCTCTGTCACGTGATATGCATGAGCCCGCCCTCGCTCGCGACATTCATGTGCCGCATGACATAAATGGCTAAAGGGGAATTCCGACCATTTCCTTACGGGGAACAGTTCTGTGTACCCCGTAAGGCATTGGACACGGGTATGCCCTGTGTGTGTGTGTGTGTGTGGATGTGTGTGTTTGTGACACTGCTTGTTAACACAGTTTCTCAAGATAGAAATATCTGAAAGTTTTCAAACTTGGTACATAGATGCACCATATTGAGAGGAAGAACCCTATTGTTTTTTGAGGTCAATGGCCATCTGGGGTCACGAGGGGTCAAAGTCTGAAAATCTTGTTAACACAATATCTCAAGATAGGAAACTTGGATAGATTTCATATTTGGTGTGTGGATGGGTTATGGTCAGGAGATGGTCCCTATTGTATTTGACAGAGGTTAAAGGTCATTTGGGATCAGCGGGGTCAAAGTCTGAAAATCTTGTTAACACGATATCTCATGAAAGGAAACTTGGATAGATTTCATGTTTAGCTGGGGGATGCGTTATGGCCAGGAGATAGTCCCTATTATTTTTCGCGGAGGTCGAAAGTCATCTGGGTCACCGGGGATCGAAGTCGGAAAATCTTGTTAACAAGATATCTCATAATAGGAAACTTGGATAGATTTCACATTTAATATGTGGTTGCATTATGGTCAAGAGATGGTTCCTTTTATTTTTGGTGGAGGTCAGAGGTCGTATTGGGTCACCAGGGGTCAAAGTCAGAAAATCTTGTTAACAAGACATCTCAAGATAAGAAAATTGGATAGATTTCATATTTGGTATTTGGATACCTTATGGTCAGGAGATGGTCCCTACTGATTTTGGCAGAGGTCAAGGTCATCTGGGGTCACCAGGGGTCACCAGGGGTCACCAGGGGTCAAAGTCTGAAAATCTCGTTAACGCAATATCTCGTGATAGGAAACTTGGATAGATTCATGTTTGGGTATGTGGATGTGTTATGGTTAAGAGATGGTCCCAATTGTTTTTGGCAGAGTTCAGCAGTCATCTGGGGTCACCTGGCACAAAGTCTGAAAATCCTGTTAACACAATATTTCAAGGTAGAAAACTTGAATGGATTCCATACTTGTTATGTGGATGTGTTTTTGGAGAGGACATGGTCCCTATTGTTTTGACAGAGGTCAAAGGTCACCAGGGGTCACCAGGTCAAAGTGTGAAAACCTTGTTAAAGCCATATTTTGCTATTTGTCTATCTAAGTATGGCTTTTTTATTAAGGTCAAAAGGTCATCTGGAATAACAAAATTATTTTTTGAACATGCTAGTATATCATTTGAGTGAGAAGATAACGGTGCATGATGGCAAATTTGAAACAGTACATTCATGTACAGTATCATTGAAACCTCAATGCTTTTTTGCATTCTGGTTGTAAAAATTTCCAAAATTTTCTCTGATAAATGCATAATGATTTTAAGTTATTGCAGTTTCTGTTGCATGGTACTGGACATTTAATACAGTTAAACAAGGGAGTTACTAGAGATTTCTGATTGATCACAGCTCAATAGAAGGAGATCTGGTGAGTACTTACAGTGTCAAAGTTCTAGTGTTCAATACTAGGGGAGCTATAAAATAGGATTTTACAATATGCTTGGTATTCACATATAGGTACTGTGAATGAATTTGCATATGTCTTATATGAACTTAAATTTCACATTTAACTCTTCCATGACAATGCTCAAAAAGAGGTCTTTAAAGCTACAATAGGAGCATACAGTATCATTTACTTTTATTTTGACGAGTGACAAAATTTTAGAAAACAGCCTTGTACCAACTGTCATCTATGAAATCCATTTATTTAGAGATTTTAAGGGGGGGGGGGTATCAAATACATCAAGGGAAAAGACTGTTTGGGGAAGGGGTATATGTAAGAGGACAGTTCATTTAAAGAGAATAACAGTTTGCAAAATGGAACTTTATTAAAATTCCAATATTGCATTGTATCATCCAACAAGCATCTCTTACTGGAGAGCAGTGATCCTGGCCCCTAACTACACTGTCACCCCTCACACTGTGTCACTCACCATTTTTGCAGACTCCTGGAACATAGGCCATACTTTAAAGATACCCATAATACAACTCATGTTCACAAATATTTACTGAAATACAACAAATTGTGTAAAGAAAGTGAATTTGTTATAGTAAGTAGAAAAATTAAAGTCTTGTATTCAGTCCAACTTGAATTTTTAAATTTTTGAAAGTGGCCATATTTTCAGTAATAAAATAAAAGGAATGACCTTTTAGATGTGTATGATAGTTATCTTGCATTAGAGTAAGTACAGGAGTTCCAACTCTTCAATAATTTGCATTGTACAGCTTTTACAGAATAAATCATAATTTAATAAAAAACAGGCTTTTCCAATACATTTTGTATCGGGACAAATTGTCCCGTATGTCACATGCCCCGTACCTCACAAGGCATTTTTACTTTGTGTAACCACAGTACCAAGACCACTTTTATTCTTTCATAGTACTGTGCAGCATATTACTTGAAAAGTTAGGCTACACATTAATGGTATCAGCATGATTGCTCCACCTTTACTTTTAGAGCCTTTTAATTTTTAGTATTTCATCACAAAACCACAAAATTCCCCTTATTCTGTATATCACACTGGCTTTTAATTAAGATCTTACTTAATTAATGAGGTGTGAAAAGTTTTCATTCCTTTTTGATTCCTTGCCGTAGGCAGCCAAGGAATCTATGCTATGGTGATGTCGTGTGTGGGTGTGGGTGTGTGCGTGTGTGTGCGTGTGCGTATGTGACGCTTTGGCTTGTAAACACGATATCTCAAAAAGGGTAACTCCGAGGGACCTCATACTTGGTATGTGGATTGCTTATATTGAGTAGATGATCCCTATTGTTTTTGGTTGAGGTCAAAGGTCATTTGGGGTCACGAGAGGTCAAAAGGTGAAAACTTCGTTAACAGGATATCTGGAGAATGGTACAAGTGACTATACTCATATTTGGTGTGTGGGTTGGTCATATTAAGTAGATGATTGCTATTGTTTTTGGTGGAGGTCAAAGGTCATTTGGGGTCAAGAGAGGTCAAAAGGTAAAAACTTCATAAACACGATATCTTAAGAACGATACATGTGACTATGCTCATATTTGGGTGAGTGTGTTGGCCATATTGAGTAGATGATCCCTATAGTTTTTGGTGGAGGTCAAAGGTCATTTGTTGTCATGAGTGGTCAGAAGGTCAAAACTTCGTAAACACAATATCTCAAGAACGGTACATGTAACTGTGCTCGTACTGTATTTAGTGTGTGGGTTGTTCATATTGAGTAGATGATCCCTGTCGATTTTCGTGGAGGTCAAAGGTCATTTGGCGTCAAGAAAGGTCAATAGGTAAATTCCTTAGAAATTGCTTGTAAACACGGTATCTCAAGAAGAGTAAGTGTGACTGATCTCATATTTGGTGTGTTCATTGGCCATATTGAGTAGTTGATGCCTATTGTTTTTGGTGGAGGTCAAAGGTCATTTGGGGTCACGAGAGGTCAAAAGGTCAAACTTTGTAAACAGGATATCTCAGGAACGGTACATGTGACTGTGCTTATATTTGGTGAGTGTGTTGGCCATATTGAGTAGATGATCCCTATAGTTTTTGGTGGAGGTCAAAGGTCATTTGGGGTCATGAGTGGTCAGAAGGTCAAAACTTCGTAAACACAATATCTCAAGAACGGTACATGTGACTGTGCTCGTACTGTATTTAGTGTGTGGATTGGTCATATTGAGTAGATGATCCCTATTGATTTTCTGAAATGTCAAAGTTCATTTGGAGTCAGCCTGTTCAAAGCCTGACAAGCTTTTCTGCACAGTCTTTCAAGAAAGGTCACTTGTAGGGTCCTGTAACTTGTCCTGTAGATGGCACATAGTGAATACATGGTCCCAGAAGTTTTTGGTGGAGGTCAAATGTCATTTGGGTTCACAACGGGCAAGGGGGATCTCAATGTAGGAAGATTGGATGCCTTGCATTTGTACTTTGTGTGCACATTATGGAGCCCTGTTAACTGAAAAACATTGCAAAGCAATGTCAATGTGAAAAAAGGCCTTACATTTCAGCGGCAAGGAATCACTAAGCCTTTTGGCTTTCTGGTTAATTAAAGTGTTAGTTGCACTAAATGTGTATGCCTGAAAGTCTCTGGAATGCCAACTTCTTCATAACTCTTACACACATGTCAATCTCTGAAACATCCCGTACGTCACAGTGCAAATAGCTTGGACCTGCCCAATAAACTCTGTGTTTGACCAATTAAAATGCATGATTAAAAAAAATAACCATTTCAACTCCAGTTCAATTCAATTCCACTCAATTGTTTATTCAATCAATGCAAATAATAAAATTGGCAGTCAGTAGGGGTGGTCAGTAGTCAGTAGAGGATGTAGAATGTTATTTGCATTGCCAGTTTTATGCCATAGGTAACTTTTTTGTATATAGCATGCTTCTCTATCTGTTGCTATGGTTTTTTGATTCCTTGCCAAAGGCAGGCAAGGAATCTGTGCGATGGTGATGTTGTATGTGTGTGTGTGTGAGTGTGTGTGTGTGTATGTTTGTTTGTGACACTGCTTGTTTACACAATATATTAAGAAAGGGAGACCTGACTGTTCCCAAACTTGGAAGACATGCCCTATTCCAAGAAGAAAAAGCCTTTTGTTTTGGTAGAGGTCAGAGTCATCTGGGGTTACAGGGATCAAACTCGGCAAACTTGTTTGCACGATATCTCAAGGTAGATGCTTGGATTTATATCAAACTTGTTATTTTGATGGGTTGTAATGGGAGTAAGAAACGTTTTGATTTTGGGAAAGGTCAAGGGTCAGCGGGGGTCAGGGGATCGAATGCCAAAAATTTTGTTTACACATTATCTCAAGGTAAGAAGCTTGGATTTATTCCCCACTTGGTATTTTCATGCATTTTGATGTGAGTTGGAATGCTACTGATTTTTATGGAGGTCAAAAATCATCTGAGGTCACATGGGGTCAAACTCTGAAAATCTTGTTTACACAATATCTCACTCAAGCTAGGAAGCTTGGATTTATTTTATTCTTGGTATGTTGATGCACTGTGATGTGAGGTGGAATCTTTTTGATTTGAAAATCTTGTTTATACAATATCTCACTCAAGCTAGGAAGCTTGGATTTATTTTATTCTTGGTATGTTGATGCACTGTGATGTGAGGTGGAATCTTTTTGATTTGAAAATCTTGTTTATACAATATCTCACTCAAGCTAGGAAGCTTGGATTTATTTTCCCCTGTGATGTGAGATAGAATCTTTTTGATTTTGGTAAAGGTCAAAGATCATCTGGGGTCTTATGGGGTCAAACTCTAAAAATCTCGCATACACAATATCTCAAGGTAGGAAGCTCCAATTTATTTCAAATTTGGGTATGTTGATGCCTAATGAAAGGAGAAAGGCCCTACTGATTTTGGTAGAGGTCAAGGGTCTCAGGGAGTCAAACTGTGAAAACCTTGTTTACAGGTACATGATGTCTCAAGGTAATTAGGAGCCTGTATTTATTTGAGATTGAACTTGGTATGTTGATGCATTATGTTTTCAGGAAGAAACTCATTGATTATGGCAGAGGTCAAAGGTCATCTGGGGTTATCTGGGGTCATGGGGTCTAAAACTCTGAAAACCTTGTTTACACAAAAATGGGTAGATTTCATGTGTGGTCACTGGTGTGTGCATGTTTTGTGAGGAGGTGGTTGCCCCAATTCCTTTTGGTGGCAGTAAAAGGTCATCTATGGTCACTTTTCAAACACTGAAAACAAACAATGTGATATCTCATAGGTGGGAAACTCTGATAGATTTCATACTGTATGTGGTATATGATGTAATATGGCGAGTTGAAAGTACTTGTTGTTTATGGTGGACATCAAAGGTCATGAGGGGTCACTGGGGATCAAACTCTCTAAATCTTGTTTGTAGTGAAGGCACTGTATGTAACTTGCATTAATTTGGCTTTTTGAATGTAGATGTGTTATGATTAGAACAGTATCATTTAGTTTTTGGTGGAGTGAAAGGTCATCTGCAGTCACCATGGGTTTAATCTGGCATTATTTGAAATGGAACATGTGTGTATCATTGGAACCACAATACTTTTTGCTTTCTGGTTAGCTCAGGTAGATGAGCCATTGTCAGAGCAATTGCATCTGTCTGTCTCATCTTTCAAGATTGGAAAAAAACCTGCTGTATACAAGTTTTTTGACTAATCCTTTCCAAAGTTGGTAAGGTCATATTTCATATGAAAGGTAAACAGCAAGTAGGTCAAAAGTCATGTGGCATTGTGTAAAATGCAAATGCCTTCAACTTATCGTGGGGATGTCCAAATCTTTTCCCAAATTTGACAGAAGTGTTAAGCTAATAGTGGGTCATAAAATATGTATTTTTGGTTTCGATGATAAGAGAAACCAATGCAATCATGATGGCGTGTGTGTGTGTGTGTGTGTGTGTGTGTGTGTGTGTTTGTGACACTTTGCTTGTTAACACAATATCTCAAGATAGGAATGTCACTGAGTTTTCAAACTTAGCACATAGATGCCCCATATTAAGAGGAAGAACCCTATTGATTGTTGTGGAGTTTGAAGGTCATTTGAGGTCACATGGGTCAAAAACTCGAAACACTCTACATTTAACACAACTAACTCGTTAACACGATATCTCAAGATAGAAATATCTGACAGTTTTCAGAGTTGGTACTTAGATGCCCTACATGAAGAGGAAGAACCCTATCGGTTTTTGTGGAGTTCAAAGGTCATCTGGGGTCACAGGGGTCAAAGGATTCGAAACACTTTACAATACGATATGGCATGGTAGGAATGTTTGAAAGTATTCAAATTTGGTACATAGATGTCCCATATTAAGAAAGAGAACAGCATAAGTTTTCGTTGAGTTTTAAGGTTATTTGGGGTCATTTGTGTCAAAGGACTCGAAATACTTTACATTTAACTCATTAGCACAGTATCTCAATGTAGAAATGTCATAGGACTTGAAACACTTTACATTTAACTCATTAACACAGTATCTGAAGGTAGAAATGTTTGAAAGTATTCAAACTTGGTACATAGATGTCCCATATCAAGAAAACGAACAGAATTAGTTTTCATTGAGTTTAAAGGTTTTTTGAGGTCACAGGTGTCAAAGGACTCTAAATACTTTACAGTTAACTGACTAACAGAGTATCTCAATGTAGAAATGTTCAAAGGACTTGAAACACTTTACATTTCACTCATTAACTAACACAATATCTGAAGGCAGAAATGTCTGGAAGTTTTCAAACTTCGTACATAGATGCCCCATATCAAGAGGAAGAATGGTATGGGTTTTGGTCAAGTTTAAAGGTCATTTGGGGTCACAGGGGTTCCAACCCGGAAAACCTTGTTTACACAATATCTTAAGGTAGGAAGCTTGGATTGATTTCACACTTTATATGTTGATGCAGTATAATGGGTAGATGAACCCTACTAATTTTGGTGGAGGTCAAAGGTCATTTGGGGTCGCAGGGGTCAAACCCCAAAAACGTGTTTTACTGTACATGATACCTCAAGTTAGGAAACTTGGATTAAATTCAAACTCAAGATGTTGATGCGTTATGATTTAAGCAAGAACCCTTTAGATTTTGATGGAGGTCAAAGGTCATTTGGGGTCAGAGAGGGTCAAACCCCCAAATTCTTGTTTACACGATATCTGACGGTAGGAAGCTTGGATTGATTTGAATCTTGATATGTTGATGCAATATGATGTGAAGAAGAACCCTATTGATTTTGGGTAGAGGTCAAAGGTTATTTGGGTTCACAGGGGTCAATCCCCCAAAACCTTGTTTACATGATATCTCAAGGTGGGAAACTTGGATTAATTTCAAAACTTGATATGTTGATGCATTATGATGTATGTAAAAATCCTACTGATTTTGGTAGGGGACAAAGGTCATCTGGGGTCACAGGGGGTCAAACTTGGAAAACCTTGTTTACACGATATCTCAAGATAGGAAACTTTGATTAATCTCAAATGTGGTATGTTGATGCATTATGATGTAAGGAAGGATCCTATTGATTTTGGTACAGGTCAAAGGTCATTTTGGGTTACAGGGGGGCCGAACCCTGAAAACCTTGTTTACATGTTATGTCAAGGAAGGAAACTTGGATTGATTTCAACCTTGAGATGTTGATGCATCATAATGAAAGGAAGAACCCTAGTGATTTTGGTAGAGGTCAAAGGTCATTTGGGGTCACGGGGGTCAAACCCTGAAAACCTTGTTCACATGATATCTCAAGGAAGGAAGCTTAGATTGATTTCAAACTTGATATGTTGATGTGTTTTGATGTATGGAAAAAACCTATTGATTTTGTTAGAGAACAAAGGTCATCCAGGGTCACAGGAGGCTCAAACTCTGAAAACCTTGTTTGCATGATGTGTTATGGTAGGAAGCTTGGATTTTTTCAAACTTGGTTTGTTAATGAATGATGACGGGAGGATGGACCCTATTAATTTTGGTAAAGGTCAAAGTTCACCTGGGGTTATCCAAGGTCAAACCTTGAAAACCTTTCCTACTTTGTATTTCAAGGTGGGAAAATGAGAGAGAGTTCAAAGTTAGAATGTGGATGTGTGATGGTTGGAAGATGGCTTGTGTCGTCCTTGGTGGAGGTTGAAGGTCAATTGGGGTCACCAGAGATCAAACTTTGAAAACTTTGTTTATAGGATAGAATATCTTGAGGCACAGCATGAAATTTGGCTTTTTGAATGCAGAAATGTTTTGGTTAAAAGAAAAACCAGTTACTTACTGGTGGAGTCAAAGGTCCCTTTGGGTGACCATGTGTTACAGAAAATGCAGTATTTTTTGAAAAGAACATGTTCTGTATGCATCATCGAAACCTCAATGCATTTATGCATTCTGGTTAAAGTAGGTCAGAGTTCACTACTTGGTCAAAAAGAGATCAAACAAAAAGATGTCAAATAGTGCAATACACAAATTCCTGCAACTCAGTGGGGTTAAGTCTAAAGTTTCACAAATTTGGTGTGATTAGTAGATTATGGGTCATTAGTGTTGCTCTCTTGGAAGTAGGTCAAAAGTCATTTGGTGGCCATGTTTAGGTTAATGTAAACATTATGCAGAGACCTTCTACTCTCTGTGGTTAAGTGATAGTTGTAGTGAACAAACAATTAAGTCACTCTTGATTGTTCAACTTATGGATGTTACAAGCAAATCTCATTAAAGTTGGTCAGAGTCTTCAGCAGATAAAGATGGTGTGTCATCAGAATAGTGGTTTTGAAGTTCTTCAATGGACATTTGTGGTCATGCAGAGGACAGACAATGACATTGTGCAAACCTACATTTCCTAATGGTAATGAACTTATTTTACCAAATATGTGGCTTTTAGTGTGGCTGTGAGGGACCATCAAAGTTATTCTTTTGAAAGTAGGTCATAGGTCATTGGAGTCAGAGAGATCAAACAGTGAAACCACTCTTAAGTCTTAAAACAAAGCTGTAAAACCTCATGTAATCAAGGTAAGTCTTTATCAACATGGGACATATCTAGTCCTTATCAAAATTGGAAGGATCGTTCAGAAGATGAGTCATCATATTTTGGCATTTGGAAGGTCAATGGTCATTTGACTATGGAATTGTTCTACAGCTGCCAGCTTTGAGAAAATGTGTCTGGCTTTTATCAGAGTATGTGCAGCCTGCAGGTACTGTACCAAGCTAAGTCCAATGTTGGATCATGAAAAAAAATACCTTTGCAAAGGTGAAAGATGAAAGGTTTTTGGAGGAACCAAACACTCTAATCAAGCAAAAGCATACATGTGTGAGAACCCTGTTTAACAGACTGTTCAAGCGATCTTCGTAGCTGTAAATTGCACTGATATGGAATGTCATTTGAGGTCATAAAGTGTCAGGCGGGGCACATGTGGTATTGGATTATCATGAAAATTCGGTTTTGTATGATATTGTCATATTTATCACTGGAATAGCTTACAAAGTTGTAATTATTAAAACAAGGTGTTTTTAGCTCTTCGGCTCATTTGTCACTTCTGTCATAATTGACATTTACAGCATGTAGGGTACTGAAGTACAGTGGATCTGTGCTTTACACAGTTCCTTGGTTCTGATCCCCCAATGAAGTAATTGTAATAAAGGGAAATGATAATTGAGCAATTGCATCATTGGTGCTTTTGTAGGTAGAGGTCAAAAGTCTTAACAGAGGATCAATAGAGGTCAGAAGATGAAAAAGTAGTAAAAATGACATCTGGAGTATGTTTACAGTGAGGGATCTCATATTTAACATTTGGATTTCCACTATGTGCTAAGCAAGCTCTTTTTTGCAGGAGGCAAGTGGTTATTTGGGGTCAACAAAAGTCAAAAGGTTAAAACCTTGTAAACACAATATCTTAAGAACTGTAACAGTGGAGGATCTCATACTTAGCATGTATGCATTATCCGTTATTCCTAGGTATAAACATCTGGTGGAACCATCAGAGGTCAGAACCTTGCAAGCACAATATATCAGTGATATATTTACAGAATTTTCCTTTTTAAATGTTCCATAGGCAGATTCCCTTTGTAAATCTGACTTTTGCAAATTTTTGTTTGTATTCTATGTGAATCTTCTTCCAGGTGTTTGTGTTGTACAATTGGCTATGTAGGCTGAAACCAAGGGAAGGTTTTGCAGGGAATTGTCTCATGCAGTATGGATTCAGATGGATGAATCCAACAACCATTCATCCTGTCTCATTTTAGGGCCATGCAGATTCTGATTGCTACACCAACACAGAGGTTGATATGGTTCTGAAATACACAATACATGTACACAAAATATCTTAATTTGAAACATTTGTTAGTTAGTTTAGATGAGATTTAATGACACACCAATATGAATGTGTCATATGGTGTCAGTCAACTTGATCAAAAGTTTGAAGTTCAAATTATTTTCCAAGTATTGCTCAAGTTCACATTTAGTTTCCCTTAAGTCACCTCTTATGACAGGCAGGAGCTATTGTGGGCATATTCTCCAACCCCAGCCCACAGGGGCATTAATTTGATACAGTAAAAAGACTCACATAGCACATGTGTTGGAAAACAGAAACCAACAACTGCCTCTATCTTTTTTCAGTAGATACTGTTAATGTTTATGAACATCCAGTCACAAGGGATACACCCAGAGGGAAACCCATCATCAACTTCTTCTTTGTACCATCAGATGACCATGCACCAGCAGTTGGAGAAACAATGTTTGATGAAAATATTGAGGATGGCCAGTTTGAAGATGCAGATTGAAAAAGGGAATGTCAAGAGATTGCAAGATTAGAACATGGTGTGACTGTTGGACTCTGGCTTCAGATTAAATATCTGATGCAGTGAAATGTAGATGCAGGTTATCAGGAAGGCAGCTTTTGTCAGGTTTGGTATATTTGTTGAATTGGATGCTGGCATCCTGTATTGAGCAGTTTGATTAGCAAGTTATCACTAATCAGCAGCTATACTGAATCAAAGGACTAATCACAAAGGGATGTACTTTGTTATTATAAGAATATAGCACAATGTCATGTCTGTTGAAAAAATTTCAAGAGCTTCAAAAAAAAAAAAAAAAAATAAGGGCACCTTTTCTTCTCTTGAATGGTGAAAATTTCATATCAATAGCATGTTGTATTCAGAAGTTATGACTTTTAAAGGAACTTTTCAAATCACAGTAACACATGACATTTTGGGAATTCTGTCATGTCATACCTGCAGCTTAATTGGGCATCTTTTGTATTTTTTGTTATAATGTAAATGAAAGGCAAATGAAATATGCAAATGCAAATGAAATATGTTGACACTTTTAAAGCTGAAACCTTTGTGCTCACAAAATTTACAGCTCAACAACAAACAAATATTATTCAATGTTTCACTGGTGTGAAGTTTCAAGGTCAAATTAATTACTTTAATTTTAAAGAACAAAAGATTTTGGAAGTTATCTGCCAGTATTATGTAACATTTTGTAATCTTGAAGCATTTGGGAGTCTGTTTTTGACAAAGATAAGCTATCTTTAAGCAGGAATATCTTGAGTTAAGGACAAGCTATAGACAATGGGTTTGAAAGGCGTGCAGTGAAAAGATATTCTCTTTTATTGATATTAATACCTTTTCAAATTGACACCAGCACATAACTCAATATGAGGACTTCATCGATAATGTTCTGATTGTTAAGTAACTGAAGGTATCGTCAAAAAGGGGCTGTTATCTCTCTAGAAGATGTGTGTGATGATCAAGCGTTAAACAAAAGGTAAATTGCTTTCTGTAAAGTCATCAAGACTTTTACACCAATTATATATATTTTTGGTTAACACCTATTTTTAATTGCTACATAAGGGGATTAACAGTTGCAGTTGCTCACAAAATGCCATTATTTCCCCAAAACTTCTCTCCTTCCTAAAACACTGACTCAACTGTGTTTGTGATACACAAGCATCACCCCAGCTGCTTAGCTATTTAATATCATCTACAACTTTTCTTCTGTTGTTGGATAAAATGCAATGTAAATTGACAGGCCTGTTTTTTTAAACAATGTTATTCCAACCATATTGATAAATTGCTTCATATACATGGGTTAACCTACAGTTTGGGAGATATGTCAGCTAGTTATTTTGGGACAACAGAGACAAACAAATAACTCTTGAAAGCTACTAATAAACAATATCTCAAGAGGGACCAAGTATTTATCATGTAGAGGACCTATATTGAGTCACTATGTACCTATGAAATCCTTTTGGTTTTGATGAAAATTAAAGGTCATTTGCAGTCATGGGGGGTAAAAATTTAGATTCAAATATGATATCCCAGTAAGGAACAAGACTGTAGCCTGCAGTGGGGCATGTGGGCATGGGACAGTCTTGATGTGTAGATGCTCATTCATTTGATATGCTCTATTGTTTATAGTGTATGTCAAAAGTTGTTTCATTTGGTTTTAAAATGTTGTTAATATGATACCTCAAGAAGAGTAAATGTACATACGTTTCCAAATATCTCAAAGCTGAGAGTGGGACTTAACATTTTGAGACTGACTCTACATTTACACAATGTATAAGCAGTATATGTTTTTAGAAAGTTTTGATGACATGCGTGATGTGACATGCTAGTCAGAAGTGTTTGGGGTAAAGTCTACTCTGAAATAGTGATCAATCCTGAAATTTTTTGCTGAGCAGCGCAAAACATGTAAAGAATATAACAAGCTCCACTCTATGGTCCCATTTCATTGGTTCCCTGTCTTATTGGTTCTTGGGATCTGGGTTAGGTTTTGTTGGGATTTGTGGATAAGGGTTAGGTTTTGGGACATGATTACCTGAAAAACTGGTTAACCCTTTACCGTTCTTTGGGTCCTTTTGGACCCATGCGGAGAGCTCAGCTGTCACCCATCTTTACAGTTTCATGCGGAGCTCGAGACTGCGAGTAGCTTTCGGAAAATTCGGCCACAACAACAAGAGAGACAATAGTTTAAGGTCACGGGGTCAATAGCCTACGGAAGCCGATGCGGGGCAGGCTACGTATGCTTTTCCGCCCACTCCCGAGGAGCGCAAATATGCCCCGATCGGAGCACAACGATAAAGGGTTAATCTAAAATATCTGCACCACTCAGCGAAAGGGTTACGTGCACACACGCAGAGACAGTGGCATCGGCTTTGCAGTAAACACACATTTACGGGCTTATTTTATTTCTTTACCGTTCTTTGGGTCCTTTTGGACCCATGCGGAGAGCTCGGCTGTCACCCATCTTTACTGTTTCACGCGGAGCTCGAAACTTTGAGTAGCTACCTTAAAATTTCGGCCACAACAACAAGAGAGACAATAGTTTAAGGTCACGGGGTCAATGGCCTACGGAAGGCGATGCGGGGCGGGCTACGTCCGCTTTTCTGTCCACTCCCGAGGAGTGCAAATATGCCCTGATCGGAGCACAACGGTAAAGGTTTAACCCTGCTATATGACACAAGTAAAATAAGGATCCACCCTGCTCACTCAAATGGAACATGGCATCTGTTCTGACAAGTGTACACCTGAAACTTTGTCATAGCAGGGAGGTGTTAGGAAGGAGACACAACATATTGACTCTATGGGGCAATGCAGACAATAATCTTGCCTTTTCTTCCCCAAATATATTATCTCAATACCTAGACCAACTACAGTAGGATCAGTGATACATTGTCAAAATTCCAGTGAGAGGGCACGTCCTTACTTTGTATCTTGTTAACTTTTCATTGACAGCCGTCATGAAAACATATGAAATTTTACACTTTGGTCGTGATTGGTCAAAATAAATGTAATTTCTATTTATTTCTTTGGAGAATTTTAACGCAATATACATTTCGAGTTTGTAGGAGTTATAAAGAAAGTTGTGAAAATTGGGTAAAATGATTTAGCCTTTAACAATACTTATAGCAGATGACTCATCAAATCCATTGCAACAAAGAAAGTAAACTATTTAAACTTTCTTTGACAGTTGTTCAGCTAAAACTTTTGATTAGAGTTTGAAACCTGTCAGTAACAAACCTCAGATCAAAACATCTTTTAACAAAGACAATTGTTTCAGGATTACTTGGGTTTGAAAGAGGCAAGTCCTCTTAAGTATGGGACCGGTCAACAATCCTGAACAATAGGAACAAAGAGACCTGTCAATCAAAGTTTGATGCTTGAACAGGAAATACTATTTTTGAAGTACCTATTGTGTTACAGATATAGGGCTGTTGTGTCTCCTTTCTAACACCTCCCTGGTCATAGGTAAAGGATTCAATTACTGTGAGAATGTTGGGGTTGTGTGTCTATGTCCCATCATATATATGGAAGTGGTGATGTTTTATGAAATAATTTGTGTAATTTGATCTTTGTTTGAACAGAAAAGAACCTTCATAGTACTATACTACATTGTACAAAGCAGTAATAAACTGTTTGTCTTTTGCTTGCTCTTGTATGAAATTGTCTGTCCTTCAGCAACATGTCCTTGTTGCAACAAACCCCTATCCCTTCTAAAATTACACTTAATACCTGGCCAGTGAGGAACTTTCATTCTGTTGGTTACACAACAGATAAACTTCTAGTGCACCCTTAGAAATCTATTATTTGTGGTTACTACAAGAAGTACATGACCAAGCTCAGTTGGATTTGATATTTAAAGAGATAAACATTACAATTGGTTCCAAAAACAGAGTTGATTTTTTTAAGCAGAGATCGAGCTCCTAATGGTAGACTGAAGTATTATTGTTCAGGTTGTGCTGTCACAATGACATGGAATTTAGCAGGGGGACAGTGCCCTAAGTTGAATTTTGGGGACAGTTGTTATTTACTGGACAGAGCTTAAAGCTTTACTGCAAATGAAAACTCAAGAAACAAGTACTTATATTTTAGTTGAATTAGAAATGCCATCATCAACTGTCTTAGGGGGTACAATTTTTCAAAATTTCCTTTCGCCAATCAGTTGTTGGCCTCAACTGAAATAGTCTTTCTTGAATGATTACATATTTTGTGTAGAGTATCATCTGCCCCCAAACTGAAGTAAAGTCTGTCTTTATGTCTTAAAATTAGATCCTATTGAACATCCATTCATTTCCCCCACTTTGCTTGAACTTGCATGTGTCACCATTTGCAGAAATTTGAGCAAATGCTATCATTTTTCATGCAGATTGGATGTTGCTCCCACCAACTGAGGGGATCCCATGCATACGTATGTGTGGTTATTTGTCAAGAGACTTCTAGTCTCCTTCAAACTTTATTAAGGTAATGAGTCCCTTCAACATAATGCAACATACAGTATGGCCAGGCTTTTCATTCAAACAAAATTTGCACTTCAACTAACTTGCAAGTTTGTTCCCCAAGCAATATTTGTCCAGAGCCTTGATGTCACTCATACAGTGTATGAGTGCTTGATTTTACCATATCTTGGTAAACAAAGTAATAAAAACTTTGACTGATGTTTTTCCATGGTAGCAAATGTGCTCTCCAGACAGGTGTACAGTATGTTCATAAAATGTAAATTGAAAGTGTGCTACCAGTAGGATGAGCAGTACTTCTTCCTACTCATAAGGTTTCTACATTTCCCAGCATGGGACTGATAAAATATTTCTGAAGGTTCCCCATAGGTTGGAAACTGGACCGTAAAAATCGATAACCAACCGAGCGACGGACCGGCCGCCCGGCCGACCGACCGACAAACCTACCTACCTACCTACCTACCTACCTACTTGGAATGTCAGTGGTGAGTGATTTCATGGTCTGCCTTTATGCTCCCACGATTCTCACTCTATGTTTAAAAAGACTGGAACTTGGAAGAACCAATTCATTTTGGTGGAGGTCAATGGTCATTTGGGGTCGCATGGGGTCAAGCCCTGAAATCCTTGTTTACATGATACAGCATGGTAGGAAGTTTGGATTCATTTCTTATCTTGATATGTTGATGCATTATGGTTTAAAGAAGGACCCTATTTATTTTGGTAGTGGTCAAAGGTCTTTTGGGGTCAGAAGGAGACAAATCCTGAAAACCGTTTTAACACAATATCTCAAGGTAGGAAGCTTGGATTGATTTCAAACTTCATATGTTGATGCATTATGATGTAAGGAAGAATCCTTTTGATTTTGGTAGAGGTCAAAGGTCATTTGGGGTCATAGGGGTCAAACTCAGAAAACCATGTATTGGATAGCTCAAGGTACGAAACGTGGATGGATTTCATAATCAGTATGTGGATGAGTTATGGTGAGAAGATGGTCTGTGTAAGGGTTTTTTGTGGAGGTGAAAGGACATCAGGGGGTCATGAACACTTCTATACTTAAAAAGCCAAATTTCATACTGTGCCTTAAGATATTCTTCAAACAAGGTTTTCAGAGTTAAATGCCAGGTGATACCAGACGACCATTGACCTCCACCAAAAACAAGAGGTACAGTATACTTTCAACTCACCATTACACATCCAAATACTAATTATGAGATCCAACCAAGTTTCCGACCTTGAGATATCACTTTGACAAGGTTTTCAAAGTTTGACCTTTGGTGACCCCAAATGACCGTCACACTTCACCAAGGACTGCAGATACCATCTTCCTACCATAACACATCCACATACTAATTTTGTGAACTCTATCCCAGTTTTCTACCTTGAAATACAAAGAAAAATTTGGTTTTCACTTTTCAAAGTTTGACCTTGGATAATCCTATGTGAACTCTGATCTCTACCAAAATAAAAACGGTCCACCCTCCCATCATAATTCATCAACAAACCAAGTTTGAAAACAATCCAAGCTTCCTACCTTGAGATATCGTTTAACAAGGTTTTCTGAGTTTGACCCATGTGACCCCAAATGACCTTTGACCTCTACCAAAATCAATAGGGTTCTTCCATACATCATAATGCATCAACATATCAAGTTTGAAATCAATCCAAGTTTCCTACCTTGAGATATCGTGTAAACAAGAATTTCGGGGTTTGACCCCAAATGACCTCTGATCTCCACCAAAATAGATAGGGTTCTTCCTTTCATCATAACGCATGAACATATGAAGTCTGAAATGAATTTCGTGGTTTGACTCCATGTGACCCCAAATGACCTCTGACCGCCATCAAAATTAATAGGGTTCTTCCTTTCATCATAACACATCAACATGTCCAGTTTAAAATTAATCCGAGTTTCCTAACTTGAGATATCGTGTAAACAATGATTTGGGGGTTTTACCCCACGTGACCCCAAATGACCTTTGACCTCCACCAAAATCAGTAGGTTTCTTCCTTACATCAAAAAGCATCAATATATCAAGTTTGAAATTAATCAAAGTTTCCTATCTAGAAATATCGTGTAAACAAGGATTTCGGGGTTTGACCCCCTGTGACCCCAGATGACCTTTGACCTCCACCAAAATCAATGGGGTTCTTCCTCTCATTATGGGGTATCCGTGTACCAAGTTTGAGAATTGTCAGATCTTCCCTTCTCAAGATATCGTGTAAACAAGTGTCACAAACACACACACATACACGCACGCACATACACACATACTTACGCACGCCATCATGAATGCATAGGTTTCTCTTTTCATCGAAACCAAAAAAACCAGTTACTTACAGGTGGAGTCAGGGGTCACCAGTTGTTACAAGAAATGTAGCATTTTATGGAAAAGAGCATATATGTATCATCGAAACCTCAATGCATTTTTGCATTCTGGCTTCTTGTAGCGCTACTTTCGTACATAACAAATGGTTCATACTAGCTCCGTTATCTACGGAGCTTTTAAGGTGTCATGCAGATGTTGAGATATTATGTGACTTTCTCGACTTTTTGTCCGAATATTTAGATATTGACATCCGAGATCTTTTTATCTTAATACTTTAGCATAAAATATTGAAATATTACATTAAATGATTTCAATATTCTAATATCTTCACTGAAATACATTAAGATATTAACATCCAGGATCTCCATATCTTAAAATCTTCACTGAAATATACTAAGATATTGACATCTGAGATCGTTTTATGTCAATATTTTAGCGTAAATTATTGAAACATTGCATTACAGGATCTCAATATCTTAATATCTTAACTGAAAGGTAGTAAGATACTGACATCCGAGATCTTTTTATCTCAATATTTTGGCGTAAAATATTGAAATATTTTATTACAGAATCTCAATATTTTAATATCTTCACTGAAAGATATTAAGATATTGACATCCAACATCATTATTTTAGCGTCTTTCAAGATATCCCAAAACGCGTCCAACTCTTGTCTGCAGGTTGGTGTTAATATAAACCAGAGAACTTCAAAATTTTAAATCTCAGTTTTCTAAGCTTCATCCTGCTCTCATTATTTTTTACTATAAAAGTGGTAAAAAGAGAGACCTTTCTCAAGAACAATTATTGATGGGAGAAGATTACATAGTAAACCCATCCAACAATCATCTGATCAGAAGCGTATAGAATCATTTGGGTGTGAGAGGATCAGTGGCAGCACCAAGGGGGTGCAGGGGCAGGGGGACGCCCTCCGTCAGAACCTTTGCCGCTTAGTTGGCCCCACTCTCAGCTCCTGAACTATACCCAGAGATATGCTACTGTAAACCGTCAGACCTTCCGAGGCTGCGCCCAAGGGCCCTATGGCGGGACCTTGGACACCACCCGTTTAAACTCGAGCTTTGCACTCGATTTCGCGCTACGCGGCACAAAATATTGTTTCCCCCCCCCCCCCTTCCCCCAACACATTCCTTTTTCGTCCATCCTTTTTCGTCCCTCACTTTCAAAACCCTAGTGCAGCCGTTAAAGCGGGCCACTACATTTGTTGCTCAAGTTTCTGAGCCCGTTCAGAAGAATTTTCACCTTATTTTTGTACTGATTCTACGGAATTTTGGTTTGCCAAAAATGTGGGGACAGCCCCACCGCCCATTTTCAAACGCGGGTACCAACAATCCCTCAGAGTTGATTATATTCAGATTTTAGGCCAACTTTGTGAAGAATTTTCCTATCATTTCAAGCTATATGAAGTGGTCTTAGTTTGTTCACCCCATTCACTTCATAAATCATTTTGATTTAGCTTTGTACTTCTGTAAGCCTATTAGACATATCGAAAAGTAGGAGTTTGGAGCTTGTTCAGTTTCAATGAAATTGCACCAATTATCTGTCAGTATGCTTATCAAGGTTCTGCGGTAGAGTGGATAGTAGGAATTGATATTTTGAAAAAACAGTATGCACAGACAGTCGGGAGGTTCGAGGTCTGATCCCAGGGCTGTGTCAAACTAAGGTGGGGTTTTCACCCAAGATCACTCTAAAGGTTTTCACATCTAAACTTACCTCCATAGTTTCACAAGAAAGTAAGATCAAAATTTGATCTAAATTGTTACTTTTGTCTGAAACCCAATTTTAGAGATATTTGTGGCTGCTTAGCGTAGTCATGTGACCAGTGGCGCCGCTAGACTTTTCGAAGTGGGAGAGGCACTGGGGGAAAGCTGTCCGCCGGAGGGGCACAACAAGAAGAAGAGCTGGACGTCACCGAAGGCCTAGCCACTTTGTGACGCGCAGCACTCCCAGGTGTAGGTGTTAAACCCCAAGGGCCCACTGTAGGTCCCCTAGTGGGGTCCAGGGACAACACTTCATTGTGGGTCCAGGGGTGCTGCCCATGCGGAGGCTCTGGGGTATTTGTAAAAATGTGACCATAAGAATAAAACATATGACAATCTCCAAAATGTCATTGCAGCTCACTAAAACGGGCCACAAAAATTGACATCAGAATTAACCATTGTGTTAGCCTTACTCGCACAAACGATTTTATGATGGGGGAGGGGGATTATGAATGGGGACAGCGACTCATGTTAACTAAATGTTAAACCCACTCTTGCTGCATAATAGTAAACGATGTTTGATAACCTTTTTAAATAGTGCCTGTTTACAGGTAGCTTCTGTGAATAATTCATTGGTTCCATAGAGACTGGTCAGTTACAATGAAAAGCAACACAAATATCAACGTGTAACCATAGTAAAACAAATTTATGGATATGGCGGGACGGAATGGTAACTCACATAATCAGAAACATGTGGCTAATATTTAATTATTATCAAAAGTAGAGAGATATAAAGTAAAATGAAAATTGATAATTCTTTTTTATGAAAACAATCGCATAAATCACATTTCGTTTGAAGGAGCTATGCAAATTTTTCAAAAGTGTTTCACTGTGGTGGGACGGAACCTAGCGGAGCCTGTTCATTATGTATGGGTTCCAAAGACACCTCCTAAGCTTTTCATGAAACTTCCTCAGAACTTTACATTACAGACAAAACCAACGCATGGAAACTTTCAGTTCCACACCTTGACCTGTTTAATAGTTATGGTCCTTTAAAAAAGTATTGCGCAATATGGTGCTTTTTCAGCTAAGATCTGCCATTTTGCATGATTTTGCAGGCCCATTACAATTTGGAATAAGGAAAAAGCTGAAAATTTGTATGTCTAGTTATTTATAGCCATATTAACAGTATGTGATGTAAAAACAGAAGTGAAGACCATAATTCTGAAAATGAAGGTCTTCAAAAAAGCAGTTTTACTTTCCGAAAGTGATTTTTTCAAGTTTTGGGCCCATCTGAGCCGTAGACCAAGTGGTCCAAGGCCCTCATAATTCTGCTCAGTATTATTTGGCCACAGGGCGATGAGCAGTGGGCAAGCATTGCCAAAAACGTTCTTCAAAGACTGAGTTGATAGGGTCCGGAATTGGTCCCATGGGAAATATGGGGAAAATGGGCCTCGAACAAGGAGAATGTTGACCATATGAGCAATGACCAACAGGTTTTACTTTTTCAATGGGGGAAAGATATACATTTACTTTAATATTTTCAAGAAGCAAGGTAGGTTTTAAATCTTCTTCATGGTTAGCAGAGAGGAAGAATGGGCATAATATACATATAAGTCAGAAAGAAACTCGACAAAAACCATGGGGGATCATATTTGAGGGCCCACAAATTTCGGAACTATACATGATGTGCCTTCAAAACTAAGGTAGAGAAATATGCAATGTTTTTCACAAAAGCTTTCAAAAGCATTACTCTGGCAGTTACAGTCAAGTTATGAGGAAATCTGTCAGGGCATACTTCTTAAAATTACCTTTAAACTAAAAGTCCGTCCCAAAACACTTGTTTCCGTCCCGCCACAAAAATATTGAGCAATCACCATGACTACCCAAAATACCATATTGACATTTTGCACACAGAAGTATCACTTGCATTTACAGCTGATACTTTGGAAAGTTTCAAAAAATTTTTTAACTTTTGTACCATTGAAAATAAAGAAAAAAGAATGTAAAAAATGTGGTGGGACGGAACGAGACATTTTCATTTTCATTTATACTATAGATATTGAAAGTATCTTTAGTACTTTTTCAGTGCAAAAATTGTGCTTACTAAAGAACTTTGACACAGAAAAAGCAGGGAATTCAAATTCTTTTACCCTGTATGTATGTTGTCATGTCCTTTTTTTCCTAATCCCGTCCCACCACAAAAAAAAAAAAAAAAAAAACCAAACCAAAAAAATCGAGGTTCCTGCTCACCGACGACACCCATTTTTTGAGTCTCACATTTGAGTCTCAAAAGAACGGCTTTGTGAGGTAGGGAAGCCAATTTGCTTTTGGGTGGGGGAGGGCTGTAGCGACTTGCCCGAAAATGTAACCAAAATCTTTTGTGCGCTCCGCGCGCATTCAACCATTTAATGCACATGAAATTATATAGACATGCATCGGTTATTACATCGCAATGATCGCATGTCAATTCCATTCAATCACTTTTGCCATGTTTTCTATTTTTGTTATTTTGGGAAAGTCCTTACTTTACTTTTAGAATTTATCCAAGGGGGGAGGGGCTAGTGGGAGGAAGTTTCCCCTTCCCCTCTGAAATTTTTTGAAAAAATAGGTGTCCTTACATGCAATCTGGTGCACATTTGCTACCTTTGAAATAAAATTTGTGTTAAAAAATTTGCGTATTTTAGGTACTAAGAAAGAAAAAAAATCAGTGTTAGTGAGGGAGGGGAACATCACTGAATGTCCATGCCCTAAATACGCCACTGATAATTATAATATAAGTTTAACCATTGAAAATACACTGGGGAATTACCGAATATATAGGTGCTGGTGCCATTCAAATCAGAACTTTATTTTTTATTAATTACTGTAGCTTTAGCTACATCATTGCAATTTATTTTTCTTTCAGTAGGTGCCTGAAAAATTCCCTTCATATTGCCCGAATTTTCACAAAAAGTTTTGGTTGGGGGCTGTCAGGAGACAGTAACGGAAAAAATCTATTTTTGATTTTCTTTTATAATTTGCTTTAATAGGCTATCCCCTTTGGACTCCCAAGATCTGGAGAAGTACTACCCATTTTCGTAGATTCATGGTTGGTAAAACTTCCGATACTCCAAAGAAAGAATTTTGACTGAATTTTTTTTAACACAACATTACAGGAATTCTTAGTTTCAATTTCAGTGAGACCTTAGCCTCAAGCTATTGTGTACTCTTTTGTAGGCAGTACCCTCCTATTCTGCAGGATCAACTCAAATCCTTTGTGTAGACCTACGTACTCTTATGGCAAGCGAAATGTCCAATAATAAGAAAAACCAAGTTTATCGGTCGAAAAACCAGGTTTATCGGTCGAAAAACCAAGTTTATCGGTCGAAAAACCAAGATTTTCGGTCGAAAAACCAAGATTTTCGGTAGAAAAACCAAGTTTATCGGTCGAAAAACCAAGTTTATCGATCAAACCATGTGTTTCGAATGTTCATATATTGACCAAAACAGTTTTCCACGGATGCAGATCAACCTTGCTTTTGATGTTATAGTTGGCCCACTTTCTTTGTTTTCTTTTTCTTTTCTCTTTTTTCCTTTCCCATTTCTTTCCTTTCCATCCTTTTCCTCTTTTTCCTTTTCTCTTCTTCCATTCCTTCCATTCCCGTTTTTTGTTCGGGGAGGGGGGGGGGAGGGGGAAGGCTACTCCCGCTGAAATGAGCGAAGTTTCGGCAGTCGACTGTGGAATGAAGCAACTGTAGGTTCTGACGATCTTTCTTGTCTGTTAGGTAATGGTGCTGAAACAGTGTTGATAATCACAAACAAGGATATTATTTTGGCCAACCTAAATTCCATTTTTGTTTCTCGATGATGTCCTCTTTAGCAGTTACGAACGTTAGCTATGCAGTATGATATGTACTGTGCGTACGTACTGAGCTGCATGCATGTTGTTACATAGCCCATCAATTTGAAGGTCACATGTCGTGGTCACAGAAAGTAGTACCTGCAAATCACCATGGTAATCGAAAAACCAGGTTTTTCGAAACAATCGAAAAACTTGGTTTTTCTACCGATAAACTTGGTTTTTCTAATTATTGGGACGTATTGCATTGAAAAACTTGGTTTTTCGACCGATAATCTTGGTTTTTCGACCGATAATCTTGGTTTTTCGACCGATAAACTTGGTTTTTCGACCGATGATCTTGGTTTTTCGACCGATAATCTTGGTTTTTCGACCGATAAACTTGGTTTTTCGATCGACAAACTTGGTTTTTCTCATTATTGGACATTCGGCTTCGAAAAACCAAGTTTATCTTTCGATATACCAGATAGATCGAAAAACTTGGATTTTCGACTGAGAATCCAAGTTTTTCGACCGATAAGCCAAGTTATTTTAAAAATCCAAGTTCTTCGACCGAAAGACCAAGATATGGAGATAATCTTGGTTTTTCGACCGATGAACTTGGTTTTTCGACCGATAATCTTGGTTTTTCGACCGATAAACTTGGTTTTTCTAATTATTGGACATTTCGCTTGCCATATACTCTAGTATCGAACTGATTGTAACTTGAGGGATGTAAAGCTTACAACTTGTAGGCTACCATAATTATCTGTCACAAATTTCTGCTTCTGAAATTCAAAACAGTGTTGTGAAGGCTTGTGCGGACCTCCAATCCAGGTAAAAGACCGGCTTTTGATTGGCATATAGTTTTGTTAGGGAAGTGAAAGTGTTTCGATGTAGAACCTTAATACAGGTTCTGTGGAGGAAATTTTGTTTTATGGAAAAAAATTCTGCGCGCTCCGCGCGCATTCGTCACGGTTTGACCTCCATCTCGTGACCATTATTAAGGTTATAATACAATGGAGCTATTCTGATCACGACACTTTTCCGCAAAACAGAGGTAGATCTTCAACATCTGTAGGTGCCTCGCATCAATATGGGATCTTTTAATCTAATCTGTATGATTAGTATATGAGGGTAGTTAATTGGCATTGCCTTTCTGGTCAATCTCAACAATTCAAATCCAGACCTTAAAAAGAAGTCACAAAGGTCAAATACAGTTAAAGTAGGTCAAAAAGTCCCTTCTGCACCAAAGAAATTTAACAGTCATTTGGCCATTCCTGACCCCCAAAATTTATGATGGATGACTAGATATTATGTCATGGTTGTCCTTTAGACTACCAAATGTGTTTGTCTCAAAAGCAAAAACAAGACGAACGTCTAGACGAGTTGCGGTGCCGACAAACCAAGTCGCCTTGTACTTTAAAGGTGATTTTATATTTTAGGGGGACAAAAATACCATTCCAAAATACTTGAATTGTGTTTTGCCCAATAGCAGCTAAGTTAAGTTCAACACTTGTAATCCAGGAACATTGTTCATTCACTTTAGAAATGTGGTTGAGGTGGAACGTGTAACACACCAAAGAAATACTTGATTGCCGGTATAATGAGGTTTGCTCATTTTGAACTCATATTTGACAGTAAATCAGGAAAAGATGATACAGCAGTTGATTTAGAACTGTAGAAAGAGCAAAACGTCACATCAGATAACATTCCAAACGTCCTTTACAAGCTGCTGCTTGTGCATTCAATATAAGGTATCCCTAATGTCTCGGCTCCTTAGTAGCTCCTTGTACAGCATGGGGGTTTCTGATAAAAGATGGTAAAGCGCCAAAGGCTCAAGACAGACCATTCGACCAAACAGACGTTAGTCAAAATTGTATTTTAAGTAGTGCAGTTAATAAGGGAAAACATGCCATTTGTTTAGCTGTTTAGTGAATACAGGTGGAGTACACTGTTATGACGTAATGTTGGAAACGATAATGTGTCTGTATATACATGACAGTAACGTTGTAGTCACTTGGTTGAAGATGGATTTATGTTAATGAACAAAAGGAAAAAATTCAAATGTTGAACATAGAGAATTTTTAAAGATTAATGGTTTTTAAAAAGTTCTGTACGCTCCGCACCAAGTTTACTCTCAGCTTTCCTAATAAAAAATTGTTGTAAGTAACATGTAATAACAAGTAAACGAGAATCAAAAGAAATGTCGATATCTCAGATTTACCATAATCTTTACAAATGATGAAATAAAAAAAATATATATATATAAAACAGCAAAGTAAAATTCCTTTGTCAGCGTTACTTACACCTACATTCTCTCAACATAAAACACTCTAGCCTTACTGTAGGCCTATTGTCACTGTTTCTCCAATTTATATTAATCCCGCACACATACGTCACTACTAACCCTTCGCCAGTAACTTCTTAGTTCAGTAATGTATAGACACTTGAACGACGTTGACCTCCACAAATCAGAGAACCGAATCAATCACTTACAAATCATAAAAGATAAATTGCAACATCTATACGTCCCTTCATGAAACCCGAATACCAAAATTATCGATGTCCCTAGTTTATAACTATTAGCGGCGATTCGTCTGTCATCACATCATTAAACAGTCTCGCTTCTTCCTACACTCTATATCAAGAACTTGTTGTCGCCTTTCTGACAGTGACTTCTTACTACGGAACAAAACTGTTGCCATTGCACTATATCAAAATTGTTTTAATAATTTCCATGCATTTCTTTTTCTAATAAAAATAATAATATAGCAAGTTTATGTATGGCCACGACTCGCAACTGATCAAACGATAACATGAAATATGTAAAAGCAATAAGAAAGCCAGGTCTATGAATAAGACTGCACTGTCCAGTAAAAAACTCCGTAAAAGACAAATTTCATCATTCCAACCACCCATATGCAATAGCTCAACAAATCACTTTCAAAGAAAAAACGGACTTCATGAAAAATAAACGTTTCGCTGATAACACCACAGCCAGTGACATAACAAATAAGAGCATAACTAGCTTATAAATAAGTGTCTTGCTACTTTACCATTTACGAAACGAACCACCTGGCTAAACATTTACAATTGCGAATTTTCTTGTACCTGTTCAAAACTTCGTTGTGTAAGCTTACAATCTAACCCTCTACAAACGGTCCAAATTTAATGTCTACGTTCGTTTAACATAAATATAAAAAAAATGATAAGGCAATCATTTTTAATTGTTTTACAGTGACGTAAATCCCGGAGAAGGCAAGGGATGTCTTTGCTTCCTCAAGTAAAAAAAGGAAAGCCAAACTGTCATATGGCTCCCTCAAAATTTAAAATAACCATTTCAAAATCAACACATTTTTGACAAGAGGTGAACTATCCATGGCCTTTAAAAAGACCAAATCAGTTGGTTTTCAAGGGCTTCTCCCCAGCAGAAGACCCAAAGCAGTCCCTGAATGATTGTGCAAAACCTTCATTCATGCAGACCTCTTCCCAATATCTCAAACAGATCACCGCCCAGCGTAATAAACAAAGGTTGCTCTCATCACATACAAATATAAAACGAGATATGAATGAACATGTTAAAACCCTACCGTGACTACTCTTTACATTAAACTATGTGTTCATGTTAACACTTCTTCATCTTATGATGTGCTCTCCTCCCTAAATGTATAAATATCCCCAAGAACACTCCCTCTGAATTTGGTTTTTTAAGCATTCTTCTTTAGTGGAGCTTCTGAGCAATGGCAATTGGTTGTGTAAATATGTGGAGGGGTACATAATGAACTTACAATGACTTGTCTTAAATAAAGATGATCATCTTCCCTGTAACCAAAAATGCCAAACACCGAAAAAAAAATTACCACCCACAACAACGAAAAAATAAAATGTACATGTAGATCTTTCGGAACGTATAAATAATACATCACGATCGTCATGTTCCCTACTTTCCCCATCATCACACCTCTGACTCTTTTCATATCCACTAGATCCTTTTTTTTTTTTTTGCTTGATCCCAACGCTGACATCATCATTTTTCTCCTTCATAACTTTTATCTTGAAATTCACCCCCATACTTTCTCTTTTTTTGCCAACCTTTCCTTTCTACAAAAATAAAAAAAAAAAAAAATCTTAGAACGGCCCTTCTTGGGCATTGTTATATTCTCCACATAATTTTAAACTTTGAAATAACAAATTTACCATAACCAGACACCTTGATATAACACAAATATTAATACGAGCCATCTCATACAAATAATATTTACCTACCAATAACAATGTTTCCCTCCAACAGAAACTTACTTTATGAAAAAACAGTGAACAAAACTCCTCTAAACTATCAAACTTTTTACTCCACAGCAACCTCGACCATGTCACTTGAAAAGAATAAATCTCCACAAAGAAATCCTCATATAAATACTCAAAATTCATTAAACACCTCGATGAATTAAAAAACAACCAAAATGATGGCGCTGTGTTAAATTAAACAACATATTATTCCCCAGAGTACACACGGACCTGGTTTTTCCGCAAGATTGTTACTAAAAATAGAACACGTTTGCCAATTTTACGTGAAAAAAATCCCAATTTTACACTCTCACGAAAATCATATTTCCACCAAAACTTAAAAACACGAAAGAGAAGTACCATCCCTACAAATTGCACTAAACCGTATTTCGATACCACAAAGCATCTAGAAGGAGATAGAAATAAAGTGCCGGAAAAGTCAGAAATTGACATCGCGATAGTAACTGCATTAGTTGCGGTTGCCTGCAAGGCAGGCACCGCAACTAACAAGGAAAAAAGCTCACAAAATTCTGCTACTAAAGGCAGCCCAGAGAGAGTGATTTATTACCACCAATTTCTTCTTCACAATTTGGCTAGAAGATCAAGAAACAAAAATAGCTCTCTAAAATCTAATAAATGACTTTTAACTTGACCTTTTAACCTAAAGAGGGTGTAAGAAACACCATTGTAGTCCCTAGGGTAAAGGCAGAGGTAAAGAAGAGAAACTGCTTTCATATTTTACTATTGAAATTGGAATCTTAGCTTGCATTGCAAATAACTTTATTCAATACTGTATGTGAGGAAAAGGTTTTTTTAAAATAATAATTGCATTACTGTCCTCATTGTTCACTAAACTGCTTTTAGACTAAGAAGGGGTTATAATTATTCTTTTCATTTATACATTGCATTTGTCTAAAGGCATTAAACTTCAGCTGGACTTTTAAACCAATTGAACAAAGACATATCACCCAAATAGTTTTCGCGTGCACTTTACTTAGAAGAACACAACTTTCCATTGTGCCATCCCCCTATGTTACTTGGTTATTGAGTTATTGCACTGCACACCTGGCGTTGCAATAGGCCTACATATGACCTACATGTACACACTAGCCTGTCACTTAAATGTCAGTAACTCAAGTAACCAACATCATAGGAGGGTAGTGTAATAGCCTTTTTGGTTTGTCTGATCAAGACAAATCTATAGACGTCACAAAAAAGTCACAAAGGTCACAAAGGTCAAAAGGTCAAATGAGGTAAAGTGAGGTCAAGGGGGTCATCATATGCATTTCACTTAGAGGAACACAAATCTCCATTACACCACCCATGTTAAATGTTTCAGTGGCAAGACATCAATAAAACATTACTTTTTGACCTTTTGAATTTCCAATTATTTTGGTTAATGTACCAACATTTTCACCTCCTACCAGTCTAACTTATCCTAAAATTATGCCACTGTTTGAACAACGGATACTGAGTTACAGCTACTAACAGAAATTCAGTTTTTGGCCTCTGGTGATCATCAGTGACCTTTGACCTCCACCAAAAACGATAGGGCACATCTACTCCACAACATCTACATACATACCAAGTTTGAAAAAAAAATTGATCACTCGGTTATGGAATTATCGCACCACATACTTCGCATTCCAATCCGTCACATACACACACACACATACATATGCCAAGGTGACTGCATAGGTTCCTTTGTTACACAAGGAACCAAAAATGCGATAGTTGTGAAGTGTTCAGCGCCATACTCTATATCATTTGGACTTAAGGTAATAAACCTTATGTCATTGCCCTCATGTGATATAATTAATCCAGAGCTTCCATGGGGCCCTATACTGGTGTCTGCTAGCCTCAGATGCCCTTTTGTATTACACGATGGAAGAAAGGAAATTTTTCGTAAAAGTCAAAGAATGTTTTTCGTGGACTCCACGCATGGATTTTTGCGTAAAAACTTTTCCCAAATAGAAGGCAGTAAAGTAGTCAAAAGGGGGCCTCAGGAGGTTTGTTAACAACGGATCCTTCTCATAGACACCATACTCTCCTCTTTCACCCAACCAAAAATTATAATTCTCTACACTATAGACAGGTTTTAGCCATTTGATCATATTAAAAAATGTCCTAAAGATAGCACCATTTTGCATCTGAGCAACCTCAAATTAACAAAAACATTACACCCTACTCTCAAACCGCTCTCCCGGGTGAGCAACTTTATCCGCACTAAGCTACTTCTAGTCCCTCCCACAACTGTCTTTAGCCTTATCCTGGTGAGCACACATGCATGGCTCTCATGAGTAATCAGAGTAACCGTGAGTAATATGAGCTCTTCTGCATCTGTTAAAGTTGTAACTCTGATGTCAATCATAAAACAGTCACTAATTGAGACTTCTGCTTACCCCCAAGTAAAAATCATGCTCAGGGTGGGGAGTATATGTCTGTAAGGTAGACTAAATGCAAAATAGTGTCATTCTCGGCAAAGCCTTGAACTGATAATGTGTGTACTGTAGACAATCTTAACATATAGAAAAGATGTTTTCACTTTTGGATGGGTGTAAGGAAAGGAATATAGCCTAACGAAAGAGTTTGTTTCAGTTTCATGAGCTCAGATCAGTGGCGTAGCTACTGGGGGGGGGGGCAGGGGGGAAGTTGCCCCCCCCCCCCTGGAAAATTTTTTGGGGAAATTTTATGAAAATGGGGAAATTTGATGAATCTTCTTATTATTACAAAAATTTCACAAAAATTTCTCAAAATTTTTTGTTAGAATAAGAAATTGTGAGACATTTCTCATACATAATTCGTATTTTCATGCAACAAATTAACTCAGATTTCGTCAGTGTCGCATGAGCCGGCCCAATTCGCGTTCCACAGAAATGTCCTCGCTGCGTAGCAGATCGAATGTTCTCTTGTGCTTGTATACGCACGGGGGTTATGATCAGTGCATTTCAGTGCACAGGAAGCTGTTATTCAGGTGATTCTTTGGGAATTCAGCAGAAGGATCTGAAAACTGACAAGTAACTAGAACTGCATTTGCTTGCAAATACGCAGAATTGTAGTGCGTGTTAAAGATGTCTTTTCAGTTAGTACAGTAGCCCAGTTTTTATTTGAACTTTAGGATTTGTTCATGGCGGGAAGAGGGGCTGTTGTTTCTTTTTGGCCACTCCTCTCAACCCTATTTCTTGATAGTACAAAGATGGACCACTTGTGTCCCAGCTCCTTGGCTGGAAGCATAAAGAAATCATAGAAGAGTAACCAATGATGGAGTAAATCCGGACCTTCTATGCTAATAGTCAGTCACTATCTTTATTTTGAAGCATATTTGCCAACAATGAAGCAAGTGCTGAGTAGTCCTTGAATAAGACCGTGTACTGCGCTTAACGGTAGGACCTACTCCGTATACAGTCTAGTGTGGAGTAAAATGAAGTGGACGAAGCATAGTCCCGTTCAAGGACTCGTGCTGAGTAGCCTACTTAGCCATACGTTATGCTCTGTTGTGTTGTTTACTCCTGCCTGAAATGGTTTTATCGGTTCTCGACTCCTCTTTCACCGTTCTTTATGTTAAATAATGACGCCCTCTCAAGCTCTCTGACTGCACCGCTGCATGCATATGACAACTGTCTCGTGGAAGGCCGAATAACTGTTGACGCTGTGTGTTTTAACATCCGTGTTTCGTTACTTCGCAATGCATGCTACAAAAACGTTTCGATCAGACTGCTGTCAAAATAGCTTCTGCTTTTACCACTGAAATAAAGCATGATAATAGAACTACAGCACAAGTCGCTTAATCCAATGCAGTAAAGCCAATTCGTTCCGTACAGGGAATTGGCAATACCCTGCTCCGTAGTAGCTAGATGAAGATACTGTACAATAACGTCTTGATACTGTTCAACGATAGTGTACGCAATGGCGCCGTGTTACGTATACCAATTTGGAAGCAGCGATTGATTCTCCAGGCTTATCACTTCAGTGTGAAAAGGCCGAACCACATTACATCGCGTTTTCTGGAAATTTATCCGCAATGCTCTTTCATGAAGCTAACTCCTTAAATCAGCCTTGTAAGTGTAGTATTTGCTTTTCTGAAGTTGATTTTTGTTTAAAGACGGCCACAGATTGCACTTACTGGTATTGTTAAAGGGTAGAGCATGGATATTTGTACGAACTAAGTTACGGTACGCGCAGGGAAATGAGTTGTGGGCCATAACAGGCTTCACAAAAGAAATTGTCAGTTGGCCAGTAAATGCCAATATTGTAGTGCGGCGCACTACAATAACTACCGTAGACCCCGAGGTTGTTATGTTCTTCTACGAGCCAGCAGTAGCTGTACGATTTTACTCTGTGTACATAACGATGGATGGCTGAAACAATCCATGGCCAACGATAAACTTAAAAGTTTATCTAGAAATTAGAGTTTACGGGATCCGTTGGCACACTTAGATTTTGTTACTTAGCCTAATCCTTGGAGGCTTACAAGCTAGTTGGGGAAAATAGCTTTCTGCTCACTTTGAGTGTAACAATAAATGGACGATGAGTACGTTGTAGCCTTCTGCACTTAACAGACTGCTTTTCTCACAGGATATCCTGTGTGATCGAGCCACTATTAGGCCTCCTTAATTAGTAGCGTGCGAAGGGGAGACCATTGGGCCATGCCCCCCTCACAGATGCCATTTTTCTTTGTTCTTAAAAATACGTAGTCTAATTTTATCAATACAGATTTTACTTCAAAAGATAGCATATGTGGCACCAGATTGCTTATAAGGACGCCCAATTTTTCAAAAATTTTCAAAGGGGAAGGATTGTCCCTGTAAGGTCTTTCAGTGATGACATTTTTTTTTTTTGATTCCTACAAATAGACCTAGGCAAATTCTGTCAAATTCCAATTTTTACTTAGAAAAGGTAGACTCTGTTTCCTACTGGTGGCATCTATCAAAAGACTACATGCTTAGATTTTCTTTACAAGCATAAATACGCTATTTTGAACATCTGAGGGGTCTGTTTTTTCGAAATTTTCTTTACGCTCCGCGCCAACTAATGGTGGCGCTTCGCTCGATCTTTTGGGCAAAATAACATATTTGGGGTAAAATTAGCTCTTAACTCTCTGATCACTTTGCAGCTTGCGAACATATTTTGAAGTGAGCATTTTATTGCAAACGACAAAAGAAGAAAGCGACTGGCTAGATTCTTCGTATAAGCCTGGAAAATGCTATTTCCGGCCATCTAAGGGGTCTAATTTTTCCAAATTTTCTCTACGCTCCGCGCCAACCAATGGTGGCGCTCCGCTTGGATAATCTTTATGATAAAATGACATTTTGTGGCCAAGAAAAACCACCAATACCCGTCCGATCAATGCTCTTTTATTTTGACTCCTAGAAGCGTGCAAATTAAATGCAAGTTTTCTTCATAAGGTAGCATAAAATGGCATAAAAAGAAATGCATGTCAAGGCACAAAAGTTTCAGTTTTATCCTCATGACCCACCACGATTCAACTTTTAACACTGTTCCTGTCAAAGTCGAAAATCTTGCACCATTTTGCATGTAGGCTCCTTGAAAACGTCAAAAAATTTCCGGACACCCCTCCCCATGACCATACTGCATGCCCTTCCCCCTTCAGAGAAATCCTGCGTACGCCACTGCGTTAGCACATACAAATAAACCAGATATTGTTTACCAAAATAATATAATTGTTATTTCCGATTGCTCTATGTTATAAAATGCAGGTAATATTACAAAATGACATGGTAATGTTGTTATACTTGTAAGTTTGCATATTTTATATGAAATACATACACATTGATCGGGAAAAGTTTTGGGGAAATTTCATACCTTTGCCCCCCCCCCTGGAAAAAATCCTAGCTACGCCACTGGCTCAGATTGAAATGTCACGTCAAGACATCCCAACCCTCCCTCCCCCCAAGAGATAGTCAGAACTATGAAACACGCAAAATTTTATACAGGAAGTGTGCATGCGGTCACCCACTCGTAGCTCACGAGCCCCCATGAGTACTACCGAGCGGTCCACGTGCACGAATCCGAAGAAGAGAATGTTTGTAGTCACTGGTGCAACCACATGATGGCTATTTGGGGGAACCACAGGGGATAAGATATCAAGCTCACCACAGATAGCTTCAAGAATCAACGGGTCGTACTTTTGCACATGCGCACCAAGCGCGCTAAAATTTTCCCTCCGCTTGCAATACAAAGACGTGGAGAGTATGCAAAAGGGAACAGAACATTGCTATGGTCCTGATTATGTTTCGTCAGCTCCGCAAGCGCAGGTGAAGAGTCGAATGTTTTGCGAAAGTTGGGGACCATGGAATGCCATAAGGACCTAGTGATGTCTAGTTCAACTTTGGTGCGATCCAGGGGAAAATCCCCTAAATGTTTGCGGCTTTAACAAAATGGGAACAATAGCATGGAGCTTTTGGCGTACCTCAGAATCACACTGAGAGCTCAAAGGGCTCCCCATAGGTCACAATTCAGTTCACAACTTACTCATTTTAATTTTGCTTGAACAGCTTGTAACACGGTTACCATAAACGGCACGGTTACCATAAACGAAGAAAGTATATGTTTTGCATAACCTTCATTTGTAGTACGAGTAAATTGAGCCTAAAACCATATAGTATCACTGGCAGGTTACGATAATTGCTCAAGGTATTTGATTGCTACATCCGCCTTCTAAATTTGATTGTACAACTATTATTTTGGGCTAGAATGATGCACTTGTGTTGTTTGCCAATTTATGTTCGTACATACGTGATACAACGTTGATTATAAGGACTGCGCGCGACGCACGCCAAAATTTCGCAGTTGAATAATTGACCATGCTAAAATCTGCACGTACATGTAGCCTCAGTCAGGGGTGGTGAGGAGATTGGCCCGGCAGTATGGCCAAGCTCCCCTACGGCGGACAAAAACTCTACTGCTCTAGACCACATAGACAAGACGGGTTACCGAAAGGGTGGCAAATGCCAAATTTTAGACTCGCAAAGCTCGGCGAAAATTTGGGTTTCTAATGAACAAAGTTTTTTTTTTCTTTTCTCTTTTTTTCTTTTTTTCTAAGAAATGCTGGGAAATTTTTGATATATTGAAGATTTCGTCATTCTTAAGAGCAAAACCAAAAAATTTTTCTAGGCGACTGGTCGCCGTCTCGTTACATACTTTATCTTACCCATTAAAGCTCCCTGGTGGAAATGAAAAAATGTTCCAGATTGGGGGACCCCCTCATTCACCCACTAAAGCTTGGCGAGTCTGAACTAAGAAATTTACAAAGGTAGGTAAAGAAGGGTACAACTTCGCGTCGATGCAATTTTGTGTTCCTCCAGAATCACGTCTACAATAAAGAACAATAATTTCACCTTTTCAGTTGAATGTATAAAGCAAATGCAACCTTCCACATTATGCTACAAATTAGATTGAATGAACCCATATTGATGCGAGGCGCCTACACAGGTTGGAGATGTATTTCTGTTTTTCGGAAAAGTGTTTGTGATCAGAATAGATCCATGTATGATTTATTTAATAATGGTCATTAGGTGGAGTGCAAACCTTGAAGAATGCGCGCGAAGCGCGCAGAAACTTTTCATTAGGCAAGATTCCCTTGAAAAAACCTGTATTCAGGCTCCGCATCGAGACACTTTTAGTTCCCCCAAAAACCTATAAGCCAATTTAAAAGCCGGTCTTTTACCTGGAAATTTATGAAAAGCTTTCAACTTTTGCTGCTGTACTCTCCGAGAGTTGCTATCGGAAAATATTGATTATAAGAGTTTGATTCGCGAAAATTTTTTTTATCGTTTATAAAGTATTTGAGAAAATTCTGATAGTTTCAGAACCATTTGTGATTGAAAATAATTACGCAGATCTACCGCTTGGTCGAAAACACACTTCACCCTACCCTCACCGAAATCTAAAGCTGTAACACCTTTTGTGATCATTTTAAAATTGAAAGAATTTCTGTAGAACTCGATTGGGAGCGTGCCCCCGGGCCGGCGCAAAATGGGCGTATTCGGGAGAGACCCGGTACGAGGAGTGGCTGCCTCAGGTGTATTTATTTTTCTTCCCCTTTTCTGTTCCTACTCTTCTCTTCTCTCTCATTTCCCTCCTTATCTCCTTCATTTCCCTTTTACCTCCGTCATCTTCCCGATTTTCCCTCTCGATTTTTCAGGGGGCACTCTTCCCCCTGCCCCACTGGCTATGACACTGGATAACGCAATCTGGTACGTCAATATCTTAATATCTCACCTTGAAGATAGTAATTAGATATTGAGATCCTGTACTGTAATATTTCAATATTTTACACAAAAATATTGAGATGAAAACATCTCGGATGTAAATTTATCTTAATATCTTTCAGTGAAGATATTAAGATATTGAGATCCTGTATGTCAATATCTATCTCTCAGTGAAGATATTAAGATGTTGAGATCCTGTAATGTAATATTTCAATATTTTACGCTAAAATATTGAGATAAAAAGATCTCGAATGTCAATATCTTAACGTCTTTGAGTGAAGATATTCAGATATTGAGATCCGGTAAATCAATATCTTAATATCTCCCAGTGAAAATATATTAAGATGTTGTGATCATGTAAAGTAATATTTTAATATTTTACGCTAAAATATTGAGATAAAAAGATCTCGAATGTCCATATCTTAACGTCTTTCAGTGAAGATATTCAGATATTGAGATCATGTAATGTAATTTTTCAATATTTTACGATAAAATTTTGAGATGAAGAGAGTTCGGATGTCAATATCTAAATATTTTATTGACAAAAAGTCGAGAAAGGGACATAATATTTCAACATCTGCATGAAACCTTAAAAGCTTCGTAGTTATCCCTCATTCCATGTATTTTTTGTCCCATTTTCAGGGAGCACACCACCATTAGCAGAACGGCCTTGCCGGGAAAAGTAGTTCCAAAGTACACCGTCAATTTTAGGTCCTCTTTAAGTGTGAATTGCTCAAGTTAAACTAATCAGAAGTGGTGGTTTTGTTTTATATATTAAAGAGGGCGTGTTAATGTGTGAGTATTGTCAAAATGTGAAGAATTGAAGGTGATTTAGACTGTTTAAATATTTGGTGTGAAGAAGACGTTATTTCCGTCACTTTGCGTATTAATAGGGAAGTGTGTACAGACCCAAAACTTCATCCCCTTGTATCTCAAAATCTAAACGGGCATGCCATGGTGAAATTGTGATGCCATGATTGGCCAACTTACTGGCTTTCATGTGAGGGGTAGCTTTAATGGGGTGTGAACTTGACTGGGCTGCGAGGGGCAATTAATGAAGACAAAATAGTGTGTAGGTCAATGGAGAAATTAATGGTGGTGTGCTCCCTTCAATCCGTGCACGCAAGGTCACATATAACCAAGATCTGTGTTGTAGACCTGGGAGCTGGAAGTTCCACGTGCGTACTACGTAACCAAGGGTGACACCATCGGGGGACCGTGGGTCATGTCCCCGTCGAGGGAGACTGCCCTTCCCATATCGGTTGAGGAGATAGAATTTCGTCTGGAAGCCTTCATCTATAGGCCCACGATTAAAGATGTGAGCCCCAAAAATTTAAATCACTCGGACGATCTTTATATTTCTTACTAGATTAGTAAATGATCCCTACCGATTTTTGTGGAGGTCAAAGGTCATTTGGAGTCACCAGTGGACAAAGTCTAAAATTCTTGTGTACACAATATCTGATGGTGGAAAGTTTGGATAGATTTCATACATATGGATGCATGATTATGAGGAGCAAAATTCTCTTGTTTTTGGTGGAGGTCAAATATCATTTGGCTTCACAGGGGAGGGGTGGGGGATCTATATCGTAGACCGAAGACAGAAAACCTCGAAAAGGAAGACTGATTGTAGCTTACGAACATTGTCGTGTCTTCGTAACATGAGGTTTCAGTGGCTTCGGTAGGCTTATCGCGTAACATGAATACTTTTTCATTTATTGGAAATGACACGTAATTTAGAAACGATAAGTATTTCGAATAAGTTTTCGAAATTGACAGGATATATCAATTTCGAAAACGAAGACTGGAAAATGAAGACTTGAAGAAAATGAACTATTTCACTGTTCTTATCGCTGGATTGAGTGATGAAACTGTTATAGACATTCAAGAACGGTGTTTAAGAGGTGGTTAATTCTTAATCGAGTAGAAATTCACACTTTACCCTTATCGTTTTTGAATTACGTGTCATTTCCCGCATATGAAAAATTATTAATATTACGCGATAAGCCTACGGAAGCCACTGAGACCTCATGTTCCGAACACACGACAATGTTAGTAAGCTACAACCAGTCTTCTTTTTCGAGGTCTTCATTTTCGAGGTCTTCGTTTTCGAGGGCTTCTGTCTTCTTCTGTCTTCCTTTTCGAGGTCTTCGTTATAGACATACCCCACCGGGGTCAAAGTCTTAATACCATGTTTACACAATTCTGGTTGGTGTCTTGGATACTGCAAAATTTCACACATAATATGTGGATGCGATATACAGTGAGCAGAACCCTAGTTGTACGTGGTCAAAGGTCATTTACGCGATATCTCAATGTAGGAAGCGAGTATGGCAAGCGAAATGTCCAATAATTAGAAAAACCAAGTTTTTCGATCGAAAAACCAAGTTTATCGGTCGAAAAACCAAGTTTATCGATCGAAAAACCAAGTTTATCGGTCGAAAAACCAAGATTATCGGTCGAAAAACCAAGATTATCGGTCGAAAAACCAAGATTATCGGTCGAAAAACCAAGATTATTGGTCGAAAAACCAAGTTTATCGGTCGAAAAACCAAGATTATCGATCAAAACCATGTGTTCCGCCGATAAACTTGATTTTTCGACCGATAAACTTTGTTTTTCGACCGATAAACTTGGTTTTTCGACGGATAAACTTGGTTTTTCTAATTATTGAACAAACAACATGTAATATCGGCCGAAAAACTTGGTTTTTCTAATCACTGGACAAACTGTTTCGAAAAGCCAAGTTTATCGATCGAAAAACGAAGATTATCGGTCGTAAAACCAAGATTATTGGTCGAAAAACCAAGGTTATCGATCAAAACCATGTGTTCCGCCGATAAACTTGATTTTGCGACCGATAAACTTGGTTTTCCGACCGATAAACTTGGTTTTTCGACTGATATTCTTGGTTTTTCTAATTATTGAACAAACAACATGTAATATCGGCCGAAAAACTTGGTTTTTCGAATCACTGGACAAACTGTTTCGAAAAACCAAGTTTATCGATCGAAAAACCAAGTTTATCGATCGAAAACCAAGTTTATCGGTCGAAAAACCAAGATTATCGGTCGAAAAACCAAGTTTATCGGTCGAAAAACCAAGTTTATCGATTATTTCGAAAAACTTGGTTTTTCGATTACCATGGTGATTTGCCGGTACTACTTTCTGCGACCACGACATGCTAGATGGCGGCTCCTTCAAAATGATTGATACATATCATATTGCATAGCTTAGGTCCGTAACTTCTAAAAAGAACATCATCAAAAAAACAAAAATGGAATTCAGGTTGGCCAAAATCAGTGGCGTAACCAGACCTGACTGTCCGGGGGGGGGGGGGGGGGGAATAGCATAGAGGTTTCCCAATTTTGTACTAGTTGAGCTGTTGAGATGATGTACACTGTTTTAGTTTGTGGGTGTCTTAGGGCCTCAAGGGAAGTGTTGTGTTAAGTGATGCAACTCATTATACCCCATTGATCAAAAGGTATATTTTTATACTAAATTTTTTGCCTTTTCTACGAGCAAGAACAAATTTTTTTAAGTAATTCTGATTTTTTTTCCTTTGGTGTGAACACTACTATATTAGGTACATACCGAAAATTTGGGTCCTTAAACACATTTGTAAATATGGAGCTTGTATTGCAGAAAGCTTTCTGGGTTTCCCATGAGGAAGTTTAAAGAATTGGGTACTGCCGAATTTTTTTTCGATACTGACGAATCTGTACCTCCTTCAAATATTGGTGGCAAATCTGAGAATGACTGCATTCTAAAGTCCTCCCGACTGTCTGGCAAAAAGCCGTTCGGCGAAACCAAAGTATAAACTGCTTCCAGAAGAAGCTAGATAAGGCATACGAACTGGCACTTTACGATTACATTTCAAAAGTTTCTCGAACTATTTAGACAAAATGTTTCAAAATCAAGAGCTTTCAGTGAAGAAAATTTGGAATTCTATGAAAGACAGTGTACAAAAATGGCAATATAGATGCGGTGTCTCTTGATAATGTAGTGTCACATATGCTAAATATCCGATTTTGTCATTTCCAGAGCTCGGAAAAGTTTGCCAAACTGATTTATGTGCGACAACAAATGCACCTCACATCGCAGTTTAGTTGCAGCTCCTTTTGAGATTTGGAACAATGAAAAGAGGGGATTTATTACCCGGGAGGGGCGGAAGCATGGTCCCGCTGCTTCATTTTTCACGGGGGGGGGGGCGGGTTGTCACCGCCCCCAGTCCCCGCTTTCTACGCCTATGGTGGGGTTGTGGACTGCTCCCCTCCTCAAACACCACCATTTGAATATAATTTTGATTACTTTTCACCTCAAGGCCCTTTGACAGAGAGTCGGGATGACTTTAAAAAAAAGATTACTTTTCACATCCCAAATGCGAGCAAATTTTATGCAATATGGTCAACACTTACATAACTTGGTGTCTTCAGGTAAAACGAAAAATATACACGAACTCAAGTTTAACAATTCATATGTCAACATGAAAATATATCTGATATATTACATCCAAATAAACATTTTTTAAACGTTAAAGGAAAAAACGCTTTATGTTATTGGTCTTCTTGCATGAACGGTCTTTAAATGTGGGCTGTATTGTCCTACAGTTAAGTTCCATTCGTCAGATGGTCATATACTGAATGTATTGATGACGGGATCAAAGTCAATACTCGCAGAAATGTCGCTTTCTGTATAATGAGGAGAGCATGATAGGAAAGTCTTTCCTCCGATAAAGTGGACCACAGATATTATTATTATATTAACTTTAGGCGACTAAATGAATGTTCATATATTTTTCTAAATGAATGTTCATATATTGAACAAAACAGTGTTCCACGGATGCAGATCATCCTTGCTTTTGATGTTTTAGTTGGTCCACTTTCTTTCTTTTCTCAGTTTTCTCTTTTTTTCCTTTCCCATTTCTTTCCTTCCCCTTCTTTTTCCGTTTTCCTTTTTTCTTCTGCCTTTCTTTCCTTTCCTTCCCCTCCTTTTCCTCTTTTTCCTTTTCTCTTCTTCCATTGCTTCCATTTCCGTTTTTTTGTGTCGGGATGGGGGCACGCTACTCACCGTTGAAATGAGCGAAGATTTGGCAGTCGTCTAAGGAATGAAGCAACTTTAGGTTCTGACGATCTTTCTCGTCTGTTAGGTAATGGTGCTGAAATAGTGTTGATAATCACAAACAAGAATATTATTCTGGCCAGCCTAAATTCCATTTTTGTTTCTTGACGATGTCCTCTTTAGAAGTTACCAACGTTAGCTATGCAATATGATATGTACTGTACGTACGTACTGAGCTGCATGCATGTTGTTACATAGCCCATCAATTTGAAGGAGTCGCATGTCGTGGTCACAGAAAGTAGAACCTGCAAATCACCATGGTAATCGAAAAACCGGGTTTTTCGAAACAATCGAAAAACTTGGTTTTTCTACCGAAGAACTTGGTTTTCCTAATAATTGGACGTTTTGCATTGACAAACTTGGTTTTCGACCGATAATCTTGGTTTTTTGACCGATAAACCTGGTTTTTCGATCGAAAAACTTGGTTTTTCTAATTATTGGACATTCGGCTTCGAAAAACCAAGTTTATCTTTCGATATACCAGATAGATCGAAAAACTTGGATTTTCGACTGAAAATCCAAGTTTTTCGACCGATAAGCCAAGTTATTTTGAAAATCCAAGTTTTTCGACCGAAAGACCAAGATATGGAGATAATCTTGGTTTTCGACCGATAATCTTGGTTTTTCGACCGATAAACTTGGTTTTTCGATCGAAAAACTTGGTTTTTCTAATTATTGGATATTTCGCTTGCCATAAGCGTGGATGCATTTCATGTTAGTATACTTTGTGGGTACATCTACATTACAGAGCACTGTCAATTTGGGGGAAAAAAGGTTGGAATTCCAGGAAGTCACTATTCAAGGAATCACAAAGTTTCTGGCTTTCTGGTTTAACGGTAAAGTCACTGAATTCCAAATATTTATAAAAAAAGGTTTGAGCTTACATGCAATATTTACAAGTGTTTGCTTACATCTTAACCATTCACAAATAATGTATAACATACCCCCACATATACACCTATGTATATAATCGTTGCCCTGAAAACATTGCGACATGTAAACCCGTACCCTTATAGCATCTTGATATTAAAATGCACCTACCAAATGTGCTAAATCCCTAGTTAAGACCTACTGAATTTTAGTAGGGAATTTTAAACAACAAGTACGGTACTGATTGATAAACCAATAACAGGGTACCAACCTGAGTAGCTGTGTAACGTAGGCCTTCTACGTGCATGCCAGCCGCCCGGAAAAAGTTCCCTGTATATAGAGGCATATATGTGATAGCTGGGAATAAGATACTGCAGCCGGCGGACGTAATTAATGGACCAGACCGCCCAGTCCAGCCTAACCAGGCAAGGATTGAGCCGTAATAGAGCAAACACTACCAATGACTCCATCCCCGCCTAGCATCAGGACAGGGGGATCCCGTTACCTACGTCCTAGCAGCAGGGCAAAGATCAAGTCGTGCTCAAAAGTCGTGTTCATGCATAATTTTTAAAATGTTAGCTACCCTTTGAATCCATCCATATGCAAAACATATTAAATAAACACCCTCATGTTAACCATAGTGTACATTGACTATGCGTACACCTATGTATAAAAATCGTTGCCCCGGAATGAAGAGCGCATTCTTACAACACATTGATAGTAATCGCGCATACCAATACAAGGAAGGAATTAAATTCCAGAAGAGACTTTAAATCAGATATCGTATACGATTTTATTCTAATCCTAGGACTTTAAGTAAAACTTCATCGGTCAAGACCAGTGTTGTAACAAGTAACGACCCGACTCACTTCCTCTCAAAATGATAGTGACTCGATAGAATTCAGGTGTAATTTCCTCATTGAAATGGTACAGTGACTCGAGTCAATGACACGACTCGAGTCACTTAAAAGTTTGAAAACTGGTGACTCGAGTCACTTATCTAGTGACTCGATTACAACACTGGTCAAGACAAATAAAATTCCTTACTAGTTTAAACGGGGTAAACCATGTAGATATAGCCTACTGACAGCTTTTTCAAGCTGATCATAGCTTGATGGTCTTATTTTTTGCAACAATTCTTGAAAAAATAAATGTTATGCATTTCAACCTAAAGAGCAAATTTAAACTTGTAATAAAACTCAAATACATGTATTTGAGTTGACGCTTTTTACTGAATATGTAATACCTAATTAAGGTGAAGGATGAGAAAATTAATATGGGTGACACTTGCTATTATGAAACCACAAATTGTTTATTTAAAACTTTATATTCCACATCTAAAATAAATTACAAGAGGTGTGACTAGAGCCCTCAAAGAGATGATCGAGAGTTTCCATCTCATTTACGAAAAAGAACGTTTATTTGACTTGGCTTTAGCCTACCCACCGGGGTGAGTAATCTGTTTGTTGGGAGAATTCTGTGTAAGAATCTAAATTGGATAAGAGAGGTTTATTTCCGAACACCATGGCATGTTCAAAACATTCTCCCAATTCAAGTTCACAAATTCACTTCACTTTTCAAGAGCCGTGGGCTTGGTAGCTGTTTTTTTTAGATAATTAGTTGGTCCACTATTGCATTCAAATTGGGACAAAGTTGTTGTCAGGTAATCAGAAGGACCTCATCCAGCATCTCTCCAAGTTTTAGGTATACCCTTCACGAAACCCCAAAAAGGAAACGAATTTAAATTACATTATTGTTTGAATGAGGGAAATGAGAGTGGATTTTCTCTCAGAACAAACAGTTCCGATACATATTATTTCCTTTAATGTAGGCCTACATAAAACGGTTAAGATGTCTTGGCCAATACAAATATGGTGATTATTCCAAATAATTTGATTTCCAAAGTCAGTAGGGTTATAAAATGAGGCTTTGACCCAAGCGCAAGAAATTCGTCTCTTGCAAACATATTTGGTAGGCCAAAGACATCCTCCTTTTTGCAGTTGCAATGTACCAGTAAATCTTTCCCCTATCTTTCTAACCAACTTAAAAGTCGGGTCGCCCTAGTTCCCTAGCCCCTGTAGTTCACTGGCTTGTTTTCCATACTCCATCGCTTATGTGGACCACCAAGATCAATGGCAGGAGGCCCCATTTTTGTACATAGTCTTTTGCATGACCAGGCTAGGAGCAGCGTAGCCAGTTTGGCGTTTCAACCTCCAACAACGGATAATTTGGCGTTTTTTGGAAATGCTTGGCGTTTATTGTAATGTAGCCTATTAAAACAACAGTTCCTCAATTTTTACAAGATTTCAAGGAGAAATTGGACAAATCACAACTGTTATGACGCTCAGAATGCATAATTTGGGCCAAATATGCAGTTACATGGCAAAAATTTACAGTGTACCATATACTGTGAAAAATACAATGACGTATACGCACGACGTCTCATGCCATTCTAAGTGATAAATTTGTTGATCGTGTTACCATACGCTGAGGGACTTTTCGAATCTGGCGTTTTTCAGTCCATTTGACGCCATATTTAGCGGTTTGTGACTTAGGAAAATCTGGCAACCCTGGCCAGACATGTTCTGGTAGATTTTGCCCTGTGTCTTGTATGGAAAACGAAAATATTTCACACCATATCCTTCAAATCCTATCACGATACCATTTTCCTAACTAAAGATATTTCACTCCAAAGATTTGTTATTTCTGTTAAGAAATACCTCTGTTTTTCAACAAAGCCACAGAAAGTTATGTCATGTGGGCACGTTGCTTTAAATTCCTTTTGTAACTCTTTGTAATTGAACATCCTGCTTGTCCTTGAAATTTGATACTGTTGGAATGATAAAATACCCTTTCACCACACGTAGAACACAACCAACAATGTTGCTTAATATTGCCCGCAGCGGTATCATAATTATAAAAAAATTGAATGCAATGTCAAATTAATGTCCCACGATGACATCACAGGTTTCCCATGATGCATCAAATCCCAAGGAAAATTTGCAATACTTCAAAACAATTTTTCTTCCGAATGACATAAGGTATTGAAATGCAGTTTTCACCATCTGAAAGAAAAAATTTGTCTGCTTATTTTGAAGTTAACGAATTTTGTCTCCAAAATATGCCTTTAAAACTACATTTCTAGCCCTGTTACATCGATCCAAGGGTGGGGGGGGGGGGGGGGGTAGGTGGGCTCCTCCAGCACACGGACTAAAACGTACATAGAACCAGGCCAGAACAAATATGTAACTGAAACCGGCCAGACAAAAACACAAACGCTAACCATCAACCATACAAAACAATAAAAACGCCCATCACAAACGGGAACGACGCACCATCTGCCCCACCCAACACTCAAACAACCCGCCAACCCACCAACAACCGCCTTCAACACCAATCACAGTACATGAACGTATGAAACTAGTACATAATCGTATGCAATCTTTGTATAACATCGTAAGCCGTTAGTACATGAACGTGTACTTTTACTACATCGCATGTCGGTGAGCCTTTTGGCGGACTTCAGGTACGCCGTAAGGCTCACTCAGTATGGCATGCGGAAGAGACGATAATAACATGATGATCTTACGTTTTTACATGTACATCATGTGTTTTTAGATATACAACGTGTGATTTTACATGTACATCGTAACATTTAACGTGATGAACTTATTATTTTAGTACATGATGGTGTAAATTTACATCATGATCGTATGAAGTTAGTACATCATCGTATATTTTTGGTACATGAAGGTGTAATTTTAGTACATGAACGTGTATTTTTAGTACATAAACGTGTATTTTTAGAACATCATCATATTTGGTGAGCCTTTTGGCGTGCCATACCTGTAAGCCTCCAAGGATTAGGCTAAGTAACAAAATATAAGTATGCCTATGGATCCCGTTCATTCTAATTTCCAGACTTACGTTAAGTTTATCGTTGGCCGTGGATTGTTTCAGCCCCATTCATCGTTATGTACACAGAGTAAAATCGATATAGTTTAAACCCCTCCCGCTTCTAGCTTGTAGGACAATATAACCACGGGGGTCTACGTTAGTGACTTGTCAATTTTCACATCCTTCAGTTTAACTTTATTCCCAAAGTGTACATCGCAGAGACTGTGTTTAAGGGGATAAGTTCGGGTTTTTAAGTCTTTCAGTGTTAGTTGTATGTATCAGCTGTAGTTAAATTCCTGAATAACAGCTTCCTGTGCACTGAAATGCACTGATCATAACACCCGCGCCAATACACGATAACATTCAATCTTCTACGCGGCGAGGACGTTCCTGTGGAACACGGGTAGGGCCGGTTCATGCGACACTGACGAAATGTGGGTTAATTTGTTGCATGAAAATACGAATTATTTTTGAGAAATGTCTCACAATTTCTTATTCTAACAAAAACTTTGAGAAATGTTTGTTAAGATAAGAAAATTCAACAAATTTCCCCAATTACACCAAATTTTACAACCATTTCAGTTTTGGGGCAGAAGATTTGTCCACGAAAAATGTAATTCTGCCCTTATGACAGTCAAAGCGGAGCGCCAGCACTGGTTGGCTCGGAGCGTCCAGAAAATTTGAAAATTCATATCTCTCAGACAGTCGAAAATGACATTTCTCAGGCTTATATATAAAGGGGATCCATGCAAGCAGTCGATATTTTAAGTTTCAATTGCAGATAAACGTTCACTCCGAACTAAAATTCAGCCAGAGAGACTAAGCGAAGCGCCACTATTAGTTGGCAACAGTGGCGTAGCTACTAGGGGCAGGGAGGCAAGTGTCCCCTGGAAAATAATTTGGGGAAATTTGATGAAATGATATGCCCTTATCCCATTTCTCACAATTTTTGTCAGAATAAGAAATTGTGAGACATTTCTCATACATAAATTCGTATTTTCATGCAATAAATTAACCCAGATTTCGTCAGTGTCGCATGAACCGGCCCGACTCGCGTTCCACAGAAATGTTCACACCGCGCCACAGATTGAATGTTCTCTGTCTTGTATACGGGCAGGTGTTTTGGTCAGTGCATTCCGGTACACATGAAGCTGCTATTCAGGGGCTTGACAACAGCTGTTCATCACACAGTGAAAGGTTGTAAACCCGATACGATCACCTTGTACACAGCCTCTGCGTTGTACACTTTGGTACGGAAGCCGAGAGCGGCGCGGTATGGAGAAAACGAAAAGCGATTTCTCTGTACCGCCAGGCCAACGAAGGGAAGACGGCGTACTTCAAGAACGTCTTGTTACAGCCTGTTATGTACTGCACACTTACCCAGTATTAATGGACGAGTTTCAATGCTATTAGAAAACAGAGCCGTTAAGACAAGAACAGGGCATTCGTACCGATTTTTGTCTGCAACAACATGAACATAAAGGGGTAGGCCTAAGTGTTTTGATATTGGTAACTAAATGCGAGAACACTAAGTCTCAAAGGCTCAAAAAATTATTACAGGCAATGAAAAAATGCGAAGTATCACCTAATCTAGCGTGTGCATTCAATGTATAATTAGTAAAAAAGGTAGGCGGTACTATCATCTGATACTACATATGTAGTCCATTATTTCAATTGTTTTGATTTTTAATTCGTACTTAACGGGCATTCTGTCTTGTAATTTAAAGTACTACCCTGTTAGGTTTCTAAAATCAAAAACTAAAAGGCGGGTATCCAGGAGAGGACTGTAGGAAGGGGTGGTAAGTGAGAAAGAGAGAGATAAGACTGAAAGAAATGAGAAGAGAAAGGGAATGGAAGAGGAAAGAAGAAAAATACGAAGAGGCAGTGAGGAAAGCAGAAGAAGGAAAATGAGAAGGAAAAATGAAAAATAAAAGGATAGAGCCGCGTCCATATTACAACGAATTCGGATCGGATTACGATCCGATTTTTCCCCGAGCTTTTAGTAAATATCTGGTTGGAACTTTAACTTTAATTTAAGAAATTGTGTAATATCAGAGAATCTTAATACTTTTGGTAGTACGAAAAGACCGCAATGGGTTTTTTGTGTATTGCTTCGTTAGGTTATTTCAGAGAAACCTAACAGGTGACGGTTCCTCATCTTTGAATGAAAAGTCTTGTTTCTGAGTGAACGCGATATAAAATCATAAATTGAAGTACTCCTAAAAGTACCAACACACTTGACCTGTTTGTTCCTTCACGACACCGGCTCTTATCAAAAAAAAAAAAAAGCATCAACTTAGCGGCACATAAGCACCTTTCCAGCAGTTTACACTGTTAATATTTGTTGCAGCTAATTGCAGATTGGTGTTTTTTCTTACCGTGTGGTTTTTCTTTTTTAATTTTCTGTCTGTTTTTTACATAGGCCCATGTATATAATTTTTATTTGTTAAGTTTTTTATCACCAGTTTCCTTTATTTTACTTTTCTGTTTTTGTTTCTTTATTTCTAGTTTTGGAGTGTTTTTTACCTTATAGTTTTCTTTTTTCTCTGTAATTCTGTAAATTTTTATTACAGTGTACCTCGAAAAAGTCTAAATGCCTTTCCGCTTATCAGTGGCGTAACCAGCAGGGGACAGGGGAGGGATCCCACAGTAAAATCCCCACCCCCGCTGCCTCCCCCAAATGGAATTCGTAGGTCGAAAAAATGAATGAAAATGGGTATAGGAGGTGGCATTTTTGTGCTGTGGGGTGGGATTAAAGACGGCAGATACTTTGAAGTACTGCTCTGTTAGGTTCCAAAAGGGGAGAAACTTCGTGCAAAGTCTCAAAAGTGTCGAATCAAGTGTACAACCTTAAAAGGTCGTAGTTAAAGCTACCAATTTTTTCTGAAGGCGAAACAAATCGAGTACTTCATCAATAACCTCTCCGATAGATCTCTATCTGATAAATGTAATATAAATAAATAGCTCTAGGTAGGGGTGCTAGTTTATAGCTATACCCCGCCCTTCAATCAAAATATCCAAACCTCATATTTCTCAAAGAACCATTTAAAGCAATGAAGACATGATAAACTTTTACAAAACCAAAGAACTAAAACAAAACCTGTAGTGCTAAGACACTGGCACTTAATATTGGAAAATCCGAATCTGTGTCAAATTTCCGACATCACCGGTCATAGACTTCGAGAGGGTGACCGACACTAAATAATACCTAATTGATTCTAGGCTAAAAACGGGCGGGGAACTGGAAACAACTGACAAGGAGAATGAAATTGTTCCCTTGATTCTCTCATCGACAGTGGCGGAGCCACGGGGGGCCTGGGGGCCTGCCCCCCCCCCCTCGATTTTCTTCAGGCCCCCAGACTTTTTGCGTCCTGATAAAGTAATTGAAAAAATAAAATGTTTGAACGGAAATAAACTTTGAAGTATTTCCTTCAAAACAGTACATAAATAAAATGTGTAACAATTAAAAAAAAAAAAAAAAAACATGCATTAATGTGTGTAAAACACATTTTGTGCATACTTTCACTAAATTAGATACCGTATGTGATCTGCACTGTCGTTTATTGCATTTCACTTCGAAGATGAAACGAAAGTCTCGACGGCAAACTTTAATGTGACTTGGTTAGGTTAAGACCCTTTCTGCCTTTCGGATGGCTGATTGATTTACTGAAAATGAGGCAATCGTACACTGGAGACCATTCTTACACGACCATTCCTATACTTTATCATACACAAAATATGCCGTAAGCAGGTAAGGGTAAGGTACTGCCTTCGGATAATTCTTCCCTTCCATCCTTAACAAGAAGGCCTATATGGTGCCTCACTTCTGCCCATGACAAGTGCCACTGTAGGACGATTTTTTCGACAAGTCCTCTTTTTACTAAGTGACAATGGTGTCCGGGGGATATGTAAAATGTAAACAAGGTCCGGATTTCATGTGTTTTCCACATGATCCATACTTATGCTTTGCGGTCCAAATAATTTGAGAGATTTATTCGCTGCGGCAGTATTTTAATTTTGACTAGGTAATGTACCGATGAACAAATACTGCACCATTTTGCATCTAGACACCACTGAAAACCGGAAAATTTGTTTCTTTGGTAGTATGTATGTCTCCTGTAAGGCTCTACAAAAACTAAAAATATTTTGATATTTTTCATGCTCCCCAAAAAGGGAAAATCCTAAAACTTAGGCCTATAATCAGTTCAAAGTTTTGCCAAACATAGCGCCATTTTGCATCTAGGAAAACTAACGCAAAGAAAGTTTCTCAGAGTTGGACACAACTACTTTTGGTTTCCCTGTTAAAGGGTAAGGTACTGCCTTAGGTAAGCTGAAATCCATTCAAATGTTGCCGCATTTGCGATCTACCTCCTCCTGAAGTTTACAATTTTTCCCAAGGGAAAGGGAGATACCGGTCCCTTTAGTCTTATCCCCCAGGCCACATATCAGAAGTGCCCAGTTTTGGGGTTCCCAAAAAAGTGTATGTATTACCATTTTTCAAAAAGATTGATTTTTTATTCTCATTATTTTCATTATTTGAGAAGCCGCAGACATGAGATTCGTATTTTAAGGCTGGGTACATCCAGCTTAAAACACGTGGGAAGTGCCGTTTCCGGCCATCTGGAGAGATTTTAAAGCCAAAAGCAAACTGATGGTGGCGCTTCGCTAAGATAGTCTTTCCGTGCCTGACCCTTGGAGGCACCAGGCCCCCACTTGCTACCTAGCCCCCCCCCCCCCCCAAAAAAAAAAAAAAAATCCTATCCTGGCTACGCCACTGCTCATCGAGGCGCTCTAAAAGAGCAAAGTTCTATCGAATTAAGACTAGGGCAAACCGCAAAGTCCAACTACTGATGAAGCTCAACATATAAAAACCAAGAGCAGAAATATTTCTAGTTTACTTGTTTTAGAAACCTAACACAGAAATACTTCAAAGTATCAGTTTTATCTGTGCTGTTTTTACGCTACAGTAGAATTTCATTGACAAAAATTACCATACTAAAGCTGCATGCCACAATCCTTTGAAATTCCTATTTGAAGTCCATTTGGGAAGCGATTTTTTTTCGTTCCAAGGGACGGAAGTTTTTTTTCGTAAGATAGCGAGGGGAAATAATAATGTAATTGTTATTATTCAGGTACTAGCTGTATTAGCGTATTCTCCATTTTGACGCGACGGCAAACTTCACGTGTGTCCCGGAGCTGATATGCGCATCAAGTGCGTCTCAATTAAAAAACTGAGCGCGTGCGCCATGTTGAACGCGTGGCGTTAGAAGATTTCCGGGAGACGCACAAACCTTTTCTGCGTACTGGCCTGTGGCGAATCCTAGCCCGTGGCAAGGAAATTGTCACGTACGTTTTTTGGGCGATGGATCAAAACCGCCAAGTTTTCAGGGCACTAATATGTAAGATAGGTAGGCCCTTTATGCCTAACCTAATGTTAGTCACCCACAGTTTCATATCTTGGGTTATTCCTTGCCACGGGCCAGGATTCGCCACAGGCCAGTACGCAGAAAAGATTAATGCGTCGGCCGAAAATCTTCTAAAGTAAGTTCCTCGGTAACTGTTCTTTGGGTACACCTTGACATAAAGTGAATGATTTCCCTCCTGAATTATGTCCATAAATACCGACATACGACGTTTTGAATTCCCAATTACAGGCCAGGCTCAGCCCATTTGAAATTCGAACTAATGCGAAAAAACGTATGTGAACGCGTCTCAAAAATGGTGACGTCACTGGAGGCACGGTTAGCAACACTGTACCAGAGAGCTCACAATCATCGAATCATGTGCATGGTAACGAGTGTTAGCGCATACATAATTGCAAACACCGGTGCTACAAAAGCAGTGAGCGTGGCCACTGACATTGTGAATTGTGCATCGCACGGTTACTGCTTAGTATTCGCAATAGCATCTTCACCAAACAGCCCATACAGTAAAAACGCGCTCGCAGTGGGGATGCGCTTGTTGTGGTCTGTCCATACATGTTCATAGCTGTTCTTTATAGCGCCCGAACCGCGTCTTTCTTGCACAAAAACCGAACTATTTTTACCCGCGCGCATATGCACGCGAACATTTTGGCCAATGATTTGCTCCGAATCCCCACCATGGTCCGCGCCTTTCGCTCTGTATGTTGGACTCTTTATTGTGATGCAATCGTTTTCATGAGGTTGCTAGGATAAGATAACTTTACCGAGCGTTACATTAGTTCCACATCTAGACCCGCGCCGTAGGGCGGGGTTTGTGCCGCCAATTGCGTCATAAAAGTCAGGTTAGCTGTTGCGGCATTTTTCGAAATTGAATTTCGAACGCAGTTTTCCTTCGAATATCCTTTATGCCGAATTGTACGGGTTTTTAATGGTGTGTGAGATGATATTTGTACAATTCTGTATCAAATCTTGCAATACACAAAAGTTTTTATGGCCGTGTCACGCCCTCTTTAACCTTTGACAATCTGTAAGGTGAACTATGTCCTTGGTTGCCATGACAACCACACATATCGGTACAACTTATCATGCCTAGGCTATTACACTTAAACTTTCAGACTTGTGGGATGCTTCCGTTAAGAGTTAAAGTGAATACAAAAAAGTATTTGACCCCCTGTTACGTGACCTTTGACCTTGGTTGCCATGGAAACTACATATTTTGGTAGAACTAGTCTACCCTATTATACTTGTGAAGTTTCATGTAAAATGAAGGTTTCCTTTGAAGTTTTAGTACAAAATAGTAAAAAAAGTGTTTTTTGCCAAATGTGACCTTTGACCTCTGATCTTTGACCTTTACTTCCGAGGGTCTGGAATACATAAGTTCTCACCCTGGGGTACCCACCTACCAATTTTGAAAAGAATCGGTCCAGCCCACTAGGAGGAGTTTAAAAGACAAAAACGTTGTTTTACGAACAAATTATCACTTGAAAATTTTTTGTTCCATTCTACCACTTGACCTTTGACATCTGTTGCTATGGCAACCACATATTTTGGTAGGCCTAGATGCAATCATCATATGTGTGAAGTTTCGTGTCAGGAGGACTTTCACTTTTGGAAATATAGCAGAAAATGTCGATTTCACTAAATTTGACCTTTGACCCGTAACCTATGACCTTCACTTCCGGTTGTGTATTAAAGTGCAATTGTTCCACCTGAGGTACCATCCTACCAAGTTTGAAGAAAATCGGCCCAGCCGTTTACAAGATATTAGGAAAACAAAATTGGACACATACACACACACTCACACACACACACACGGACAGGTTTTGACCCCTCTCTCAGCCCTGGACCTTCAGTCACCCCGGGGTACCTCACCATGGGTTAGACCTCGAGACTAGTAACCTGGAAAGTTAACCGTTACCATGGTAACCATTGCGATTTTAGCTGGCATTGCCATATATAGCCCAACAGGCAAAGTGACTACAATATCTCATCCTCCTCACGGAGCGATGAGATAAAAAAAAAAAAACAAGAGGGCAATCCACGGAGCTGCATATCTCATCGCTAACATGTGCGCAAGTTGGTTACAGAACTTGAACTATGTATGAGCTAAAAGTTTTATCTGTGCTGAATTTTATGCTACAGTAGAATATCATTTGACAAAAATTACCATACTAAACCTCCATGCCACAATCTTGAAGTCCAAGGGAAGCGATTTTTTTTCGTTCCAAGGGACGGAAGTTTTTTTCGTAAGATAGCGAGTGGGAAGAATATGGCACAGACCAATCAAGTTCTTGGAACAGGCGCTCCCCTTATTCCGAAAAACATCATTTGGATATTTAAATTCTGACACCGGATTATGTAAGAACTGGAGAAATAGGCTACCAAACCTTGGTAACGCTTGCCCTTTTAATCCAGTAGGCCAGGCAGACCAGTCGCCAAGCAAGATTACATGAGTGAGTGGTGCCGGAGAAAGGGATGAAGTGCAAAATATCGGGAGAAGAAGCACCAGTGTGTAAATGTATCGAGTTAAATTTTGAAATTGAAATTGAATTTTGAAATTGAAATTTTCGAAATGTTGAAAATATTCCAAAGTGTTCACCCGTTCCTACCCCTTGGGTACCGGGTTAGGTTAAACCAGTTTAATGGAAAACGATTTTTCTAGATCGCAAACGGTTTCCAGACATTTTTATCAGTTAGCCGGAAACAACTGATTAAGAACTTCAACCGTGCCCGACTTCTGGCACCCCTGACCCGCTTCCTCCTCCCTAAACCCAACCATTTTTCCACAGTACTTTGCTGTTATTTTGAGTATAATGATTACTGATGGGGTCTTCACTCAACGTCAAGAAGGACAGCAAAATTCGATATTTGCCCTAGACAGTACTCATGCATGGATTAACAATTGGCAAGAACTTTTTATTGTCAAACTTGTACACGAATTCAGTGCGACATCTGAAATGTACACTTGATGTACAAATCAGGTGTCGCATTGACGTAGTGTTGAAATATTTCAATTCAGATTCATGTCGAACTCGATATCAATTCACATTGTAAGATATTGCTTGTCTTAACACACGGGTTTAAAATGTATTAATTACGTTAGCATTGAAAGTTAAGCCAACTAGGCTATTGAAAGGCAAGACTAACAGAACATCAAGTGTACATGACCCTGCCAACGGGTGAGTTCCCAGAGTCAAGAATGAAAACTGTCTCGACGATGGGCCGTATATTTGTGTGAACTAAATGGATCTTAAAAACAGTAACTTTATTGATTTGGAAGAAATTTTGAAGATATTCAAAGTGTATTTCCCCTTCCTCACTTTTTGCCGGGTCCGTCGAATTGACCCATTTTTCGGGAAAAAATTGAAGTTAATTTTCCAAAATACTTTATTTTTGCAAATATTTCGCACCACTTTTTCGGAAGCTGCCTAAAAGGTACGGAAACTACACGAGTTCCGTGCCTCTCAACGTCTTTACCCTTCCCCTTAACGTCTTGCAGTTGTTTGAAGTATGATCATCAATTATAGGGATCTAAAATCTCCTGGAGGGGTGGGTCGAAAAATCTTCATTTATTATTATGAACTTGACAAGACTCGTGAATTATTACTAGAAAGCAATCATTTTTCGGCGGAATGTGCACACGAATTCAATGCGACACCTGAAATGTACACTTGGTGTACAAATAAGGTGTCGCGTTAACACAACGTTGTAAGCTTTCCACGCAGCTCAGTGTGCATGTACATATCGAAATCGAACTCAACATTCAGAATATTGCTTGTGAGCGTTCCTACACACATACATATGGGAGAGTGTCTTTGAAGCAGTGGGGGGAAAAACAGACCAGTCGCCAAGCAAGATTACATGAGAAAGGGATGGAGTGAAAAATATCGGGAGAAGAAGCAACAATGTGTAAATGTATCGAGTTATTTCCAGCTTGAAATTTTCTAAAGGTTGAAAATATTCCAAAGTGATTGCCCGTTCCTTCCCTTGAGCACCGGGTTGGGTTAAACCAGTTTAATACTAAACCGGAATGGTTTCCAAATATTTTTATCAATGAGCCGGAAACAACTGTTCTGAAGGAATAAGGACTACAGCCCTGCCTTCCCTCCCACCCTAACCCCCTTTCCTCCCTCCTAACCACAACACATTTTCCGCAATATCTTGCAGTTAATTTAAGGTGTGTATGATGATGACTTATGCACTTTAAAAAAATGATTACCCAACCTGGCCAAAACATGACTCAACCGTTGGTTCCGTATGCCTCCTGACCGGAATTGGGTAAAAAATGCCCAACTCAGTTGGTTAAGTGTTTTACTCATTAGTTGGGGAAAAGAAATTACCCAACCATTGCACCAAACTAATTTTGCCCAACAATGGTTAAAACTTGTACCAACACGTTTGTCCAACAGCTGTACTGTGGGTGCTTGTTTGGATTTCAATATAACCTGATATATAATTATTTGATTTGGATAAGACGGAAATGTTAGTACCCTAGGCAGCTAGGCCTGTCCACACAGGATGCGTTGCGTTGCGTTGCGTTCCGGATACAACACGTTTTTGCGCATCCTTCCGGATACGTCAAGACGCATGCCTGTCTGTACAGGATTCGTTCACACTACGTCAATTTCGATGCGTCACTTTGAGATCAAGAGTGTAGATTCCAATGACACCATAGGTTGACGCGGAGCGTACCAAGAGAGATTTCAATACATCTCAGTAGACGGAAATGGCACTTGCCAGGCTTGAAAGCAAAAGCAGACATTAGGTCACAAGCAGACTTTAGGTCAGAGGATTGCGAGTTTAAATCACGTTTGCTAGCTAAGCGTAGGATGCCAAGAAAATTTGAGAATTAAATACATCCTAGATAGCCGCCCTTGTCGTTGGTCATGCTTCACAGCAATCATCGACACAAGATGTGCACTTTTTGGGGAAAAAATGTAAAATTTGGTCTGATTTTATTCCTAAACACATTCAGTTTGTCACAATCTATCCAAATTTGTACAAAATTATTCAAAGTGGGTTTATCTCTATGAATTTCAGTCAGTTTTGCAACCAGGATTTCTCTCATGAAAGTGTAGGGACATGCAGTATGTTGCGTGGTCGCCGGCCTGGGGAGGGATCCTAGTAGAGGGGGTGTCCCCTTCCTCCTTTGAAGGCGTTTGAAAAATTAGGTGTCCTTGCACGCGACCTGGCGCCACATTAGCTACCTTTTGAAGTAAAATTTGTGTTAAAAAGTTTGCGCATTTTTAGGAACAAAAACAAATCGGCATCAGTGAGGGGAATGGCCTAACGGCCTTCCCCTGTGTACGCCACTGATTTCATCGGATTGATTGGAATGGAGATTTTCTATAGTCAGAGTCTATCATTATCAAGTTGAGTAGCCCAGTCGAGTGAAGTGGCTTGGCCCAGATGGCCTTTGGGGCGCTTGGAGCGCAACGATTGAGGAGAAGGGCTCCATTCCATCAGCCCCGAAGCTACGCCACTGATTGTATACATTACATTGTGTATTTATTTTATTTTCTCGTGTGCCGTGAAATGTCCCTGTGCAGCCATGTTGTCTAGTATCCAGACTTCCCCTGACTACCGTCCCAACAAGAATAGAACTGTTTTTTCAACTACTGAAGTCAATAATATCGCAAGGGTAGTGGGCACCCGATGAATCATAGGCCTACGTATACATTACCAATGTTGTGAAAAAATGCCAAAGAGTGAGCTTTTCTACTTATTTTACAGGCGTTTCATTGTAATTTTAAGCTCAAACATTTTTCATCCATATCCCGTTAAATTGCATTTCATGAAAGAAAAACGTGAAAAAATCAAAGTTGAGGCAGGCTTCCGTGCGTCAACTCTGTTTCTGAACACACATGGACTTTGCCAAAATTTGACGCATCCGGCCGGATACGTCAACTTTTTTCCGCATCGATCGCGACGCAACGCAACGCATCTTGTGTGGACGGCTCCATTGATTTACGTGCAAAGTGATAAAAGTGACAGGCCGAGTCGTGTTCTGTGAGGACATGCCTTTAATACAACGTTGTAAGCTTGCCATGCAGATTTTGATGTTCTAATCGACATTGAAAAGAAACATATTGCTTGTGAGTGTTCTCATACAGAAACAGAAGGGGATAGTTTAGAAGCAGTGGAAACAAAATCATGCGTCGCCTGACACTATTGCAGTAGGCGTTTAGGCGGATAAGGTGAAAACTATATGAGAAAAACGCCAATATGTTAATGTATCAAGTGTATACCACCCTGAAATTGTTGAAAATGTTCCAAAATGTTTGTCTGTTGATTTTCCTTGGGTACTGGGTGGTATCGAACCCGTCTACTACTTAACGAAAGTTTTTTTTCCATAAGCATAAGAGAAAATAATGTTTTCAAATAGGTATGTTGCCTTTATTTGCCGGAAACTCATTTGAAAACAATTGAGAGTACATTCTAACCCATCCCTTCTCCCTGATATTTAAAGTTTTGAGTATGATCATGACCGTGATGGAGTCTTCAATAAAAACTGTACCTGAAATGTTCTTTTGGTGTCTACCGACTTAAGTGACTTAAATTAAAGTTATGTATGGACTCAGATCTGTAATTTTCAATATTTCCTGACGCTTAAGTTAGTTTTAACGAAAATTTAAATGGCTATGAATTCTGTGACAGAAATTCGAATGATTTTCACGAAATTTTATATTGCAAATCATAATTACTAAAGGCAGTCTTTTTTACCCCAGTCTACAATTTTACCGATAGTCTACAGAAATTTTCCTTTGTCATGGTTCTTTAATTGACAGCATGTTCAAAAGATGAAGAGTAGCTCATATTACATATAACTGAATGTACTAAGCGTGCTTTGCCTACACATTATTGTCTTGCATGCTGCACGATTGGTCTTTACCAAATTTACTGGCACCACCAAATAACCTCCACCACTCTTCATAGTACCCAGAAAACGGTACAAATACATAAAAACATATTCTGAGTGTCGATGGTATATAATATATGAGACATTCCAGTAAAGCTGTTAGCTGAGGTTCCAGGATCCTCGTTCATGGCTTGCTTGACTTTCCTTGTCTTGTACACTGTTTCAAAAAAGTAGGTAATCTTGAACCAAGATGCGAAATAATTTCACTTGCATTTTTCGTGTCAATTATGTTGATTATTTTCTGGTCATGGATGGAGAAATGCTCTGCGCTGTGTGTATTTACTATTCAGCTCTTTCAGTGTGAAGACTTTCGAGTCCATTTGCGGTCTCGAAAGTGTTACAAGAATGTCGGCAAGAAGTTCACCACACCAGGCCTCTTGCTGACATACACTGCTGCCTTTATTTGTATTGATCAAATCAGCCGTAGCTTCAATACAATCTTTCTTTGATCCAGCATGTATATGTTTGGCTATTGCAGCAAACGAGGGTCGGTGTTCTACAATCATTTCTTTTAAAACCATGGAGTAACTGTGCAAGTTTGCGCCGTGGGCGTTTTCCTTGCAAGCGATTGTCCTCTGTCTGGGTTCACTCGTGGCTAGGCGCATTCGTTTGCGTGGCATTGCATTTACAACATTTTGGTCGTCACTTATCGCATCATTGTCTTCCCATGGACACACTATATTCGGTAGCCTGTTATTTCCCAATACAGTGTGTACCAAATTTAATCGTTTAGTCGTAATCCGCTTCTTTTCACCATCATCTTTATACTACTACAACGAATTTCGATCGGAGTCCTATCCGATTTTTGTGAATTTTCAGTTTCCTCCAGCTCTGGTCGAAAAGAGCCAGAAATTTGCCAACCATTTTATTTGCATCAGAGGTATGTGAAAATAAGATGCTAACTGATTATTTCTTTGACGTCATACCGACATCTATTTTTATCGTGCAACGTAGTCCGACACAATCTGTGATGTGACGTTACAAAATTATAATTAAAATTTAATTGTCATAGTCTTGAGGTAAAACTTATATTTACAAAAGGTAGGGAAATTGTGGGTTCTTTCCCACCAGAGATGAGAGAAGATTTTAATAAAAACTCACAAAATTCGGATCGGAATCAAATCCGAAGCCGTTGTACTGTGACTGGGGCTGACAAGTGTTATATAATGAATCACCCGACTTCTAGAGTAGGTGCAATGCACTCTGTTCCGGCTGCAAAATGAGCCTTTTGAAACTTACGTAGCCAGGTATTTGTTCCACCAACATGCATACGGCCTAGTATTTGGAAGCCATCTACCCGACAAAAATCCATATTCGTTCATGAAACGGGCATAAACTTGGGACTCGTATGTCTATGATTTTAAAACAAATGTCGCTTCTGTTCTGTTCATGTTTTGAATAGCCGGTCTTCTTCAGGTGAAAAACTGAATAGCCTATACCCTCTAAAAATGTTGTGTAGAATTTATACAACATTGTGTGTGTCTAGTCCACCGATCAACATATGTGAAGAAAGTACACATGGTTGTGTAATAAATTTAGACAACATGTGTATAAATTACACAATGTTGTGTAAATTCTACATATGTTGTGTATTTTTTTACACAACCGTGTGTACTTTCTACACATTTGTTGATTGGTGGACTAGTCACCCAGTGTTGTGTAAATTCTACACAACATTTTTAGAGTGTATTTTCGACAAAATGGAGCTGATGAGACTTGCGAATTTTTTCTTCCGCAGTGACTTATGCCCCCGTAAAAACATCTAACTTAAATCTAATACTTATTTATGCTCCCTGACACTTAGCCCTAGGTATAAAAGTAATTCGGAGTAGACCACGCCAAGTTGATCAGGCATCCGCCAAATGGTTGCCAACTGGAGTCTGCCATGAGTCCCTTGATAAAGCCTATGTAGCGTCTCTGGGGCTAATTCCCCTCTCATTATTTTTTTCGGAGCAATATGAGTTGATTGGAAATAATTTCATCTTCTTATTGGGATAATTCCGTTGCTTCTGGCAATTTACAAATTTTACTATAATATTGCTTCTTTTGAAGAGGTTATGTACTAAGTGAGCTAACTGAGTTTAATTTAGTCTTGTTTAGTGTTATTTAATTGGGATAATTTGAAAATGCCTGTTGTAACTTAGTTTTTTCCAAAGTCTATCTTAGACCTACCGTATATTTCTAAAGGTGCACTGTTAAAAATTTCTGTAAATTTACAGACTTTTTTTAACTTAAACTTTTTGTATTTTATTTTTAATAGAGATTTTCTGTATCTTTACAGACACTTTGTATTGCTACAATAAAAAGAGGTTGTTTAACATGTATTTTCTGTTTATTTGAAAAACCATTTCTGACTGCTTTTTTAACCAAATTTTACTGCTTTGTAAAACTTTTTCTGTAAATTTACAGAAATTTTAACAGTATTTTGTATTTTTCTGATTTCACATAAAAATACTGTCATTTAACAAACATTCATTTTGTTTTTAAGCTGAAAAAGAAACAAAAATAAGCCCAAACAAACAAATAAGAAACAACCAGAAAATTTTCAATACATAACATGCATCGTTCTGCGAAGTTTCAGTTTAATAAAAAAAATTGGCAAATTTATGGCCCTATTTGAAAATTAACTTACATTTATTATAAAAGCATACCTAGTTATTACGTTCTTAGTTATAAATATCATACAACTGGTGTTTTGTCACACATTTTTAAGTAAAAAGAAATTGTAAGGCCCTAATTTCAGAGCACTGACAATTGGTATACTGATGTCAACTCATCGCCACAGGCGCTCATGCACTTGATCGGAGCAAATTAAAAACGTTTCACAAATTTACTTGAAAGAGTCTGTAAATTTACCACTTTATGACGTAAATCTCATTTTGCATAAATGGGTGGAGCTTATTTTGTAGGCATTTTCCTAACAAAAGGATTGCTGTTGCTTTGAATAATATCTTCTTTGGCGTTTTTTAATCAGGAAGTGATAAACTTATTGTTAACCTTGTCTGGGAATGTTTGCAATCAATGTATTTGCATTCTTTGTCATATTTATTTTAAAAACAATTATTATATTGTACAAAAAATGTGACTTTCCAATTACAAAGTTCCTAGAGATAGCAGTCTACTTGACAACAATATGACAACAAAGCATCCTCAATGTGTTTTGATTGAAAACAACTTCGTAACGACACATTACGTTGATAAGCAAATACCTGATCTACGTAATGATGAAGTGTATGTTACGTAATAACATATGAAAGGTAAAAAAGCGATATTATAATAAATATTAAAACGTCGGGAATGAAAACAGTAGGCTGTAAATTCACATAAAATTAAGGTAAACAAAACAGAACAATTCTGTAATTCGATTTTACAGTAGACTTTTGTAAACTAATTTACATGCAAAAACTGTAAAGAAAAAACAAACCCTTAATGTTTTTTCATGATTACAGTCTGGCTGTAAAAAAAACATTATTTGGTTGGAAAAAATTTGCCATAAAAATTATGTAAATTTACAGAGAAATTTTTAGCAGTGTGTATAGCCTACCTGTAAATAAATCTCCCTAAAAAAGGGTACCCACCCACCCCGACGTTGGGTTTTATATGCCTATACGAAAACGAAACTGAGCTGCAGTCCCTTGTTGAGGATTTGGTTCTAAATTTATAAGTGAGTATGTGGGCTCAGAGCATGGGCGTCCGCAGAAATTCTTATAAGCGGGGGCAAGATCATTCATGGATGATTGAATTGTGTACACTATCTAAGCGGAGCGCCACCATTAGTTGGCGCGGAGCGTCCAAGAAAATTTTGGGCCTTACAAACTCTCCAGATGGCCGGAAATGACACTTGGCGAGTGTTCTAAGCTGCATGTACCCAGCCTGGAAACAGGAATTTCATGTCTGTAATTTTTAGATATTTAGAATTTTCAATGTAAAAAATTGTTGAAGGGAAAATCATGGATGATTGAATTGTGTACACTATCTAAGCGGAGCGCCATCATCAGTTGGCGCGGAGCGTACAAGAAAATGTTGGACCTTACAAACCCTTCAGATGGCCGGAAACGACACTTGGCGAGTGTTCTAAGCTGCATGTACCCAGCCTGGAAACAGGAATTTCATGTCTGTAATTTTTAGAATTTTCAATGTAAAAAATTGTTGAAGGGAAAATCATGGATGATTGAATTGTGTACACTATCTAAGCGAAGCGCCATCATTGGTTGGCGCGGAGCGTACACGAAAATTTTGGGCCTTACAAACCCTCCAGATGGCCGGAAACGACACTTGGCGAGTGCTATAAGCTGCATGTACCCAGCCCTGAAACAGGAATTTCATGTCTGTAATTTTTAGATTTTTAGAATTTTCAATGCAAAAAATTGTTGAAGGGAAATCTGCCTCTCGGTAACGGCCTCGCACGCCTATGCACAATAAAACTTACAACTGTCAAACAGCCTATATAGGCCTATGTTCGTTACCTAATTATGAACCATGCATACACCCCCTCCCCCACCCCCGTATTCACCTTGTATATCCAAGTTACACCCGCGCGTCACCACTTGAGATCAGTACGGGACCAAACCAAGACCAACGCATTCATCAATGGTCGGATGCCATATGCACACTACACACCTGACAACTAGGCTAGTACATAGTTTTACAATTACAAATTTCCAATAGATATCACGAATGATGGTCCCCAAATTACGATTTCACTATTCAGCATACTGCACCATCTTCTCTTTTGCTATTCCTGGTCAAATGTCCGCATATTTCACGAGTAAAAACTGACGCTGTGAGTGAAGGTATTTTGATGATTTATTTAATTTTTTTTTTTTATTTTAATTTTTAATTATTTTTTTTCACAAGTTTGATTTTCCAGGGTGGGGGGCAAGTGCCCCCCTTGCCCCCCCCCCCTTGCGGACGCCCATGGCCCAGAGGTTCTTGTTAAATCGCATCAGAAATAAATCTTCCCTTTACCTTCTTGACATTGGTTTGTAGGCTCAAATTACTCACCATTCGAAATAAAATGATATTCATATCAGGAATTGAATGCTCCTGCAAATATACTGTGTGCTTCAGCTTAACGCTTGCATTAATCGAATCAGGCTAGCGGAAATACTTATATCTCTTACAACTGGCATCACAAATGGTGCTTTGTCTCTTCTTACCATTGTCTTCTGCGTGTGTGAATTACCTTGAAAATACAGCAATCCAATTCACACCCGAAACAACGAACGGAGCCTCTTATCTTCAATTACGTGAAAACAAAAGGAGCCTCTTATTGTCGATTACATGAAGTGACTGCCGTGACGTCGATCTCACTTTGGCCAATGCGAACGAGCGGCGATAAACCTTGTATGTGATTTTAGCGTGCAAATGCTATAAACGAGCTAGATACGTCATTGCAACGGAGGCCAATCACGTCAATTCATATCAGCTGGCGGGATGTTCAATATTAGACTGCAATCTGTGTGCCTTTATCGTTTCATTCCGTGACCCAGTAACGAGGGTGGGGATGAAAAGGGTCTCAAAATTTTCACAAAAAATTAAAGAATTTTGGTATCTTTTCACAAGATTAACTCTTGCACATTTGATTGTAAGCTAATTATGAAAATATCATCGATGGTTGAATAGTTAACCTCGTCCATTCTATTGGCGGGGCAGTTCACGTTTTCCACTCTCAAGCAATATTGAAAATTCTTTTCCGGAGAAAGAAATGTGACTGACCCTTTTAAAGATAATTTATCTGTTTTAATGCAAAAGGAGTCTAAAATTGTGCCTATGTCTTACTTTAGGAGGCATTTAAAGAATAATTAGGTCATTTAAAAAAATTAGAAGTTTATTCGAAGACCCAGTACTTTTATACGTGGAAACGTAGACCATTTCGGAGAACACTTTTACTTTCAAAATGGCCGCCTTTTATACGTGGAAACGTAGACCATTTCGGAGAACACTTTTACTTTCAAAATGGCCGCCTCCACAACAGATGAAAATACCAACGAACAAATCAGACCTCCGATGTTTTATTGTGTTTCCCCTAAAGTTAATGCAGTGAAACTATTTTCAGAGACAACGCGGTCGACGTTCTTTGAATGTGTGGAAAAATGGAAAGATTTAGAGGGTGGCAAAAATATACTTCTCAGATTCCAGAAATGGCCCTTTCAGTGTCTTTTCTCTGTTTAACATCCTATATCTAATGTCATTCTGATTTAGGCCTAACTTTAGATTAGAGTAGTGACTGAGAAATGGGAAGACCAAACAACTGCATGACCTAGTCATAAGAAGTTAAAGAACATGTGATCATGACTTGCAGCCGGAAGCTCTGGGCTTAGAATCCTGACTTGGTTATATCCAAGACGACTTTAAAAATGGAACCTACTGCCATTATGCTTGGTGCCCAGCATAAGTAATGCAGTAGGAAAAACAAACCAGTGAGCCACAGAACAACTTTGTGTGCTGCTGCAGAATGGTTTCTGCTATTGTGCCAATGTGTGGTTTGTATGAAGTAACCATACAGCTTTGGTTGATGTCACAATTGAACAACAATGTGTGTTTTTTAGCATACATCAGTGTGAAAATCTTAATAACAAGATTAAGGCAGTTTGAAAAATCATCTGAAAAAACAAAAAACAAAAATAGCTTAGCTTGTGCAAATAAAAAATTAAGAACACTATAAGTACACATTCCTAGCGATATGTTAATAATCTGTGCATATTAGTTGCGTATCTAGAATGAAATACACATTAGCATGAATCAGACCAGTGAAAATTTATAAGGTGCGTAACCTAATTTTGTAATTTTAAGCCCATAGCAATATTGCTGAGGTATACTGTATGTACGTAGTATCTTTCCATGATGCCCAGCCAGCAGACGGTGGACTGATGTGCCTCCAGCCCCACAGACGATTTGTGACTGCAAGTGCAACATTACATTTATCTGTCACCAATTGAGGTAGAAATTTAGAAATTTCAAACTTACTGTTGGTTAGGCTACAATAAATCCAAATGTGTTCAAAATATGAACAAATAGGCTGAGTCATATTCAGAAAAAAACTGAAATGTATAACTCTACATGTTGAATGCCTTGCAGTAATGATTTTGATGTTGCAAATAGTAGGCTTATATAGGAATTTTCTGAAAATAAGTTGAAAGATTTTATTATCAAAATCTGATTTGAATTATGTAAAGAAAGAAGTATTTTTTCAACTCAGTACCAGATTTGCTATTCCTTTTACATTATTTTTGACAAATTTTGTGACCAGTGATTTCCACCATAAACTTAAACTGTGGCTTTACCTGAGATGTCTTTGAGAAAATTCATAATGGCATCAGACTTGTGTCTCAATTACTGCATGGAAAAGTGATTTAAAAAGTGTCAATGTGGTGTTTAATTTAAAAATAAACCTATCTGTAGGCTAGTGTAGAATAGGTATGGCATGTTGAAAGAACTATAATTCATCCCATTTTCTCTCTGAGTGATAAAGTGACAAGAACTTCAGTGGCACAAGTGGCAATTAGTTGTTTTTATAATCTCTTAGTTTTAGAACCAGTGATTGTTGTCTGCGTTCAGGCCACCACTTTCCCCAACAATGATTTCAGCATCTTCAGTATAACTGGAGATGCCTGAATACCATAAACTTAATTGGCAGCTCTCCTTTTTAACATTTCCTGTGGAGTTGCCATTTCAAAAACCAACTCATGTACAGCAGATACAGTTATTGGAGAGACACCGTACACTAGCACTCAAAAACCACTGGTCATTGGGTAATTCACCGTACAAACTAACAAAATCAACCCTGAAAAAATTCCAGAGGGCAAAAAAATATGTTACCAAAATTGTCCCTAGGATCTTTCAGAATCTGCTGTTGCTATCTTTTAGTAAATTATCTCCATTGAAAGTCTCACATTCAAAATGAAATGTTTAAGACCCATGAAAAATAAATTCTAACTGTCCAACTACCATCTTCATAGGACATTCCTGAACTGAGATATAAAATGTTGAAGTTTATTCACTCAATTTAAAATGGTACATTGCTCAACAATTTGTGATGTCATTGTTCTACTACACAAATTACAGTCTTTGTATTTCTTTGTTTTTTTCTAGAACTTACTGCACCTTGTACCAAGGTGTCATAGAACTGTTACTCTTATGAGGTGATGTAATAAATTAAGCCCTCTCCATGCAAGATGTTATGTAAGAAAACAGGCAGTGTTCAAGATTTTTAAAACATTGTTAATTTTAAAGGGAAAAAAAGCAGGTAATGAGTTGTACAACAGAGTAAGTCACAAATTATTGTGCAATGAACCGATTTGTTTTAAGTGGATATATGTCAACATTTTATATCCCAGCACAGGAATGTTCTATAAAGATGGGAGTTGGACAGTTAGAATTCATTTTCCATGCCCTTTACTTATATATTTTTTTTATTTTTTTGACTTGAGGTACACTTTAAAACTTTTGTACCGAGTTAACAAAATAAGTACAGTACTGCAGGACTGTGTGGGAAATTCTTTTCCGAGACAAATAGGACTACGTATACATTTTCAGTAATTTCTGTTGAAATCTTAAACTTGGTGAAAAGAGATGCTCAGTTCAGGATTGAGGTTAAGTTTAAAGAAATGATATTGCTCCATTCACTCTAGGAAACATGCGAGGGCAGTATAGAGCATGAGGACCACAAACGCAGGAGGCATTGGGCTTCCACGTTGACAGATTAGTCAAAGTTTAAAATATGCAGAGACTTTTGAAATATGCACACTAACTTCTCTGCGGCAGCTTCTCTATCTGTTCATAGGTCCATAGCCATATTTCAGTAAATATGCCTTACGGACGTTACAATACTTGTTACTAGTAGCTGGTTGGTAAATTTGCGTGAACAACCTGTTGTAGTCCAAACGACATAACACTTGTGTAGAATAGTTTGTGCAGGGGCTGAGATGGGTACCCGGCCGATTAATAAAAATTTGTTTATCATGTATATTGTGTTCATATTCAGTTAACCATATAAATGTGCTTGTTGGCTGTGAAAGCTACAAACTTCAGAGGTTAAAGAGCAGCTCCCCGAAACATAATTTGAAACAACACCTAAACATGACAGTTTCCTTCTAATTTCTCTTAGAAGTATCTTTCATCATATTTTCAGACTTCAGTATTGTATATTCAGGGTAAATCAAGCAGTAAATCACACATTGAAGGGAAATAATGTTGTCACATGACTCCAATTGTAAAACAGCACAGTCTACTACATTACTTCAAGTTGAGGTGACTGCTTCTGCCCTTTAATTCTTAAAAGAAGATCACATCAAGTTTTGAAAGGTTAATTTAATACTTATTTTCAACATTACAGTGAAATTTGCTTTGAAAAACAAAGAGGAAGAAATCATTCCTGAGTGAGGACGTGATAAAACCTCTTCTGCCCTGAAGCCTACTTTGGAACACAAATCTAGCCACTTCTTTTACCGATGTTTCAAGGAATACATGTCTGAACTTTGAATAGAAATTGCATCATATTTTGCAGATTTGGTTCTCCTTTCACTTATGTAAATTAAATTTCTGCTTAAACTTCCCCTTTATGAGTCTGGTACCTGCTACCTAATCGGGTTATGAAAACGGGTACTGGGTTCCGATTTTTTGATACCCGATTCAGCCCTGGAGCGTACATGTTCAGGCCAGTAGCCCACAATGTAGACCGGACAATGCCCATTGAAAAAGGTCAAACAAGTTTCTATTGTCTATTTCCAATTATTTTATTTGAAATGGAAAGAAACCACTGGGTTCAAGGTCGACCTGAACCAGTGTTGTCAGAAGCAGGAGAGCAGTAAAAGCTGAAAAAGAGGAGTTTTCCAACTGTTAAGGTGTTACAACTTAGATACACTCCTGTTTTAGTGGGTCGAAAAAAATCTTTATCTTCTCTTAAATAGTCCTCATAACCCAAATGGCGGGGAGGTGCGGACTGTTTAAAAAGAAATTTCCTAACGGGCTAATGATAGCTCTAATGCCTGACCTGATCCCTAACCCTTATAAAGAACACAATTGATACAATACAATGGCAACATCCAATCAAGAAACCCATCCACCCCAAATGTCCAGGGCAATTTCTAAAAAGAGCAAGCATGTTACTCAAATAGTTAGTAAGATGAGATTTAACGATACACCAACACAAATGTGTCACATAGTGTCAGTCAACTCAATGAACAGTTCAAAGTTTAAATTTATTTTCATGTATGGTTAAAGCCAAATGTGGTGTCCCTTCAGTCGCCTCTTACGAAAGGCGGGAAATACCATGGGTGTATTCAACAACCCCCAGCCCGTAGGGAGATAGGAAGATGTATTGGATAGAGGGCACTCTTCAAACTGAACTTTGTTGTTTGCTCCCTGGGAAATGTACTTTTGACTGTACTTATGTGTAATATTTTGAGCCCTGTAAGTCCTTTGAAACACAATTTGTTAACCCACAAAATTAACCCACAAATACACTGAAGAGCTTATATTCCCAAACACATGAATGAACATTTTAAAAGAGGGCGCTGTTTAGCAGTCTACGTTTTTTATTTGAGCGTATAGCTATGAACATTCTGAACAATCCTGCCAAAATTCATGTAAATCGGAGTAACACAATTGGAGTTATTACTAGTTAATTAAATTAGAGGGCGCCCTTCACGTGCTTCTAACTTTAATGACCCATTTCTCGGTAATGTGCAACATTTGTGACTGTGAACAAATATATGTCATTTGTAACATCATTTGACATGAGAATTCACCCTTTTCATGCCCACCCTCTGAGGTGGGTCACGGGACCCAATTTAGAAGCATATATTTGACCTATGGCCCACTGTCTATATGCTTTGTACATGTATCGTGTGCTGTGTTACAGATACATATGCTAAGCTACACTGAACAAAAGTCGCGTGCCCAAGTACAGATTACAGATCTTGTGGTTAAGATAAAAACGGCTTGTGGTCTGAGTTAAAACAGCAACTTCAGTGGGTGGACGAATTATAACGTTCTCTGAGGGCCGGGCCCTCAGAGAACGTTCCCACTCCCGAGATAATAGGCCTACCGGGGGGAGTTAAATTGAGAGTTTTTGCAAGTCGAAAATTTCCTTGCGGCAAAGATCTGAGGTTTGGGAAGGTAGGGTGGCATTATTCAGAGAGTTCTCTATGAGTTTAGGTAATTTATGAATTTTAGGAAGTGTATAAAAATAGCCTACCGTGTATGTTTATTTATTATACTGTACTATGTGCCCTAAAGGTCTTTAGGTTGGAGAAACTAGCACTAAGTTTTGGTTTAGATTTAACAACCACAAGAAGTCGATCCGCGACAATGCACGCGTTTTCCAGTTGCCGAACACTTCGGACGGACCAATCATTTCCTCCGAAATTTGAAATGTGTGCTGCTTGGTTCAAACTTTCAATCTCCTCGTCACAGTAAAAATACAGAAATAAACTTTATCCTTAAATAAAATACACACACTGAGGGTCTCAATAGAGATTTGGGCCTACTCAACCATTACACGTTCTACAATGATTCTTGACCAATTGATGTCTTTTGTCCATTCAACATTTTTTGTGTGTTTACTTTCAATTCACTCTTGCATGTACTGCTAGCTAGCTGGAGTCTGTCTGGGTCTAGTCTACCGTGACACTCACTACAATGTCTATTGTCCAACTTTTGCATGTTTGCACGTAACTGGTCAGTATAGGCTGTGCAGTTAATTTAAATTTACTTTTTCATGTGTTAGTCGTATGTCTGTCTTGGTCGACGAAGGCTTCAGGAGAAGTTGAAAATTTCCAAGTTTAATTAAATAAATACTGAATCGTACTCCTTTTGTCAATTTTGACTTTGTTTTTCATTGTTATCGTTTATTGTTATTCTTTCGGAGTACACGCGGACATATCAATTGTTTATATATATATATATATATTTATATATATATATATATATATATATATATATATATATATATATATATATATATATATATATATATATATATATATATATGTATATATATAGGGCCTATCCTCTCTTCGATATGAAAAAATCATGGATCAACTATACAGGCCATTGTCTACTGATACAATGTTTAGAGTGACAAATACATAAACTTTTTAGGTTATATCATATGGTGTATGACTACATATATACATTATGTATGATCTGACCTATTAATATGATGGAGAATATGTGGGCCGGGTATAACCTACATATTATAATCAATATTATTACTGCGTTCCATTGAGGTTGTGAAGTCGTGAACACGTGCGGTGAGAAGCGTTCCATTGCAACTCGTGAAGTGGTGAACTCGTGAAATCGTGCAGGGAACTGGGAATTTTTGAAGCAGCTCGAGATCAAAATGGCGGACATAGCGAAAGGCGATAAACAATCAAGGTACCTTCGTATTTGACCCCTAAACCTGCAAAAATGATATTCAGTTGGTGTAAGTTGTAAATGCGATCAAGGCAATTATAATTCGGTGACTGATACTGTTGAATATTACCCACAGAGACGGCTTTGCCGCAATTCTCGATCGTCCATTTGCCTGTTCGTCGAACAGTCTCATTTTACGCATACGTCGAACGTACCGTCTACGTATAATTGCTACTGTTTAATGGTGTATAGCCATCCGTTTTTACCAATGGAACGCTTCTCACAAGTTGTGAACTGGTGCAATGCACGACTTCTCCACTTCACAACCTCAATGGAACGCAGCATAAGTGCATATAACTTTGTTTCTAACGGCACCTCATACAGTAGTATGAGATGGTCGTCTCACAAGTTCACAACATTTTAAAAGAAGGTGACGATCGATCCTGAAGCGCAAGCCGCATTTCAAACAACAAGGCCTTTCTGATCACTGTTTTCCAGGTAGGCTATGTTCCTATGTTAATTGCCTACGCTCATTCCTCGCACAATGTTCACAGACTGGGAATGAACCTAGACCAGCCGAGCCTACACCACGTAACGGACACATAACCCTGTTCGAGGGCTAGCCTAGCCAACGGCTACAGTACGTAAAGGGGTTCCGCGACTAATGAGGGTAGCTACGTACGCGTTGCATTTTCCGATTTATACTTGTAACTTCGAGGATACACACCAGGATCATTTCTCTATCACCAAATACAAATGACATCCTGCCATGCCACTACTCAGAAATTTGGTGGATTTACAATATTCGACGGATGAAAAGGATCAAATCTAAAACGACCATTTTTACTAGGCCATAGGCCTATGCGGTTACAGTTAGTTTCCCTCGCATTTTCCGTCCCTCAAAAACAGTGCTTTCCGCCCCTTTCATTTTTAGCAGAAAACATCTTTCTGGGAGACAGAAAGTTATGGAATGAATTGTAATATCAGTGGTACTTTTGTCAAATGAATATTTCATCAACTTTTCCCTAAAGTTTCAAACTTTATCGATGTCTTTTACTATTCAATGCGACACCCTATACTACCATGTTGATGTCTTTCCAAGCAACATTCTCACTGTAGACTTTAGTATACAAGTAATAAGTACTTATGTACAGGTATACGGTATTCAGTGCTGTGAACAATTGTTCACACATTCAGCATAAGCCTACCTATAGACAAGCGGACTACTTACAGTATACTTGAAAAATACAAGACCGTGACTAGACATGACATTTAGAAAAAAGGTCACACAATTCATTCTTTTCAATGAGGATGGTGAAAAATTTTCAGGCCTATTCACAAATTTCATTGTCGCCTTGTACTTGGATTCGAAATTTGAAGGATTTTTAGGGGCGAAAAGTAACGGGCGGTAACTACCGAGGGCGGAAACTAACGGACCCCGCCATATGCTAGGCTATACTAGGCCTACACTACAGTACAGTAGGTGGAGGGGTACTCCACGAGCGGCGGCTAAGAGTTCCACGTTGGATTTTTTAATTTATGCTTGAAACTTCAAAAAAATAGCACAATTATTTCACTTTCACCAAATACAAATGACTTCCTGCCAGGTTGCTTCTCTGAAAATTCGGTGGATGTACATTATTCTGCAGATGATCAAATCTAAAATGGCCATTTTTACTAGGCCTATTAAACATATTGAACAGTTAATTGCGTGTTGTCGGCATGACAATTTTTCCACTCTTTTTTTCCGTTTGTCCTTCATCGGACCAATTTGAGACGATGCGATGGCGTTCAATTCATCTTTAATGGATTCTCTTCACTGCTTAACCCTTTACCATTGTTTGGGTCCTTTTGGACCCACGCGGAGAGCTCGGCTGTCACACATCTTTACTGTTTCACGCGGAGCTCGAAACTGCGAGTAGCTACCCGAAAATTCGGCCACAAGAGCGAGAGAGACAATAGTTTGAGGTCACAGGGTCAATGGCCTACGGAAGCCGATGCGGGGCCGGCTACGTCCGCTTTTCCGCCCAATCACGAGGCGCGCAAAAATGCCCCGATCGGAGCACAACAGTAAAGGGTTAATCCATCGATACCTCTAAATAAGAAACATGTTTTTCTTTCAAGAGTATTTTGCTTCTATATGAGTGCTCTCTACAAAATGTCCAGCTTCAGACTTAGATCTGCGTTAAAACTGGACTGACATTTGTACTGTACGTCACCGGAAAGTACATTTGCCATACGCCAAAGAATTACACCAAGGTGTAGGTGTTTGGAATTATATGCCACGCCAATTTGAACAATTTGAACATTTGACTGTAGATCTACTGTCAATGCACAGTCCGTGGTACGGTGTAAGGCTTAAGAGGGACGGTTCCATTTTTATCCAGATACCCTCAATAGGGTTATCATTTTTACAGACAAACATCTTCTTGAACCAAATTTCCAGTCTTTAAAATATAATGGACCTTGATTAACCCTTATTACCTACAATTAGGTAACCTTCAATTTACTTATTTCCATGAGCACCTGTTTGGTACATTCCATTTCTGCAATGGAAAATACCACATATAGACAAGTGGGCCATAGGTCAAATATATGCTTCTAAATTGGGTTCCGTGACCCACCTCAGAAGGTGGGCATGAAAAGGGTGAATTCTCATGTCAAATGATGTTACAAATGACATATATTTGTTCACAGTCACAAATGTTGCACATTACCGAGAAATTGGGCATGAAAGTTAGAAGCACGTGAAGGGCGCCCTCTAATTTAATAAACTAGTAATAACTCCAATTGTGTTACTCCGAGTGACATGAATGTTGGCAGGATTGTTCAGAATGTTCATAGCTATACGCTCAAATAAAAAACATAGACTATGATATGTTGATACGTTATGATGTAAGGAAGAACCCTATTGATTTTGGTGGAGGTCAAAGGTCATTTGGGGTCACAGGGGGTCAAACCCCAAAATCCTTGTTTACCCGATATCTCATGGTAGGAAAATTGGATTAATTTCAAACTTGATAGGTTGATGCGTTATGATGTAAGAAAGAACCCTATTGATTTTGGTGGAGGTCAAAGGTCATTTGGGGTCACATGGGGTCACACCCCGAAATCCTTGTTTACATGATATCGCAAGGTAGGAAACTTGGATTCATTTCAAACTTGATATGTTGATGCGTTACTGATGTAAGGAAGAACCCAATTGATTTTGGTGGAGGTCAAAGGTCATTTGGGGTCACAGGGGGTCGAACCCCCAAATCCTTGTTTACACGATATCTCATGGTAGGAAAATTGGATCAATTTCAAACTTGATACGTTGATGTGTTATGATGTAAGAAAGAACCCTATTGATTTTGGTGGAGGTCAAAGGTCATTTGGGGTCACATGAGGTCACACCCCGAAATCCTTGTTTACACTATATCGCAAGGTAGGAAACTTGGATTCATTTCAAACTTGATATGTTGATGTGTTATGATGTAAGGAAGAACCCTATTGATTTTGGTGGAGGTCAAAGGTCATTTGGGGTCACATGGGGTCAAACCCCGAAATCCTTGTTTACAATATATCGCAAGGTAGGAAACTTGGATTCATTTCAAACTTGATATGTTGATGCATTATGATGTAAGGAAGAACCCTATTGATTTTGGTGGAGGTCAAATATTATTTGGGGTCACATGGGGTCAAATCTGGAGATCCTTGTTTACACTATATCGCAAGGTAGGAAACTTGGATTCATTTCAAACTTGATATGTAGATGTGCTATGATGTAAGGAAGAACCCGATGTTTTTTCGTGGGAGTCAAAGGTTATTTGGGGTCACACCCCGAAATCCTTGTTTACACTATATCGCAAGGTAGGAAACTTGGATTCATTTCAAACTTGATATGGTGATGTGTTATGATGTAAGGAAGAACCCTATTGATTTTGGTGGAGGTCAAAGGTCGTTTGGGGTCACATGGGGTCAAATCTTGAGATCCTTGTTTACACTTTATCGCAAGGTAGGAAATTTGGATTCATTTCAAACGTGATGTGTTGATGCGTTATGATGTAAGGAAGAACCCTATTGATTTTGGTGGAGGTCAAATATTATTTGGGGTCACATGGGGTCAAATCTGGAGATCCTTGTTTACACTATATCGCAAGGTAGGAAACTTGGATTCATTTCAAACTTGATATGTAGATGTGCTATGATGTAAGGAAGAACCCGATGTTTTTTCGTGGGAGTCAAAGGTTATTTGGGGTCACACCCCGAAATCCTTGTTTACACTATATCGCAAGGTAGGAAACTTGGATTCATTTCAAACTTGATATGGTGATGTGTTATGATGTAAGGAAGAACCCTATTGATTTTGGTGGAGGTCAAAGGTCGTTTGGGGTCACATGGGGTCAAATCTTGAGATCCTTGTTTACACTTTATCGCAAGGTAGGAAATTTGGATTCATTTCAAACGTGATGTGTTGATGCGTTATGATGTAAGGAAGAACCCTATTGATTTTGGTGGGGGTCAAATGTTATTTGGGGTCACATGGGGTCAAATCTGGAGATCCTTGTTTACACTATATCGCAAGGTAGGAAACTTGGATTCATTTCAAACTTGATATGTAGATGTGCTATGATGTAAGGAAGAACCCTATTGATTTTGGTGGAGGTCCAAGGTCAGAAGGGGACAAATCCTGAAAACTTTTTAACACAATATCTCAAGGTGGGAAGCTTGGATTGATTTCAAACTTGAAATGTTGATGCAGTATGATGTAAATAAGAATCCTATTGATTTTGGTAGAGGTCAAAGGTCATTTGAGGTCAAAGGGGGTCATACTCCGAAAACCTGTATAGGACAGCTCAAGGTACGAAACCTAGATGTATTTCACAATTAGTGTGTGTATGAGGTATGGTGAGTTGAAAGTACTGTACCTGTTGTTTTTGATGGAGGTCAATGGCCATCTGGTATTACCTGGCATCAGACTCTGTAAACCTTGTTTGCAGAATATCTTAAGGTACAGTAGAAATTTGGCTTTTTGAATATAGAAGTGTTTTGGTTAAAAGAAAAACCAGTTACTCACAGGTTGAGTCAAAGGTCACTTTGGGTCACCAGTTGTTACAACAAATGTAGCATTATATTGAAAAGAGCATGTACGTATCATCGAAACCTCAATGCATTTTTGCATTCTGGTCTTTACTCTGGATGCCCGTGTACAGTTAAAGGAGCAATTTTTGTGTCTTACCAAGTCAAAACACAACTTTGAAAGCCACTTGTTTTTTGGTCATTATTTGCAAATATTCATTATGTTTATTTCTCCAGTTGAATCACTTGGTTGTGCGATTCAAATGACAGGTGGACGCAAATTCTTTTAGTTCTAGCTGCATGTTGTGTACTTCCTTTTGAAATGCTTACCTATCGATATTACAAAAAGACAGTGCTCAGTCACGGTTACAGACAATGTGTCAATGTAAAATATTATCAATCTCATACAGGCCTGATCTCATAACACTGAATGAGAATTTTTACTATTCCAAAGACTTGACTGGTTATTACTTTTTGTGAAAAGTTGAAATGTTCAAAATGTCAAAAACAAAGGTTGCTTAAGCAATAAATCCATCTTTTCACGAATATTCCTTTTTCAAATTCATTCTTCACGTTTCCCTCTTACCTTCCCAAAAACATAGATCAATTACAAATTTACAGTACTTATCTAAGCACTTGTCAAACTTGAATAGACTGTTCCTAAATCCATCCTTTCACCTACAGTAGGCTTTATTCCTTTTTCTAATTCATCTCTAATGTTTCCATCTTATGTTACCAATTTGCAATTTTTCAAATGGACATTCTAATTCTTTATGAGGGGGAAGTTTTGGTGTACCATTTATCTGGGTGAAATGAAGTGAGTGTTTACTGATGAGCTGAACAGCCACTTAATTTAGCTTGATGATACGAGTGGTCTACAGGGAATTCACATCTTGTGATGTAACCTCATAGTTATGGTAGTTATCACAGCTGTAAAACTTGCAAAATTTCGAGGGCGCACATACTTAAGGACCCAAACTTTCTAGCTTAATAGTCCAGAGGTTTTGTACACATAAACCTGTCCGTGAATGACATTTGAAAGGCTTTTAGGCGTAAATAAATCCCTCTACCCCACCCCTTTCACCAATCCGAGGAAAACCTGTAACGGTACTGTAGTGTTCGACCGATCATCTGATAAGTAATCGGCATTGGGCCGATTATTCCGTTACCGGTAAATAATCAGCAACGGTAAAATTCTGCCATTCAACCAATCACTACCATTGATTATTCGCAAACTGGAAAAAGGGGCTAAGTATACTTGAAACTTGCTCTTAATTTCGTTAAAATTCTCATAAATACTCAATCCTTTAACTTCCCGCCAAAACAGGATGCATTGATAATCACAAACGTATAAATTTTACCCCTGCCACGGGAATTATCGTTTGATGTTTTCCGCTATAACCCGGTAGTAGCCTACTACTTGGAATTAGATTTAGAGGTGCATTCAAGGTGTATTCCTTGCTGTCTCGCAGAAAGTTGCTGTACAAACTGTTCTGCACAAAACACATTGTACAGACTATCTAGCTGCAGTGTTTCGCCATTTTTTTTAAATCCCCAAGCTTTGTAAACGTATATGCACGTTTTGTACACTTAGCGCCTAGAATCTTGAGAAGTTCGGTGGTTATTATCTTGCATAAATTAAGTCATTCCCAGCATCCCTTCAGTAATGTTATTCACAGTAGGACTTATGCAATGTTGTCATACGACGTCATTGCAAACAAAAACAATGATGCACGTGGTCTCGTGCAGCAAACTTCGTGGCCCACGCAAGCACTAGACTAACGTACGTGTGCGTTTTTACCGCCAAACAAGGCATCATGTTTTGCTCGGTGACATCATATGCATATGATCCATTGAAAAATTTAAATTGGCCAATGCATCGTGATTGGTTCCACTACATTGATTATAGCCAGCCAATCACAACTCGCACCTTCGCCTATGTGATTTAGTGTGTGAAAATACTCGGTCTCGAGACAAGTTTTTCCCGTTGGGTTTGTGTTACGCGCTTGTAATGTCGGCTAGCGAAGCCAGGCGAGCCCCATGCTAAATTCACCTAGAAACGGCCGGGCGAGCCCTGTGCTAAATTCACCTAGAAACAGCATCTCAAATCTCTGCGTACGTGGGTTTTTTTCGGGAATCGAACTTACATGTATTTCAGTTGCAGATTCTTTTTAAACAAGACGTAAGTTTGGACGAGAACTGCTAAAAATTATACGGGGATATTTATATCGGAAAGGCACCATAAGATACTTTATACAGGTGCCCAGGACTGCTAAGATTATCATGATTGCTTTGCAGGGGGTTCGTTAAAGGAAAGGAGTTACAGTACATTAACGCAAGTACAACCCAGTACAGTAAAAGAATGCAATGTTCCAACATGATTGGGGGATGAAAACTAGGCATGGCATGATGTTGGCCTTAGAACTAAATTATCAAAGGGCATGTGACATCGACTGCAAGCAATTGTACAGTTTTATAAGGGTGGATTTGTATCTCCACTTCTGAAGTGAAAATATTTCGCCTACAAAAATGATATCCCGTTCGTGAAACGAACGGAACTATTCCCAATATTTTCCAGCCTGAACTGGTTATGGTAATACAATATGCACGAAACAAGGGACGCGTACTAAAGTGACAAACATGTGACTTCCCGCTTTCTAATAATCGGTCGAACAAGGATGGGTTGCTTGGAAATTTATCATATCGGGAGGCTGGAGCTTTTCAATACTTGTACTGTACTTGGAAAGGAAATAATTACGGGTGACAAGCATGTACTCCTTCTTTAAAACTTGTAATAATTGTAAAGCCAATTTTTGAAAATTTTCAAGATTTTATTTTTTCCCTTCACAATCGGATCGTCCGCAGCTATTTTTCCCTTCACAATCGGATCGTCCGCAGCTAGCCATGAACGTTAACTTGCGACACCGGCACCAGCTGGCAAGATGCATTACAGTGTATGATATGGACAGTACAGACTGTACAGAACGGCTGGGCGGGCGTTTAATGCAAACGTGGTACACAGCTCGACTGTGAACTGCTACAGTATGACAATATAGAGTACAGATAACATTCCTTTGGTATGGAATGAGTCGGCTTAGAAACTAACTGCGTGATTTTTGCGTGAATGAAAAAAACTAAGTTAACAAACACACATGAGTCTGTTTGCACACTGAAACTAGAAAATGTGGTTACGTACCGTAACCACAATGGACATGACATTGTGCTAGTCTTTGGTTGCCCATGTAGGGGAAGGATGGACTGCCTAGTTAATCCGACGGACAACAGGGACGTAGATCTGGTATGTGGTTTGGGGGACAAAAATTTTCCAACAGACTATGTTGAACCCTATTTCGTGTCCAGGATCGGAATGATCTATAAGCAATCCACCCTATGAAAGCGAGTGCACTCGTAGGCCTACATACACACACAACCAGACACACTTACACACTCACAATGACATGTACATACACTCAAAGTTACGTTTTCAAGAAGCCCCCCATATCCCAAAATGTTATTACATTTTGGTTATTCTCCTTTTTTTTATTTTATTTTAAATTTGCCTGAATTATTGGAGGGGCAAGGCCTATGTTTGCCTCCCCCAATATTTTCATTGGTGATGCAATCAGTGTAATTTGCACGGGTAACAACTCGCTATCCTATAAGGTAGCGGACCACTAACTCCAATACTCATGTCCGGGAAAATGTTTACTGACAGACAAAGCGCCATAAAAAATTTTGGGATGTTGTTTCTGACTGTGTTACTTACAAAATATGATCACTTTTGCATTTGGATTTTGTAGACAATGAGTTGAAATACGTACTGTGCAAAATTCAAGGCAATCTGACCAATTTTAGTGCCATTTTTTATTGTATTACTCCGCTCTGTGAAATGCCGTTTTTGAGTAGTTATTATGGCGGGAAACACATCCCTATCATTCAAGGCTCTCTAGCTCAAAATTTCAATGGTCATGGTATGGAAATTTGAAAGTGCCATGAAAGCCGAGATTGTGGGCTTCGATCAGAGGGGTAGCATGTCCTGGTTGAAAACTTCTACTGGGAGCTAGGGGGCACGGAAGTAGCCTAATTTAGTGTGTAAGTCAATGGGACTTATAATTAGTGGCCCGCTACCTATAACCCGGTTCCAAATCTACTACGCGAAGCTTAAATATTTTGCATGCGAAAAGGATTACCCAATTTACGCTATTCCCCACAGTAATGGAATAAAATATTTTACAATTAATTTGGTAAACATTCTCGGGGCCTGAGAATGAAGAGAGCCCTAGAAATTATGTGTAAGTTTGTTTGTGTTTTGTGCTTAATATGTACCAAATGAATAAATCAAAAATTTGAAAGTTGTTTGTACTTTATTTCCTGAAGCTGAAATTTTTATCAGCATGCGGCCCGATCGCGCGTTATCGTCACGTAGTGAGTTACTTCTCACACATCAATGTACGTCACTTTGTTCGAGCAAGCTATCCGACGGTGATTCAAAATCACTTCGTACTTCACACAGAAACTAGCAGACACATCCCCCCGCCCAGCTTGCAGAGACAGTGCCTGTAGCATTCGGCATGCTAGGTAAACTGAGCCTTGCATGTATACGATCTTAATACGGCGGTAAGACACCTTTATGTCACCATGTCCGGATGTCAACATGAGGCCTGCTACGTCAGAACGTACATAACCCTAAAGTGAAAATTCCAATGTGCATTGTGCATTACTGTGAGAGAAGTTCACGAGCATGACGTCTTTTGTTTACAATCGGTAATTTTGGACGTGCAAGAGAATACCATAATACAGGGCTCTGATTGGGTGATGTTTTTAAACCGGTGTTTTAAAAGGAGAAGCGTCGAGCTCTTAGGATGCTTGCTTTTAGAGTAGGAAAGCGTCCCATCAAATATTGGTAGAGGCCTTGGAAAGTACTTATTTTCTTATTTGACTGTTTTCTGTTACGTTTCTTTGGGATCATGGCCACTACGCGTCCGGTCGTTCCACTAAAACTAAAATACACTTAAAATAGGGGTGAAGGTTGTTGGCTGTGTGTGGTGTTTAAGGCACAATAGATGTTCCAACAATAGCCCTTTCTCGTTTCTTTTACTTGTCATTTTGATTTAAAACAAAAGGAGATAATAAAACCTTATGGCTAATCAAATGTTTTGAACTTGGGAATGTGATCATCGTCTCTCCAAAACAGCTGTAATTATTATTTTGCATGTCTGTTATGGAGCATGCCTAACAAAATGTTCTAATCTTTTAAGTCAGTGTAACACCAGGTACCCGACGGGTACGGCGATTTGGAACCCGGGTCCTATTTTTTAGTAGGGCCTATACCCGTGCAAAGGCACTTGTTGCAATTCCCTACCTGCCATCGAGGATTGACAAACCTGTCCGAAAAAAGTACAGCAAGGGTGTAGTACTAAATTTGTCTCTGATTTAGAATAATTGCCCGGAATGTAGTGAACCTGCGAATGTACGTGCAGTTAATGTACACTAGCTACGTTTACGTTTGACCTCAACTGGCCTATGCCAATCGAAAACCTATAATGGTTTATACGTATGGTAAAATAGGAGATTTGCATCGAAAATTCGGACTTGAGGTTTGATTGCACTTTGCCTTCGATCGATCTGTACGAAATTATGTGAAATTCTTTTTGTTTATACGTTCAATCGGTCACATTGCTTGTACACGATCGCAATGGACCGTACATAATGACTTTATACTGCTGAACGCTGCGCCAAACCCGGCACTTACACTACTGTACACATTTTGTACATTCCTTCACTGAAAGCAGTTCAAACGGAGACATCGTAGCATGCCGCTCATTCGAACTTCCAGGGAATTGCGACAAGAAAATTATACGAATGTTTTCAAATTTATACAATTGTCTTTATAATCACTTCATAAGTCAAATGTAAAATTAATTTGGTGACCAAACAGTTCTACTAAATAAAGTGATGTTGAAAATACAGACCAAGGTAGGACAGCATCCCTCGCGTTCATGACTGCGTCAGCTGCATATTACCTACTTAATATTAATATTAGCCTACTTAATATTAATATTAGCCTACTTAATATTACTATAAGCCTACTTAATATTACTATAAGCCTACTTAATATTACTATAAGCCTACTTAATATTACTATAAGCCTACTTAATATTACTATTAGCCTACTTAATATTAAAATATCGCGTATTTAAGGAAAAATGTTCCGCATTTCGTAATTAGGGACATTTTTCACACAATCTTGTCACATACCGGTCTCCTTTGCTGTACAAATCTTTTCCCAAAAGATCGGTTTGTTTCTCATTGGGAGTCGTCCGATAAACTGAACGAAAGAAATGGGGTCACGTGATCATCAGAAAATGCAACCAACCACAATAATGGACATGCTGTGTCATGTCCATTAAAAACATCCAATATTTGAAGATTGGCTAGCAACAGAAATTTTCGTGATTTGACAATAAAGAATGGAGTTTATAGCTGGTGTATTTAATTTGGGACTAGGATTGAAAATTTCTAGCTGTGATATGATTTTAGCGGACGCAATGCGTCTTTTCGTCCAGCTTTTTGCAGCGGTGGTAGTACATCAAAGTTACTACTTCTTTGAACACCTTGCACAAACATTTACAACTCTATAAATTCTAAAATTATATCAACACCAAGCACATACACTGTACCACTAAGGGCAGACACAATATCCTCCTAGTCCCCAGTACAATGCAATTTGAATTAAAATGTAATTCCCATGGTGTCTATAGTACAGTAGGTTGGGATATACTGTAAAACAGCGTCATGAAAGGTACACTCTGTTATGGATGTTAAATTAGAGTTTGAAAAACTAGGACTATCATGTGAAAAGTAAGGAAATTTTGTTCCAGGTTGGCTGCTGACATGTAAAATTTTCTAGAGCTATTTATATTTTAGTGCATCGTTATGAGGTGCCATTTGTGACAATAGTTCTGGACAATATATTTAGGTTATGATGTAGAAACTGATATAAATGTGAATGATATTTAAATGTGCTATATTATGAATTCAATAAAATTATATTACTACCCTATCTTGTAGAAATAGGTTAAGAGTAAATTGTCTTAGGTTACGAATAATCCATTTTAGTTTATAAAATTGCAGTATGTTATGACAGCAGCTAGAACAAAGGGATGGCATTATGTCAGGAAGATACTGTAGGCAAGATCATAGATGGCTGGGTGTGACAGTATGTATGAAGGCAGGATCATGGTTGGCTTCCCAAAGCTGCTGGGCATGGTACTGTAGGCATATATGTACAGGCTAGCACTCAGTGTGTAAGTTGTAAGTTTTACAACTGTGTAACTGTGCAACTGTGTAACTTGCTGCAACAATGCTAACTAACGGTGGTATAATAAGAAATTGAAAATGAGTTTAAATGAAGATGATTCGTGGAGAGGCATGTGGCCAGGCCCCCCTCCCACAGAATTGCCCAGCTCCCCACTGGGGACCTGGCAAAGAATTATATTCTTGCTGGCCTATGATAATATTGAATTCAGGCTACCCAGCTACCACGACATACTTTAGATACATGCACTTGTGATGATACTGTAGATCTTTTTACTTATCAGGTTTGTGGATGGATAATTTTCTAGCAGGTTTGGAGTAGCTGAAATTGGCTACCTTGGTATGGATTACAGTTACGGTGCAAAATTGTGCTTAATGGTTCCTATAGCATCTGGCTTGTTTCTATCTCCTGTAGAAATTTTTTTTTAATTCCTGGGAATGCACAAATTTTTTTCAAAGTCATACTTGGTGTGGTGGGTAGAATAGTAAAGTCAAATATGGTTGGAAGGAATTTGCCCAGTGCTGCATTGGCCAGTGCAACAATCAAGCCCATGTTGGGTCAATGCAGTCTCAAGGGTTGCAACCTTACCACTATTACCTCACAGGACCTCACTTAACTCTTGGGTGGAGTGGACATACCCACTAGCATACGAGACAGGGGCAGGGGGAAGACTCCCCCCAAATTTCTGCAAAATTTAACTATGGGCAGGAAAATGAAAATAATCGCAGTATAATTTTCATTTGCTCCAAATTGTCAAATATCCAAATTCTTTCAAACATGTGCCTGAAAATAGATATAATAAGGGTAACATGGTTACAGTTTACAAAAAATCAAACAGATAAAAAATATGGACACATGTGGGAAGCCTGTGGATTAAAAGAACAATTTTTTTAAAGCCTGTTTTTAAATCTTATGTAACTACACCCGAAATGGCTGAATACTGATTCCTTGCTGAAGGCAGGCAAGGAATCTATGTGATGGTGATGTCGTGTGTGTGTATGTGTGTGTGATGCCTGCTTATAAACACAATATCTCAAGAAGGGCAACCTCCAGGGATCTCATACTTGGCATGTAGATTGTCCATGTTGAGTAGATGGTCCCTATTCTTTTTGGTAGAGGTCAAAAGGTCATTTGGAATCACCAGAGGTCAAATTGTAAATCCCTTGGAAATTGCTTGTAAACATGATATCTCCAGAGAGAAAAATGTGAGTGATCTCATACTTACCATGCGGATTGCCCATATCAAGTAGATGGTCCCTATTGTTTTTAATGGAGGTCAAAGGTCATTTGGGGTCACTAGAGGTAAGAAGGTTGAAACCTTGTAAACACTGTACAGTATCTCAAGAAGGGTAACTGTGAGGGATCTCATACATAGCCTGTGGATTGCCCATATTAAGTAGATGATCACTATTGTTTTTGGTGGAGGTCAAAGGTCATTTGGAGTCACCAGAGATGAAAAGCTCAAAAACTTGTAAACACCATACAGTATGTCAAGAAAGGTACTGTAACTGCTAGGAATCTTATACTTACAAAGTGGATTGTTCATATTGAGTAGATGACCCCTATTATTTTTTATTCCTTGCCGAAGGCAGGCAAGGAATTTATGCAATGGTGATGTCTTGTGCATGTGTGTGTGTGGGTGTATGTTTGTGTGTGTGTGTGTGTGTATGTGACGCTTTAGCTTGTAAACACGATATCTCAAGAAGGGTAAGTGTGACTAACCTAATATGTGGTGTGTGGGTTGGTCATATTGAGTAGATGATCCCTATTGTTTTTGGTGGAGATCAAAGGTCATTTGGGATCACAAGAGGTCAATAGGTAAATTCCTTAGAAATTGCTTGTAAACACGGAATCTCAAAAACAGTAAGTGTGACTAATCTCATATTTAGTGTGTGCATTGGCCATATTGAGTAGATGATCCCTATTGGTTTTGGTGGAGATCAAAGGTCATTTGGGGTCACGAGAGGTCAAAAAGTCAAAACTTTGTTAACACGATATCTCAAGAACGGTACATGTGACTATGCTCATATATAGTGTGTGGGTTGGTCATAATGAGTAGATGATCGCTAACGATTTTCGTGGAGGTCAAAGGTCATTTGGGGTCACAAGAGGTTAATAGGTAAATTCCTTAGAAATTGCTTGTAAACACGGTATCTCAAGAAGAGTAAGTTTGACTAATCTCATGTTTGGTGTGTGCAGTGGCCATATTGAGTAGATGATCCCTATTGTTTTTGGTGGAGATCAAAGGTCATTTTCTGGTCACGAGAGGTTAAAGGGTCAAAACTTCGTAAACACGGTACCTCAAGAACGGTACATGTGACTGTGCTCATATTTAGTGTGTGGGTTGGTCATATTGAGTAGATGATCCCAACTGATTTTCCCAAAGGTCAAAGTTCATTTGGAGTCAGCATGTTCAAAGCCTAACAAGCTTTCCTGCACAGTCTTTCAAGAAAGGTCACTTGTAGGGTCCTGTAACTTGTCATTTACCGTATATTCTGTAATAAACGCTCCCCCTCTAATAAACGCCCCCCTCAAAATTTTTAGCAACTGCGTAGGCCAAGGCCTCCCGCACTACAGGCCCAAACCACAGATGAAGCTAGTGTTTGACCGGTTATGCATAATCGTTATTTAATTTAACAATCGGCCCGATGCCAATACCGATTATTAGAAAGAGGGAAGACACGTGTTTGTCCCTAAAGTACGCGCCCCTTGCTTTGTGCATATCGTTCAAGTTGGAAAATATTGGGAATAGTTCCGTTTGTTTTGCGAATGGAATATCATTTTTTTAGGCCTAATATTTTCTTTTCAAATGTGGAGATATAAACCAATCGTCAATACAGTAGGATTGTTTTCAGTCGATGTCACATACCGTTTGATAATTTAGCTCTTAGGCAAACATCATGCTCTGTTTAGTTTTCATCCCCCAATCATGTCGGAACATTTGCAGTATTTTACTGTACTGGGTTGTAGTTGCGTTAATGTACTGTAGAATCCAGCTTTAGTGAGGCCATGTAGAAATACGCAATCATAATAATCTTAGCGGTTCTGGGGCAGCAAAACAATTGCACCCGATTAACGTATCCTATGGTTCCTTACGGATATAAATATCCCCGTAAATTTTTAGCAGTTCTTGTCCAAAACTTACGTCTTGTTTGAAAATAATCTGCAATTGAAATGCACGCAAGTGAGATCCCCGAAAAATCCAAGTACGCAGAGATTTGTGATGTCGTTTCTTGTTGAATTTAGCACGGGGCTCGCCCGGCTGCACTAGCCGGTTATATCAGCTTAGGAAATGTGATCGTTGTAACACATAAAAACTCAATAGAAAAATTTGTCTCGAGGCTTAGTATTTTCACACACTAAATCACATAGGCGATGGCGCGAGTTGTGATTGGCTGGCTAGAATCATCGCATTTGAACCAATCACGATGCAGGGGCAATTTAAATTTTGCAGTGGATCGTATGCATAAGATGTCACCGAGCAAAACATGATGCCTTGTTTGGCGGTAAAAACGGACCACGTGCATCACTGTCTTCGTTGGCGATGACTGATCACATTTCATAAGTCCTACTGCAAGTAACATTACGGAAGGAATGCGAGAAATGGCTTAATTTATGCAGGATAATAACCACCGAACTTCTAAAGATTCTAGGTGCTACGTGTACAAAACGTGCACAGATATACATGGTAAGCTTTGGGACTTGGAAATACAGCCAAACACTGCAGCTCGGATAGTATGTACTTGTGCTTTTGTACAGAACAAATTGCACAGCAACTTACGCGGCACTTTTGCCAGACTGCAAGGAATACAATTCCAGGTTATACTACATTGTTATGGGGAAAATAACCAACGATCGCGCTCATGGCAGGGGTATAATTTATACGTTTGTGCTTATCAATGCATTCCGTTTTGGCGGGAAGGATTGAGTACGGTATTCACATGAATTTTAACGAAATTAAGAGCAAGTTTCAAGTATATTTGTGCCCTTTTTTCAGTTTACAAATAATCGGTGGTAATGATGGGTTGAATGGCAGATTTTTACCGATGCCGATTAGTTAATTTTTTATTACAATATACCCTCAAATAAACGCCCCCCTTTTCAAAAATGTAACGCCCCCAGGGGCGTTTATTACAGAATATACGGTAGATGGCATATAGTGAATACATGGTCCCAGAAGTTTTTGGTACATGGTCCCAGAAGTTTTTGGTGGAGGTTAAATGTCACTTGGGTTCACAACGGGCAAGGGGGGTCTCAATGTAGGAAGATTCGATGCCTTGCATGTGTACTTTGTGGGCACATTATGGAGCCCTGTTGAAAAACATTGCAAAGCAATGTCAATGTGAAGAAAGGCCTTACATTTCAGCGGCAAGGAATCACTAAGCCTTTTGGCTTTCTGGTTATTGGATGTCAAGGGTCAATTTGGGGTCATCAGAGTTCAAAACATCTAAACCTTGCAAACACTACTGTACATCTCAAAAGAGTACGGTATATAAAGTTCTGTTGAAGTTAGTATCCATGAGTGGATAGGGTGAAAGAGTAAGAATAATTTGGCATGGGTAATAGACATAGGTATATAACTTTTTTGGAAGAGTTTATTAACTTCACTATGTAAATTCTTTAGTGAGGTAGTTTTGAAAATGTATTTGTAAAGTACTGAAGCAAGCTCAAAGGAAGAAGATCTAAAGTGCACAAAAAGGCACATCACATAGTAGTTACTGCACAGTATGTTGATTCTGACATGAAATTGTGCCCTGTTGTTACATTAAGTTACAGGTATTAATACATGAACAATTTGACAGAGCAAAATATAAAAATCTTAAAAGGCAAAATCTGTTCATCAGGCTGACAAACATGCTTCAATGCTAGTGTTTGCAGGAGTACTAAAAGTTGGGACCAGGGTACCCGATCGCCATACCCGTCGGGTACCCGAGTTACCCGGTGTTATGGTGACTAAAAGATATTAGGATTTTGTGAGGCATACTCCATGAGACATGCATGGTAATGTTACCATCTGTATTGGATACATTGGTATAGCGATCACATTCTCAAGTTCAAAAACATTGGATTTGTTAGAAGGTTTAATCGTCTCCTTTTTTTTTAGATAAAGATGGCAAGTAAAAAACACGTAACAGAAAACAGTCAAATAAGAAAATTATACTTCCCAAGGCCTATATCAATTTCATTTTGAGGTTTGGGACACTTTCCTACTCGAAAAGCCAGCATACTAAGAGCTCGAAGCTTCTCCTTTTAAAACACTGATTTAAAAATATCAAGTTATCAGAGCCCTGTATTATGGTATTCTCTTGCACATCAATAATTACCGATTGTAAACAAACAACGTCATGCTTTAGAACTTCCCTCACACTACTTTGCAATGTGCGTTGGAATTATCACTAATGGGGTAAACACGGTATCTCAAGAAGGTTAGGTGTGACTTATCTCATATTTGATAAGTGGGTTGGCCATATTGAGTGGATGATCCTTATTGTTTTTGGAGGAAGTCAAAGGTCATTTGGGTTCACGAGAGGTCAAAAGGTCACAACTGTGTAATCACTATCTGAAGAATGGTACATACATGACTATACTTATATTTAGCTCGTAGATTGGTCATATTAAACAGATGATCCCCATTGATTTTTCTGAAGGTGAAAGGTCATTTGGGGTCATGAGAGGTCAAAGGGTCAAAACCTTGTAAACATGATATCTCAAGAATGGTACATGTGACTGCTCATATTTATTTTGTGGGTTGGTCATATTGCATAGATGATCCATATCGATTTTCATGGGGGTCATAGGTCATTTGGGGTCACGAGAGGTCAAAAGGTCAAAAACTTTTAAACAATATATCTGAAGAAAGGTCCATGCAACTTTGCTCATATTTGTTGTGTAGGTTGGCCATATTGGGTAGATGATCCATATTGTTTTTGGTGGAGGTTATTTGGGGTCACAAGAGGTCAAAAGGTCAAAACATTGAAAAACCTGATACCTCAAGAATGGTACATGTGACTATGCTCATATTTGTTGCTTGGGTTGGTCATATTGAGTAGATGATGCCTATCAATTTTTGTGGGGGTCAAGGGTCATTTGGGGTCATGAAAGGTGAAAGGGTCAAAACTTAGTGAACACGGTATCTCAAGAAAAGTGCATGTGACTAAGTTCATCTTGTGTGGGTTGGCTGTATTGAGATGGTGATCCCAGTTGATTTTCGTGAAGGTCCAAGGTCATTTGGGGTTAGCAGTGTCAAAGTCTGACAACTTGCCCTTATAGTATTACTGTACAAGAAAGGTAACTTATAGGACCCCTATTCTTGACATGTAGATGAAGCATGGTGAATAAATGATCCCCTTAGTTTTTGGTAGAGGTCAGATCTCACTTTGGCTCACTAGGGGTCAAAGTCTCAATATCGTGTACACAAATTTACCATGGTTGGAGTCTTGGATACAGCAAAATTTCACACATAGTATGTGGATGTGATTGTGATATCAGGGGCAGAACCCTAGTTCTTGTAGGAAGCTTCAATTCCTTGCATGTATACTTTGTGGGTACATTACGGAGCACTGTCAATTTGAAAAAAAAGATAGGTTTAAGTTTCTGCAGCAAGGAATAACTAAGCCTTTGGGCTTTCTGGTTCAATAATTTAATGATGCAGTGTGAGAATGTCTTCCTGTAAATCTGCTGGAAAATTTATTTAAACACACCTTGTAATGTGACATAAAGGATAAAGTCATATACAGGGGTAGTTGAAAGTTCAGGCAGTCTACAATTTCATCGATATTGCATTTAGCCAAGAGTCGCAAAAGAGTAAAATTCACTAGTATGACTTCAATTCTGTGTTATAATTTCCCCCAAAAGTAAGCAAGACCATTTTATCTATTGGTAGTGGTACATTTTATCTGGTTATTTTCTGATCAAAATAAATATATAGTGACTGCTTAGATCCCCATATGAACCTGGTAAATGCTGTTTTCAACTGTCTGAGGGGTCCAATATTTGAAAATTTTCTGTACACTTGGTGTCAACCAATGGTGGCGCAGAGCTTCTAAGTCATTCTGGCAGAATTTTAGTTTGAAAAGAACATTTATCTGCAATTGAAAACTGTAAATAGTGACTGTATGAATCCCTTTATTTATAAGCCTGGGAAATGCCATTTTTGACTCTTTGAGACTGAGGTAGGAGTTTTCAAATTTTCTGGATGCTCCACTCCAACCAGTTGTGGTGCTTGGATTGTCTTTCTGGCAGAATTACAACTTTTTGGGGCAAAAAATCTTATCCCCCCAAATTGAAATGCCCCCTATGCCTATGGAAATACCTTACTCAGGCGTGCACTTGAACAGCAGCTTGCAACATGCAGTAGGAATTGGGATTGCAATCCTGAGATCCACAGTCCAGTGGAGTGATGAACTGAGCTAATTAAGTATACAACCATCCATGATAAAACCTTACATGTAAGTCAGGAAGTTGAAAGGCTTTAAAGGTAATGGACCCCACCTATGTCCAACTAAAACTAGACCATCACTTGACTGTCTGGATTTGTCTGTAGGACAGTGTCTACAGTAGTTCAGGGTCAGCTCTAAGTCCTGTCTCATTGGCACCCCCATCTTATTGGCCCCAAATCAGCTTAATTTGCATCATCAGTCCCACATCCCATTTTAATTCACAAGCTTTTCTTTATTCTATCTCATTTGTCCCTCATCTTATAAAACTGTAAGTCTACTAGCTGTGTCTTGTACCTGAGAACTGCAATGGTCAAAAGAAAATTGGTTTGTGGGTGGTGAGTTTGTCTGTGGGAGAGTTTGTTAGGCATGAATATGTAAGAGGCAACCTTGTTAGGGGGCAATTTGTTGGCTGGGGGGAGGTCCCTGTTTGAATTGAGTGACAGTGGGAGGGGTGGCTTTGCTCGGGGAGACCTGACCAGGAACTGTCATAAAGTCTTGTTCAAGGACTAGTGGAGTGTAGTGTGTAGGGCCTGGTTGAGGATTACTGTAACTTGATGTATTGGTCATTTCAGAAACATGGGACTATGAAAATGGACAGCATTATATGACTTAACAACATTGCATTACATTTACTGTATTAATTTCTCATGCTCTGAAAATTGAGAAATCAACTGTCATTAATCCACAGAGTGAATAACCATTTGAAGAGAATGGCATCAAAATATCAAAATGAAGCAGACGTGATAGTGATTGGTGGTGGTCTTTCAGGGCTTACTGCTGCTTACCATCTGCTGCAAAACAAACCTGATTGTAGGGTTCTTGTACTGGAGGCCAAAGGTTTGAATAAATCAGTTTTTTCTTCTTGTAAAGTTTTTTCTTCCTTCTCAAAAAAAAAAATGTCTTTCATGACAGCAATGTTTTATTTTCATTTTAGTGCTCAGCAATGTTTTATACCCAGTAGACCATTGGACAGAGTCCAAAATTCTTTCATTCCGTGGCAAGCATCGGGGGTCTACACCAAATGTCCCTGAAAATGTTCTCTAAAATATTGACATTGATGAAAGGGTGATTCCCAATCGTGATAATTGCACATTATTGAGAAAAGGATTAAAATTCAATCACATTTTTCGCCAAAAAAAAACGAAAGTATTTCGTTTACAAAATACTTATGACATAGTTACTGCCCAATCACAGATCTTTATTCAGGTCACATGAGGATCACATGACAAGATCTGCCAGGTACCTCACAAAAGATAATGTCGTCAACAGACAAGACAGTCTTAATATCAAAACAAAAACGATTCAGGTGCTTAATTCATTGTCTGTGAAACTCTTCATGGGATCTATCATCTGTTATCATTCATAAGAATGACGGAATCTTAACATTTATCCTGTACCAAAGAACTCTTTGAATTGTTTGCTAACAAGAGAGATATTGTGTGCGCATTTAGATGATCGGAGACGGTGAACTGAACCAGTGTGAATTTCCAAGCACGATTCCCTACTGTTAGTGTTAGTTCTACTGTTAGTTACCACAGCTTGAGAAGTCGAGCGATTTACCGACGTGTTTTAGGATGATCAGAGCAAGGACCAAGGTACAGAAAACAGGTAAGGGCCGAATTAAATTACTGTATAACATAAATCATGAAAACTTGGTTGAATTACCAGTTTCGATGGTCGTAAGACAGTGAAACTGTGCAAACATAGCCTAGGCCTAAGCACGTTACAACACAGAATTGCCATAGACCTCAGAATCATAGGCCTAGTGTATAATCCCTTTCTAACCGTTTTTATTAAGGCATAACGTTATCCTTACTTATTAGCAAATAAGTGTGTGTATACAAACAGCATCAATGATGATCTTTCGAAGGCAGTCTCAATGCACAATTAAAGTTACTAAATCACGAGCAACTAACAAATAGCCCTTACTAGGCTAGGACTACACTAATTCTGCAAGTACCCAGCACAGTACTAGCCTAGAAAGTGATGATTGAAAATGGAATAAGCTAGGCATGAGATTTTAAATTAATGCTCACATTGAGTTACTGTGCTTGTCGAAGAGCTCAATTTTTAATGGGCCATAGTAAAGTAAGTGTTGGGGGGTATTCTAAAACCTGTGATAACATCACGGCAGTGATGCATTGAATTTACCGTCATGGCTCACTATCATGTCACGTTTTGGAATTGGGTCCTGCTGTACTTTTTCAATGTTGTGTATAAATTCTTAATGTTAGATGCATACTCACGGATCAGTCTAGACTGTAAATTAATCCATGGAACTTTACCTTAAAGTTTGCTGTCACAGGCTCCATCAAACCAATAACTTGACGTCACATCATCAGGGTATAAATCCGCAGCCTAGATGCAAGGATAATATTTTATTTATAAACATAGGTCCCAAAATCCTTTTCTGCACACTGTTAGATTTGCTGTGTCAGCATGCATTCATTTTTAAAAGGCATTCTGAACACACACAATACATTTCTCGGTGTATACTGTGTGGATCAAGGTAATAGACGCAAATTTCGGCATGTTTGGAAAACAAAGGCACAAGCTGATTTTCCATTGCCAGTGTGTAAAAAATGTAAATGCATGCAAGTTTTGAAATCATTGTAAGCCAATGTGTTGTCAAAGTCATCATGGTACCATCACTGATTTTGGTCATCATCACAGATTTTAACCTTGGTCACATACGTCACATCACTGAGTCGTCACAGATTTCAGACAATCTCATTTAAATTTGCCACAATAGCTTAGCCATATTTATGTTTTGCTTTCTACTTCATATTTCAGTCTTTTTGAAAGAAGGGCTAGAAAGGCATGATGGGATGGCAACCTTCGATGAGAATCCAGCAAGGACTTGTCTGGTAAGTTTTATTTTAAAGTTGGCGCAAAATGACAAATTACCTACAGTAGGACTTTGCTTCATTGACCATTTCCATACATGTTATACTTCAAGAAAAGGTGGCAGTGTATACTGTAGCTGAGGGGATGTCTTTTCTTCACTTGATGCTGTTGATAGTATGACTCAGCTTAAGTTTTTCACTGCTGTGATGAATAATTTATTTATGAAGGTAAATGTTCAAACTTTGCCAATGATGCTGCAGGAGTCAGGTTTCGAGCAACAAACAGCTACCAAAGACTCGCTTTGCATTTGAGCTAGTTGGTTTCAATTTGCAGGGTAGATAGCTAGAGAATTGGCTGAAAATTACCACAACAGTCACATGCAACCTTATCAAAAAAAATTTTAGGCTGAAAGGTGCAGTATGTTTCTGGAGGTCATATAACAGACTTCCTAATGTGGGTCAAGGTCAGTTTCAATATGCTCGTTTAACTTGGATTCTCGACCATTCAAATTGCCAAGTCAAAAACGTTATATTTAAATTGTGATCTGTCAGTGATTTTTCTTTATTGCAATTTCTTTAGTTGAGTAAATTGCCAATACAGAAATGATCACTGTATTAAATTTGTGTTCATGATTATATGTTGCAATTTTTGGCTGAATGATGTATTAATGTCCAAGAATGATGTCATGGCAAGGCTCCTGGTATCTCAGTGGTCAATGAGATCTTTTAAACAATAGATAATAATAGTCTTTGTTGAAGATCAAAGGGGTAGGGGGCATCTCTCTCTTTAGACCCCTCCAAGGAAAGTTGTAGGTTCTGGCAGTGAAATTACAGTACTGTAGCACAGGAGTTTGAATGTTACATTATTCACAACTTGATGTGTACAGAAAGTAAACAAAGAGATACAATGAGGTTCAAGCATTTACTTCAGTTTTATTCTATTTTTTTTATTTCTTTCAGAACCCACAGACACAGGACCAAAGCTGACACAGTCCAAACAACACCTGTTGATTTATGCGGGTTTTCATCTGCAATGTCATTTGTCTCCTGCAGTCTGCATCATACATCAAACAGATACAACAACAGTGCGAACTGGAGTATTTGTAGGAAAACTGCAAAAAAAAAAATTCATCAGTGTTTGCAAAAAACTAGTTTGTGTACCCATATTTGCTTGAACTGACTTTTCCAACTGCAAAGACAGGCCTTGATAATGCTGTGATGGGTTAGGTAAATGAAATGAAGACATTCCTGGATGTGATTCTGTGGTAAATTATAAGGGAATTTATCACTGAAATCGCATAGATGCTCTTTGACTTGATGTTTAAAAACTGTAATGTTAATCAGAATTGTAGTGGAAGTGTTTACCAGAGATTTTTATACCCTGTTACACTACTACGTTCAACCCAAGAAGTTTAACCGTTTGTTATTATTTGCTATGGGCCCCTACGGGGTGTGGTGGGGTGGGGTGGGGTCTTGTGATTAAGGTCAAGATGGCCGAGTAAGCAACGTGCCACCAAATACACAACTGAACTTGTCATAGAGATATATGATGGTTTATCTGCATTTGAAACTGTATTATTGTTGTCTATAGATCATTTGGAGAGCGCCCTCTATTTCAATTATCCTCTTATATCTTTGCCCCAGATGACATCTGTTTGAAGAAAAGTATGCAAATCCAATGAAGAGGACTATCTTGATCATCCCATATCTGCAAAACCCAATTTTTGAGTCTACTTTGAACACAGGAGAAATTGTTTTGTTTTGTACACAAAGTATATGGGAATGAGTCGGCCACTTTGTCTCATTAATCATTAATGTGCAACTTTTGAACGTGGGAATCATTCTTTTCACTAAATTTGATCAATTTTCTCCCAATTGGTCACAGTTTTGCGTAGTCCCCTTGATGTTGCCACGGAAGTCAAGATTTAAAGCCTTTTTTGGACTCTGTCCCATGGTCTACAGGCATGAATGGATGTGTTTAGCAAGCTTGGTCCAATGTCTTGATCTGACAGTACAAAAATTCCCAGTTTAGCATGAACCTTGTCACCTCCAGTGGGTGGCATGCATGTGTCTGTGGCTCTTCTTGTGCTATCTGATAAGCTGACACAAAACACAAGAGTAAATCCAAGTTATTTTGCAAAGATACTATATTACAAGAAGGAGAAGAAAAAAAAAAAATAAACACATGTCAGTCTCAAATCACCATATTTCCTTGGCTGAGAAAAAACTGTTGCAAACAAAAATTTTGCTGGTGCAGTACACAATTCAACTAAATAAAAATATTAAAGTTCAACTGAAAAGTTCACAAAATTCAACATTACCTCATGAAATCATCCTTCGTGGGTTTTAGTTGGTTCTGTCATCCCTGGTATCAAGAATTTCACCCAGACGGGCTGGACATACGACTCTCCTTAGTTGACCCACGTCAAATGAAGCCTCAGCGGCTAGTCAATAACAGTACACGATAATCCTTGGCTAGAAGCAGGCCATTGGCAGCCTACAAATAAAACAAACACACCCTTCCAATATTTTCTACAGTATGTAGTTTTTTATACCCCCTTAAAACTGACTCACTAAGAACCCATACTGTACCTATTGCCAAGAATCACCAAATGCTGGATGCATACCATGGGTTAAATATTAGGCAACATAGGCAATATAATTAATTCCTTGGTTTCTGCTAAGTTCACATTTTAATAATTTAATATACTTCTTGAAAGATTTTAAATTGGAGGTCTTTAGACACAGATAACATGGGTAGTAAATTGTACAGGGCTGTATTTTCTTGCCATAGCCCCAGTATTTATAAGTATGAAAATACAAAGAAACAATTTTCCTGATAAACATGTTTTCCATCTTAAATTCCCTACATTATCGGAATATTGCTTATGTTCCTTTAACGCTTGTGATGTAAAAGTAAAGAATAACTCAGTATTCACAATGGCTACACAGAACTCAGTTTGGGCTTTGCGGCGATGAAGCCCTTCCCTCAGCGGTGTCTTGCAGCACCCCTCAGAAACAGGTCGCTTCTCTGTATTACAGTATTATACAAAAGCCAAAATATACGATGCCACACTGCTTGTACATTCAAGAACTCTTAAGGTGACTTGCCATGCCTAACACTCACAATGGCGGATGTGCTGTCTACAGGGCTTACCGCCTCCCCCCACAAAGATGTTACTGTGTCATAAAGAGGCACCATTGTCAACTGTATTTAAATATCATTCCATGGGCTTTTGTCCATACATACCTGAGTAAGCATAGCATGCTGCACTCAGGCTATTGCCTTTCTAAGAATTACCCCGAATCCTACTGTCTGACTTCATACAATGAAAAGAATTTTGTTTTCTAACTCTCACTTTTGACAACCCTCACATGGACTAAAGCTGTGTTTACTTAACACGCCTAATGCGGAACACGGAAAGAATTCTTTTTTGTTTTTCCAATGACCTGTTTAATGGGCACGCAGAACGCAAATCGTGGTTTGTGAAACCATCACACATGGATTGCGGATGGTGTATCGAATTCTCCATGTCGAATTCTTTACGCCTTCCGCGCGTTTATTGGTGACCACGTGGACACGGTGTATAGCCCTCAGCAGGATTTCTCCATATTCCCTGGACTTCTCACACTACGTTGTACCATACACTGATAAAACGGGAACTTTGGCAGGTTTTTTGAAGTTTCATTATGCTTACTTCTCACCATAATGGTAAAATGACTGAAACTTACAGTAAGTGCTATGAACCAATTAACTTCCAGTCAATAAGTAGTATGTCAATTAGTTTCATATCTTTATCCACTGGGCTATAGTCATCCATGAAAAACTGCTAAATGACCCAAAGCAGTTTGGGGTAACATTGGCAGGCATGTAACTTATCAGTAGAACGTCATTTTCTGGAACTGAACTGTTTAGCTGGTTTTACTATAATGGAATGCAGAACGATCCGGGTGGGGTGTTTATTGGGTACGCGAATCCTTTCTGAGTTCCGCGTTCCGCAATACGCATGTCAAGTAAATGCAGCTTAATGCATACAATTTTAATTACCATCTGCCTTTAGTTTATAGTTAGTTAGATAAGTGCTAGTAGGCAGTGTGCTAGTAGGCAGTGTTGTAGTTGACACCAGCATATCCAAGTCTGAAACCAGGGGGTGTTGAGACCAAGACCAGGGGGTAAAATTTGAGACCGAGACTCACAAGGTCTGAGACCGAGACCAAATGTATATTTTGTATAGGAGAATAAACTGACCAAAATTTTGGATACCTTTTACCTACTGTACCCTTAGTAACTTTATGCTCTGAAATGACATGTAGCACCCAAAAGTGCTTCATCGTTGATTTTGTGAGTTTCATCATATGCATGACTGTCCGCAACAGGAGGCCAGGGCTGTGATCCCCAATTGGCCAAGACCTTGTTTGCTGAATCAGCAGACTTCAGTGCCTCAGTGGGGCAGAAATTATGCCCTAGTTGGGGATCTGGAAAAGTGCAAAAGGCCTTGAGAAAAAAGTCCCTTATGGTTATGGTCATACGCCAAACCAGGGAGCTTCCAGTTGCCTGACCAAACATAGAATAAATAACTTTTTTAAACACTAATCCAAGTTTTTTTTCTAATGTGGCCATCATTGCTGTACAGAACTTTTTCTCACAGAGGGCGCAGATTTTTCCCGGACTCCAGGTGCCCAACCAGAGCATACTCTCTGCCCCACTGAGGTCCACCAATTTGGGAAGGTACCGGAATGGTCATTTGTTGGGTGGCAGCCCCCTACCCGGCCCTAGTCCAGTACAGCACAGGTGGCCCTGCTCATCAAATCAGAGCCAGTAAGTGCTACATGTGCTAACTCACAGAATAAAGATAAAGGGCCTGTCCTCTCACCCCAAACTACAATTATTGTAGTAGTCCACAGAAACTACCTCGTATTTGGTCTAACGGTAAGACCATTTGCCTCTCATGCTGGAGGCTCGGCTTCAATTCCCAGGTGGAGTCATACTAAAGACTCTACAATGTAACCTACTGTTGTTGTGTGTGATGCTCCGCATAAGCAATGGATTAGAGAAAACAAGCCAGTGAGCCACAACTGGCAAAAAGGCTGTGGCCGGCTCAACTTGAACCAATAGGTTTGAAACTAGGCCATAAAACTCCATCTAACTAACCAATCACAGAAATTTCCTATTGGGTCAGTTCTTTGATTGTTAGCTAGTCCAAACAATGCAGAATATTAAAGCTTATGTTACACAGCATGAACTGTACTGTGAAAGTTTTGATTTATACACATTGCTCTTTTAAAGTCATCCTGAAGCAATGAACTGAGATTGCCACTGGAAGAGGATGAATTTTAGACAATTGTGGGAGAGGCTTAAGTAAGAAGTTTAGGAGAATTGGTGAGAGATTTGGGTCTTCAAGCCCTTTTAGATGAAGTGTGATGACTCATTACATGAATACTTTTTTCCTCAATGACTAGCCTATTTTTCAAAGCAGTTGGTGTTTTTGAAAAGTAAACTCAGTCTATGAGTTTATAAAGGTAAGGTGAGGTTCAGTGGCATATGCAGGATTTCTCTGAGGGGGGGGGGGGGTACTACTTTACCTGAAAGAAATGAAACATCATTAATTGTAGAAACATATGTTCAAGAAACTGTATAACAGCCATATGCAGTTTAACAAGAACAGTCCCTGTGCTGATTGAAATATTGCGTCGGGAATGATTTTCTTGACATCATAAGTCATCACTGTGCATACAGTAGGTTGCAATTGACAATCCCTCTTTTTAACACATACAGTACTTACTGTACATACTGCAATGTTTATATTACTATTAGTTCCTTGTGGCAGCATGAAATTCAAACTTTTGGAGGCTTTTACTATTACCGTACATTAGGGACAGACATAGCTGAGATTTAGCAGATTGTCATGTTACATGTAGACTAAGGGATCACATGGCAACTTTATTGTGGTCACTCTCTTATAAATCATAACCTGCAAGTTGTATCATGAAATAAGTACATGATACATATTTCATGTTGGCAGACACCTAAAGTCCCAAAAGCATAAGGCTTTTAAAGCAAGGCAAATTGTCTTGTGAGAGCAGTGAAACATATTCTGTTGTGGTCACTGAACTATAGCTTGTAACCTCAGGGTAATACAGAGAGTCTGCCCATGGGCTTCTTTCCCCCCACCCTCCATCCCAAATAACAAATTCCTTGCTATGCCCCTGCCAGCACTTTGTCTGATGTGGAATCGTAACTCTTTTCTGGGAGTAAATAATTTGACCTGAAAAAGTTGAACACCTTCCCCCCCAACTTTTTTTCTCTGGTGGCACACGTACTGTAGGGATTAACCCACACCTACTGTAAGGTTTCACTGTCATCCATTTACTCAGGTTTATGCTACTGCACCAATGGTGCTCTAGTTTATTCAGGGGCCATTTACACTACAAAATACTGTTTTAAATGATGGTATGGGTGACTGTGCAATTACAACATCCAAGTTGCTCTTCAAATACAGTTTGTCAAACAGGTGGCAAAAACTACATCTGGCTATTAACTTTTCCTTTTTCTCAGATCGTGTTGGAGGCCGCACACTTACCGTTGAATTACAGGGTTCACATGGCCCAGACTTTTGGGACTTGGGTGGCCAATGGGTTTGCAGGTTAGTTAACACCTCCTTTTCACAACATGATGTGCATACTGTATTTCTTATTTCTTGCATCTGTAGAAAGAATATTTGTGGTAGTGCACTTGGGCGATGTGTGTGTGTGTCCGTGAGGCTTTTGTTTGTATAAAACATGGTATCTCAAGAAAGGTACAGTACAGAAAGTGTGACAAATCTCAGATGTACTGTGGGGGTTGGCCATATTGAAAACATTAGATGATCTCTATTGCTTTGGTGGAGGCCAAAGGTCTCATTTTGAGTGATGGGGTAAAAAGGTTAAAACCTTGAAAACACCATATCCCAAAAAGGGCAAGTGTTTGGGATCTCAATCTCATACTTACAGTGTAGCATGTAGATTCCCCATTTTGAGTTGAACATTGGGTGAAAACTTATTGAGACAATCTGTTTACTATCTAAGTGTTGTGACACCATGATTTGAACTGATTATTTATGGCTGAAAAATGTTCGTAATTTTAATAGTGAATTCCTATTTAAGGTGGGGTAAATGAAGACTGAGCTGGAAAAGGGGTCTAAGTTGAATATATATTCCTTGCCATGGGCAGGCAAGGAAACTATCCGATGGTTATGTCATGTGTGTGTGTATGTATGTGTGTGTGTGAGCTCGTAAACCATACCTTGCCGGGTACAGGCCACTCACGAGAGCTGAAGCCTCCCACGTCTTTCCTCCCTTGCTCACGCGGAGCTCATAACTTGCGTAGCTACCCCAAAATTTGGACACTGCAATGAGCTCTGTCACATGATATGCAAGAGCCCGCCCTAGCTCGCAGCATTCACGTGCCGCATGACATAAATGGCTAAAGGGGAATTCCCACCATTTCCCTACGGGAAACAGTGCTGTGTACCCCGTAAGGCATTGAAAACGGGTATGTCCTGTGTGATATCTTAAGGTAGGAATGTCTGTCACTTTTCATATTTGGTATATAGATTTTTCATGTTGAGAGGAAGAACCCTATTGTTTTTGGTAGAGGTCAAAGGCCATTTGAGGTCACCAGCGGTTAAATCGCGACAACTTCGAAAATAGCTTGTAAACACGATATCTTCAGATGGGAGTGACCGACACTTTTCATACGTGGTATATAGATTTGTCATGTTGAGAGGAAGAACCCTACTGTTTTTGGTATAGGTCAAAGGTCATTTGAGCTAACCAGCGTTAAAATTGTGAAAACGCTGAAAATGGCTTGTAAACACAGTATCTTCAGATAGGATTGCCCGACAATTTTCATACTTGGGGTATAGATTTTTCATGTTGAGAGGAAGAACCCTATTGTTTTTGGCAGAGATCAAAGGTCATTTGCGGTCACCAGCAGTAAAATTGCGAAAATGCCAAAAACAGCTTTTAAACATGATATCTGCAGACAGGAGTGACTGATATTCTATTTGGTACATAGATTTGTCATGTTGAGAGAAAGAAGCCAATTGCTTTTTGTAGAGGCCAAAGGTCATTTGAGGTCATCGGCAGTAAAATTGCAAAAATATCAAAAATGGCTTGTAAACATGATATCTTCAGATAGGAGTGACCAACACTTCATATTTGGTATATAGATTTCTCAAGTTGAGAGGAAGAAGCCTATTGTTTTTGGTAGAGGTCAAAGGTTATTTGAGGTCAGCAGCAGTAAAATTGCAAAAACTTCGAAAATGGCTTGTAAACATGATATCTTCAGAAAGGAGTGGCCAACACTCCTCATACATGGTATATAGGTATGTCATGTTGAGAGAAAGAATCCTATTGTTTTTGGTAGAGGCCAAAGGTCATTTGAGGTCACCAGCAGTAAAATTTGCGAAAATATAAAAACTGGCTTGTAAACATGATATCTTTAGATAGGAGTGATTAACACTTCTCATATATGGTATATAGGTTTGTCATGTTGAGAGGAAGAATCCTGTTGTTTTTGGTAGAACCCAAAGGTCATTTGAGGTCACCAACAGTAAAATTGCGAAAATATTAAAAATGGCTTGTAAACATGATATCTTTAGATAGGAGTGACCAACACTTCTCATACATGGTATATATGTTTGTCATGTTGAGAGAAAGAAGCCTATTGTTTTTTGGTAGAGGTCAAAGGTCATTTGAGGTCACCAGCGGTAAAATTGTGAAAATTCTGTGCCTACAATGTGAAGAAAAATCTACCAAACACTCTCAATTTGAAAGCAGGTAAGGTATTTGATTGCAAGGAATCACTAAGCCTTTTGGCTTCCTTGCGTCAGCAAAAGGAATCTATGGGATTTTGATGTTGTGTGTGTGTAGGTGTTTTTACATGTGTGTATTTGATGCTTTGCTTGTAAACATGATATCTCAAGAAGGGTAAGTGTGACTGATCTCATATTTGGTGTGTGGTTGGCCATATTGAATAGATGATCCCTATCGTATTTGGTGGAGGTTAAAGGTCAGTTGGGTTCATGAGAGGTCAAAATGTCAAAACATTGTAAACACGATATCTCAAGAACGGTACATGTGACTGTTCTCATATTTAGTTTGTAAGTTTGTCATATTAAGTAGATGATCCCTATCAATTTTTGTGGAGGTCAAAGGTCATTTAGGGTCACAAGAGATCAAATGGTAAATTCCTTAGAAATTGCTTGTAAACATGGTATCTCAAGAAAGGTAAGTGTGACTAATCTCATAATTTCATGTGTGGTTGGCTGTATTGAGTAGATGATCCCTATGGTGTTTGGTGGAGGTCAAAGTTCATTTAGGTTCATGAGAGGTCAAAATGTCAAAACCTTTTAAACAAGATATTTCAAGTGACTTTACTTATTTTGGGGTGTGTAGGTTGGTTGTATTAATTAGATGTTCTGTATTGATTTTCATGGATGTTTAAAGTCATTTGGGGTCATGAGAGATCAAGACATCAAAACCTAGTAATCAGCCATCGGACAACAGGCGAATTAATGAGCTGAAAACCAAGTTCTCTTGTAGCCCCGCCCCCAAAAATTGAAGCAACTGATGACATTTCGTGGAACTAATACTGGATGTATCCTTAGGTTTACGCTGATGAATTATGCAATAGAAGGCGTAGCAAAGTACCAAAACATGGTTATTCGAATTTCGAAAGTCTTATTTTCCTAGAAAGACTTTGAACATTTTTCGATTGATCGTAGTAAGTGAAAAATCAGGTAACGAAATAGGGTAGCCTTTTTCAAGGCTTAAAAAGTTGTTGCATATTTGCCGTGAACTTGACTTCGTTAAAGAATAAAAACAGATAAATTTGGTAAAATCGGTTAGAAAAGAGTCTTAGCTTCCTATTGGTATCAATTTTGCGATTGGAAATGATCATGCAATGGTGTAAAGGTGCCTAGAAAATTCACTTGAAATTCGATAGTTTTGCGTGTACATTTGCACAGGTTTGTATGGGACGTTAGTGGTGATCCAGCAACGCACGTTGTAAGTATGCAATTTTATACATGCCAACCAATACAACACTGATTGAGTCATAACAATACATGATGTCAAGTTCATCTGAGCTAGCTAGCTACAGGCCCTCACTATACTACTAGTTTTGGGAATCCTTAAAACAGTTGTTCCAATGGTTTGTAAGGTGAATGGTCGTTCAGGCTTTCTAGTGTCTTTAACAACGCGCCTATTTACACAGGAATTAATTGTCCAGGCTAAGTGCATGCAGTGCTATGTGTCACTGTGTGTTTGTTTGGTACAGTGCATTGCTAAATCTCTACACTTTTCAGTATCCTGAGGATAAACAGAGGACTGGATTAGTACCATTTTTCAGTTCATGTGCTGCTAGAATATTACTTGTTAGTCTTGTTTTATGCGATAAATTAAGGTGAGTCTTCCAGACATTTTGGTGATTTTCTCAAGTCATGATTTCTACCAATAAGTTGCATATGAAACTTGAAGATCTAACCTAAAGGTCATGTAATTGTTGGGTTTCTTACTATGATATAATGACTCACAATAATATTTTGTAGAAATCAGAACTTTATCCGTGGGCAAATGAGAGAGTTACAACTAAAATAGTGTGTGCTTGAATTGCATATTTTTGCTTGTCATTCTGGACTGAGCATTGCACATTGCAACAGTCAGTCTAATGTATTAAGTGGTATGTGGATATATTTGTGGGAAAGTGTTGCACACCCTTAGCTAGTTGCTGCCCAGTTCAGTCCTGTATAGGCCTAGAATTTTGAAGGGAGCAGCTAGCAGCAATTAACATAACATAACAGGTTGAAGGGCAAAGGAGGGCCAAGGTCCCATAAGATGCCATGAAGTCCAAACCCTATCAAAAGTCAAACCACCAAACCTAAACAAACAGCCCCAAACAATCAGATTCTACCAGTCATGGAAGAACTTAATTGTCAATGTTAACCTTAAAACAGTGACTGTACTGGCAAGGAGTTAACTACCCTGCTGGTACTTAATTATGAGTAGAATAATTGCAGTAGCAAGATTGCATGTTATACTGAGAAATAGGGGGTAGCTATATCCCTGCCTCAGTCAGTGAAATATAGTTTCCTCAGCAAGTCCTAAGACAAAACTCCTAAGGCAAAGACAACTTTTTCATTGGGCATATTCAAGAAATAAAGTGCATCATTTGCTTCCATTGATATGTTCCTCCAGGTTTATTTACTGAGATGTTAATTTCAATATAAGATTCCAGTGTCAATTTGAAATATCCTTCCCAAATGCTTATGCATGAAGTGATCTTGCATTGAACAGGAAATCTAAGAGCGTCTAGTATTGCCCTTTTCCACAGGAAGCACCCTACCACCACACTTAATACCCCCTCCCAAAACAAAAAGGATGAAACATGCTAACTGGCCTGAGAGTTCTACCTATCAGGGCCTAATTACTCTCTACTGAGTAAGATCAGTCAATGACACAGTTCTGCCAGCTGCTTACTAGAAATCATGCAGATATTGGCTGTTAGTTCATTATTTTGAACAAAGTCTGCAGTCCATGGAACCTGTACTAGCATGTTTACATTTATGATGTACCCCTTGATTGAAATAAAATCAGTACGTGCAGTACAATGGAGAACAGTGGGGAGGTTCTTGTTCACGAAGCCACTGGTCAACGAATCGCCCTGTATTTGCCATAAACTTGACTTCGTTAAAGAATGGTTAAAAAAGCAGTTTATTTAAAATTGTAGATTAAGAAATTTTTCATCGAATATGCAAGTTTTTAAAATTGGAAATAGCGCGATTAAATAACAAAAATCGAATTTTCTGAACAGTTCAGATGCAGCTACGTAACTTTTCCAAAATTTGGCCAAAATGCACTTTGCAATGCTTGAAGTTACCTGTAATTGGCAAAATTTGATTTTCGCATTTCTTATTAGTAAAATTCAACCATTGGTTTACTTTAAAACAACCTAATAACTGATATATAAGCCCTCGAAAATGGCAAGTTTTATCTAATTACGTATTAATGAGCTATGACGTCATGAAACGTCATGCATACTCCCACAAGAAAAGAAAGGCTTTTTCGTACCGTTGTCTACTGGCTGGTAATCACGGGTGGGTTGGCCGTATTGAGATGGTGATCCCAGATGATTTTCGTGAAGGTCGAAGGTCATTTGGGGCCAGCAGTGTCAAAGTCAGACAAACTTGCATTCATAGTATTACAAGAACAGTAACTTGTAGGGTCCTCATACTTGACATGTAGATGATGCATGGTGAACAAATGACCCCTACAGTTTTTGGTGGACATCCAATGTCACTTTGGTTCACAAGCAGTCAAAGTCTCAATATCAAATTTACACAAATTTCCCATGGTTGGAGTTTTGGATACTGCAAAATTTTACACATGTGGATGTGATACCATGAGCAGAACCCCAGTTCTTGTAGGAAACATTGATGCCTTGCACATATACTTTATACTTTGTGGGTACATTACAGAGCACTGTCACTTTGAAAAACATTACAGAGCACTGTCAATCTGAAAAAAAAGATAGGCTTAAATTGCAGTGGCAAGGAATCACTAAGCCTTTTGGCATTCTGGTTTGAAGGACGTTTTAATTTTTCGGCTTTCAATAAGCCAGGTCCATATGTATTTCTTCCAAAATGCTGAAGAATGGTCTTTTACTCATAAATCAGCCCCTGTTTTGATTTGAAATGCACCAGTAATAGAATGATCTGACTGACATCATGGATGCATTCTAGCAGTTTCCTCATGATATTTAGAGTATGTAGGCAACAGTGCTATACACTGCATTGCCATCCACACCATATATTAATCATCCACAGAAACAAAACATCGCAGCATAATTGGTGTTAAGATGCCATATAGCGTGGCATCCCTAGATATAAACACAGGCTAGAATCCCACTTGAAATGACTCTACAGACTGTCTTTCGATTTCCCAAATACATTCGGTTCTTAGAGCGGCTCATTGAGTTGGTTCATGAACTTCAACAAATTTTTCCAAACCCACAGTATTGAGTTTCCTTCACATACCAATGACAAATGGTCAATCTAAGAGAATCCCTACACGAGTACACCCCACACACAAATTACTGTTTTATGCATGAGTGATTAATGGTTCAAGTTGGTTTTCAAAAATTTGTGACCAGACACTTTTTCAAATTGTGTACAAAACCGTTACAAGTCAGGACACAAGAAAATTCAAAATTTTAGCATTTTCTGTGACTTTTGGACTTGAAACTTGACTTGTTATGCCAACTAAAAGCATTGTTATGTGATAGTGACCGATTGAGACTCTCAAGTGATCGATATCAACTCAGTGAGCCTCTTTAAGTTAGTCAGGTCCTCTCCAGAACTTTTTTTCAGAAAAGGCGTCAGTGTTGCCGACATACTTCACACCTTTAAAAATGTGAACTGGAGAAATGTTGAACTCGGGAGGCCTTTATCCTTTGCAGACTGCAATTAAACTTAAAAATCATTCACTGGCTCAACTGCGGAAACAACACAGTATAAACAGATATTTTCTCGTTACCCAGTTTTCAACATACTGAGGAGTTGCTTCTAGTGCTAAGCGATAATATTTAGTGTTAATATTTTTTGTGGGATCTTGTACCATAAGTAAACTGTGGTGGCATTAGTGTACTACAGTGTCATTCAAGTATTGTTCTAAGATAATCCAGAGTCAAGTTACTCATCAGAATTCCACGTTAAGTCCGTTGCTAAGGGGCCAATTACAGCCCAAAAGGTGTAGACTGTTAACCACATCATACTCTTTCGAATTGATGGCAGGAGGTTCTTACTCTTTGACTTCCAATATTTTCAGCCTCAATAAAAGGCATGGCTGCCGCAGAGTAGCTTTAAACGATTACGACGGAGGACCCATTATATTTTGAGGATTATATTGGAGGGTTCGTACACCCGTTGCTGGGACAGTCTTATGTTCACAAATTACCCGGCAATGGGTGGGTGATGCCGAAAGGGCCGTGGCATTCCTGTGGCGGCTATGCGGCAATTTTGCAATGATCAGTTAGCGCACAACATTGAAAGGGGTGAAGGGGTTCCAGATTGAGTTTGAGGAATTATGTCACTGTTACAGTGATTTTTTTCTGTTTGTTTTGTCAGGGATTGTAGGTCTAACATAAAGAAGAAACTTGTAGATTGATGAAAAAAACCTGTTCACTACCTTCAAAATCAAACACTTTTCATGAACCTCCTTTAGATGATGAGAGGAATATGCATGTGCCTTGCCATTATTATTGCTCTGAAACATGCAATGCTAATACAACACTTGAGCCTACGTTATGAGTTGTGTACTCCCTTGTTTAATGCATTGATCAGTGCCAGTAAAAATTACAAACCTAGAAGTCCAAAAAGGAAATTGTAAAATATGTTTAAATATCTTGCAAGTTGAATGTTATTGCAAAAGAATTGTAATGAGAATTTTATGCACATTAGTTCTAATATTTTTAAAATTAGTCCTACACAGAAGATACTGTACTTTGCTCATGTGGTATGATATTTTTGTGTTGGAATTATGCCACTTCCCCACTCTTTTACATACCTTTTGTTGCTACCCTGTAATTGCTTAAGGTCAAACTTTACATAAATTTACTAGACTGTCAGTGTCAGAGAAATCTTTATTGTATTTGCATGATATATGAGAAGGCCATTTTGTTATCATTGTACAGATCACAGCACCATGTACTCTGGCTAATGGCCCAACTTGGCATCCATACTAAGCCACAATGGACAACAGGGAAAAAGTTAATGCAGCTAGGAGATGACAGAATAAGGAGCTACTCATCAAATATACCTTCTCTCCCTCTACTTTCTCTTTTGGAGCTTCATTTATTGATGACAAAGGTATGTCAAATGTTATGCATGTGGTTGCTGTGGCAAATGACTGGGACCAGTTTTGACAAAGGGTCTCAGAATTGGACGGAGTGGGGCCCTTATGTTTTTTCAAAATATTCATTTTGATGAGATTTTGATTCAGAGGGAAGGGGAGGGAAGGAAGAGGATTGTGATAGTTCAAACATAATGAACTATTTACAATAGGCTCTTTTCCAACAGGTGCCAAATATTTCTGTACGTGGTCTAAAAATTTCAATGCAAAATTGTTTAAAAAGTGAGGGAATTGCGCAGTTCTACTCCTTAGTTGGAATCAGTGGCAGACCCAACTTTTGATTCCTTGCCCAAAGGCAGGCAAGAAATCTGTGTGATAGTAATGGTGTGTGTGTGTGTCTATGTTATGTTTGTATGTGGTGCTTTGAACTTAAGAATGGTAACTCAGAGAGATCTCATACTTGGTGTGTAGGTTGGCCATATTGAGTAGATCATCTCTATTGTTTTTGGTGAAGGTGGAAGGTCATTTGGGGTCATGAGAGGTCAAAAGGGCACAAACCATGTAAACAATATCTCAAGATAAGTAGCTCCAAGGGAGTGCGTACTTCTCATGTGAATTACCCATATTGAGTAGATGATCCCTATGGCTTTAAGTGGAGGTCAAAGGTCATTTGGGGTCACCAGAGGTGAAATGGTAAGGTACATGTAAATTGCTTAATACAAAAGCTTTATTCCAAGAATGTTTAGGCTGTACAGTAGTTAGGTAGTTAGATGGAGTTTTATGGCCCAGTCTCCAACCAATGGTTCAAGTCAAGCAGGCCACAGCCTTTTCTCTAGTTGTGCTCACTGGCTTGTTAAGTCTATGTAGGGCTTCATACCTTTACATGGGGTGTGTGAGTGTTTGGGTGGAGATTAAAGGTCACTTTAGGTCACTAGAGGTCAAATTGTGAGTTTGGTTAAACAGCATTAACTCATAAACTAAACTGTTTGATAAGTTTTCACCTCTCTTTTGATAACATGGAAACCTGTGGTCATTTGTGTTTATTTTGTACAATTTGCGGTCAAGAAAGATGGAACATATAGCATTTACAGTAACTAACCATTGTGAATTATTGGCAAGTACTGTAGTTGTTTAGTATAAAGTTGTTAGAATATTAGCCTTGTATCTTATGACTCCTACATGACTTTTAGAATTTTTGCCTTGACATGTGATGTACAGTATTAGTGGCTACTTGTAAGTAGGTCAACTCAGCTTCGTACAAAGTTCCCCTAACACTAACTTACAGTAAATAGCTTCATTCCAAGTTGTCTCCGCACTAATTTAAGCCCGTATTAGGTCTCCCTATACCACACAACTAAACTAGCAGTGCTCGATTTTCGTGGTTGTCCGATTGTCTGGGACAACTAAAGTTATATAGGGACAACTAAAGTTATATACGGACAACCAAAAGTTGAAAGTTGGTTGTCCGATGGACAACCAGTTTTCTATAACAATGAATTTTATTCAAGCAGCCTGCATTTTTATATGATGGAAGAAGAATACACTGCTGACTGAACAACTCTGTCAACTTTTTCCATCATACAATTGCTGACTTTAAGTGATTTTGTCTTACAAAAATCATACATGTTTATTCTTTGAGAGTGATTATTGGTATACACAATTACTGTTTTGTTCTGTAATTGTGTGCAAAATGTTTCGGACAACCAAATTTTGTTTAGGACAACTGAAAATACTGAACTGGTTGTCCTAAGGACAACCACAATTTTTTCTGAAAATCGAGGCCTGACTAGCCAATAAAGTGACTGACCGACAGACTGACCGACCACTTCTTGGTCAAAGGTCATTTGGGGTCACCAGGGTTCAAAGTCTGATATACTTTTTATCATGATATTCCAAGATAGGGAACTTCAACAGATTTCATGTTTGGTATGTGGATGTGTTATGTTCAAAACATGGTCCCTCTCTTTTTGGTGGAGGTGCAAGGTCATCTGGGTCACCCAGGGTCAAAGTCTGAAAAACTTGTTAGCATATTGCAAGGTAGAAAGCCTGGACAGATTTTATATTTGGGTTATGCAAATACCTCAAGATTAAGATAGATTCCATATTAGGTATGTGGATGAATTATGGTCGGATGACGGCCCTTTTTATCTGTTGCGCCTGCCTGCCTGTCTGTCTGCTTTTTGGAGGTCATTGTCATTTGGGGTAACTGGAGGTTATAATGTGTTGCAGTAGTTAGTTACATGGATTTTTACAACCTATTGGTTCAAGTCAAGCTGGCTTTTTTCCCAGTTGTGGCTCACTGGCTTGTTTTCTCTACTTTATTGCTTATGTGGTTATAATGTGAAAATCCTCTTAGCACATCCCAAGGTGTAAAACTCAAATGTGAGGTATGTTGATGCACATTATGATGAGAAGATGGTCCCTAATTTGGTCCCTAATTTAGTTGGTGGAGGTTAAACGTCACGTGGGGGTGATCTTGGATAACAAAATTATTTTTTGTACATGCTTGTGTAACATTCAACATTTGAGCAGGAAGATATGGTTCATGATGGCATTATTTGAAATAGTACATTTGCATGTTTAAAACCTGGGGCTAAGTGTCATTAAGAAGCAAGACTTGTCCCAAGTCCTGACATTTTTCTTCCATCCACTCATTTTATAGCCTGCGGAGCAGACTCTGTAGTAGCCGAAAGATGTGGCTCTCTCAAAATCATAATACACCTCTCTAAACAGTATAGTATACAGAGTCTGCAAACCTTTGTCCAGTTTTCATTTACAGGAATCCCGCATTTTGAGGGACGAATTAGTAAACATGAGATGGTCACGAGGTGCACGAAACAAGTTTGAATAGTGTATTTTCGTACATATAACTGATGCAACGAACGGCCAACAACCTGATTAGCATTTGTAGGTGGAAAAAGTGTATCAGGCCATACGTTTGATGCATGAATATTACCTATTACGCGAGATATAACTTAGTACTTTAATTTTTGTCGTGACGTCATATTTGGTGGTCGTAAATGAGATTCGCTAGAAAGTTGGCAGGCTATTGTATGTACCGAAGGTATGCTATGTAACTAATAGTTGGAAACGTGCAGCTGTTCAACAGTGAAGCCATTGAAAGACTGATAGTATTATTGGTTTGATGATAAGAGAAACCTATACAATCATGATGGCATGTGTATGTATGTGTGTATATGTGTGTGTGGGTGTGTGTGTGTGGGTGGGTGAGGGGGGGGTGTGTGTGTGTGTGTGTGCATGTGCATTTGTGACACTTTGCTTGTTAGCATGATATCTCAAGGTAGGAATGTCTGACAGTTTTCAAACTTGAGACATGGATGCGCCATATTGAGAGGAAGAACGCCATTGTTTTTGGCGGAGGTCAAAGGTCATCTGGGGTCACCAGGGGTCAATTTCTGAAAACTCTGTTAGCATGATATCTCAAGATAGGGAACATGGATAGATTTCATATTTGGTATGAGGATGTGTTATGGTCAGAAGATGGTCCCTATGGTTTTTGGTGGAGGTCAAAGGTCATGTGGGGTCACCTGGGGTCAAAGTCTGAAAATCTTGTTAATGCGATATCTCAAGGTAGAAAACTTGGATAGATTTCATATAGTATGTGGATGTGTTATGAGCAGGAAGTGGTTGCTTTTGTTTGTGGCAGAGGTCAAAGGTCATCTGGGGTCACCAGGGGTCAAAGTCTGAAAGTCTGGTCAACACAATATCTCAAGGGGGAAAACTTGGATAGATTTCTTATTTGATTTGGTGATGCATTATAGTCAGAGGATGGTCCCTAGTGGTTTTGGTGAAGGTCAAAGGTCATCTGTGGTCACCTGGGGTCAAAGTCTGAAAATCTTATTAGCACAATATTTCAAGATAGGGAACTTGGATAGATTTCATATTTGGTATGTAGATGTGTTATGGTCAGAAGATTGTTCATGTTATTTTCGGTGGAGGTCAAAGGTCATCTGGGGTCACCGGGGGTCAAAGTTTGAAAATCTTGTCAACACAATATCTCAAGGGAGGAAACTTGGAAAGATTTCATATTTGGTTTGGGGATGCATTATAGTTAGAGGATGGTCCCTTTTGGTTTCAGTGAAGGTGAAAGGTCATCTGGGGTCACCAGGGTTTAAAGTCTGAAAATCTTGTTAGCACGATATTTCAAGGCAGGGAACTTGGATAGATTTCATATTTGATATGTGGATTTGTTATTGTCAGAAGATGATTCATATTGTTTTTGGTGGAGGTCAAAGGTCATCTGGGGTCACTGGGAGTCAAAGTCTGAAAATCTTGTTAACACAATATCTCAAGGGAGCGCTAGGAAACTTGAATAGATTTTATATTTGGTTTATGGGTGCATTATAGTCAGAGGATGGTCCCTATTGGTTTTGGTAAAGGTCAAAGGTCATGTGGAGTCACTGGGGGTTTAACAATATCTCAAGGTATGGAACTTGGATAGATTTCATATTTGGAATGTGAATGGGTTAAAGTTGGGGACTGTCTCCAATTCTTCCTGGGGTTTGCTGAAGGGCAAAACTCCAAGCCATTGTTCAGCTTGTGCACTCTTCAGTGAACACAGCCCAGTCCACACACAGCTTAATGAGCCAGCAGGAGAGCTGTGAGTTTTCACTAACAAAAGCTTTCCTTAGTAACTGCTTTGAGTGGCAGACTGGTATGAAAAGAAGTAGCTCTCTATGCATCATTGAATTCAGAGAAAGAGCTACACTGACTGAAACTGCATCCCATATAAGGCACATTTAATCAATAATCCATTGAAGGTTTTCTGAGCAGCTCCTTTTGTTACCATAACAAAAGGACATGACAACCATTGCTGAAAGATGAGCCTTTACTGTCCACAGAGTCACTGAAGTGTAGTCTTAAGCCACTCCCCTTTTGCATATGCTGTGGCTGTGAAGAGGAGAGCCAGCCACACACTTGCTACACTCTCTGAATAGACCCATTGTTGTGCTCGCCCGCCAGTTCCCATCAGTAAGATAAGTCTACAACTCCTTAGGAGATGGTCCCTACAGAGATCCCAGGTATCTTGATTTAGGTGGACTAATTACCATCTCCACCCTCGATTCCGCAATTACGAATATCCTCCAAAAATTTCTCTTTTCACACGGATCTTTGTTGAAATCTCAAAGTGTCTAGCTCCCTAAACTAAAAAGTTAAGGCCAAAATTGTATGGTTCGATTGAGCAAGTGGGCTAGTACTTTCTGCTTAAGCTTAACGTAGGCCTAACTTAGGCCTAGCTGCCGCTACATCTTTCACAAAGCAGGATCGAGTAATGAAGAGGATCAACAAAAATCCACTTGGCCAAGAACATCAAAAATATTTAAAAGGCTTTGGTAAAAAACCTGTATACAACAATCTGCAGTACTTTTGTGAGCTTTAGGTGTAAAGTTTTTCCCTGCGATGTAATTTTTTTCATCATGTCTAATGTCTTGGCACTTTTGCCATTGCCTAATGTATAGCATATATGTACATTTTGAACCTATTCCACACATGTATGTTTCTGTGTAATATCCTTAGGCTAGCCTACTGGGTAACTTAGCTTTTGTTCAAGTTGAACATGATATAAAGCATGCAGAAGCATATTTTGGTAGCAGGGTGGTATCTGCAGTGGGTGAAAACTTACAAAACTCTCCCATACAGTGTTAGGAGAAGCTGTTCAAAAGTTCTCGCATATATATTAGAGTTACGAAGTGTCATTGCAAAATAATGTCTCGACTCTGCAGTATTTATAGGGTTGGTTCAAACCTCTGCACTGAAATCTAACCCTCATCAAAGTCTTAAAAGTATTATTAAGCCTTTCAGCTGGAAAGGATGGGGAGAGGGTCCTTAATTTAGAGTGTTGTGAACTCTCAAGACTTTTTGCAGGTAATTATACAAAACCATCAAAACCATTATTATCTCATTTCTTAACTGTACCATGGTTTTTAGGGTTGCCCTAGCATGAGAGGGGTCCACTTTTAAAGAAGGTTTTCATGATACCTATTTTTCATTTCTTGAAGTCAGCTCAAAGCCTTTTGAAATTGCTATATGTAGAGGTTAAAGGTTTTGTAGGGTCACTGGTGATCAAGTGATCAAAATGTGAATGACAACCTTGTTTAATAGGTGTCAACACATCTTAAATTGAGAGACTTAAGTAGATTTCATATGTGGTTTGTGAATGCTTATGGTAAGAAGATGATCCCTATTTTTGGTGGCAGGGACAAAGGTCATGTGGGATAACAAAATTATTTTTTGAACATGTTAGTTTAACATTTGAATGAGAAGATAATGGTACATGATGGGATTATTTGAACATGTATCATTCTGGTTTATAGTAGCAAAAGTAAGATTTTTGGTATTTGAATGTAGTAGTTGAAATGCAAACACAGCAGGCTACTCACTTTATTTCTGCTCCTCCCTTTACAGTGATTCCATTGCAGATTACTTCTCACTGCTCCTTGCTGCAGCCTCCATGAGCTAGCACTATAACACCTGTGTACAACAGTTTTTGCAGACTTGAACCACCCAGACACACAAGTAGGGGCTATGTCAATGTTCCCAAGTTTGCTCTTTCAGAGATTCAATGTTCCTGAATCTTGGGAACATCATCACTTCTGGGAACATCGAACCCCATGAATAACAAACCTTGTAATCATTGCCAATTCATCAAGATATACAAAAATGGGGGACATCAAACCTTGGGAACATTGAACCCCAGGAACATGGGGTAGACTCCCATGAGTAGCCTGCTGAGCAGCTGCTATTGCAAACTTGGAGCTTGCCACGATAGACTTGTACGGTATCTTTAGCAGCTGTTTACATCATCATTTTAAACTTCTACAGTAAATTGTTTCATATGTCAGTAAAAATCTAGATGAATATATTTCAAGATTGTCTACTTTAGCATTTTGTTGGCTTTGGCATTTTACGACACTTGCTGGGTATTCATTAAGATCTGTGTGTGATGAATGTTGTGTCTTTCTGTCTGTTTTATAATACATATTGACAGCTTTTCATTGGCTGCAGAAAATGAGTGATGTTAAACCAGACCGCCCAAAGTGCTGTGTCACCAGTTGCAGAAGTTACCAGTCTTTCTAGCAAGCCAGATCTCTGCTTGTTGATGTATGCACAGTATTCAAACAGGGATTTACCAGGCATGATCGTTGCAATGATACAATGACTCGGTGTGGAAACATTCAGAGCAGTAAGTGTGAGAACTTGTCAGAGGGCTCGATTTGTGTACGTTTGTCTATTTGGGTTGGTTAGGTTAGCACAGTGTGTACTGGCATTACAATGTGTTGATGTGGAAAGAGGAAAGTGTGAGAAGTTGGTCTGCCTGCAGGGATGCATCATGAAGAGGGAACATCTCAAAAGACTTGTGGCAAGATGTTACTTACTGTAGAAGCATACAATGCCTTCATTGGTGGAAGACTGTAGTACTTTGAAAAGCTTGAAAAGGGCACTGGCGAGTGGTTTTGGTCTGTCAGGGTCAGGGGGATGGTCACCACCTGACCATCTGGACACACCTCCATTGCATGAGAGTCTTAGGGAGTCTACCCTTGTATGTCAATTTAAATGCTTCATAAGTTCATTAAGGAACATAGCATTGGTGAGAAACCTAAAAGTGGTGACAGTTTATATTTTATACTACAGATGGAGAAGATGGTTAAAGGAGTTCCCAGGGAAGATCCAAGGTTGGCTTACCATGCTGAAGAATTGGATAACATCACTCTAGAAAACTTGGTTTGTCAGCATACATGGACAAAAGGTGTGTAGGAGTGTATTTTCTATAGCATTTCAAAAAATACCCTATGCTCAACCTTTTCAAGAACTGTTCTTAGTACCAATTATAAGCCTATTTAAGCATTTGAAAATGTCCATGAAGGTTGACATTTGATGGCAGTTTATCTCAGAATAAACTGAAAGGGGATGTACTGTAGTAATTTGATCCCCTTTTTGCAAGCACTTTTTGATTTCTTGCCAAAGGCAGGCAAGGAATCTATGCGATGGTGATGTCATGTGGATGTATGTGAGCCTGTAAACAATACCTTGCCGGGTACAAGCCGCTCACGAGAGCTCAAGACTCTCACGTCTTTCCTTACTCATGCGGAGCTCATAACTGGCATAGCTACCCGAAAATTCAGACATTGCAATGAGCTCTGTCATGTGATATGCAAGAGCCAGCCCTGGCTCGCGGCATTCACGTGCTGCATGACTTAAATGGCTGAAGGGGAATTGGACCATTTCCTTATGGGGAACAGTTCAGTGTACCCCGAAAGGCATTGAATACGGGTATGTGCTGTGTGTGTATGTGTGTTTGTGACGCCAGGTTGTAAACACAATATCTCAAGAAGGGTAACTCCGAGAGATTTCATACTTGGCGGGTAGTTTGCCCACATTGAGTAGATGATCCCTATTGTTTTTGGTGGAGGTCAAAGGTCATTTGGTGTCACCAGAGGTCATATAGTAAAAACCTTGGAAATTGCTTGTAAACACAATATCTCCAGAAGGAAAAACGTGAGTGATCTCATACTTACCATGGGGATTGTCCATATTAAGTAGATGATCCCTATTGTTTTTGGTGGAGATCAAAGGTCATTTGGGGTCACTAGAGATAAAAAGGTCAAAACCTTGTAAACTCTGTATCTTAAGAAGGGTAACTGTTAGGGTCTCATATATAGCATCTGGTTTGTCCATATGAAGTAGGTGATCCCTATTGTTTTTGGTGGAGGTCAAAGGTCATTTGGGGTCACTAGAGGAAAAAAGGTCAAAACGTTGTAAACACTGTATCTCAAGAAGGGTAACTGTTAGGGTTCTCATACATAGCATGTGGGTTGTCCATATTAAGTAGATGATCCCTATTGTTTTTGGTGGAGGTCAAAGATCATTTTGGGTCACCAGAGATGAAAAGGTCAAAACATTGTGAACATTATTTTTCATGAAGGGTAACTGTGAGGGATCTTATACTTACCATGTGGATTGCCTATATTTTGAAGATGATCACCATTGTTTTATTGGAGGTCAAAGGTCCTTTGGGTTCTTCAGAGGTAAAAATCAAAACCTTGCAGAAGCTGCATCTCGAAAAGGGTAACTGTTAGAGTTACTTTTCATGAGGGGATAGGGTCAAAGAGTATTGAATGACATGGGTAATGTAAGAGGCATAGGTAAGTTTTTGGAACAGTTTATTCATTTCATTGTGTTAATGATCAAGTGAGGTAATTTGACAATGTGTATTGAAGCAAACTCAAACTCAATGATGTTAGGAAGACCTAAAGTGTACAAAAGTGCACATCATTTGGTATTTATGTTGATTTTGGTTTGAAGTTTTGCCCTATATTATTACATTTACTACCAGTATTAATACAAATAGGAGTAAGTGGGTAGGGCAAATATAAAAATGTTAAAAAGAAAAAACTGTTCATCCTGCTGACATGTTAATTACTTTATTTTTGGCATGGATATGCTGATTTTGCCACAAGTATATAGATTTTCATGAAATTTATTTCCTAGTGTTAGATGGAATTTCCTACCAGTGTCTGGAACACATGAGTTTAAACAAAGGCTGTCTGGGGTCATTTTGGGACAAAGTCTGGACATATTGGAAAGGCTTCAATGCCCACTAAGCAGAGAATTTTTCATGGGGGAACTTAATAAGTGTAAACTTTGAACCAATCAAGTGTTCTGTGTGATGCACAAGAATTTCTTTTAGGGCATATGAACATTGTCTCTTCAATAATCCTAAAGAAGAAATGAAGATAACATTAAATTTAGTATCAAAGATTTTTAAAAGTTTCAGACAAACCTTGTGCCACTGTCCTCCTAAAGACATGTAAGTGGGAACTAAATAATTAAATACACAATGGGTTATCAGGGTTTTCCCTGGGTTTAAAATTGAACGTCGGGCATCTGATGCGTCCATTGGTGAATCGCCGGCCTGGGGAAGGGGGTGTCCCCCTCCCCTTTTGGAAATTTTGTGACTTATGCAAGTCCGTAGACGCAAAATGGTGACACTTTTGAGCCAAATTAGTCAACACAATTTCTGTAAGTTGACGCAAAAATATTAGCACCGAAACTCACATTCGTACAAATTTTGATCTACTAACAGCGGTCACATTGGCATTTTATCACCGTAAGTTCTGCTTCAAAAGTTTTGGTTCATCGGCATGGCCTTTATTAAGCGCTGGCACCGGAAGATTTTTACCCCCCGTTGGCCGTTATTTCGCTTCCGTTGCTCACCAAAATTAACGTGATTGGGCTGGCCTGCAGTATTACCAGTTCAGGATAGAAAATATTGGGAAAATTTCTGTTCGTTTCACGAACGGGATATCATTTTTGTAGGCGTAATATTTTCACTTCAAAAGTGGAGATGTAAATCAACTGTTAATGCGATAGATTTGTTTGCAGTCGATGTCACATGCCCCAGGCTTTAATAATTTAGTTCTTAGGCCAACATCATGCCCATTCTATTTTTCATCCCCCAATCATGTCGGAACATTTGCATTCCCTTTCTGCACTGGGTTGTAGTTGCTATAATATACTGAAGCCACTCTCCTGCTTTATTACGAACCCCATGTAGAGCAATCATTCATGATAATCTTAGAAGTAGAATCTTAGCAGTTCTGGGCAGCCAACAATTGCACCCGATTAACTATCTTATGGTTCCTTTCGGGTATAAACATCCCCGGAAATTTTAAGCAGTTCTTGTCCAAAACTTACGTCTTGTTTAAAAAGAATCAGCAACTGAAATGCACGCAAGTCAGATCCCTGAGAAATCCACGTCTTTTTTTCTAAAAGTCCCCATGACTCTCTGGCGAAGAGCCAAGGGGCGACGTACGCAGAGATTTGTGATGCCGTTTCATGGTGAATTTGGCACAGGGCTCGCCCTGCTTCGCTAGCCGGCTATATAAGCATTGGCAGTTCGATCGTCGTAACACAAACTCAACGGGAAAACTTGTCTTGAGACCGAGTATTTTCACACACTAAATCACATAGACGGAGGCGCGAGTTGTGATTGGCTGGCTAGAATCAATGCAATTGAACCAATCACGATGCAGAGACCAATTTAAATTTTGAAATGGGTCGTATGCATATGATGTCACCAAGCAAAACATGATGCCGTGTTTGGCGGAAAAAACGGACATGCACAGAAGTCTACTGCATGCGTGGGCCAAGAATTTTGCTTCATGAGACCACGTGCATCACGGTTTTTGTTTGCAATGACGTCGCATGACAACATAGCACAAGTCCTACTGTAAATAACATTACGGAAGGAATGCTGGGAATTACTTAATTTATGCAAGATAATAATCACCGGACTTCACAAGATTCTAGGAGCTATGTGTACAAAACGTGCACAGACATGTATGCTAAGCTTTGGGATTAAAAAGAGGCGAAACACTGCAGCTCGATAGTTTGCTTTTTGGTTGGTACAGCAACTTACGCGGCGCTTTCTGCGAGAAAGCAAGGAAAAGACATTAAATGCAATTCTAAATCTGATACCATTTAATACTACAGGGTTATAGCGGAAAATATCAAACGACCACTTCCATGGCAGGGGTAAAATTTTACGTTTGTGATTATCAGTGCAACCAGTTTTGGCTGGAAGTTAAAGGATTGAGTTTACAGGAATTTAACGAAACTAAGGGCATGTTTCAAGTATATTTTAACCCCTTTTTCAGTTTGCAAATAATCGGGAATAATGATCAAGTGAATGCCAGAATTTATAAAAGCAATGGAGCATGTGGCTGCAAGCAGTCACAGATTGTGTGTGTCCCGATCTTTTCATGAAAACATGTTGGGAAAACAAGGGTTCTATGACATCATACACATAAGGTCCATCACACTTATTTTAAGTTACCTCTAAACAGCGTGATTGGTTCATTATTGCTTTTAATCAGCCAATCATACTTGTGACATCGTCAATGCATTTTTACTGTGTAGGAAAAACATGTAGAAACCAACCGTCTTCGCATAGAATTTTAATACTCCCATTGCATTTTTGCTACGATCGAATTTCCAAACTTTGGTTGTAGCCGGGCAAAACAATTCAGAGATGTAGGTTAGTAGTTAATGGGGGTTTACACTGCAGTGAAGGTTCGCACGACTTCATTTTCTGATTTTCTGCATTGTGTCGTAAGTTTTAAGAACGAAGTAAAAGGAAATATGTGGGATTACATCGTGAAGATACAATGACATGGTTCGTTCGTTTGATTGATAATTTCCCAAATCTGAGACATTAGCCCCGCCTCTAACCTGCCAAAGGCGGGCGTATGTGTTTTGGTCATGCAAGTCGTGTTGTGCCACGTAGCTACTGTGCTCCGGAGTGAGCACAACAGTTTCCTGATACGAGTCTACGACGGCAAGTGCAGGCTAGTAATTATAATAATACTGTGTTGTTACTCGTTCAGTAGTAGGCCCTATGGGATATACATACAGAGCTCTGACTCGAATGCAGTGGTATGTGCATGGAAATTAAAAAAGTTAGTTGCAGTTTTACAAATAAGTCAATGATTTTGTCGTTTATTTTATCAACAACAAAAGCAGTCGTTGACAGAAAGAAGAAAAATTATGGAGGCTAGCTGGCAGCAATTTTGAACGTCGAGGCCATTTTTTGAACGTCGCAGCCTCCTTGGTTTTGAAGCTTGAATGTCGCGGGGCGCGACGTTCAAAACGCCCAGGGAAAACCCTGGTTATTAGTTTTATAGAAAGAACTAAATTCCTGATTATTTGGAAGAATACCCTTGAGCGTGCATGAACTGTCATTGTCTAATTGAATGAATCAAATTGCAACTGATGTACCTCTGTGCAAATTGCAGGTCACTGTTATCAAACAAAATCTATCACAGTTGCCCACCACAGTGTCCAGAAGAATTATCTCATTAAATCATACAGCTCAATGGACTCAACCATTTCCTACCTGTATATAAATAGTGTCTGACTCTATTTCTCCCTCTTGCCAACTTGAAGGCTTATTGATTCCTTGCCATAGGCAGGCAAAGAATCTATGCGATGGTGATGTCGTGTGAGCTTGTAAACGATACCTTGCCGGGTACCGGCCGCTCACAAGAGCTGAAGCCTCGCACGTCTTTCCTCGCTCACGCGGAGCTCGTAACTGGCGTAGCTACCCGAAAATTCGGACACTGCAATGAGCTCTGTCACGTGATATGCAAGAGCCCGCCCTCGCTCGCGGCATTCACGTGCCGCATGACATAAACGGCTAAAGGGGAATTCCGACCATTTCCTTATGGGGAACAGTTCTCTGTACCCCATAAGGCATTGAATACGGGTATGCCCTGTACTTGTAGTGTGTACATGCCAATTTATATGCGTGCATGAGCTTGTAAACGATACCTTGCCGGGTACCGGCCGCTCACGAGAGCTGAAGCCTCGCACGTCTTTCCTCGCTCACGCGGAGCTCGTAACTGGCGTAGCTACCCGAAAATTCGGACACTGCAATGAGCTCTGTCACGTGATTTGCAAGAGCCCGCCCTCGCTCGCGGCATTCACGTGCAGCATGACATAAACGGCTAAAGGGGAATTCCGACCATTTCCTTACGGGGAACAGTTCTGTGTACCCCGTAAGGCATTGAATACGGGTATGCCCTGTGTGTGAGGGTGTGTGTGTGTGTGTATAGATGTCTCAGGAAAGGTATATGTGACAAAGCTCATGTGTGGTGTGTAGGTTGATGGTATTGAGAAGATGATCCCATTCGATTTTCCTAAAGGTGAAAGGTCATTTGGAGTCCGCATGTTCAAAGTCTGACAAGCTTTCCTGCAAAGTTTTACAAGAAAGGTAACTTGTAGGGTCTTGTAACTTGTCATGTAGATGGTGCAAATGGTCCCAGAAGTTTTTTGGTGGAGGTCAAATGTCATTTGGGTTCACAATGGGCAAGAGGGATCTCAATGTAGGAAGATTGGATGCCTTGCATGTGTACTTAGTGGGTACATTATGGAGCCCTGTTAAATGAAAAACATTACAAAGCAATGTCAATGTGAAAAAAGGCCTTACATATCAGGGCAAGGAATCACTTAGTCTTTTGGCTTCTGGTTTTCTAACATTTTCAGCAACTAGAGAGGCCATTGAAGCAGCTACTGCAGTCATTGTTGGTGCCAAATTGAGGGAACTTTCAGCCCTTCATTTCCTACATTATGGTAGCATGGCAGGAAGCATCAGGAAACTTATAGAGGCAGAAGATGGAGCTGGCCAGGAATGGAAAGTCAGGGTAAAGAAGCCCAAATTTTCACATACTTGCAAACTCTCATGGTTGTATTATTAGTTTCAAAGTTGTAGGCACCATAACACACAGAAATTTTACAATTTCACAGTAAAATAACATTATTCAAACAGTTGCTAACCAGACCTGAAACCACACATCAAATGACTTCTCAAACTCATTAGGGAAACCCCCATCCCCACAAAAAAGAATTTGGACAGGAAAATGATACTCCAGAAATACTGCTGCTATTCCACATTTGATCAATTTGATTTTGCCTTACATATGCATTACAGAATCAAATCTGATACTCCCCAAAATTTCATTTTATTTTATTTATTTGCTTTTCACATCATCATACAAGTATATAAACATAGAATAAATATTAATATATTTCAATAAAGTATAGTATAACCTCATCCACAATGATATGAAGGAAGAAGAACAAAAATACTCACAGGTTTGGCAAAGTGCTCCACTCCCTCAAGGGACACACAAGAGACAAAAACTTAACACGATACTTCACCACCCCCCTTACACTTACAACCCCTTCTCCCCAAATACACAACAATCAATTCTGTACAGTACAACTGAAGTATCTGTACGAGCCTGCTCTGACACAACGAACAGACGTCAAAAATATAACAACAGTAATGCTAGCAAGGAAGAGTCAGGCAGGGCTCTTGAAGGTAGAAATTCAATAGGTACTCAAGTATAGTTTACCTAAGGTGTACCTGAAAGGTTTGAGGCTTGGATTGTCAATAATTGACTTGGGTAGAGTATCCCAAAGATTTATGTCACGATGCAGTAGGCTTGATTCAGAGTGAGATGTGCTACTCAAAAGATGTAGAGAAGCTGAGGATTATGTGTATTGTAACTGTAAATATGGGCATTTGCTGTAAAAAAAAGTCGGAAAAAGGGCACACATTCAAAAGCCAAGCACACGGGGTGAAAGACCAGGTGATTTCATTTTTTTTTGTTTCAATTTTTCAATTTTTTTTTTTCAAGGAAAAGAGAAACCTATGTTTTAATGGTGTGTGTGTTTTTTTTTTTGACAATCTGCTTGTTTACCTGACATCTTAAGAATGGAAGCTCAGATAGTTCTCAGCCTTGATACACAGATATTCCATACTGAGAGGAACACCCTATCCTCTTTGTGGAGGTCAAATGTCATCTGGGGTCACTGGGTCCACTGGGGTCAAAATATCAAAATCTTGTGTACACAATGGGCGATATGCATAAAAGGGAAGTAATTACTTTCAGTAAAAAGTAAAAGTTGTTGCTGGTCAAGTAAAAGTAAAAGTAAATGCTAGATTTGGTATGCAAAACCTTTTACTTTGTAGTAGATGCTATACTTGACTAGTATCTACTAATGAATTCAGTAAATCCTCCTTGTGGTCAGCCTATAGAACCCTCGCCATTCAGATCATACAGATATCCTTCAGCAGGTTTGCAAAGACTTTCAAAATGGCACAGGTGTATTAACAATTGAATATTGTCTTATGCCTTTTGTACACTGTTTGGGAGGACCAACATTACAAAGGTTTGAATTAATGAACAAGGTGAAATGCCATAACCCTTATCACCTAGCAACAGGGCATCAGTTCTAGAATTTGAAATAAGAGCCCCCACATTAGAATTTCAACAGCATGACAAAATTCTAATGTGGGGGCCAGGATGACAGCAGATGGATTTTTTGCCATACTGCTTAGGTTTCTCTATTTGAACATAAGTATGTACAGTCCTAATGCCCCAAATGTTCTACATACTGTGCTCAAATGGATGCATATGCAGTGGCATCACCAAGGGGGGGGGGGGGGGGGGGTACCCTTAAATTACGATCTTAATACCTCATAAACCTCTTAAAACCCAGGAGCTTCTAGGGCTTTGCCCCCTGGACCCCTACCGAGACTCATATTGAACCTCTAAATCAGCTTTTCTCCATAGTTCATCTCCCCTTTTTTGATTCCTTGCCAAAGGCAGGCAAGGAATCTATGCGATTGTGGTGTCATGTGTGTGAGCTTGTAAATGATACCTTGCCGGGTACAGGCCGATCACGAGGGCTGAGGCCTCCTACGTCTTTCCTCGCTCACATGGAGCTCGTAACTGGCGTAGCTACCCAAAAATTTGGACACTGGACCGAGCTCTGTCACGTGATATGAAAGAGCCCGCCCTCGCTCGTGGCATTTACGTGCTGCGTGACATAAACGGCTGAAATGGAATTCCGACCATTTCCTTACGGGGAACAGTTCTGTGTACCCCATAAGGCATTGAATACGGGTATGCCCTGTGCTGGTGTGTGTGAGCTTGTAAACGTTACCTTGCCTGGTACATGCCACTCACCAGGGCTGAAGCCTCGCATGTCTTTCCTTGCTCACACGGAGCTCATAACTGGCGTAGCTACCCGAAAATTCAGACAGTGCAATGAGCTCTGTCATGTGATATGCAAGAGCCTGCCCTCGCTCGTGGCATTCACGTGCCACATGACATAAATGGCTAAAGGGGAATTCCGACCATTTCCTTTGGGGAACAGTTCTGTGTACCCCGTAAGGCATTGAATGGGGGTATGCCCTGTACTCGTAGTGTGTACACGCCAATTTATATGCGTGCATAATCTTATAGACGATACCTTGCCGGGTACAAGCAGCTCATGAGGGCTGAAGCCTCGCACGTCTTTCCTCGCTCACGCGTAGCTACGTAGCTACCCCAAAATTCGGACAGTGCAATGAGCTCTGTCACGTGATATGCAAGAGCCCGCTCTCGCTTGCGCCATTCACATGCTGCGTGACATAAACGGCTGAAGGGGAATTTCGCCCATTTCCTTGCGGGGAACAGTTCTGTGTACCCTGTAAGGCATTGAGGGGTACCCTGTAATGGTATGTGTGTGTGTGTGTTTGTTACACTTACTTGTAAACACAATATCTTAAGATAGGAATGTCTCACACATTTCATATTTGGTATTTAGATTTGTCATGTTGAGAGGAAGAACCCTATTTTTTTTGGTACAGATCAAAGGTCATTTGAGGTCACCAGCGGTAAAATTGCAAAAACTTGGAAAATAGCTTGTAAACACGATATCTTCAGGTAGGAGTGACTGACATTTTTCAAACTTGGTATATAGATTTGTCATGTTGAGAGGAAGGACCCTAATCTTTTTGGTAGAAGTCAAAGGTCATTTGAGGTCACCAGTGGTAAAACTGGGAAAATGCCGAAAATGGGTTCTAAACACCATCTTCATATAGCAGTGACCAATACTCTTCATATTTGCTATGTAGATTTGTCATGTTGAGAGGAAGAAAGGTATTGTTTTTTTGTAGAGGTCAAAGGTCATTTGAGGTCACCAGTGGTAAAATTGCGAAAACTTCAAAAATGGCTTGTAAATATGATATCTTCAGATAAGAGTGACCGACACTTCTCATACTTGGTATATAGGTTCGTCATGTTGAGAGAAAGAAGCCTATTGTTTTTGGTAGAAGTCAAGGGCATTTGAAGTCACCAGCGGTGAAGATGTGAAAACGCTGGAAATGGTTTGTAAACATGATATCTTCAGATAGGAGTGACTGATAATCTTCATGTAAGGTATATAGATTTGACATGTTGAGAGAAAGAAGCCTATTGTTTTTGGTAGAGGTCAAAGGTCATTTGAGGTCACCAGCGGTAAAATTGCAAAAACACTGAAAATGGCTTGAAAACATGATATCTTCAGATAGGAGTGACCGACACTTCTCATACTTGGTATATAGATTCGTCATGTTGACAGAAAGAAGCCTGTTGTTTTTGGTTGAGGTCAAAGGTGATTTGAGGTCACCAGCGGTAAAAATGTGAAAACGCCGGAAATGGTTTGTAAACATATCATCAGATAGGAGTGACTGATAATCTTCATGTTAGGTATATAGATTTGACATGTTGAGAGAAAGAAGCCTATTGTTTTTGGTAAAGGTCAAAGGTCATTTGAGGTCACCAGCGGTAAAATTGCAAGCACACCGAAAATGGCTTGTAAACATGATACCTCCAGATAAGAGTGACCGATGCTCTTCATATTTGGTATATAGATTTTTCATGTTGAGAGAAAGAAGCCTATTGTTTTTGGTTGAGGTCAAAGGTCATTTGAGGTCACCAGGGATAAAAATGTGAAAACACCGAAAATGGCTTGTAAACATGATATCTTCAGACAGGAGTGACTGATAATCTTCATGTTAGGTATATAGATTTGACATGTTGAGAGAAAGAAGCCTATTGTTTTTGGTAGAGGTCAAAGGTCATTTGAGGTCACCAGCGGTAAAATTGCAAGCACACCGAAAATGGCTTGTAAACACGATACCTCCAGATAAGAGTGACCGATGCTCTTCATATTTGGTATATAGATTTTTCATGTTGAGAGAAAGAAGCCTAGTGTTTTCTGTATAGGTCAAAGGTCATTTGAGGTCTGTGCCTAAAATGTAAAGAAAAATCTATCAAATTTGAAAGTAGGTAAGGTATTTTATGGCAAGGAATCACTAAGCCTTTTGGCTTTCTGGTTCAAAATGTCAGTTGGATCAGCTCTTAGTAGTTGAATCAGTGCCCAGGCTTTTTAACCTTAAGTCTTACAGGAATTTACCCCTGGAGGTAATGTTTTAGGCCAATGTTAAGTCACTAGAAGCATCCTTAATTAGGGACATAAAATCCTCACAAACATGCTTAATCCCAGGAGCTTCGAGGGGTTTCCCCCCTGTACTCCCACCATACGTTGGCGCCTATGGCATCATGAGTGGAGTCTAACACTCAGTTCCTCCCCTGCAAAATTGTTGTACCCCCACAGTGCCCCTCCCCCCCCCCCAGGATGACAAATCTGGTGACGCCACTGTAACTATGTCCTTTCCAGCATGTACCAACTTGGATTCCTGGATAACCAAAAAATACTTCAATTTTCTGCTTATTGATTCCTTGCCATAGGCAGGCAAGGCATCTATCCGATGGTGATGTTGTGTGTGTGTGTGTGTATGTGATGCTTTGGCTTGTAAACACTATATCTCAAGAAGGGTAAGTGTGACTAATCTCATATTTAGTATGTTGGTCGGCCATATTGAGTAGATGATCCTTATCGTTTTTGGTGGAGGTCAAAGGTCATTTAGGGTCAGGAGAGGTCAAAAGGTAAAAGCCTTGTAAACACGATATCTCAAGAATGTTACAAAAGACTCTGCTCATATTTAGTGTGTGGGTTGGTCATATTGAGTAGATGATCCCTATCAATTATAGTGGACGTCAAAGGTCATTTGGGGTCACAAGAGGTCAAATGGTAAATTCCTTAGAAATGGCTTGTAAACAGAGTATCTCAAGAAGGGTAAATGCAACTAATCTCATATTTTTTATGTGAGTTGGCCTTATTGAAAAGATGATACCTATAGTTTTTGTGGAGGTCAAAGGTCATTTGGGGTCAGGAGAGGTCAAAAGGTAAAAAAACTTGTAAACAAGATATCTCAAGAATGTTACATGTGACTTTGCTCATATTTAGTGTGTGGATTGGTCGTATTCAGTAGATGATCTCTATCAAGTTTGGTGGACATCAAAGGTCATTTGGGGTCACGAGAGGTCAAATGGTAAATTCCTTAGAAATGGCTTGTAAACACTGGATCTCAAGAAGAGTAAGTGTGACTAATCTCATATTTGATGTGTGAATTGGCCATAATAAGTAGATGATCCCTATTATTTTTTGTGGAGGTCAAAGGTCATTTGGGGTCAGGAGAGGTCAAAAGGTAAAAAACCTTGTAAACAAGATATCTCAAGAATGTTACATGTGACTTTGCTCATATTTAGTGTGTGAGTTGGTCGTATTGAGTAGATGATCTCTATCAAGTTTGGTGGACATCAAAGGTCATTTGGGGTCACGAGAGGTCAAATGGTAAATTCCTAAGAAATTGCTTGTAAACACGGTATCTCAAAAAGGGTAAGTGTGACTTATCTCATATTTGGTGTGTGGGTTGGCCATTTTAAGTAGATGATCCCTATTGTTTTTTGTGGAGGTCAAAGGTCATTTGGGGTCAGGAGAGGTCAAAAGGTAAAAAACCTTGTAAACAAGATATCTCAAGAATGTTACATGTGACTTTGCTCATATTTAGTGTGTGGGTTGGTCGTATTGAGTAGATGATCTCTATTAAGTTTGGTGGACATCAAAGGTCATTTGGGGTCACGAGAGGTCAAATGGTAAATTCCTAAGAAATTGCTTGTAAACACGGTATCTCAAGAAGGGTAAGTGTGACTTATCTCATATTTGGTGTGTGGGTTGGCCATTTTAAGTAGATGATCCCTATTGTTTTTTGTGGAGGTCAAAGGTCATTTGGGGTCAGGAGAGATCAAAAGGTCAAAACCATGTCAACACGATATCTCAATAACATTAGATGTGACTATGCTCATATTTAGTGTGTAGGTTGGTCTTATTGAGTAGATGATCCCTATCGATTTTTCTGTGGACGCCAATGGTCATTTGTGGTCATGTGAGGTCAAATGGCAAATTCCTAAGAAATTGCTTGTAAACACGGTATCTCAAGAAGGATAAGTGTGACTAATCTCATATTTTGTGTGTGAATTGGCCATAATAAGTAGATGATTCCTATTGTTTTTGGTGGAGGTCAAAGCTCATTTGGGGTCAGGAGAGGTGGAAAGGTCAAAACCTTGTAAACAAGATATCTCAAGAATGTTACATGTGACTGTGCTCATATTTGGGTGTGTGGCTTGGTTGAATTGAGTAGATGAGCCCTATCGATTTTCGTGGAGGTCAGAGTTCATTTGAGGTAAAAAGATGTCAAAAGGTCAAAACCTTGAAAACATGATATCTCAAGAACATTAAAAGTGACTATGCACATATATGGTGTGTGGGTTGGTTGTATGAAGTAGATGATCCCTATCAATTTTTGGGGAGGTCAAAGGTCATTTGGGGTCATGACAGGTCAAAAGCTGAATACATTGTAAACACTGTATCTCAAAAATGCATGTAACAAGGCTCATCTTTAGTGTGTGGGTTGGCTGTATTTAAGTGATGATCCCCATTGATTTTTTTGAGGGTGAAAGGTCATGTGGGGTCAGCAGTGTCATTAATCCAAAAATTTGAAGCTGACATGGTTCAAATATGCCCAAAATGTCCCATTTAACAAAAACCAGGAATCATCAGAGTATACAAATGGATAAAAAATGTCAATAACAGGTTTTGCGATTAATCGCTTGTAGCTTTGTACTAAACATTTATTCCACATGTGATCGTTTAGCGATTAATCGCTTCACGTTCACAGCCCTATTAAAAAGTAGGCAGCTTGGATTTATTTCAAACCTGATTCATTTTGATGAGAGAGAGAACCAGGTAAATTTTGGTCTACGTAAAAGTCATCTGGGGTCACCCACAGTCAAACTCTGAAAATGTGGTGAACATGAAACCTCAAGGTAGGAAAGTTGGATGGATTTCATATTTGGTATACATGTGAATGCATTAATTCAGAGCTACCAACCAACTTGTTACTGCTGTATTTTTTCTGTTTTTTACAAGAAAATTCAAGATTCTGTTTTTTGGTTTCAATGAAAGAGAAACATATGCAGTCATGATGTGTGTGTGTGGATATTTGTGTGTTTGTGACACTTTGCTTGTCAACACAAGATCTCAAGATAGGAATGTCTGACAGTTTTCAAACTTCGTACATAGATGCCTCAAGCTAAGAGAAAAACCTCTATTATTTTCACTGTTGTAAGGAGTGTCCCAGATCGATGCCAAAAATGTGTGTGTGTGTGTGTGTGTGAGTTACAATTTCCTTGTTAACACAATATCTCAAGACAGGAATGTCTGACAGTTTTCCAACTTCATACATAGATGCCCCGTATTAAGAGGAAAAACCCTGTTGTTTTAGTGGCAAAGGTCATCTGGGGTCACTATGGGTCAAAGTATGAAAATTTTGATAATATGTTATCCCAAGATAAGAAACTTGAATAGATTTCATACTTAGTATATGAATGTGTTATGGTGAGAAGATGGTTGCTATCATTTTTGGTGGAGGCCAGAGCATATCTGGGGTCACCAAAGGTCAACATCTGCAAACTTTGTTAATGTAATATTTAAATGTAGCAACTTGGATAGATTTTATACTTGGTATATGGATGTGTTATGGTAAGTCAAGTAGATAGAGGAGATTCAACGACGTACCAACAGAAATGTGTTATATAGTGTATCAGTCAACTGGATAAAAATGTTCAAATGTTAAATCTATTTTCAAGTTCAGTTTCAGTTTAGTCGCCTCTTTTGACAGGCAGGACTGTGGGCATATTCTATAACCTCCATCCCACAGGGGGCCCAGATTTTGGAGATCAAAGGTTTTCAGGGGTCACAAGGGTTCAAAGTCTGAAAAGCTTGTTAATATATCTCAAGTCAGGAAATAATCATAGATTCATAATTGGTGTATGGATGTGTTATTGTTAAAAGATGGTTCAGATGGTTTTTAGTGGAAGTGAAAGATCATTTGGGGTGACCAGTGGTCAAAGTTTGAAAATTTTGTTAACATGGTATCATAAGGTAAGACACTTGAATAGATTTTATACTTGGTATGTGGATGTGTTATAATGAGAAGATGGTCCCTGTCAATTTTGGTGGAGGTCAAAGGTCATCTGGTGTCACCCAAGGTCAAAATCTGAAAACTGTTAAACTATCTCAAGGTAGGAAACTTGGATAGGTTTCATTATTGGTATCTTGATTCTTTTTAGTTACAGGATGGTCCCTGATATTTCAGATGGAGGTCAAAGGTTATCTGGGGTTGTTATTGATCAAAGTCTTGATGAAAGTCTGCAAACCTTAATTTCTATCTCTTGGTAGGCATCTTGGTCAGATTCATAATTAGTATGTAGATGCATTATTTTCAAAATAGATAAATAGATAGATAGATATACTTTATTGAAATCCTCAAAAAAAGGAAATTACATGTCTGCAGTAAAAAGATACCAGAGAATAAAACAATAAATTCCAAGGAGCACAGTAAAATTTACTGTTTAAAAGTATAAAAGTTACAAACAAAAACAGATAAGAGCAAAGAAGGAAAACAAAATATGCAAGGTATAAAAGAGTAAAACTACCTATTAAAACCCAGGTTATGTAAAGTAATAGCCGAGCCGAGGAAAGATGAAAGATACCGGTTTGTAATAGAATGAATGGATCTGAGTCTACCTCTAGGTTGGATAAGCCTGCAATTCGGTCGTGCAAAATATGGTCCTTATGGACTATATGTTGTACTTTTGCATTTTTGATTCCTTGCTGAAGGCAGGCAAGGAATCTATGCGATGGTGATGTCGAGTGTGCATGTATGTGTGTGTGTGTGACGCCTGTTTGTAAACACGATATCTCAAGAAGGGTAACCCCTTGGGATCTCATACTTGGCATGTGGAGTGCCCACATCTAGTAGATGGTCCCTATTCTTTTTGGTAGATGTCAAAGGTCATTTGGGGTCACCAGAGGTCAAATTGTAAATACCTTTGAAATTGCTTGTAAACACGATATCTCCAGGAGGGAAAATGTGAGTGATTTTATACTTACCATGCAGATTGCCCATAATGAGTAGATGGTCCCTACCGTTTTTTTATGGAGGTCAAAGGTCATTTGGGGTCACCAGAGGTAAAAATGTCAAAATCTTGTAAACTGTACCTCAAGAAGAGTCACCATGAGGGATCTCATACATAGCATGTGGATTGCCTATATTAAGAAGGTGATCACCATTGTTTTTGGTGGAGGTCAAAGGTCAATTGGGGTCACCAGAGATGAAAAGCTCAAAAAGTTGTAAACACCTTATGTCAAGAAAGGTAACTGCCAGGAATCTCATACTTCCCGAGTGGATTGTCCATATTGAGTAGATGACCCCCATTGTTTTTATTGCATGTCAAAGGCCATTTGGGGTCAAATAATCTAAACCTTTCAAACACTACATCTCAAAAGAGTTTATAACTGTTGAAGTTAATATCCATGAGAGGATTGGGTGAAAGTAAGAATAATTTGGCATGGGTAATGTAATAGGCATAGGTATGTAATTTTTTGGATCAGTTTATTAACTTCACTTTGTAAATTCTTTAGTGAGGTAATTTTGAAAATGTATTTGTAAAGTACTGAAGCAACCTCATAGGAAGAAGATCTAAAGTGCACAATAAGGCACATCACATGGTAGTTACTGTACAGTATGTTGATTCTGGCATGAAATTGTGCCCTGTTATTACATCAAGTTCCAATTATAAATACATGAACAAGTGGGCAGAGCAAAATATAAAAATCTTAAAATGCAAAATCTGTTCATCAGGCTGACATACATGCTTCAATGCTCATGGGGTATGCTGATTTTGCAGCCACAAGTAAATAGATTTTCATGAAACTGATTTTCCACTGTTAAATGAAAGTTCCAAGCAGAGTGTAGAACATGTGAGTTTAAACAGTCTGTATGAGAGCCATTTGGGGACATAGTCTGAAAATATTAGAAGATGCTTCTATGCACACTAAATAAGTGACTGATGTGCAACTTCATAAGTGTAAACTTTGAACAGAGAGTACTCTGTGTGATGCAAAAAAAAAATCTCTTTTATGACATACTAACATTGCTTTTTCAATAACCTTAAAGAAAACCTGAAGAAAACATTAAATTTAGTGGGAAAATATTGCTAATATTTGGCTAGCCTTGTGCCTACTGTCCTCATGAGGACATGTGCATGCAAGCATGCATGAATTGGAAATGGGAAATGATTAATTAGATATACGGTAGTTAATAAGTTTGATAAAAAAAAAAAACTAATTTATACTGCTCATTTGGTATCAAATACCCTTTAGCGTGCATGAACTGTCATTGCCTAATAGAGTGAATAGAATTGTGACTGACCCATTCTTTGCCATTTGGTCGTGGTTATCTGGCATATTTTTTCACAGTTGACTGTCAGTTATCCCCACAGTATCCTGAAGGATTACTTCATACAAACATACAGCTCAATTGACGGAAGCTTTTTACTATATAAGTGGTGTTTGGCTCTTGTGAACCCTCTGAAGAAGGCTTATTTTTATCTCAGTACATAACAACCATGACAGCCCATTGTTTGTCTATATATACTCCTATTTCCTACCATTCCCTGCAGGCATTCAGTCCTCTATTTGTGGTCAAAATGTCAGACCTCCATGAAAGTCACACCTCTGCTTAATCAAGCATAAAATAACTGTCCACATTATCTTTTCTCATCTGACCACAAATAAAAGTTGTTTGCCTAGCCATTGTTTTGAGATGGAGTAGTTCATGTACACTTGATCAAGTTTTTAAACTAAAAGTCATCTTATACTGTGGTCTCACTCTCACGTACCCTCCGCTCCTGGTAACACCGTGTTACCTCGCACACGAGTATTAACGTCGGATCGCCGGTTAACTCGGGGTTGGTGTTTAAATCAAGATATCAAGTGTTTTATGACAGGAGTGACCCGTACTTCCAGATGAGGGATGCACATCACAACAACAGCAGGCCAAGCAGTTCTGCACTTTGTTTATCCGCCTGTAGTGTATAGCATGTGTAAAACGCATGAGACATTGGTGCATCGTTGTGTTGGTTCAGCTGTAGCCAAGTATTGGTTGCGTAAAGAATTCATAGACACTTTTCCAAGTAGCTGTTACAAAGAATTGTGGGATAGAATGTTGGTGTGAATTAATTTTTACTACAATAAAATGTCATTGACAAAAATTAAGCAGACCTAAAACCTATCCCACAATCCTTTGTGATTACTGTTTGGAAAAGGGTCAATTCTTCGTATCAAAGTGAATGTGACCAATTATCGCGATTGTTATTCCGTCTTTTTCGAAACTTCTTGGACATTATTTCCAAAGTGGCATAGAAGAGAGAGGAACTTGACAGATTGCCGTGGTAAAATATTTTGACAGTTTTGTAACGTTAGTACTGTAGCCTTGCTACACTGTAGTACTACTAGCCTTTGCCAGTTTGCACCTACGCACTGTGGAAAACCCCAATGGTTCTCAAAGCCTCTTACAATGTCAGTTATTTCTTCACCTTCAGGGACTTTCAAATACTTTTCCAGAAATATGTTGTTTATGGGGTTGCAAACTTGAAACACAATATTTGATGCAGTATTCCTCGCTACGCCAAAAATGTTTCCAATTGTTCTGAACTCTGCGTTCGTGGCCAATCTCCAAAGTGTTATAGCTACTCTTTTCTCAACACTTACGGCCCTCCTCATGACAGTATCTTGTTTCTGTATTGCTGGTCATAATTGATCACATGTAAAGGTGAATGTAACCTGATCAACCCGAAAATTCTCCTTCCACTCCTTATTATCAAAATTTGCCAAATTTTTTTTCAAACACAGCTGATGTACGTGGCTCAGTCCATAGCGATCTTGGTCTAGCATTTCTTTTGTGCACAAGCTGAAGCAATGCGAGGTATTGCATTGGACCATTCCTCAGCAGACTGAGACGCCTCATAAGTAGGAGCAGTTTTGCTGCCATTTCCCGATTTTTTCTTCTTCGATGGCTGATTTCATTTTTTCGAATGTGTATCAAGCGAATTAAAGCAAAGCATAAAAATGCATAGGATAATAAGCTGCTTAATTCCATGTTGAATGTGTGCACGTTGAGTAGTGACTGATTCTTGCTTCTCAGTTGTTTATCAACAGTGGCCAGATTTCGCGCGAAATATTTGACTTCGTTACTATGGTAGCACAACCCAATCAAACTAACACTGGGTACGTGAAATCACACGCTGGAAAACTCGGTGTTAACCTGCGGTTTTGTCCTTTTGTAAACACGGGGTAACACCAACCATCGCGGGGTACGTGAGACCAAGCCTTAAGAAATACTGTAGCTTGACACCCTTCAGAAATAGTGTGCTTTACACAGAAGCTGGTGGAATTGAACAAATAGTGTGTTTGTATAAGGATTTTTGTTGAACACCATAACTTTAAACATTGGTGTCTATCTAGATTGGTGTTTCTGCTTTACAGTTTCAATATGCTCTACAGTGATTATTTATCATTTAGTTTCATTCTAGAATTTGTTGTTTTAAATTTTTGATAGCATAAAATGTATCAGCATACTACTTGTCTCATCTCTGGATAACAGCCCCCAAAAAGTAACGCCTGTATGAAGGATAATAGTTATATCAATATTATCACAGAGTGGGAAATTTTGTGTCACATTTCATTTTTATCCATGTCACTATCCCCCCTCCCCCCCCCCAAAAAAAAAAAAAAAAATGTATCATTAAGTTTAATGAACAGAACAATTGCTTCAAGATTACCCTTAATGACACTTTTCAAAAGTATTAAGATTTTTTTGCATTGCTGCTGTCGTTCAAAAGTAGTTCAGGTGATAAGAGAAAGCATAATGTTGTATACTGTGCATCAAACAAGGAATACTTGTACTGTGCTGTACCTACAGTAGAAGTAAACAAAGGCAAATTAAGTCTTGTTAAATTTTGGATTAATAGGGATATCAGCTTTTGTTAATTTGCAAGGATACCATATATAGACAATGGGTTGGGCATTTACCCCATAAAGCAAAAATTGCTGCCACTAATAGCCAAGGTTACACACCTCTGTACAGATGTCCCTTTGATGCAATGCATGTATGAGAGTGTTTAGATGAGGGCTTGTTTTAACACTAACCTCAATGCAGACTTTTTGAAACATATAGGCATCAGAACATAAAGACTTCAGAATGAAGAGCTGTCCCAATTATCCAATCTTTTGATTAAAGTGGTTAAAAAATACCGCTTTTATCAAGTAATGAGACAAAACAGTTTTCTGGCATATTGAAGCTGTGTGAGAAATTCCTCTTGTTTGTGGAGGTCAAAGGTTTCGGGTAACAAAAGGTCAAACCTTGCACTGTAGACATTATTTTTTTAGGGCGTTAACTGTGAGGGGTCTCATACCATGGACTTCAATGCTCATACTGTACTTCAATACTGTACTTCAATGCTCAGACTGTACTTAGCTTTTGAATCGCTCATGTTGATGGACATGTTGGGTAGGTGATAACTGTTGTTCTGAATGGGGTCGAATGGTCATTTTGGGTCACATGAGGTCAGACCTTACTAGTATGATATCTCAGTTAATAAGTGGGATAATTGTATGGGATCTCATGCATGTCATGTTTGCATCCATGTTTGCTATGATATATGATATGGCAAGGAATCACAAAGCCTGTTGGCTTTCTAGTTGTATTCTGATTTTGGTAAATTTGAAAAAAAAAAAAGGAAAAAAAGACATCATTCCAGCAGCAAGGAATCACATTTTGGCTTTCTGGTTTTATTACCTGAAATATGTGATTGTTACAAGTATTGAATATCTCGATAGTCTGATTTAATATCAAATTTGAACCTATCTAGTATTTGTTTTTTTGTATTGTTGTGCACATGAAACATGCAGATGAAGGAATCTCAGCAGTTGTTTGACATCACCATAATCATTTTTGACACATATTTCAGGGAGGTTCTCAGAACATCAGTCTTGCCCTTCTGGAAGAAATTGGTAAAGAAAATGTACTTTTGCAGGAACCTGTCACCCTTATTGACCAGTCAGAGCCTGACTTTATCACTGTAAAAACTGCCCCTGGAAAGTATTACCAATGCAAGTACATCATTTGTTCTTCTCCTGTCCACTGTGCAGGTACGTACTGTTTTTAGGATTTGACAGTGACTCTGTATTGTTAATTGAACCAATTATTGATTATAAAATATTGGGGTGTCCCAAAATTTCTGACATAATGTATTTCCTGCTTTCCTGAGTTTAAAAGAATTTACTTACAAAATGCCAATACTGCATACAAATGAAGGTGATATTACTTTTCAAACAATAGATAAGAAGGCCTGGTTATTTCCTAATAACTATTACTGTTTGTGCTAATTATAAAGTGAGCATGAGATTTAGTGCAAGATTTTGGTAAGTTTATGCACAACTGTTTCCAACCCGTGCAAATGAAACTTGAAGAAGAAAGTGTAAAGTGAATCCAATCTCAAAAGATGGTACAAAATAAGCAGCATAAAGGAATGCACATCAGTTTAAAATGTGCTCTAGCATGATGTGTTAAAGTTGACTTGCTGAAGTGCAGTACGCTGCCATAGAAACACATAGCGGAGGAGCAGATGCAATGCTTGAGAGTGCAGTAAAGCTACTGTACTTCATGTAGATGATTACATCACAAAAACTGTACAGAGCACCATATACTGACCTAGTTCAAGGCTTTAGGCACATCAGTGAAAAATTTGTGCTTGTATGTACATATGTAGACTTAAGTCTTGGCTGTTCTATGGGTACAATTGTTAGGTTTCGTGGAAAAAGTGTGACGGTTCAATACACTGCACAGAATGGGTATGATCAATCAGTAGCAACTACAGGCATACAGGTAGTCTTATGTATGTGACATTCCAGAACTGAATACTGGCTGCTTTCCAAAATACAGACTCATTCTTACAATCAAGAAAAGTCCATAGAAATATCTGTTCATGATACATTTGCTTATTACACTAACTTGCTCACTCAGTTTGATACATGCACAGCCAAAGCTCAATATTCATTAGGTTTTTCATTCATAAGGTTCATTATTCATAATTAATAGTGGTTTAATTGGTAACACGATGGATGGAAAATTAAGGTTCATTGTTCATAAGGTTCATTATGCAGAAAAATTAATGATAAAAGAGGTTTATTATTCATGAGGTATGCTATTCATAATGGAGAAGAAGCTTCGTTGTTCATAATTGCAAAAAGAGTCAATGTTCATAATCAAATAGGTGCATTCATAATAAAAAAGGGTTTGTTATTCATTAAGTTAATAATGATTGTTTTTTGGTTGAGGTCAAAAGTCATTTGGGGTCACAAGAGGTCAAAATGTCAAAACCTTGTAACCATGTTATCTCAAGAAGGATGCATGTGACTAGCTCATATTTTATTTGTGGGTTAGGGGTATTGAGTCAGTGACTTCTACATATGATTTTTGTTTAGGTCAAAGGTCATCAACAAAGGTCAAAAGATTAAAACCCTGTATATGTGATATCCTAAGAAGGGTAGTACTGACTGCATGGTTTAGTGGTAAGAGCATCTGACTTGCAGTCTGGAGGTTGGGAGTTCAAGTCCTGGCCAGGTCATACTGAAGACTTATAAACAGAACCTTCTGACATCATGCTTTATAGTAGTGCTCATCATAAGCAATGTAGTAGTGAAAACAAGCCAGTGAGCCACAACTGGAAACAAGAGGGCAATCCACGGATTTGCATATCTCATCGCTAACATGTGCACAAGTTGGTTACAGAACTTGGAACTATTTATGTGCTAGAAGTTTTATCTGTGCTGTTTTTATGCTACAGTAGAATTTCATTGACAAAAATTACCATACTAAAGCTGCATGTCACAATCCTTCGAAATTCTTATTTGAAGTCCATTTGGGAAGCGATTTTTTTTTTCGTTCGAAGGGACGGAAGTTTTTTTTTTTTGTAAGATAGCGAGGGGAAAGAATATGACACAGACCAATCAAGTTCTTGGAGCTATAGGCGCACCCCTTATTCAAAAACAAAAAACATAATTTGGATATTTGAATTCTGACACCGGATGATAAAAGAACTGGAGAAATAGGCTACCCAATCTTTGTACCGGTTGCCCTTTTAATCCAGTAGGCCTATCTAAGATTTTGGAACAAATTTATTTTTAAGATGTTGGTATCCCCTTGCAACACTCTAAAGAAAACTAGCTTGACAGTTTCACTTAACTGATACGGATATGGACGCAACGATTAAAAAAGTAAGACGCTTTCAGGGATGCTTTAGACAAGTGCGTAATTGTTCTTATTCAGGCACTAGCTGTATGGGCGTATTCTCCATTTTGACGTGATAGCAAACTTCACGTGTGCCTTGGAGCTGATATGCGCATCAAGTGCGTCTCAATTAAAAAACTGGGCGTGTACGCCATGTTGAACGCGTGGTGTTAGAAGATTTCCTGCCGACGCACAAACCTTTTCTGCGTACTAGCTTGTGGCAAATCCTAGCCCATGGCAAGGAAATTGTCACATATGTTTTTTTGGCGATGCTTCAAAACTGCCAAGTTTTTAGGGCACTAATATGTAAGATAGGTAGGCCCTATGCCTAACCTAATGTTAGTCACCCACAGTTTCATATCTTGGGTTATTCCTTGCCACGGGCTAGGATTCGCCACAGGCCAGTACGCAGAAAAGATTACTGCGTTGGCCGAAAATCTTCTAAAGTAAGTTCCTCCGTAACTAATGGGAAAAAAGGTATGTGAACGCGTCTCAAAAATGGTGACGTCATTGGAGGCACGGTTAGCAACACTGTACCAGAGAGCTCACAATCATGGAACCATGTGCATGGTAATGCGTGTTAGCGCATACATAATTGCAAACACCGGTGCTACAATAGCATGGAGTGAGCATGGCCACTGACATTGTGAATTGTGCATTGCACGGTTACTGCTTAGTATTCGCAATAGCATCTTTACCAAACAGCTCATACAGTAAAGATGCGCTCGTAGTGGGGATGCCCTTGTTGTGGTCTGTCCATACATGTTCATAGCTGTTCTTTATAGCGCCCGAACCGCATCTTTCTTGCACAAAAACAGAACTTTTTTTACCCGCACGCATAAACACACGAACATTTTGGCCAATGATTTGCTCCAAATCCCCACCATGGTCTGCGCCTTTCGCTCTGTATGTTGGACTCTTTATTGTGATGCAATCGTTTTCATGAGGTTGCTTGGTTAAGATAACTTTACCGAGTGTTACATTAGTTCCACATCTAGATGTGCGCCGTGGGGGGGGGGGGTTGTGCCGCCAATTGCATCATAAAAGTCAGGTGAGCTGTTGCGGCATTTTTCAAAATTGAATTTTGAACGCAGTTTTCCTTCGAATATCATTTATGCCGAATTGTACAGGTTTTTTAATGGGGTGTGAGATGATATTTGTTAAATACTGTATCTAATCTTGCAATACACAAAAATTTTTGTGGCCGTGTCATGCCCACTTTAACCGTTGACAATCTGTAATGTGAACTATGTCCTTGGTTGCCATGACAACCACACATATCGGTACAACTTACAGTATCATGCCTAGGCTATTACACTTAAACTTTCAGATTTGTGGGATTCGTCCCTTAAGAGTTAAAGTGAATACAATAAAAAGTATGTAACCCCCTGTCACGTGACCTTTGACACTGGTTGCCATGGAAACTACATATTTTGGTAGAACTAGTCTACCCTATTATACTTGTGAAGTTTCATGTAAAATGAAGGTTTTCTTTTGAAGTTTTAGTACAAAATAGGGAAAAACGTGTTTTTTTGCAAAATGTGACCTTTGACCTCTGATAGGGGTGCATCGGATTAGGAATTTTAAAACCCGGCCGGAACCGGATTTGCCGGATTTAGACCAAAAATTCCGGCCGGAATTCTGGCCAGATTTGCCGGATTTAGTCAAAAGAAAGAACAGGAACCTACTGGTGGGGTTATACCTTAGGAGCCTCAGTGGATGCAGGTCTTTTTGACCTCTGTATCTGCATCATCTTAGCCACCATCAGCAAACAAAGCAGGGGTCACAAGCTGTGTTATGTCTATTTTATTTGTGAGCAGAGTTTTGGTAATATTCCCTCACAGAAACTGTTGAGTTCATGTCTACTTTGGGTTTTGTGATGTGGCATCTTTCATGAATAGTTGGGCTAATTGACAAAATGTTACTTCATGCCAACCCTGAATAAGATGCCCAAGGGTTCAGTGAAGGATAAAATCAAGATGTATTTTGAACACTTAGCTGACACTTTTAAAGCCCGACATCAACATGTTGAAAATGATTTCATAAATGTCTGTTCATGCAAATTGAGGAACTGAAGTATGAAAACATTGGCAGTTAATATCCAAATTGAAAAGGAATCCATTACAATTTGAAAAGGAACCAATTACAATTTATAAGGTGATTCAATGCATGTTTTAATTTTTGGTTTGGACGATTTCAGTATAAAACCTATGCTATATTGTGTATGCAAAGTGATGGTAGTCATGCTAGTAACAGTGTAGGGGTCAGGTAGGAATCATCTCACGAAGTTGTCCAACTGTCAAAGGACCATAGGATGTAGGACTATGCTACTGAAAGTAATGTGAAAATTTCTAGATGTACTGTAGGCTTATCAGTCATTGGCATTATATTTATCGGTTTTTTATCTACTAATTGCCAAGCTGATTTTAATAGTCAAGGAATCACTGACACTATTTATACTGCCACCATCATTTGTACTATTTAAGTTAACAAGTAAGGATATTAATGTGATTAGAGGATTTGTTAGTAAAACAGCTAAAAGGCCCCAATAAAAAAAATACTTGATTCTAATCACCATGGCAAGACAGACTCTGGACACTAGGGGATATATTTTTTTAAATTTGGTCTAAAACCCATGGTCGACCTGTAAGTCAAAGCCCGCCCCTCATCACTTCCTATTTATGTAATTCCCCAACTTGCCAGCAAGCACCCTCTGGTATAAGTCATATGGCACCGGGATAGCACCCTCTTAACTACAGGGCAATGTGATAGCTCTTCCTCTCTCGATGCAACTTGCCAGTTGAGTTTTTTAGTTCACATATTCCTTGGCACTCACACACCTTGTACACCTAGTAGCTATTGCTCCATGGTGTCACAACAAGTCCCAGCTTTAAGACGGGCAAGAGGAGTGAGGAAGAGCTACCATGTTGCCCTCTACTTCTAGAGAGTGCTATGCTTGTGCCAATTAGTGACTTATGTCAGAAAGATCTTGCAGGCAAGGAGAATTACATATGTAAATAGGAGGTGAGTATTAGGGCTGTGAACAAATAGCGATTAATCGCTAAACAATCGCATGTGTAATAAACCTTTAGTACAAAGCTACAAGCGATTAATCGCAAAACTTGTTTTTGACATTTTGATAGAGTATACAAATGGATAGAAAAAATTTTTTATCCATTTATATACTCTGATAGTACCTGGCTTTTGTTAAATGGAACATTCTGGGCATACTTGTACTTTGTAGGCTTCAAAGTTTCAGAATAATTTTATTTCACCATGCAAGATAACAACAATTACTACTTCTGCATTACATTCAGTAGCAATCACTTCATACTGAAATTTTTTTTTTTTTGTGACAAGGTAATCGCGATTAAACGCTAAATGATCGCAAATTTTTGAGGTTAAATGTTTAGTTATTTTGCTAAACATTCACAGCCCTAGTGAGTATCGGGGTTCATTGACTCTGAAACAAAGTAAGTTTTGTTGATTGCTTCCATCAACGTCAATTGCATTTTGGCTAAGAAAATTTGACATCTGACATCTTTTCTGATGGTTTTTGAATATATATTGCCCAGAATCACTATTAATCCAGCAGCTCACTTCTGTACATCAACTTGAAAAGAGCACCAGAAAAGAATTATCTGGATTTGATAAGCTGTGGGTGGATCTATTGACACTGCTTCACAAAATATTTTAAATCACTGCATGGGATCTTTTATGAATAATTATACTGTACATACATTAAATACTGAATGGGAGGTGACCAAGTCCTTCATCATATTGGAAAGTTTGCAACTACTGATAACACCCTATAGATAGATCTTAAAATAATATTGTTAGAAGCACACTCCCATCCTAGTCTTTAGCATTTCATGACATTTTATTAAGTCCTGTAGTAAATAAAGTTGTGTTACAGATTACCTACAAATCCGGCAAATCTGGCCGAATTCAAGACAAAATCCGTTCGGATACCGAACCGTTTCCGTTTGGAAAAATCCCCAATCCGGTGCACCCCTTACCTCTGACCTTTGATCTTTTCTTCCGAGGGTCTGAGAGACACAAGTTCCCACCCTGGGGTACCCACCTACCAATTTTGAAAAGAATCGGTCCAGCCCACTAGGAGGAGTTTGATGGACAAAAACGTTGTTTTACGAACAAATTATCACTTGAAAATTTTTTGTTCCACTCTACCACCTGACCTTTGACATCTGTTGCTATGGCAACCACATATTTTGGTAGGTCTAGATGCAATCATCGTATGTGTAGAGTTTCGTGTCAGGAGAACGTTTCGTTTTTGAAATATAGCAGAAAATGTGATTTTCACCGAATTTGACCTTTGACCTGTAACCTTTGACCTTCACTTCCGGTTGTGTATCAAAATGCAATTGTTCCACCTGAGGTACCATCCTACCAAGTTTGAAGAAAATCGGCCCAGCCCTTCACAAGATGTTAAGAAAACAAAATTGGACACACACAAACACACACACACACACACACACACACAGTCGTGTTTTTCCACACAACTGAGGACTTCATTGTTATCTCCATTGTGTCTGCTTACTGAACCCTAACCTTCACAATAGACTGTCTATTGTTAGACAACCGAGGACTTGAGAAATCTATTGAATTTACTACCGAGGACCTGGAAGTCTATTGTTTAGGTCCTCTGTTTTACACAAAGACAAAGCCACCCACACACACACACCCTCACCTACCAACACACACACGCACACACACGGACAGGTTTTGACCCCTCTCTCAGCCCTGGACCTTCAGTCACCCCGGGGTACCTCATCATGGGTTAGACCTCGAGACTAGTAACCTGGGAAAATTTACCCTTACCATGGCAACCATTGCGATTTCAGCTGGCATTGCCATATATAGCCCAATAGGCAAAGTGACTACAATATCTCATCCTCCTCACGGAGCGATGAGATAAAAAGGATGTGGCTGGTTTGAACCAATTGGTTGGAAACTGGGCCCCAAAACTCCATCAAAGGTCATCAAACATCAGAACTCAAGACTTGCAAACGCAATATATCAGTGAGGGTAACTGTTAGCTCATACATGTTGTAGCATGTGCATTACCCATTCTGAGAAGGGAATTCCCATTGTTTTGGTCATTTAAGAAACACTGTCAATTTGGGAAAACATGCAATGGAATTGCAAAACCTTTTGGCTTCCTGGTTTCAATCATGAATAACCAGTCTTATGAACAACTATCCTTTTTAACAAAAATTTATGAATAATAAACCTTATGAGTAAAGAACCTCATGAAGAAAAACCCATTTAACTATGAGATATACCTTTCATGCACATCCAGCATACTAGTGATGTCTACAAGAATGCATATGTTACCTTCAATCCCAACAGTCAGTGGCGTTAATATATTTGTCTCATTTGTGAGAAATGCTCTGTAGTCTATACACATTTTGATTTCAAGCCACAAAGTTGATAGAGCATGTGGTACTGTTGGATTAAATATCTGTCTCTCTCTTCAGAAGCTTTCATCATGTGCCCTTGCCAGTCAACTTGGATTGGCAATGCATGTTATGCTTGGCTACATGGTTGGACAAAATGTGTGGTCATGTGTGGCCATTTTGGTATTTTCTTTTTGATTTCTTTGTGAAGGCAGGCATGGAATTTATGCAATGGTAATGATGTATGTGCATGTAAGTCTGTGTATGCGTGAACCTATAAATGATACCTTGCCAGGTACAGGCCGCCCATGAGAGCTCAAGCCTCACACGTCTTTCCTCGCTCATGCTGAACTCGTAACTGGTGTAGCTACCCGAAAATTCGGACACTGCAATGAGCTATGTCATGTGATATGCAAGAGCCTGCCCTCGCTCGTGGCATTCACGTTCTGCGTGACATAAACGGCTAAGGGGGGATTCCGACCATTTCCTTACGGGGAACAGTTCCTTGTATGGTCTTGGTCTTTTTGGGGTGTTCACAGTTTTTGCGAAATGATCCACTTCCTACAAATTTTCTTGTACAACTTTGAATGCTTGTTTATAGTGACAACCTGTTGTTGGTACCGTCATTGTGTACAGAAATTTGGGTCCAAGGCCCAAAATGTGGCCCCGAGGTCTATTTTATTACAGGAAAGAGAAATATTACAAAATGTTTAAGCTTGCCTTTGAATTATTGTTAAAAGTGTTAACAGTCTGAAGAAAGTATGCTTGGTAAGTGATCTGTGGATGGTATGCTAGAATTTTAGGTCCACAGCCCAATTTTGGCCCTTTGGCCCTTTTTATGAAATTCTGCAAAATGGTCCACCCCCTACAAATTGTCTTGTACAACTTTGACTTTGATACTTTTTATATTGACACACAGTTGTTGGTACCTTCATTTTGTACAGAAATTTGGGTCCAAGGTGCAAAATGTGGCCCTGAGGTCTATTTTATTAAACAAAGGAGAAACATTTCAAAATGTTTAAGCCTTCCTTTGAATTATTGTTAAAAGTGTTAACACTCTGTAGAAAGGATGCTTGGTTAGTGATCTGTGGATGGTTAGTTGGAATTTTAGGTCCGAGTCTTCATTTGGGCCCTTCGGCCCTTTTTATGAAATTCTGCAAAATGTTCCACCTCCTACAAATTGCCTTGTATAATGATTGTTGTTTTTTTTTATGACACTCAGTTCTTGGTGGTACCTTCATTTTATACAGGAAGTTTAAATTTTTATATTATAACTTTTTGACGGCAATACAATAAATTTACACTGAAGATACTGTAGCTTAGAACATTTTGGTGACATTCTTTAGGTTGCCCTAAGGGTGAAAGAGTATTTGTGTTTATATGTCAATTGAGGCAACCATTTAAGCTAGTACAGACAGCCTAAGGACTTGTTGAAGGTATGAGCTTCTGCACCATTGGTGCTCTAGTTACTTTTTGAAACATCATCCTTCTCTGCTCATTAATTACATCTTATTGCCTTGTGAAGGAAATAATACACACTATTTGTACACCTGATTAATTTATGGACAGTACCAGTTATAATCTAGTAGGGTGTTTTAATATGTTGCACTCATATGAAGAAATGTTGTGGCATGGCTGTCACTCCAACTTTGTATTAGTGTATTAGACTGTCATATTTTATGATTGGATTGTATGGATTATGTGACAATATTTTTAAGTTCTCATCTTCAAAAATCAAATTTTTAATTGCTAAAATTCAGAATGAAGAACGTGATACTTCAGCTTGGGTATGGCAAAGCATACTGTCACATGACTTTCAAGAGCCAATCATTAAACAGGAGAGTGTACTACACTCCTTCACACCCCTTCAAGTTGGGGTGAATGCGTTTCCCCCTTAAGCTCCTCCTTGTGCAGACACAAACCTTCTTTAGTAATTAAAGACCATATTCTGATTTATAGCACCAGAATTGATTGCACTGAAGGGCAGCCCTAATCAAAAGTATACATGGGTTGATGAGTTCAGGGGCATTAAGGAGACAACAGGAAGGCAAAAAGGCAAAAAATAGAGAGTGACATACACAGTTACTCCTTGTTCTTTGTTGAAACAGGATATTTGTAAGAAAATGGTTGTTCCTGTTGGGAAACAAATCTGGATTTCAAAACATGGGCTGCTATTGTTAAACAAAATACTAATAATGTGACTAGCATTTCAATGTATTTATTTCTCTAATTTCTATTTTTATATCGTGTCTACCCTCATGTGCAGCTTCCATGACTTACATACCCAAACCACCACTCACTAGGATTGCTTTGGCAAACAGAATGCCTGTTGGACATATCTTCAAGTTTATTGTAACATACAAGACGGTAAGTAATGAATAAAGTGATAGATATATGACTGGAAAATAATGGTATCTTTGGTGTTTTGTTTTATTTTTCTTTGTTTTTTATTCCTTGCCTGCCCTAAAGAATCTATGCAGTAGTGATGTTGTGTGTGCGTGTGCTGTGTATGTATGTATGTATGTATGAAAGTATGTATGTAGGTATGTATGTATGCATGTATGTATGTATGTATGTGTGTATGTATGTATGTATGTATGTACGTACATATGTACGTATGTATGCATGTCACTGGCCGTAAAACCTCAAAAATGGCTTGTAACTTAGACATGATATCTCAAGACATGAATGACTGACACTTTTCATATTTGTTATGTAGATTTGTTATGTTGAGAGGACGATCCGTATAGATTTTGGTGGAGGTAAAAGCTCATTTGAAGTCACCGGGGGTCAAAACCAGAAAAACTTTGTAAAAATGGATATTTCAAGTTATGATGACCCACACTTTTGGTAATTGGTATGTAGATTTGGTATGTTGAGAAGAAGATTGCTGTAATTTAGGTGGACATCAGTAGTCATTTGAGCAAGGTCACTGGAGGAAAACCTTCAACAACTTCAAAAATGGCTTGTAAACACAGTATCTCAAGATATGATTGACAGACACTTTTCATATTTGGTATATAAATCTATCATGTTGTTAAGAAAAGCCCTATTGCTTTTGGGAAAGGTTGGTAAGTGGATGCAGTACTGTTAACAAAAGATCATTAATTGTTTTGGGGAAGTCAGAACTAGGTAGTTTGGGGTCCCCAGCCATCAAAAGGTGGAAGTTCCCAAGACTCTCCAAGATTATCATCTGAGGTCACTAGAGGTCAAAAAGAAAAAATTGTTATGTCGGCAAGGAATCACTGAGCCTTTTGACTTTCTGGTTTTCATTTTTTGGCAAATCTCAGCATTTAGAAGAGTGGTGGCTATGGCAAACACTTTTTTAAAGGCGGGAGAGGCTGGACTTACTTGCACTTCTATACCGCTTTTCAGAATCATCTCCTGGAATGACTTCATTTTCCAGAACAAGAGAGAGATCTTACATGTAATTCTCTGGTCTACTTAAGGGTATAATAATCTCATCACATTTGGCAGACAACATAAGGTCTTGTTTATCAGCTCAACCAGCAAAGTGTGGGTAGAGCTTATGTTATACTGTAGATGGACAAAATGTCTGTCCATTGAAAATGTCTGTCTCACTTTTTTAAAAGGTTTCAGCCTCTGTAATTGCCAGTGGATTTTTCTAAAATTTGCTGTACAGGTGTCATATTTGGGGGACAACACATTTCCTTCCCAGCAACATGATAAACCAAAGAAAAGTGGTAATGTTTGGCCATTTTGATAATTTTATGAAACACCTTCCCAGTGGAGGCATTGTTAGCATTTAGGCCTACTCTTGTAACTGCCTTTGTCCAGCTGTGTACACACCATGAGTTCCCAGTCACAGATCTCTAATTGCTGTGTGGGAACACTTCCATACTGTGGGGTCACTAAGTGCTATTTGTCTCATCACCAAGTTTGTTTCCCTGGTCTCAAGCTGGTGTGGTGGTAGCCCGCAGAGCAGGCAAAGTCGTTTCTTTCAGCTCATTGCTACGAGGGGCGGCAGTCACAGATATGCTACACAGGCTAGAGTGGTGGTGGTGTATATATGATCTTTGCTCACACATGACATGGTGCAATTTGGAATATTGTCAATTTGAATGTACACAAATCAGCTTTTCCTATCAGCCTTTAAAGGACAGATTCTCTCACCTCAAACAATCCAAAGTAAGAACCTAACCTTCTTACTTAACCCCCCCCCCCCCCCCCCACAAGTGTCTGAAACTCATCCTCATCCAGACACAATCTCAGTTTATTGCTTCATAGTGAGTATAAAAAAAGCTCAATGTGTATTTAATCAAAACACTCTCAGTACAGTTCATGATGTGTTATATAAGCTTTGGCACTCTGCATTGTTTGAATTAGCTTTCAATCAAAGAGCTGAGCCAATTGGAGATTTCAGTAAATCCCTACAAGATTTGTAGTTTGGGGTGAGAGAATTGGTCCTTTAAATTTCAAATAGATGGTTTATTAAAGGTAAAGAGCAGTCTCCCCAAACTTATTTTGAAGAAAAAGCTAAATAACAAAATTTTTATCTTATTTCTCTTCAAAGTATCTTTTATTACATTTTATCATTTTATGACTTTACTATTGCATAGTCAAATTAAACCAAGCAGTTATTTCTGGTAAATTTCACATTTGAAGAGAAAAACATTGTCACATGACTCTCAACAATCATGAAACTGGACAGTCTACTGCACTTCTTCAATTTAGGATGACTGCTCCTGCCCTTTAAAGTTTCTTTCAGTACTTCGTTTTTGCGTACAAATTTCATGGAGGAGTGAGCTGGAGAGGGAGGGAGGGAGGAAGAGGAAAACAGATGGAAATGATGGGAAGGGAGAGAGGGATTGAAGGAGGGGGAGGAAAGACATTTGGTATCTTCTCTTTCCTTTTTGCTTATGCCACTGTCCTACACATACTGGTCAGTTGTGTTGTGACTTAAGGGTATGATTCCTGCCCTCATAGGCAGCATTATCTTAAAGGGGATGAACTAGCTTTTGAGATTTATCCCTTACACAGTTCAATTACTGGTAGGTGAGCAATGTTTAGATGCATGTCAGCCCAACTGAAGTTGTCTGGGTATGTGTAAGGATTTCACCATGATTTTGTTCAAGATGAATTAAAAACTAAACTGGCAACATCAGAAGGGTTGAGCCACAGTTGCTTTACTACTCTAGTATAGTAGTTGTTTCAGGGAGACTGCAGTAGGATTGTAGAGAAATGTTTCTGTAAAATCCACTTTTGCACTTGAACAAGTTTCCCCACAGTTTCCACTTGAACAGTTATCCCCAAGAATCAGGTAGCCGCTATTACTCTGGAGTCCTATCAAACAGATCAATCTATGCTGAGATATTAAACACACACTTCATCAAGAGATCACTAACTGTTACCTCATGAATGAGGTTTACTCAGACTTGTTTTCCTCTGTTAAATGGTTTTATTTCATATTAATATCTTCTGCTGGAGACTCATTTCCACTTCCTAAGCAAAGTGACTGAGGTAGCAACATGCTTTCATGCTAACCTATAAATATTGCCAACAAATTTCATGTGTAAAACTTGAAATATTTTTAAATGGGATTTTAAGTCTCAACTGATTATCACTGCTTACACAGAACAGTACGCATGAGCTTAAAAGGCAGAAAACTATTTTTTTGTAAGCTCATAAGAGGAAAGATTCACAAGTCTAGGAAATACCAAACATAAATTTGTTTTCATTTTGATACATATTGTGTGAAATCCTCAAATGACAATGGTTTAAAAGACAGAAGAAATTATTTTTGATTCTTTGCTGAAGTGGTGCTGCAGTAGTAATGTCCTGTGTGTGTATGTGAGATTGTTCAAATTCAAATTTAACTTTATTGAATACCAAGAAGGAAATTCAAAGCCGGCAATGGAAACATAAAATTACAAAAACATCAAAAATAAATAGACAAAGATTTCAAACATAAAAATTCAAATACATGACAAGTTAAATAAAAATAGGGAAGAAGGATAAAAGGAGAATTAAAAAATAAGAGACAAAGATAAAGATGATAAGAATTAGTCAGGCAATTAAAACAATCATTAAAAAGCTTAATGCTCTTGGGGATAAAAGATAATATTATTTCTACTTATAGCTGCAAAAGAAGTCTCATTTGACCAATTCAAGGAATTATATAGCACAGTTGAAATCGTCACACAGGGGGTGGCTAGAATAAGTCAGAACAGTTTTTGCCCACGATATCTCAAGATAATAACATGGAGGAACCTCATACTTGGTATGTAGATGGCCCATATTGAGTGACTGACCCCTATCATTTTTGGCAAGGATCAAGGGTCATCTGGAGCCACCAGGAGTCAAAAGTCTGAAAACCTTGTGTACACAATATCTGAAGGGAGGAAGCTTAGTTGGATAGGTTTCATACTTGGTATGTCACAGGTGCAGTATGGTGAGACAAAGTCAAATGTAAGTTTTGGTGGAGGTCAAAGGTCATTTGGGGTCCGCAGGGGTCAAAGAATGAAAAGCTTTTGTACACATTATCTCAAGAAGGGTAATTTGGAGGGTCCTGATACTTAACATGTAGATGGCCCATATGTGGCAGATGATAGATCTCTGTTGTTTATTGTTGAAGTCAAAAGTCATATGGTGTCACATGCATGGGTCAAAGTCTGAAAACTTTGTTTACACAAATATTTGAAGGACAAAGTTTGGATAGTATCACTCACTTGGTATGATGTGGATGTGTTATAATGATTAGATGGGAGTTTTACGGTCCATTATCCAACCAGTTGATTCAAGTTGAGAAGGCCACGGCCTTTTTTCCAGTTGTGGCTCACTGGCTTGTTTTTCTTACTCCATTGCTTATGCTGAGCACCAAGCACAATGGCAATAGGTTCTGTTTTTAGAGTCTTCGGTATGACTTGGCCAGGACTTTATAACTCCCAACCTTCTGACTGCAAGTCTGATGCACTAGTGTAATAATGTCCATGTTTTGTGTACATAGCAACTAGAAACTAGGGAATCTTGGTGGTTATTCTCCTGCATAAATTTAGCTATTTCCAGCATTGCTTTCATTTAGTTATTTACAGTAATTGACTTACTCAATGTTATGAAGGGATGAGATTGCAAACAAAAACAGTGATGCATGTGACCTCATATAGTGAACTTTTTGGCCCATCGATGCAGTTGACTTGTATTCATATCCATTTCTACTGCTTAAGAAGGGATCATGCTTTGCTTGGTGACATCACACCTACATCCTGATTGGTCCAATTGGGTTGATGCTAGCTGGCCAATCACCACTCACATCACTGCCAATGCAATTACCCTTACAAAAAAAGGTGTGGCATTTGGTTCCAAATTCACAGGTTTTTTCCAGGGGTTATCACAGGTTTTTGCATGAAAACCTGTGATTTCCCTTGACATTGACGCAGGTTGATCATTTGTCACAGGTTCGACACAGGTTTGCCACGGGTTTGACACAGGTTTTATGTGCAAAACGTGTGGTGATAAAAACTAGGGATAACAAAGAATTCTTCCACAAAACCTGTGGCTTGATATTAAAGGCAAGGAAATGTGTGCAAAACCCGTGTCAAACCTGTGAGTAGAAGGTTCCAAAAACGCAGGTTTGTCACCCAAGAACACGTGTGATTTCCTTTGTTTTTCCACGCGTGATCACACATGGTGCAGACACAGGTTGGCGCACCTTTTTTTGTAAGGGTAAGTTTGGGAAAATCTCAGGCCTCAAATCAAATTTTCCCATTGAGTTATTATTGCAATTCCTATGCTTCCATAGTCTGTTAGTGCAATCGCCAGAGCCCCATGTTAAATTTTCCAAGAAACAGGATCACAAATCTTTGAGTATGTGGATTTTTCAGGGATCAGGCATACATGCATTTCATTTGCAGATTCTTCTTAAACAAGACATCAAGCTCTGTCCATACTATGGAACTCGATGGGACGCAACGAATTGCAACAACATTGTTCAGATGCGTTGAAAGAGTGGAAAGCTTTGCAACTAGTTGCAAGTAGAAGCGCAACCCAATTTCATGCAGCAGAACATGTTGGGTAGCATGAAACTGAAACGTGCAACTGACAACAATGACAGACTTCTGGAATGAAGCCTGCAGAGTTCCGTTACACGGATAGAATGCATTCCTGTCTCTTCAAAGCAACAAATATAGAGTATGCATCAAGCATTAGAATTTTGTGTGAATCGCTTCATGGACCTGCAACGTGCTAGCTCATACCAGCATGCTGGTGTGAGCTATTGTGATCATGCAGTGCCATTCTATCTGTGTGGCTGTCTGTTTGTTTGTTTGTTTATTTTTGTCTGTCAATTTGTCTGTCTTCCTGTCTGTCTGTCTGTCCACAATTCTTCTTTTCTTTGGATTTGTTTGAAACTTGGACATTATGTTCTTTGGGTAGTGGGCTGTTTGGGGTATTCAGGAATTTAAGTCCAAATTGTACAAATTGTCTTTTACAACTTTGATGCTTATGTATATTGACACTCAGTTGTTGGTACCTTCATTGTGTACAGGAAGTTTGGGTCCAAGGCCCAAGATGGATCCCAAGGGTCCATTTTATTAAGTGAGAGAGAAATATTACAAAATGCTTTAGCCTTCTGTCACATCGTTGTTTAAAGAGTTGCCAGTCTTTAATAAGAATGCTTGGTTGGTGATCTATGGATGGTATTCTGGAGTTTCATATCCAAGGACTTTCTTGGGCCCTTTGGCCCTTTCTATGAAAATTCTGCAAAATGCTCCACCTTCTGTGTACAGGAAGTTTGGTTCCAAGGCCCAAAATGTATCCCAAGGGTCCATTTTATTAAGTGAAAGAGAAATATTACAAAATGCTTTAGCCTTCTGTCACATCATTGTTTAAAGAGTTGCCAGTCTTTAATAAGGATGCTTTGTTAGTGATCTATGGATGGTATTCTGGAATTTCATATCCAAGGCCTAAACCCAAGGACTAAAATATTGCATGTATGGTTGTCCCATAAAGAAAAAAATTATTGTGCTTCTCCCATTTTAGTAACATAAAACTAAAAAATGATTAACTCCTCTAGATAGTGTTTATTCAGTCAAACTGAGTTGACGTTGTTATAATGGTGCTTGGATCACAAAGAGGTTATTGTGTTTTTGATGTTTTGGTTCATGGTCATGTCAGACCTCATGGACTATCCTATAGAATCTGATAAAGCATCTGACTTGGATTCGGGAGGTTTGGAGTCTACCCCTGGCCGGGTCATACCAAAGACTTAAAAAAACTTAAACTTGATGTCATAAAAGAAGGTGAGGACATTGAATGCAGAGGGGCCATTGTCCATCCAGGAAGTTTAACTATTCTTCATCTCTTGTGTTAATGGTTTAGCTATAAAGTTGAGGTCTTGAAGATTTTAGAGATTTTGAAAATTTTAGAGATCTTCACAATCTGAGCTTTTCTTATTCAAGTCTCAGCATCATTTAAGGAAGCAATTGTTTAAATTATGTCCAGGGAAATTTAGTCACCCTATTGAGGTCATATAAGATCATATGTCACTTGTACTGTTAAAAGCAACCTAAGGACCATTATTTGAAGCTCCTACACCATTTGTTCTCTATTCATTCGATTTATGTCAATTGGAGTACACTATTCACCATCTTATAGTAAATGTGACATTTGAATGTTCCTTTATTTTGTTTGGGTTGATAAAACAACCCTTTAAGTACTTCTTGGAAGTTTGTATTCATAAATCTAATTAATGGAGATCAAAGAAAGCTAACATTTCTCCAATTGAACACGTTAATCCTTTCTTCTGGTACATTTTAGGAAGCTTTCCATCTTCAAGTTATTTTTATGAGTAACTTTAATTTGCTAGCCATCTTTTTATTTGCAGTCATTTTGGAGAGATGCAGGTTATTCAGGAGAAATTGTCAGCTCAGGTGGAAAAACAACTCAAGGATGTGATTCAGGACCAATTCAGCTGGTGTATGATGCTGGGACAGATATTAACAGTCCAGCTTTAGTTGGTTTCTATGCCAATTCAAGACAGTGGAGGGAAGTTGAGGTAAGATGTTAAAAAATTATGACATTTTGAATGGTTTTTGCAGGAAAATTTGCAGAAAGATTCTTTTTGTGGTAGCCTAAATTTGAATCAGGCAACAAAACTTCTCATTGAACTTTATAATACTGCTACCTATTACTTCCTGAAATGAGGAGGCATAACAATACTTACAATCTTAAAAATTGTGAGTCCTTTTGCATTGCAACACATTTCCCTTTTTTAATTAGCATCATTAAGTGGTCTGCACGATACTTCATAAAAGCAGAATACTCTTATGTGAAATAAGGTAGAACTGCAAGTTTAGAGTTTTTGTGTAAAAACTGTGGTGTGGTTTAGCTTATGAAGTTGATGGTAAAAATGATATAGGATAATGACAAACAGGATAACTTATTTATGGTTGTTACAAAAATTGATTGATTAGTTAAACCTACTCTCTAGTGCATGATTTTAAAGTGGCTCATTGAGTTGGTTCATGAAATTCAACAAAGTTTTCCAAACCTGTTACGTTTTCTTCACAAACCAGTATGCAAATGGTAAAACTTAGACAATCCCTCTATCCTACATACAAATAACTGTCATATGAGTGAGTACTTAACAGCTAAATTTGGTGTTCAAAAGTTTGTGACCAGACACTTTTTCAAATTCAGCACAAAACTGTTACAAGACAGGAAACCACAAAATTCAAAATGTTAACTTTTTTGTGTAACTATTGGATATGAAACTTGTCCATTTTAACAGCTTAAAGGATTGTCATGTGGCAATGAAAAAATGCTCTCATTAAGTTATGGTTGTCAACTCAATGAGCCCCTTTAAGTCCATTAATTATGGATGGCCTACATCTTTAGAAGATAATTGTATAGTCATCCTATTACAATTTTTTATCGTTCGCTGAAAGCAGGCAAGGAATCTATGAGATGGTAATGTGTGTGTGTGTTTTTGACACTTTTACTTGTAAACAAGATATCTCAAGATAACAATGGACACTTCACATTTTCCATGTAGATTTGTCATGTTAAGATGAAGAGTCCTATCCTTTTTGGTGAAGGTCAAAGACCGTTTGACATACCCAGGGGTCACAAACCAAAAACCTTGAAAACACAATAGCTCAAAATGGGAATGAATGACACTTTTCATGGATGGTATATCTAGGTTTGTCATGCTGAAAAGAAGCCTATTTTTTGGTGGAGATCATCAAGTTCATTTGAGGGCACTAAGATTCAAAACCTGGTAACCTCATAAACCCAGTATCTCAAGGTAGGAATGAGTGACACTTTTCACATTTAGTGTATAGATTTGTCGTGCTGAAAAAGGGAACCTTACTCATTTTGCTGAAGGTCCGAGGTCATTGGGGGTAAAACTGGTGCTAAAGACCTCCAAAATGGATTGTTAATACAATATCTCAAGATAGGAATGACTAGCATTTTTTATGTGTGGTAGGTACATGGATTTGTCAAAACCTTGATTATTGTTAAGCAGGGTGCGCAGAAGTCATCTGGGGGTCCACCAGCCATCAAATTGTAGAATTCCACAAGAATTTCCAAGATTATCTTCTGAGGTCAGTAGAGGTCAACAAATGAGCTTTTACGTTGGGCAAAGAATCTGTAAGCCGTGTGGCTTTCTTGTTCTGTGCTTGTTGTGAAACCGTTATTTTTGCATGTACACATACAGAGTCTGTAAAAGTTGTTTTGCTTGTACTTGCAAGGTTTATATTTGTGATAGATATGTAATCCACCAGTGTGTTACTTGTTATCTTTGTGGACGGAAATATGTGACCTTTGTGGAAATAGGTGGGTGCTTGTTCTTGTTCACACTCCAAGAGGTAATCCACATTAGATTGTACTTCATACAATTTGATTTCAACAGCAGTCTGCTTGTTCAAACCTTGGATAAGTATAGACAAATCCGGACAGATTGCAATGGTCTGATATTAGTCGGCCATTACTTGAGTCCATCACCTTTAATCTTTCAATTTCCTTCCTTACCTGTTCCATGGATGGTTGTACACTGAAGTGTATCCTAATTTTCTCATCTTCACTGAATGTGAGGATTTGAAATTCACTTAGACAATAAATGAAGACCATTAAAGGCTGATGGACCCCACTAATGGCTGTGTGCAGCCACTAAAAACAAGCGCAAATCGGATTTGTCTATAGACCTTTATGCATATAAAGTTGCAGTAAAGGAAACCTCCAATGGAGGCTAGGTCATATCTTTACAACCTCCAGCTACCAATAGAGACACCCTGTTTGTGCACCTGGTCATATTCGTCTATGTTCTTACACACCAATATACTTTGTGTATGCAATGCGAGCAGAGTATACTTTTCTTCACCCCCAAATTCATGTGATATCATTGGGTTTATGCTGGTGCTCATTCATTTTGTTGCATCCTCTAACATATGATTCACTTGTATTTACAAAATTAGATCTTCTTGTGATAGTAGCAGGGCTCTTGGCTATCTTGCAAATCAACTTTCTGCTTTCAATATTGTACACATAACAGACTAAATTAAAGAAGGTAGAAGTTGTTTTTCTTGAATCTTTGAAAGCAAAATTTGGAATTCATTTTTGGTTTCGATGATAAGAGAAACCAATACATTCATGATGGCGTGGGTGTGTATGTATGTATGTGTGAGTGTGCGTGTGGGAGCTTGTAAACGATACCTTGCCGGGTGCAGGCCGCTCACGAGAGCCTCTCACGTCTTTTCTCGCTCATGCGGAGCTCATAACTGGCGTAGCTACCCGGAAATTCGGACACTGCAATGAGCTGTGTCTCGTGATATGCAAGAGCCCGCCCTCGCGCCGGGCATTCATGTGCTGCGTGACATTAGCGGCTAAGGGGGAATTCCAACCATTTCCTTACGGGGAAAAGTTCTGTGTACCCTGTAAGGCATTGAATACCGGTATGCCCTGTGTGTATGTGTGTGTGTTTGTGACACTTTGCTTGTTAACACGATATCTCAAGATAGGAATGTCTGACAGTTTTCAAACTTGGTACATAGATGCACCATATTGATAGGAAGAAACCTATTGTTTTTGGTGGAGAGTGAAGGTCATTTGGGGTCACCAGTGGTCAAAGTCTAAAAAACCTTGTTAATGCAATATCTCATGCTAGGAAACTTGGATAGATTTCACATTTGGTATGTAGATGCGTTATAGTCAGAAGATGGTCCCGTTTTTTTTTGGTAGGGGTCAAAGGTCATCTGGGGTCACGCGGGGTCAAAGTCTGAAAATTTCATTAACACGATATCTCAAGTGTGAAAGCTTTGACAGATTTCATTTTTGATATGTGGATGCGTTATGGTCAGGAGATGGTCTCTATTGTTTTTGGTGGAGGTCTCAGGTTATATGGGGTCACCGGGGGTCAAAGTCTGAAAATATTGTTAACACGATATCTCGAGTTTGGAAGCTTGGATAGATTTCATATTTGGTATGTGCATACGTTATGGTCAGAAGATGGTCCCTATTCTTTTTGGTGGAGGTCAAAGTTCATCTGGGGTCACCAGGGGGCAAAGTCTGAAAACTTTGTTAACCCGATATCTCAAGTTTGGAAGCTTGGATAGACTTCAGATTTGGGTATGTGGATGCATTATAGTCAGTAGATGGCCCCTATTGTTGTTGGAGGTCAAAGGTCATCTTGGGTCACTGCTGGTCAAAGTCCGAAAATCCTGCTAATGCAATATCTCCAGAGGGGAAACTTATTTCATATTTGGGTATGTTGATGCATTATGGTTAGAGGATGGTCTCCATTGTTTTTGGCAGATATGAAAGGTCATCTAGGGTCTCCAGGGGTCAAAGCCTGGAAACCTTTTTGAAATATGATCTTTCAAGATAGCTGTTTGTCCATTTGCCTGTCTGTTGTTTGTATGTCTAGCAATGTATGGCTTTTATGGAGGTCAAAAGGTCATCTGGAATGACGAAATTATTTTTTGAACATGCCAGCCTAACATTTGCATGAGAAGATAATGGTGCATGATTATGGGCGGCCAAAAGGGCAAAAAAGACAAATGTCAAAATATTCATTTTAATTTCAAAAATAAAGTGTAAAGGTTAAAAAATATTCTAAGTGAGAAATTAAGAAATAAGATAAGCAATGATTACATTTTAAAAAACGAGCAATATGTATAATGTCCCCAAAACAAAATAAAAAAAACACTAAAAGTAATTGAAATTAATCTTAAAATTAACACATTACCGTTTTATCCAAATGAAATATCAAAGACCCGCAATAAAAAAAATGGAAAACAAATAAAAAAAGAAATAAAATAACAATGCAAATAGAAACACAATTTTGTGTTTTTGTTTTATGTTGTGTTTTCATTTTATTTCCCGTTATCCTTTTTTTTTAATTTATTTGGGTTCCTTAATAGTTTTTTGAAATCGTCTTTTTTGCCCTTTTGGCGCGCTATAGGTGGCCAGAAGGGCAAAAAAGACGATTTGTGAAAAATAATGAGGGCGTCCTGAGATTGATGGATTCAGAGCACCTGTCTCTAAAAATATGCTTGGAAATTGCATTAGATATCCAAACCCGCACAACCAGTTAAAGCTACCGCGAAGACTTGGTTGCAGTCATACACTCCCTTTGTTGAGGAGCATGTAGCAAGACAGTACCCACATCAGTGGGCAGTGTGAGTCGATCAGGGAGGTGTTATTACCTAACAACACCTTCATGGTGTGATAATGTTTTCTCTCGGCCATCAGATAAACAGGAAATTGGGGAAGGGATTAATATGAAAATGTGGGGGACTTTTTCACCATTTGTGGTGGAAGAACGGCGTCTTTAGAATTTTCGTCGCCGAGGTCGGGGGGAATAAGTTTTGTGATTGTTGGCATGAGGGAGGGGTCTAAAGGGACGGATAAGTATAAGGGGTCTCCCCCTCTATTTTCATTTTCCTGGGCAATTATTGATGTGTTTTCCATCATTTTTGGAAAAGTGAGGGTGCTTTTTGAAGATGTCCCCTACCAAAAAAGTGAGGGGGTGTCCCACGCCCCTCTCGCCAGGGATCCACGCCCTAGAATCAGTCTGCTTTGGATGGGTAGTTTGTCATGCATAAACTGGACTGAGAATTAAGTATTCCTGTGAAGTCTCATGGTGGTCAAGTTCACTGAGCATTTTGTTTGATCCTTCCATATGGAACTGATGAGCGAACCGTTCGGTCCATCGGCAAAGTCTGTATGGAGCTCATGATTTCCGCAGGTAGCAAACCTTTATGGGATTCACAAGGGGCCCAAATGGACCAGACCATATATATGTCCGTATGACCCATATGGGATAGATTTATCCCATATGGACCTTATAGGTGTTTGTGCTGGCCTGGACAAAATGAGCCCCTTACAAATTTTGGTTGCAAGTTCATATCATGGCCCCATACGATGGCGCATGTTAGGTCTCTAGGAATGCCTTATGGGTATGTTACCATGGTGACATAACGTTCTCAATTTATTGGCCCCAAAGGGTCTAGCGTAGTCTATCACAGGTGTGGGACTCCAAAGGAAGGAGCTCCGGTCCCTAAACATTGACCTTACAAATGTGCCAGCTTCCAATCGACTTGAGGACCTTTGTCTGACCTTTTTCCAAGAGTCCATATGTTCGCGTAGCATGTTAGCCAGTGTTTTGGTCCGGTGTGTTTGATGCGAACAGTAGTGTTGCCTTTGGCCTTCAACCATTAGTTACCAGCTGATAGCCTGTTAACGGACCAACGGGCAAGGAATAACGATGGGTTGCGGGAATAGAAAGGGCAGTAAGTAGCGTAGGCAACATTTCTCACAAGGGGGCATGCAGTATGTTGACTGACCGCACTTGGAATGCCCCATCCTCTAAAGTCAAGGCTTAGGGACCGGAGCTCCTTCCTTTGGAGTCCCACACCTGTGTTAGACTACACTAGACCCTCTGGGGCCAATAGAAGGAGAACGTTATGTCACTATGGTAACATTATCAAAAGGGATCCCTAGGGACCAAACATGCGCCATCGTATGGGGCCATGACATAAACTTGCAACCAAAATTTGTAAGGGGTTCATTTTTTCCGGGCCAGTACATATACTCATGAGGTCCATTTGGGATAAATCTGGTCCCTAATGGGGTAGTTGCCACGTAGGACCCTGAACTACCCCATATGAATCATACGGATGTATATGGGCTGGTCCATTTGAGCACCATGAGACTTCACATGAACCTTAATTCTCACCCAGTTTATACATGAAAAAAACCACCTATCCAAAGCGGGCTAATTCTTGGGCGTGGATCATTGGCGGGAGGGACGTGGGACGCCCCCTCACTTTTTTGGAAGGGGGACATCTTCAAAGAGCACCCTCACTTTTCAAAAATGATGGTACACACAGCAATTATTGCCCAGTGATACACTTCCCCCTCTTAACTGATTGCTTTGCGGGCGGAGAGAAAACATTATCATTTAATAGCTAATAGCACCTCCCTGATTGACTCACACTGCCCACTGATGTGCGTAAAAAGGGAGTGTGTGGCTGCAAGCAAGCCTTCGCAGTGGCTTTAACTGGTTTTGCGGGTTTGGATATCTAATGCAATTTTCAAGCATATTTATAGAGATAGGTGCTCTGAATCCATCAGTCTTATGACGCCCTCATTATTTTTTACAAATCGTCTTTTCCGCAGTTTGTCTTTTTCGCAAATTGTCTTTTTTGCCCTTTTGGCCACCTATAGCGCGCCAAAAGGGCAAAAAAGACGATTTTAAAAAAACTATTAAGACACCCAAATAAATTAAAGAAAAAAAGATAACAAGGAATAAAATGAAAACACAAGATAAAACAAAATCACAAAATTGCGTTTCTATTTGCGTTTTTATTTTATTTCTTTTTTATTTGTTTTCCCTTTTTTATTGGGGGTCTTTGATATTTCATTTGGATAAAACGGTAATGTGTTAATTTTGAGATTGATTATAACTACTTTTATTTTTTTTTTTTTCAATTGTTTTGGGGACGTAATATGTATTGCTCGCTTTTTTTAAATGTTATCATTGCTTATTTTATTTCTAAATTTCTCACTTAGAATATTTTTTATTTTTAAAATTAATTTTTGAAATTAGATTGATTATTTCATCAACTGTCTTTTTTGCCCTTTTGGCCGCCCATACATGATGGCACTCTTTAAAACGGAACATTTATGTATCATCAAAACCTCATTGCACTTTTGCATTCTGGTTTCAAGTGTTGAAGGCCCTGCTGAAGGAGGCTCTCAGTAAGCTCATACTATACTACATTATGCAATATGTATTTCAATTACTTTGTTTCAACTTCCTATTCAGCCAGAAGAAAGGAAAGCTGCAGTGTTAAAATGTTTGGTTGAATTTTTTGGACCAGAAGCAGGAAATCCTATTGATTTTGCTGAAAAGGTATATTTTTTAAGAGATTTGAACACTTTGAAATTTGAAATCAAAATGCAGAAGCAGTTAGTTTAGAACATCATAATTGGAATAGAGAATCTTTATTCAATTTTCTGGGTGAAGAAGCTTCAAAAGGTATTGACTGCAAAATAGGATAAAGTGGTAGCTAGCTTAAAGGTAGTGTGACATGTCAGCAAAATGACCTGGCTTCACTCGGCAGTTATGGGGTGATCTTTTCTTGGGAAAATGTGTTGGAAATATTTCAATATCTTTTACGGTTCTCCAGATACACCTCATCAAAGTTTGAATGTTTCGTAAGAAATTTGTTGCTAATGCAAAAATAATGATAAGGAGTGTTGTGTAGTATTGATATTTCTTAAAGGAGCTTATTGCGTTTATAAATCCTCTTATTTCGACGCTAGAAACCCTTCTATGCTTCTGCTACACTGTTACAATTCTAAAACCAACATACTTTGGAAGGAAAAGCTCTTAATGTCGTCAAAATTTTAGCAAAAAGTACAGTTTTCCTGAAATAAATGCTCATTATCAAACGATAAGCCGCGCCTACATTCTTGTATTGAATATGCATACTATGTCAAAGGTCATGTTGAGACGGTATGGTAGGTCCTGTGTGTTTGTTGAACGTGATCCCAAAATTGGATATGCAGTGTGTTATTGTACATTGTCTAATAGCTGACTTTTGCCCACGAAGCTTTGTAAATCATTTTAGCCTTGTGCAGAGTGTTTAACTTCATACCGTTCATGGAAAATTTACACTCAAACGCTAGACGGTTATGCCCACGGAATGGAGTCGGCATCATCACAGGTTTGTAACGCTACATTCCTTCGTTCTGCGGTTAGTTTTAGGCTAACGTTAGATTTTTTTCCCCAGATTCTTTTCCCGAGATTCGAATTTATTATTTCGAGGCAGGCAACAGCTGATTGCTACATGGATACATCATTAGTCGTTAGTTGTTTGGTTTACAGTAACGTTAATAGGGCTTATGTTACACTGGCTTACCACAGGAGGGCCCAGCTGTTACAGTACTGTTAGGCCTAACGTTACAGTACATGTTGTGTGGGGCAAACCCGATCAGACTCGATGTTTCTCATTTGTCTACAGACCATCAATCCATTATACTAAGCATTTTCTCAGACAGTCAGCTCATTTACTGAGCATTTTCAAAGGTTCGATAAAAAGTGTAGTTCACAGTGTGCAGAAGCAGTACACATGTTCATGAAGTACGGTGTATTCAGTAGCCAATTACCAAAACAAGTTGACAGTTTGTCATTGTGTGACGTCATTAGTATGACCAATTTGATTGGATAACCGGAGAAAATGAAATAAGGAAGGAGAGGTTTGCATGCATAATTTTTGGGGTAAACAAATTTTTCGATTCTAATTTTAACGTTAATTACTGGGTAATTAGGGCTTGTTGGTTAAAAGTTGTATCGTAAGAGATACTATGTAATCTTCAGCAAGGTACCGACATGCTTAGATACCTGAAATGCGGAAAATAACAAACAAACGCAATAAGCTCCTTTAACCCTGTATAAATTATCTCTTAATTACTCATCAGATAGTTAATGGTAATTGATACTGATGATTTTCAAGGATTCAATTTAAACTTCCAAAATAAAACACCCAAGAAAAACTTCTGTTACAACTGTCCTTGAAATGAAGATTGCAAAAACAAAGGATACCATTAGCCATGTCATGTCCCTCTCATGATGTCACAAGATTTGTATATTGAGCTCACAAATTATTCGTTGATAAGTCAATTTTTGACAGATTTTGATAGATCCTCTGTCTGTTTTCATGGTTTTTAATGCCTTTTTTATCATTTTCGTGTCACACTACCTTCAAGAAGTGGAAGTATTGTTAAGGCCTCTGTATTAAGATCCATTACACCTGTATCCCATTAGCAATTCCAATGCAAACAGCCAACATGTTGGGACCGGAAGGAGGCAGGATGACTTTCCAGGGTTATGGAAATTTTGGAAAAGTCATGAAAATTTTAAAAATTACACATGCTTCTGTAGGATTTTACAACATTCTGAATATTAACCCCAGTGTCTCTAGACAGTTTCCAAATTTTAAGCTATTTCTTTCTAGACTTATTGAATTTTCCAGGCAATGCTCAACTAATGGACCTGTCTTCAGAAAAGTTGAGATTGTTCCAAGTGGTACTATAATTTTATAAGGGGAAATCTTCTGGGTACAAATTTTTCAGAGGTGGGGGAATTGTTACATTATGCAGTCACAATGTATAAAGACATATTCAAACCCTCCATGTTGTCATATAGCATTCTGTAAAAAACAAAATGTGACATGTCTTGTTAAAAGTCAGCACCTTATTTTTGGCCTTCAGCAATGTAGTACTACCACACAGCTCATGAAGACAAAGACATTATACAGAGATGTGACTCATTTACAGATGTTCTGTTTGATCTCTTTAACGTATGCAATGTCTCTTTTCATTAAAGGTACACTATGACCACACAGTAGCAATCTTGATCTAGGTTTACTTTCAAAGGAGTAACTCAATCATACTTATGTCATAATACATTCTAATGCACTAAGTTGTCATGATGTAATGGTTGCGGTAAAAAATTGCAATTGATTTCCTTCCTTGCCCAATTACACAATTTGATGACTGACAGGCATTAATACTCCATGCAAAGACATTTAATCCAAGTCAAGAAACCCTAGCCACAGTATGCAGAGCACATAGAGGGGGTTTTGATTACAACCCTGCCCAAAGAACTGTGAAATTTTTTGCAACCTAAGTGGACTAGGAGCTCGGTGAAGTGTTAATAATAGACCTCCAGCAGTAGGTTTGGAAACTTGATATACCTCAGTTGAACAATAGATTACTGAGGTTAGAAAATCAACTTTTTTACCGCAATAGAAACAGCATGGTTCTGTGTCTTGAAAAATTATTTGCTAAGTATATAGCAATGTTTCACATTTTTTTTTGGCTTGTTTGATCAGGTAGCCATTTATAAACCACCATCTTAGCTCAGTTAATTAGTGAGAGCTGATGTGAGTTGCCTGTAGTATTTGTTTTTGAAGAATGATTAATCATAGAGATGCCTTGTAGAGGATGCTGCTTCCAAATTTTGTGTAGATCAGCACTTTAAGCTTATAATTGCAAACACTGCCTACAGTAGTAGCACAGAGTACTTGAAGTTCTTAACAAATTAAGGTGTGTAGTTGATCTTTTAACCATTAGCATATTTGCCATATGTTTTAAATGTACAATCATGAGTATGAGAACTTTCTGCCAAACTCTATGAGGCACACTGCTTTTTTTATCGGTAGCTTGCAGTGTATGTTTCCTTAGTTTTGCCTGGCTGGCAGCAAACTTGTATAGGTACTCATACTCACACTATTTTTGTACATTTGCCATTATTTGTGTAGTCAAAAGACTGGAATGCAGCCTTTGCTCTTTGTCTTTATCATTATCTCAAGATAGGAAACTTCAATAGATTTCATATGTGGTATGTGGATACCCAATAGTGAGGGGAAGCTCCCTATTTTTTTGTGAAGGTCAAAGGTCACCTGGGATCACCTCAAGTCAAACACTGAAAAGCTTGTTAACACATTTTCTCAAGATAGGAAACATGAATAGATGTCATTTTTGGGGGTCATTTGGGGTCATGAGAGGTGAAATGGTAAATTCCTTAGAAATTATTTATAAACACAGTATCTCAAGAAGGGTAAGTGTGACTAATCTCATGTGTAGTGTGTGGGTTGGTTGGCCATATTAAGTAAATGATCCCTATTGCTTTTGTGGGGATCAAAGGTCATTTGGGGTCGCAAGAAGTCAAAATGTCAAAACCTTGTAAACCCAATACAGAGGAGCCAACTCTCCCTGATTCTCAGGGAGGCTTCCTGAAGATTCAAGGATTTTTGTCCATTCCAACTAGCAAATATGACAGCCTCCCTGATCAATGAAAATATGTCCCTCATTTATGTGCAAATAATTCCAAAGGAGCTCCCTGATTTCTGGATGTAAATGTTGGCATCTCTACTGATCTCAAGAAAGGTAAGTGTGACTACTAATCTTGTATTTGGTGTGTGGCTAGTCCCTTTTAAGTAGATGATCACTTTCTATTTTCATGGAGGTCAAAGGTCATTTGGGGTCACAAGAGGTCAAATGGCAAATTTCTGAGGAAATGCTTGTAAACATGGTATATCAAGAAGGGTAAGTGTGACTAATCTCATATGTAGTGTGTGGGTTGGCCATATTGAGTAGATAATCCCTATTATTTTTGGTGGAGGATGAAGGTCATTTGGGGACAGTAGAGGTCAAATCGTAAATTCCCTATAAACATGGTATTTTATGAAGGATAGGTGTGACTGAGCTCACATTTTATGTGTGGGCTGGCTTTATGGAGTAGGTGATCCCTATTGTTTTTGGTGGAGGTCAAAGATCATGTGCAGTCTAAAAACCTTGTTTTTATGGTTACCAAAGTTAGGAAGCATGAACAGATTTCATACTTGGTATTTGGATGCATTATACTTAGGGAGAGCAGGCTATCATGTCACGGAGGTTGTAGGTCATTTGGGTCACCAGCTGTCAAAGTCATAAAATTCTTGTTTACATAATATCTGATGGTGTGAGGTTTGGGTAGATTTCATACATGTTATGTGGATGCATTTTGGTGAGGGCAAGGATTCTCTTTTTTTTAATGGAGGTCAAATGTCATTTGGGGTATCCAAGGGTCAAAGTCTCAGTACCATGTTTACTAAATTTCTCATGGTTGGTGTCTTTTGTACTGCAAAATATAAAGCATATTTGTGTGGATGTGATATCGTGAGTAGAACCCTAGTTCCAGGGGGTCAAACTTCATCTAGGGTGGGTGTTCCAGGGCCCAGACATCTGAACCAGATTTCCATGATATCTCAATGCAGGAGGCTTGTACTTTGTGGGTACTCCATGAAGCACTGTGAATTTGAGAGGAAAAGAAACAGGCTAACATTTCAGCAGCAAGGAATCACTATTGCCTTTTGGCTTTCTACTTTATGTTTTACCAAGTATTTATAATGAGTATAATGGTATGGTAGGGTAGATAGCAAGCCAAGCTAACGTACTGTAGGCTAGGCATAGCCTAGACAGACTAAGCCTATGAACTTTTGATTCCATGCAACTTTGACCAGGTTCAATGAGTATGTAAAATTCTTTATTTTAGTTTATACTCTAAAATATTAGTCCAATTAATTCAAGCTTAAATAAATATGAGATTGCCAGGAGCCTCCCAGGACTCACCAGGGACCCCTGGAACCCTGGCAGTAGCAATGCAGCGCTCTTCCTGATTGTCCCCTAAATTATTTCCTCAACTTTAATGACTTGGCACTCATATGTCCACAAAGGTCATGTGGTGTAACTAGAGGTCAAAGTCTCAATATCATGTTCACAAAATATCTCAAGGTTGAACTCTTGGATACTGTAAATTTTACACATAGTATGTGGAATTGTGGATGCAATATATTGAGTAGAACCCAAGTTTTTGGTGGTCACAGGTCATCTGGGATCTTGCAGGGTCTGGATTTCTTAACCTGATTTGTACAATATTTCAGTGTAGGAAGCTTTGGTACATTGCATTCATATGTGGATGCTTTATGAAGCACTCTCAATTTGGAAAAAACAAGAACAGGCTTTAATTTTAGAGGCAATGAATCACTATACCTCTTGGCTTTCTCATTCTATTATGAATAATGAACCCTTTTTTCAATTATGAATAATGAACCTTATGAACAAGAAACCTTTTTAATTATGAATAATGAACTGTATGAGTATTGAGCCTTATGACTAAAGAATATGAACATTGACCCTTATGAATAAATGAATATCTAATAGACCCTGATCATATTGTCAAAACTTCAATCATTCAATGCATTTCTGCACTCTGGTTTTTAACTTTGTCATTTCCAGGATTGGGGACTTGAACCATACAATGGGGGAGGTCCAGTGAATTTCATGTCACCAGGAGCCATTACTCTTTATTTTGATGGTTTGAGGACACCATTTGACAGGTGAGATATATCAAGTTTGGAAGTTAGCATGTTGCTGGAATTGATAGAACACATTAGCCAATATTAAAACTGCCTGGTCCATGTGAGGTTTGTTTCTATAATTGCAACAATAAATTCGCTTTACAAAAAACAAGTTTTTCTATTGAGCAAAAAGTCTTAAAAGGTGTCAAATCCCTAAAACTTTATTGATCTCAAGATACCTGGGCAGAAAGTTCTCTGATAGATTCTGGATTAACAGTGGCCAACAAGTGGCTTTGTAAAATACTTCATTATTTAGAACTTAGGAAAAAGTGCAAATTATCCTAACCCTTTGGTTCACAAAATATTTTTTTTTATTTTTTGTGGCAGTTACAGAAATTTTTTAAGAGAGGTACTACAACTGGAATTCTCCAGTGGAATGGGTGGAAGCAATTGCATATTGCACATAAGTACATAAAAGTCTCTTAAAAATATTCCTGTAAAAAAAATCAATTTATCAAAGGGATTATTGAATTTCTAATTTATTCACACCTTGCTGAATGAAGTCAGAGTATTTGGCACTTTCCAAATGCTTATTGGCAACCATTTATCATACTTAGAACATTGGTGTTTGGACCAGCCTAATATTATCACAATTGGGGAATGCACTGCATACTTTGCCTTTTTAAATAGCATCTGTGATTGGGTCATAATGCACCCATCAGTATTGTAGCAGTGTAGTGTAGCAGCTATAACCAGTAGAATCTTTAAGGGGGGGGGGGGGGTGGGCAGAAGGGCACATTCCCGAAATCTTTCAGGGTAAAATCACTCAGTCGGGGGATATATGGGTTCGAGGAAGGGGAAAAGTTTTAAGAGACACACTTAGCATTCATACCTCAACGTACACCAGCTCCAGAGAAATGGGTGTCAAAGAAAAAAAAGTATGCTAGTGTGAGTTGGTCACCAAGGACTGAATTGCAGAAAAGCAAGAAAAAAAGTCATCAAAATCTGTGACAGTCGAGGGAATCACAGGTTGTGCCCCCCCCCCCCCACCTTTAAAATCCTGCACATGCCACTGGCTATAATGTTTAGTGTTCTTTGCAGATTACGACCCTTGGATATTCAAGTACAGACCTATATTTTGGAGGTGTTGATGTCAGTAGACAGAGGTCTAGAAAATATTGGAGATAAGAGGATTTTGACTGTGAGATGAGGATTACTAGGTGTCTTGGTTGTAAACCAGAATGCAAAAATGCATTGAGGTTTCGATGATACATACATGCTCTTTTCAATAAAATGCTACATTTCTTGTAAAAACTGGTGACCCAAAGTGACCTTTGACTCCACCTGTAACTAACTGGTTTTTGGTTTCGATGATAAGAGAAACCACTGCAATCATGATGGCGTGTGTATGTATGTGTGTATGCCTGTGTGTGTAGGTGTGCGTGTGTGTGTGTTTGTGACACTTTGCTTGTTAGCACGATATCTCAAGATACGAAAGTCTGACAGTTTTCAAACTTGATACATGGATGCGCCATATTGAGAGGAAGAACCCTATTGTTTTTGGTGAAGGTCAAAGGTCATCTGGGGTCACTAAGGGTCAATTTCTGAAAACTTTGTTAGCACGATATCTCAAAATAGGAAACTTGGATAGATTTCATATTTGCTATGTGGATGCCTTATAGTCAGAAGATGGTCCCTATTGTTTTTGGAGGAGGTCAAAGGTCATCTGGGGTCACCGGGGGTCAAAGTCTGAAAATCTTGTTAGCACAATATCTCAAGATAGGAAACTTGGATAGATTTCATATTTGGTATGTGGATGCATTATGGTCAGAAGATTGTTCACATTGTTTTTGGCAGAGGTCAAAGGTCATTTGGGGTCACCAGGGGTCAATTGCTGAAAACTTTGTTAGCACAATATTTCAAGATAGGGAACATGGATAGATTTCATATTTGGTATGTGGATGTGTTATGGTCAGAAGATGGTCCCTATCGTTTTTGGTGGAGGTCAACGGTCATCTGGGGTCACTGGAGGTCAAAGTCTGAAAATCTGTTCAACACAATATCTCAAGGGAGGAAACTTGGATAGATTCCATATTTCGTTTGGTGATGCATTATAGTCAGAGGATGGTCCCTATTGGTTTTGGTGAAGGTCAAAGGTCATCTGGGGTCACCAGGGGTCAAAGTCTGAAAATCTTGTCAACACAATATCTCAAGGGAGGAAAATTGAATAGATTTCATATTTGGTTTATGGATGCATTATAGTCAGAGGATGGTCCCTATTGGTTTTGGTAAAGGTCATGTGGGGTCACCGGGGGTTTAACAATATCTCAAGGTAGGGAACTTGGATAGATTTCATATTTGGAATGTGAATGGGTTAAAGTTAGGAGATGGTCCCAACAGAGATGCCAAGTATCTTGATTTAGGTGGAATAATTACCATTTCCACCCTCGATTCCACCATTACCAATATCCTCCAAAAATGGCTCTTTTCACATGTTAAGGATCTTTGTTGAAATCTCAAAGTGACTAGCTCCCTAAACTAAAAAGTTTTGGCCAAAATTGTATGGTTCTATTGAGCAAGTGGGCTAGTACTTTCTGCCTAGGCTTAAGGTAGTCCTAAGTTAGGCCTAGCCACCGCTACATCTTTCACAAAGCAGGATCGAGTACTGAAGAGGATCAACAAAAATCCACTTGGCCAAGAACATCAGAAATATTTAAAAGGCATTGGTAAAAAACCCTTATACAACAATCTGCAGTACTTTTGTGAGCTTTAGGTGTAAAGTTTTCCCTGCGATGTAATTTTCTCCATCATGTCTAATGTCTTGGCACTTTTGCCATTGCCTAATGTATAGCATATATGTACGTTTTGAACCTATTCCACACATGTATGTTTCTGTGTAATATCCTTAGGCTAGCCTACTGGGTAATTTAGCTTTTGTTCAAGTTGAACATGATATAAAGCATGCAGCAGCATATTTTGGTAGCAGGGTGGTATCTGCAGCGGGTGAAAACTTGCAAAACTCTCCCATACAGTGTTAGGAGAAGCTGTTCAAAAGTTCTCCCATATATATTAGTATTACGAAGTGTCATTGCAAAATAATGTCTCGACTCTGCAGTATTTATGGGGTTGGTTCACACCTCTGCACTGAAATCTAACCCTCATCAAAGTCTTAAAAGTATTATTAAGCCTTTCAGCTGGAAAGGATGGGGAGAGGGTCCTTAATTTAGAGTGTTGTGAACTCTCAAGACTTTTTGCAGGTAATTATACAAAACCATCATTATGTCATTTCTTAATTGTACCATGGTTTTTTAGGGTTGCCCTAGCATGAGAGGGGTCCACTTTTAAAGAAGGTTTGCATGATTCCTATTTTTCATTTCTTGAAGTCAGCTGGAAGCCTTTTGAAATTGCAATATTTAGAGGTTAAAGGTTTTGTAGGGTCACTGGTGGTCAAAATCTGAATGACAACCTTGTTTAATAGGTGTTAACACATCTTAAAGTGGGAGACTTAAATAGATTTCATGTGTGGTTTGTGAATGCTTATGGTAAGAAGATGATCCCTATTTTTGGTGGCGGGGACAAAGGTCATGTGGGATAACAAAATTATTTTTTGAACATGTTAGTATAACATTTGAATGAGAAGATAATGGTACATGATGGGATTATTTCAAATGGAACATTTGTGTATCATCGAAACCTCAATGCAGTTTTGCATTCTGGTTCTTTTAACCAAAACACTTCTATATTAAAAAAGCCAGATTTCATACTGTGCCTTAAGATATTCTGCAAACAAGGTTTTCAGAGTTTGATGCCAGGTAATACCAGATGACCATTGACCTCCCCCAAAACAACAGGTACAGTACTTTCAGCTCACCATAACACATCCACATACTAATTAGGAAATCCATCCAAGTTTCCTACCTTGAGATATCCCATTTTGACAAGGTTTTCAAAGTTTGACAGATCATGACCCCAGATGTTCTTTCACCTCCACAAAAAAACCTGATACAGACCGTCTGCCCACCATAACTCATCCACATACTAATTATGAAATCCATCCACATTTTGTACCTTGAGCTATCCTTAACGCTGTTTTCAGAGTTTGACCCCTATGACCCCAAATGACCTTTGACCCCCAACAAAATCAGTAGGATTCTTCCTTACATCATAACGCATCAACATATCAAGTTTGAAATGAATTCGAGTTTCCTACCTTGAAATATAGTGTAAACAAAGATTTCAGGTTTGAACCCATATGACCCTAAATGACCTGCGACCTCTACGAAAATGAATGGGATTCATTCTTACATCAAAACACATCAACATATCAAGTTTGAAATGAATCCAAGTTTCCTACCATGAGATATATAAACAAGGATTAGGGGTTTGACCCCACATGACCCCAACTGACCTTTGACCTCCACTAAAATTAATTGGCTTCTTCCTTGCATCATATTGCATCAACATATCAAGTTTAAAACTAATCTAAGTTTCCTACCTTGAGATATAGTGTAAACAAGGATTTTGCAGTTTGACTCCATGTGACTCCAGATGACCTTTGACCTCCACAAAAATGCACCGGGTTCTTTCTTACATCATAATGCATCAACCTATCAAGTTTGAAACGAATCCAAGTTTCCTACCACGATGTATCATGTAAACAAAGATTGCAAGGTTTGACCGCAAATGACCTTTGACCTCCACCCAAATTAATTGGGTTCTTCCTTACATCAAAACGCATCAACATATCAAGTTTGAAATGAATCTAATTTTCCTACTATGAGATATTGTATAAACAAGGATTTCAGGGTTTGAACCCACGTGACCCCAAATGACCTTTGACCTCTATGAAAATACATCGGGTTCTTTCTTACATCATAATGCATCAACATATAAAGTTTGAAATAATTCGAAGTTGCCTATCTTGAGATATTGTGTAAACAAAGATTTGGGGGTTTGACCCCCTGTGACCCCAGATGACCTTTGACCCCTACTAAAATAAAAAGGGTTCTTCCTCTCAGTATGGGTTATCTGTGTACCAAGTTTCAGAACTGTCAGATCTTCCCTTCTCAAGATATCGTGTAAACAAGCAAAGTGTCACAATTCACACACATACACACACACAAGACCCACATCCATACACACAAACACACAAACATACACATGCATACCAGCATGAATGCATAGGTTTCTCTTTTCATCAAAAACCAAGGGGGTGGGGGAGACTGCTAGAGACAAACATAGCTGGAGTGATTTTATTCTCAGGGAAGAAGCACTACAAGTAGGTGAAGTAAGAGAAAATTGTTTGGCTCACATATGAGTGAACTCTCTACTGAAAACTGTTGGTGGACAGATATTTTGCTTGACTTCCATATCAGACATGTAAGCAGCATGGTATGGGAGGACTGGGTCCATACTGTTATTAACAGATGGTAACAGATCTTATGTATCCCAGTGGAGTTATAAGCAGCTTACCCTATCAAATACAGAAGGTTGGATATGTGTATTAGGGTTGTACTGTATTTCTTAGATTACCATGTAATTCCAGATGATCTTATTGATTTCTAGCCAAATACAGACAAGGAATTTGTGTGATGGTGATGTTGTTTGTGTTTGTGATATCCTTGTAAACATGGTATCTCATGGTAGGAATAACCCCCACTTTTTGATTCCTAAGCAAAGGCAGGCAAGGAATCTATGCAATGGTGATGTGTGTGTGTGTGCGTAAGTGTGCATGTGTGTGAGTTTGTCATTCTTTTGCTTGTAAACATGTAATAGCAGTGACAGAAAATTTTTATTTTTTGGGATACAGATTTTTCATGTCAAGAGGAAAAACCCCATTTTTTCTGGTGGGAACCAAAAGTCATTCGAGGTCACAAGTGGCCAAAAACTGAAAAGGTTGTAAAGACAGTATCACAAGTTAGGAATCACTGACTCACATTCATGTATTTGTGTTTATTCTCATATTTGATATATAGATTTCTCATGTCAAGAAGAAGAATCCTATTGTTTTTGGCAGATTTCATTTTAGGTCATCTTCAGTAAAACTGCACTGTTCTTATATGCAAATATGTCACATTGAGGGGAAGATGCCTATTGTTTTTGGTAGAGGGCAAAGGTCATTTATTTCACCAGAAGTAAAATTGGAAAAACCTTGTAAAACACCAAGGGAGGAAGAGCCTTTTTTGGTTTCGATGATAAGAGAAACCAATGCAATCATGATGGCGTGTGTGTGTATGTGTGTATGTGTGTGTGTGTGCGTGTGTATGTGTGTGTGTTTGTGACACTTTGCTTGTTAACACGATATCTCAAGATAGGAATGTCTGACAGTTTTCAAACTTGGTACATAGATGCGCCATATTAAGAGGAAGAACCCTATTGTTTTTGGTGGAGGTCAAAGGTCATCTGGGGTCACCAGGGGTCAAAGTCTGAAAATCTTGTTAACACGATATCTTAAGGTCGGAAACTTGGATAGATTTCATATGTGGTATGTGGATGCGTTATAGTCAGTAGATGGTCCCTATTGTTTTTGGCGGCGGTCAAAGGTCATCTGGGGTCACCGGTGGTCAAAGTCTGAAAACCTTGTTAACACGATATCTCAAGGTTGGAAGCTTGGATAGATTTCATATTTGGTATGTGGATGCGTTATTGTCAGTAGATGGTCCCTATTGTTTTTGGCGGAGGTCAAAGGTCATCTGGGGTCACCGGGGGTCAAAGTCTGATAACCTTGTTAAAGCAATATCTCAAGGTAGGAAACTTGGATAGATTTCATATTTGGTATGTGGATGCGTTATAGTCAGTAGATGGTCCCTATTGTTTTTGACGGAGGTCAAAGGTCATCTGGGTCACCGGGGGTCAAAGTCTGAAAATCTTGTTAACACGTTATCTCAAGGTTGGAAGCTTGGATAGATTTCATATTTGGTATGTGGATGCGTTATGGTCAGTAGATGGTCCCTATTGTTTTTGGCGGAGGTCAAAGGTCATCTGGGGTCACCGGGGGTCAAAGTCTGATAACCTTGTTAAAGCAATATCTCAAGGTAGGAAACTTGGATAGATGTGATATTTGGTATGTGGATGCGTTATAGTCAGAAGATGGTCCCTATTGTTTTTGGCGGAGGTCAAAGGTCATCTGGGGTCACCGGGGGTAAAAGTCTGAAAATCTTGTTCACACGATATCTCACGGTAGGAAACTTGGATAGATTTCATATTTGGTATTAGGGCTGTCAGCGATTAGCCATTAATCGCCAGCCAAGTAATCGTTTAGTAAAATGGTACTTGCGATTAATCGCATCTCATGCCCTTGGACTCTGACTTGCGTTAAGTAAACAAGGTATAGTCATTCTTCACAAGTTTAGCTGCCTTGACAAAGCAATCGATGTCTACAGTATGAACAACAAGCTCAAAAATTGTGCAGAGCTATGACATTCACCTTTTATCCACCCAACCCCCTGTAGTTTACATGTGAGTGTGTGCAGTGTAATGGGGGACGTTTTAATCCGTGAACCCCAAACATGGAACCTGTTGTGACAGGCTTTACTTCAACACCACCAATACATTTGTAATGAACATAATTTACAATGAAATTTGAAAGCACTAAACGTATGCATACACCACAGTGTCTTTTACGTGCCCTGTGCGCCATTGTGCACTTCACCGTAATAGTTCAATTTCAACAGCCACTTGTCAATTCGCTACTAGCGTACGTCTCCCAAAATTTCAACTTGAAATCGACAAATTTCAAAAAATTACAAGTTCAGCTTTCTAACCATGTTATTCCTGCCCTTGTATCACGTAGGAGTGTTTGTAAGTCATGAACTGAAAAAAAGTTTCAAAAATGTTTCCATTGCTGTTTATCAAGACCAACAGCGTACATAACAGCAGTTGCACACGTTAGCCAGTCAAATTGCAACTGCTCGAAAAGAGCTTCCTTCTCTTACATTTTATGCATGACGTTTGGTGACGTCATAAGGATTTGAATACTAATTAGCTAAAAGTCATGACTTTTAAAGTCAATTATCTCAGAAACTAGGGGCCAAAAAATCGTCACAACCGTGAAAATCAATGAATAAGATGTAAAAAATACTTTCGGTGCCTGGTTCTGAGTGAACTTACGGGTAAAAGTGAGGATTTTTGTCCATTTTATGAAACGTGTAAAATGGGTTTCAAATGCTCTGCAAAATCGTTCAGCATTTATTCTATGTTGTTTTAAACTACTCAGTTTTTACTTCAATAGAAAGAAAATTTTGTTTTCTATCTATTGGTACCATTTTTGCACTATAAGATATTCTCAATGAGTCAGGTACTCGGTAAATTCCACGACGAATCGATTGTAGCGCCCAGAGTATATAAACAGTATAGTGGGCCTACTTTCGCGAAATGAACGTTAATGGTCGTCCTGTATGCATAACGTTACAACAGCAGCCTAATTCATCCTCACCAGTATTGTTCCCATTTCGGAGAAAATGGTGTGATACTTGCTCCTTCGACATTTTGCAACAAATTGTTTTGTTTTAATGCCATTTACAAATTAAACTTATCAGTAGTGTTGCACCGGTATATACTTGTTTGAATGTGATATACCTGTATACACATACAATATGTCATAGTCATCATAGTATCCACACAAATAAGCTCTGTACATACAGAGCAAAACTGCATCTTGTTTGCACTAAAACACTGAAAATCACCTCACTTTAAAAAGAGTTGGGCTGACTAAAAAGCTGGTTTAAAAATCTTTATTCTAGGAAACTGTATCAACTTCAATTCAATGTTCATGCTTTGAAAAAAATTAAAAATAAACTCTATGCATCATATACACTCATGCAGTCAGCATACTTGAGCAAGAAACTGAATGAGGGACCTTTCTAAAAGGGCCTGCTTAGACAGGAAGGACCTTGCAGGAAAGATCATCAGTACAATGTTTAACAAGTGCTTTTGATTTTTCTCATTAACTCTTTGTAAAATTGAAAAATACTGAAGGCAATTTAAGGCAAATACCAATCAGGTTGCAAGGGAATGAGTATGTCCAGCTGATCAGGTTTGGCAAATGGGATTTCTTACTTTCAATTCCTTATGAATTTCTTTTCACATTGAATACTGGTCCTAAAAATTACATGATGATGGCTGGACTGTTACGATAGTAATTCATCACTATCCTGTCCTCTTGGGAGAGCCTGGACGGAATGTTCCAATCATTTCTACTAGCCAGTTTGATATGCCTAGTAGCTCAAACAGTCAATGTAACAACTTACAGTCTGTTTTTTGCCCAATATGATTCTCCTTTATGTGACCACCTTAATGATCAAAAATAAATAAAATTAATGTAACAAATCTAGGAATGAATTAACAGCTTTCACTTCATTGAGTGCCACATTGATGAGAACCCATTTTAAAACAAAGTTGAGTATACTAGGGTGTGACAAAACTAGCTGCCAGTGAACATATCATGGATGTCATAATAATCAGTAGTAGGCTTACTGTAATACAGTTTAGGATCACATTGAGGTGAGCTAGGCTTTTGGGACAATTCAAGTCAGCCAGTGTAAGATTGAGTCTGAGGGAGTGGGAACTTGTTACTGAATAAAAAGTGATATATGCTAGGCATGCCATACAGCCTTGAACACTAATTCCTGTCTCCGAGTCCACAGAAACCACTCCTTCATTAAAGTTAACCAGTATAAAATGCAAGTCACAGTTAAGGTGGCAGTACATAATTGCCCATGGATGATGGGGTAAGGTTTTTGAATGATGTAAGCTTATGAAGGATTAGAATTACAAAGCTGGCTCTATAGCCCATGGGACTTCATAGAAATAGACATAACTTGAACTTAATTACAGTACAGTATACCACTATACTGTAGGTCTATTATGGAAAATGTTGGAAAGGAGTGAGTTTTTCTATTTGTGGCACACTGAAACTATCAGGTAAGAAAGAATAATAATCCGTGGATATGTCCAGACTGAAGTTGAAGCCTCTAAATTTAGAATGTGGTTAATCCAGGCTGACTTGGTCATGATTCATACACCCCTGCAGTCCCACTATCCCAGGTTTACTTTACAACTGGGCTAAGTTACATGCAAGCCCCCCATGGCCACAGTGCCAGCATTGCACTGAATGTCACTGAATATATGCCATGAAAACTAAAGCTTCATACTTTAAAGACTGCAAGTCTGCAAACAACACTGGAAGTTTTTTTTAAGATTGTAAATGCAATCGGTACCTGTCCTGTAAATCCCACAGTAAAATAGTCGTTAATTATTTTGTTATGGTCGACGTTTTGTGAGCCGTATTGGAATAGTAGTTAGTACTAACAGTAACGTTATAGGATATTTAACGTTAGCTGTATACCAATACCATATGTACTATAGTAATACTACATACATATTGTACCGTAAATACCCCTTCAGGTTTAGCAGTTGTTTACAAAACAATTTGTAAATTTACGTAATTTTGGTATCAACAGAAAGCCTATGCTATAATCTTCAAACGTCGATACAAAAATATCGTTTTACATCCCTCAATGGGTCAGGTACTCGCAAAGTTTGAGGTCCTAATCTGAGACATAAGAATCGACTGCCTCTTTTTGAGGGCGTATTTTTGCAGTATATGTTTGAAAAAACCTAAAAAATCTTTGATTTCTAAGAGAAGGAAAGGTCAAAATGTCCACTTACCGTGTCGTTGTGTCTATTTATACGCCTACTTATACATAATTCAACATGTCGGGGGAGACCCCTTGTCAGTCACAGTTCCGCGAAATCTCATTTGCGCGGACTTTTAAGAAGGCGGGAATGCTAGAGAACTGGTCACGTGACTTCATTAACTGTACACTTGCGTGTATACTGTAGCAGCCGGCTGAAAATCGTTTATATGCCGCTGCTACGTGCTATACATCAAACCAACTTCTGTTGCGAAGAAACGTACTCACTGATTGGCTGCTTCCGTTTAATGAATGAAGCGGCTTCTTTAAAAGTTTGGGGATTCCCCGCTTCGAACGTAATGATTGAGGGAGGGTGTCATGTTATTGCCAATTGAAGTACACCCATTCTCTAAGCGCTTTTAACAAAACACGTACGCCTAGGTACGTAGCCGATCAGCCAGCTGAAGGCATGTATATTACACTCTGCATGTAGCTAGCAGCTAGCAGGTCTTGTTTATGTGCTGTGAACGTACCTACGACTATTTACACAGTACAGCTCAGGCGGTAACTTAAACATAAAATGACCGGTGAAAACTACGATGTCTAGATTTGATCGTAGCCTATTATTGTTAGCTCTAACGTTACATTTTGTTCTGTAAACGTAGGTGGCTAGGCCCTAGGCCTAGTTTTTGTTGTGGCTTCAAGCCACACTACTTTTGGGAGGAAATTAGAAATGAAACAAATGGGGTAGATTGGGCAAGTGTCAAAATTAAATATATCGTAGTGGGACCTGCAGCTGTCTGCATAGGGCTCGTCGGCTACTTTTGCCGTCGATACTGTATTATGGCCTAGCCTAGGACTATACTTTGTGAACGATCGTTGCTTTGAAATACTGAAACTTCATCTAGCTACTGGTGTGTGGTGTAACGATATATATATCAACCTTCAGTGGAAGCAATTCCCTAAAAATTGCTTGATTGGTGGGTCAGGAGATGGTCTGTAATGTTTTTGGTGGATGTCGAAGGTCTCCTGGGGGCACATGGGGTCAAAGTCTGAAAATCTCCTTATCATGATATCTCAAGGTAGAAAGCTTGGATTAATTTCATATTTGGTATGTGGATGCATTATGGTCAGGAAGTAATTCCTTTTGTTTGTGGCAGAGGTCAAAGGTCATACAGGGTCACCAGGGGTCAAAGTCTGAAAATCTTTTTAACACGGTATCTCAAGGTAGAAAGCTTGGATAGATATCATATTTATGTGGGTGCGTTTTAGTCAGTAGGTGGTCCCTATTGTTTTTTTGCGGTGGTCAAAGTTCATCTGGGGTCAAAGTCTGAAAATCTCGTTAACATGATAGGCCTATCTCAAGATAGCAAGCTTGGATAAATTTCATTGTTTGGTATGTGGGTGCGTTATGGTCAGGAAGTGGTTCCTTTTGTTTGTGGCAGAGGTTAAAGGTCATCTGAGGTCAGGGGGGGTCAAAGTTTGACATTTTAATGCGATATCTCAAGGTAGGAAACTTGAATAGAATTCGTATTTGGTAATGGTATGTGGATGGGTTATGCTCAGGAAATGGTCTATGTGGTTTTTGGCGGAGGGCAAAGGCAGGGATGCCAAGTATCTCAATTTAGGCGGAATAATTGCGATTTTCCACGCTCGATTCATCCCCATTGTTTTTGGCAGAAACGAAAGGTCATCTGGGGTCTCCAGGGGTCAAAGTCAAGGAACCTTTTTAAGTAGCCTACGATCTTTCAAGATAGTTGTTTGTCCATCTGTCTGTCTGTTGTTTGCCTGTCTAGCTATGTATGGCTACGTCAAAAGGTTATCTGGAATGACAAAATTATTTTTTGAACATGCTAGTATGTAGTAGTTTGTTAGTTAGTAGTTTGAATGAGAAGGTAATGGTGCATGATGGTACTCTTTAAAACATTTATGTATCATCGAAACCTCAATGCATTTTTGCATTCTGGTTTTGGAGGAGATTCGTCTGGTTCTCAAAGGTTAACTCCCAGGTCACCAGAGGTCAAAGGCATATGGGATCACCAGGGATTAAAATTTTTGTTCACAAGATACCTTCAACAAACAAGGAGTAGGATGGTGATGTTGTGTGTCAGTATGCACTTACAAACACTGCTTTAGCAGGGACAGGCCACTTGCAAGAGCTCAAGCCTCAAGGTCTTTCCTCACTCATGCTGGGCTTGAAACTGGTATGGCTACCCTGAAATTTCGGATACTGCAATGTCATCTGTCATGTGACATGCAATAGCCCACCCTCCTCTTACTTATAAACACAATAACTCAAGATGGAAATGACTGACATTTTTCACATTTGGTGTATAGATTTTTTATGTTGAGAGGATGTGCCATACCATTTTAAGTGGAGGTCAAAGCTCATTATTTCTGGTCACTGGTGCTTTAACTGTGAAAGCCTCGAAAGTGACTTGTAAACACAATAACTCAAGCTGGTAAAAACTGACTTTTTTCATATTTGGCATATATGTAGATTTGTCACGTTGAGAGAAAGATCCCTGTTGGTTGTGGTTGGGGTCTAAGGTTATATGAGGGCACCAGAGGTTAGTCCAACACTGCAAAAACTATGTAGTTGGCTTCAATTTTCAATTTTTGAACCCTCAAAGAGTTTGAAGTTTGCTTTTGACAATTTTGCTCATTTTCCCCCTGGAAAAGCTTTCCCCTTGCTTTTTATCACAGTATCTCAAGATTGCAGTGATTGACAATTTTCAGATTTAGTTACTTGATTTGCTATTGATTTGGTGGAGGGCAAAGGTCATGTGAGGAAACAAGAGCTTAATGTGCATACCTCTTTGACAGCTTGTAAGCACAATGTCTCAAGAAAGCAATGATTTGGTTGGTATTCAGGTTTGTCATGTTGAGAGGAAGAAGCGTGTTGTTTTGGTAGGGGACAAAGTTTGGTTTCACCAGCAGTTAAATTTTGAAAACCTTATTAAACTCAATAAGAATGTATTTTTAGGGAGATCAGCCAAGTTACCAGAGGTCAGGGACCACAGGTCAAATGCTAGGTCACTGGAAGCCATATGCATGGTCACCAAAGGTTGAATGCCAGGTCACCAGATATGAAATGCAAGGTCACCAGAGGTCATATTACAGGCCACCAGGGTTTTTTTGCCAGGTCACCAGAGGTAAAATGCCATGTTACCAGAGTTAGTTATTTAAGTGGAGTTTTAGGGCCCAGTTTCCAATCAATTAGTTCAAGTTGAGCTGGCCACAGCCAAGCCAGAGGTCAAATATCAGATCACCAGAAGGTCTTATGTCATGTCACCATAGGTCTACTGCCTGGTCACCAAGATCAAATGCTATAGTAGGTAAGCAAAGGTCAAATGCTAGGTAACCAAAGATCAAATGCCAGGGTCACCAGAGGTCAAATTTCAGTTCAGGTCAAATTGGAGGTCAAGAGGAGGCAAATATTACATGAGATCAAAAGGGGTAAAAAACTTTTACATGCTCAAGAAAGAAAGTTGGAAAGAATGTTACAATTTTTATTGGTATGTGGATGCAGTGTTGTTAGCAAAAGGACCCAGTATTTGCAGATGTTCTCCAACCATCAAGAGGTACCAATTCCCAAGAATTTTCAAGAAAATTGTCTTCTGAAGTCATCAGAGGTCAAAAATCAAGGTTTCCAAAATTTTCCTCTGGACAAGGAATCACTAAGCCTTTGGGCTTTCTGTTTTTATTTTTGGGAGTGGGGAGCATCAGAAGTCATTTGGGTCAACAGTCATTAAAAGGTAGAATTTCTCAAGAATTTCAAAGATTATCTTCTGCAGTCACCAGAGGTCAAAAATTTTCCCACATTTGCCTGTCAGCAAGGAATTACTCAACCTTTTAGTCTTTTGATTACAAATTTGGGATGGAATTTGTTTGGAATTTGGGACATGAGATACTTACTCTTTTTTAGATGTTTTTTAGAAGTCTCATATGCATCCCTGAAGAGCACTCCATCCATCCACCCAAAAAAATTTGCATTGCCTTCAGTACCTTGCCTGGCTACAGGCCTGAATGACTTATTAATACAATATCTTAAGACAATGGCACACTAGAATCTTTCATATTTGGTTTGCAGATTTGCAAAGTTGATAGAAAGAGCCCTATCACTTGTCACAGAGGTCATGGTAATGTGAGGTGTGTTAACTGTAGATAAGTTACATTTTACATTTATTTCTTCTCTTCTTACAGATCTGGTGGGGTTTTAATGTTTGTGTCACCAGACAGATGTTATAGAACATATATTTGGTGTGTGGGTTGGTGGTATTGAGTAGATAATCCCTATCGAATTTCATGGAAGGTCATTTGGGGTGAGCAGTGTCAAAGCCTGACAAGCTTGCTTGCACAGTATTACAAGAATGGTAACTTGTAGGGTCCTGATACTTGGCATGTAGATAGTGAATCAATGATCCCAATAGTTTTTGGTAGAAGTCAAATACTCTTTGGGTTCACAAGGGGCAAGGGGATAGCAATGTAGGAAGCTTGGACTCCTTGCATGTATACTTTGTGGGTACATTACGGAGTCAACTTGAAAAAATAGCCTTACATTTCAATGGCAAGGAATTACTAAGCCATTTGGCTTTCTGGTTATATTAGTATCATGTAAATGAATTAATACTCCATCATGTCGATGATGCAGAACGAGAATAGTGAACAGAAATGGACTCTTCTCTGCTGCCCCTGATCCCCCTTCTTCTCAATGACACCACATAGCATGTCCTTTCACATCCTACGTAAAGTGTGTTAAATTTCATGAATATTTCACTATGATTCCCTTTATATCTGTCATTACCTCCCTTTCTTGCAGAATTCATTGGGCTGGCACTGAAACTGCGACTCAGTGGTGTGGCTTCATGAATGGTGCTGTCCAAGCAGGAATGAGGGCAGCAGAGGAGGTCCTTGAAAAGATGGGAACAGACTGGGAAACAATGCCCTCTATTTTGAAGAAGCTGGACAACAAAAGGGTTTTCAAGAAAGAAGAGGGAAGAAGTAGAATTTTTTATGTGACTGGTGCTGTTCTACTCTGTTCAGCAGTTTCCATATTTGTGATGAAGCATCTTTTGAAGTCCAATTAATGAAGTTAAACCTTTGTTTTGTTTGGATACAATAAAATGTCTTTAACAGTAAATTTTACAACTCATTCTACTCACAAAGTGATCACATCTATGCATATGATGCTATGATTAAGGATTGAAATGAACTTCACCAAATATATTTTTCAACATATGATTGTTGCATGAAACCTTGATTTTACCTCACAAATTTGTGTAAATATAATAAAAAGTATATATTGAAATGTTTTTACTAGAGTACTACATGAACAGTTTCACAGAACTTAACCGTTTAGTAAGATTATACAGTAACAGGTTCTCACTCTTTCGAAGCTAATGAAGAAAAGTGTCAGCAAAAGTTTAATATTTCTGTTTCAGGAACCTTGTCATGTTAAATTTATGCAAGATTGGTTAGGACCTGTCAGGTTTAATGAAAAGATTAAACAAGAACTTACCTGGTTCAAAGTTTGATCTTGATTTTATGAAGTAATGGTGAGAGGTTATGTGAGAACCCGTTCGCGCATGTGCAGTCAGTCTTTAAAGTATGAGGCCTGAGTTATCAGACCTTAACCAACATCATTTGTAACTGTGCCAAACAATCCTTAGAGTTCACTGAAGTAAGAGGGTGGGAGTGGAGGGCACATCATCTCTCACTCACCATTACTCTAGAAAATCAAGATCAATCTTTGAACAAGGTAAGTTCTCGTTTAATCTTTTCATTTTATTTCGTAATGACGTTCGATGTAATGTGAGACCTTTAAAGCAGCTCAGGCCTCATAACTTCATAGTCAATGACAAGAAACCTGCTTATTTACCTATTTTCTTCAGCTCTCTGTGTAAACTACAACTTGAAAGCCAAACTTTGATTCGTTTCAGCAGATTTCAAAACGAATCCACAATGATCCAACTCAAACAATGTATGTACAGCTGTTTACAGTTGAAACTCTTGGAACATATATACAATTATTTACAAGCGTATGTACTTGATCTCAATCCTTTAGTAGCTCTTCTATAAACCTATGATTTGTACTATTCACAGGTTTGTTGTAATATCTTTGAAATGTTAGTACATTTCTCCACCCTGCATGAGCTAACATCTGCTTCACAGGAAAATCAGGCCGTGTAGCAACCTTGGATACTCTAGCTGAATGAGTAGAGTGAACTTTAAATACTGTAAGGGCTATTCTTGACCTCCTCATGCCTGTTTTGATCCATCTGGCAATGGTATCAGCTCCTACCTTTCTGTGTGGTTTTTTGAAACTAATAAACAGACTGGTTTCTTTCCCTCAGATTTTCCTGGTCCTTTTCAAATACCCCATCACATACATATAGACACAGAGCCTTCTGTCAGGAGGGTAAGCATGAAACTCCAGTTTCAACCCCACATGCCCTGGTCTACTAGTTTTAAGGAGGTCCTGAACATAAAATACAACCTTGTTTACACAAAGATCCATCTCTGTGACGGTCAGTTTGTGTAACATCTGCTTCCGTTGTGCTGACACTAAAGCCAGCAACATACAGGTCTTAAGAGAAAGGCCCTTCAGGCCTAGAGTTTTAGCTGGACAAAGTCCCCTCAGAAAATTGAAAACAACCTTGACATCCCATACATGATCATACCTTGGTCTAGGAGGTTTCAAGTTAAATATACCCCTCTAAAGAATTTGATTATAATAGGGTGGCTTCCAATTGACTAGCCATCTGATGATAACACTAGAGAGGAAAGAGCTGCCCCGGCAGTGTTCAAGGCACTGTAGCCTACTGTTTGAAAAAGCTTTGTAAGAAATTCTAAAACAACGACTGGGGTAATATATAAGGGACCTGTATCCCTCTCACGGCAAAACTCCATCCACTTCTTAATGCATATGTTTGGTATTGCTTTTTAGTTGACTTTCTCCAGGCTGCCATGATAATTGTTGCAGTTTCTTCTGAAAGGCCGTAACCTTTGAGAGATTCCCCAACAATCTGCAAACCAAAAGATCAAGGTGTGAATGTAATGGGTGGCACTGCCCCAGGGGTGGAAGTGAAAGAAGGTCTCTACTGTGTGGGATTACGAGTGGTTTCTCTATCAAAAGGTTCCGAAGTTTGGCAAACCAAGGTTGGGTAGGCCAGTTTGGCACCACCATTAAACCTTCTACATTGTCTGTTTCAATTTTCTTTAAACACTGTAGAAAGATCTAACTTCATCCTTTGGTCGTGTGAAAATGTTTGAAACATATCCAGAAACATCCGGACTTCTTTCAATTACATTTAGATGCAGGAGATGTTGGATTTCCATGTCTACTGCTTCCCTTTCCCCCTTACTTAATTGGTATGGGTGAGGTACCCTTATTTGGGTTGGTGGTACATTGAATGAAAATTCAAGCCTGTAGCCAGACAGAGCTTGCAAAATATATTGGTCTGATGTAAACTGTTTCCATTGCTCTACAAACATTTTCAGACGACCTGGCCAATATTTTCAACATTGTTATTTATCAATTTTAAAACAAGGTCACTTACCTTGTTGGGGTCTGATTGTGATTGAGTAGAGGCTCTTGTTAATTTCGCCAGGCTTTGGCCAGTATTTCCTTTTGGAAATCTCTCTGACGTTGCGTGTTTCCTCTGTCGGAGTGTATTGAGACACCTGGTACCTGCTCTGTGTACTGTGCCTCACTTGCCCCAAAAAAGACTTCTGTGGGAACCTAAAACGGTTTGGCAAGGTCCGTCCAGTCCTGTGCAGTTGATGCTGCTGATACTGTATCCCCATTATTGGTGGGCGAACCCCCATTGGGTTTAACCTGGGAGCAAACTTTTTGTGCTTCATTACCCCAGCGGTCTTCTGCTTTTCGTCTATATCTTTCACGGTTTTAGATAAATCGTCCCCAAAGGGCCATTGTGTAGGCTTCACATCCTGTTTACACAGGTGTAGATAACAGAGCTAAAATATCTTGTTGAGTCTCTGATAATTTTTTGTCATTAAGTGTCATACTAAGAGCCGTAAGATCCTTCACCAGAGGCTTTTGGATTCGATTCTGTAGCCGAAAGTCCAATGACCTTGCCTTAGAGTTCAGATTGTCCCATATAATGGGATTGACTTTCGGTACAACAAGATGGGGGCAATTTTCTGGTTGCAGGTACAGTAGACAAGTGTCTGAGATTTGTTGATCTTCCAGTTTAGAAGACGTAAGATAGTGTAAGCTACTTGCCAAGCTCTCTGGGGCTGATTTCCCCACTTCCTCTTGTGCAGCAAATCTGATGCAAAACAAATATTTTGTTTCTTTCCGCTGACTGCTGGACCTCTACCACAGCAGTAGTGCTACTTGTGCTGCCTGTATCCATATGCGGGATTACATGGACACTTGCCCCCCACTTTTTTCCAGAACTTAGTTTTTTACGTCTTAAGGCCTGTCTACACGAGCAACATTTGCAAAACATTTCTAAAACATCCATTTACAACAAATCCAAAACATGCTTGTTTTCGGTTTGTTGCACAGTGTAGACAGGGTATACAGTATGTTTTGAAAATGTTGCAAAAGAAATATCTTATCAATTCTTTTCAAAACATTTCCAAAACATTTTCAGATTTTTTTTAGTCTGTCTACACCGTGCAACAAACCGAAAACAACGTGTTTGGGGTTTGTTGCAAGTGAAATGTTTTGAGAATGTTTTACAAATATTGTTCGTGTATACAGGCCTTTAGTCTGGTTGCTTTTGCAACAAAAATAGAGTTTAGGTGACAGATCTACGTGAGTGATACTTAATCAAGTTGTATAATGTTGAAACAGGTCATATACTGCACTGAAAACTAAATAAAAACATTCTTCCAATAAATGTCTCAACGCTGTTTTTCGACACGCTTCGCGTGCACCCGTTTTAAATATGTCAGGATTCGGGGTTACTTCTTGTAGAACACCTCTTCCATTGTCACTGAAACTTATCACCAGTGCCCTGGCCGTAGCTGAAGGTCTACCGCAACTAGTGAAAGGGGGTGGCAGGGAGGCTTCGCCGTCTGGTCCTCTTCTCTGACCAAGTGCCCCAAGTTTTCTGAAAGGACGATGATCTTATTTGACACTTATCTGGAACTCCACTCTATTTTTCTGCTGAAGTGAAAAGGGACCCACCCTTTCTCTAATTTCCATTAATTTGAGATGTCTCAAAAGTCCATTTTTCGGCGTGTTCTGCGCGTCCCATGACAGATGGGGACTTAAAAAAAAAAATAAAAAAAATCTCATGAAAAGGACTCTATAGGAAACCAACGGTACGTTTTTGCTTCGTACAAATATCCTCATGGGTCACCCTTATTCAGCTGTAGTGAAAAGGGACCACTCTTTGTCTAATTTTATTTCAATTTCACTCTTGAAATGAAGTAGAAATTCATTTTTTTTTTTCGGCGCGCTGCGGGCACCCCTTTACAGGTAACGGCTCTGTGAAAGTCGCCTGAAAAAGACTATATAGGAAACCAGAGTATGTTTGTGCTTCAGTAAGAATATCTTTAGGGGGCCATTGTTATTCAGCTTAGGTTAAAAGTGGTCCATCCTTTCTCTAATTTCCATTCAGTTTCATTACTGAGATGTCTTAAACGTTAAATTTTTCGTCAAATTTTTTAAATGTTTTCCCCCAATATAAACAAGGGCTGTATTTACATCACATGAAGACCCCCTTGCTTTCTGAAAAGAAGATCTCGGGCATTAAGGAGGGAGCCCCTGAAGAACCTCAATTTTAAGTAATCCTAAGGCGGGCCCCTGGACCGCCACGCGTCCGTGCAAATCAGATTACCGAATGATGCATCAATGCACATCATGCACTTAAGATGACGTTCGATCTGATTGAAACATCAAATCGTAACAAGTTCATTGTTTTCACAGACTCATTGTCAAGCCTCTTAGCACTGAAGGGCAATGAGCTCAATTCCCCGTTGGTTACAGCTCTCCTTGAAGCTTACTCGAACTTGGTCCTACTACAAAAGTCAGTTGTGCTTGCATGGGTGCCTAGTCACGTGCATGGGCATACGAGGAAATGAAAGGGTCGACTCGCTGCCTAAAGAAGCCCTACAGATGGATATAACCAACATCAACTTGCCTCACAGTGACTACCTCCCCAACATAAATTGCTTTATAAAATCTAAATGGCAAGAACTGTGGGATTCGTTTCCCGAAAACAATTTGTACAAAGTAAAACCTGCGTTAGGGACTGGGGGAAACGGAGTTCCCAGTACACGGAGGGATGATGTAGTCCTGACTAGGGCCCGCATCGTCCACACTTACCTTACCCATGCCTATTTACTTCACGGGGATGAAAGACCATACGAATGACTGATACGAATACTCCCATATTCGCCAGAAATACTACACCGTGCCCGACCTAAAAACTTTGTTTGAACAAACAAATTCTTCTCTTATTCTCGGCTTTCTCAAGGAAAATAAACTTTATAGAAATTTCTGACATGACTCCCGACTTACCTTCAGCGGCGTACCCAGACCTGACTGTCCGGGGGGGGGGGGGGGGGGGGGGGATAGCATAAAGGTTTTCCGATTTTGTACTAGTTGAGCTGTGTTTGTGGATTTCTTAGGGCCTTAATGGGAGTGTTGGGGGCAACAGTTTTGGACCATGCAACTCACCCTACACCATTGAACAAAAGGTACATTGTAATGCTACATTTTTTGCTTTTTCTACGAGCAAGAACAAATTTTTTCAAATAAATCTGATCTTTTTTTCTTAAATGTGAACACTACTGTATAAGATACGTACCGAAAATTTGGGTCCTTTTACACATTTGTAAAGATGCAGCTTGTATTGCATAAAATAGATTAGATTCAGGTTTTCCTGTAAGAAAATTTGCATTTTGGGGGGACTATCGAAGAATCTGCATTTCCTATTAGCATGAATCTGAGATAGAATGTCGCCTGAAGATCGTGTTATCTCAGGAGAGCGGATTAAGGCTTCTCGACGACACTAAAAAAACTCTCGAATCTTTGTTGCCTTTTTGGACAAAAATAAAAGCCTATATTGTAGAAAATTTTAGGGAAACGGCACTGTAGCGGCTAGGAAAAATTATCCACTGACTGCTTAATGAGCGATCACTTACAGCAATTTAAGGCGCGCCAAGCGCGCGGAAAATTTTGCCTTTTTTTTTTAAATAATTATTTTGAATACTGAACTTTTATTAGGAAGAATTTTATGAGGGAAAACCGCACTTTATTTGACGGGTGTATCAAATGGTAAATTTTCGAATTTTTCACTTTTTCGAGCAAGGGCACAATCACCCTGCCTCCTGTAGCTACGCCAATGCTCTGCAACATTGAACATTGATAAAATTTTGACACTTCAATAACTGAACAATCCATCTACAAAGACTAAACAACTGACAGGGTTTAAAGATATCTGATGACAGGTGTGTATGAGAGCATTTGAATACGTTAGGCTTCAGTTGGCGCGGAGCGGACAGAAAATTTTGAAAAGTCGCGACCCCTCCGACAGCGGGAATTGGCATGTCTCGGGCTTGTAAGTAGTAGCTAAGTTTTCGAATTTTCTTGCAAAGTGAACACTATTAGTGATGCTTCCGCGCCGAAATTTCTTCTCTTTTGAAACAAAAATTTGTTGATATGGAGCTTATATTGCAGAAGGCTTTGGATTCTGGGTTTCCTGTGAGGAAGTTAAAATGGTTGGAGGATTATACTGAAGAATCTGCACTTCTTTCAAATATTGGTGGCAAATCTGAGAATGATTGCTTTTCTAAAGTCCACCGGACTGTCTGGCAAAGGGCAAGAGAGGAAAGTCTTTTCTCCGATAAAGTAGACCTCAGATATTATTTCGTTAACTTTAGGCGACTGAATGAATGTTCAAATATTTTTCTAAATGAATGTCTTTAATGTACTACTTCATTTCTGTCAAATGACCAAAACAGTGTTCCATGGATGCAGATTAATCTTGCTTTTGATGTTATAGTTGGCCCACTTTCTTTCTTTTCTCATTGTTCTCTTTTTTCATTTACCCTTTCTTTCATTTCCCCTTCTTTTCCGTTTTCCTTTTTTCTTCTACCTTTCTTTCCTTTCCTTCCCCCTTTTCCTCTTTTTCCTTTCTTTCCCTCCCTTCCTTCCCTTCCTTCCCTTCCCGTTTTTTCTTCTCTTCCCATTTTTTTGCGTGCGGGGGGGGGGGCAGTTTCCCCCTGCCCCCCCCCCCCGCTGGTTACGCTACTGCTTACCTTTTTTAGTGGAAATTGATCTCCCACTTTTGCTTACCCCAACATTGAAACTTTGCCTAACTTGGTGACACTGTATAACACATTCGTGTTGGTGTGTCGTAAAACCCCATCTAACTAACTGACCCACGTCGTTAAGGGGAGCGCTTCGCGCTCCCGGGGCGCCTTAGGCGCCGTTTGGTTGTCTGCCCGAATTTGCCCTCCTTTCAGAGATCAAATTCCGCAACTGCCTGTATCGATAATCTCCGAGTCCTGGTCTGATAGGCCAATGCTCACATCTGCTGAATTTGGGTCCGTTTGACAGACCCCGATAAACTGAGCTAGCTAGGCCTACACTCTTAAAACGTTGGGTAAAATATCCGTTGGTTAAAAGAGTTTATGAAATGTGTTGGTTAAACTTTGCCCAACTTTGGGGCTAATTAGTGCAATGTTTAAACGCTGGGCAAAGTTTTTGTTGAGTAAAAGTAATTGCTTAAGTGTTGGTCAATCTTTGCTCACATAATGGTTAAATTTCCCCTTCCATGCACGCGTATACTGTTATACCCAACTGACTGGTCAAAATGCCGATAAGATTTTATTCTACAGTTGAGCATATTTTCCCTTTACCCACTTGTTGGGTAACTTTTTGCCAATTTGTTGGGTATATCGTTGGTTGCAGTGTTGTCACCAAACAACAGTGCACTTGACCCGATTTGTTTCACAATTCTTCTCATAATCAGACCAGGGTACCATAATCTGAAAATTCTCTTTGGCATCTTTTATATTGGCCAAACAGCTAAACTCGTACATTACTTTAGACCATGAAATCGATCTCTATTTCCATAAAATTCTTTAAACAGTACTACGAACTAGAACACATTTGTATAAGATTCCATGATTCGTATTTGGCGCAAAACTGCTATCCAATGAGAGGTTAGGATCTGGGATATTCTCTTTCACGTCCGAATGAGCATTTATATATTATTATTTGAAACATTTCGGCATAACAAGAAACCTGTCTCATAACCATGATAACAGCGTATGAGAGCTACGGACCAGCTAATGCTCATGCAGCCCTTGTGTTAACATTTATGCATTGATGAAACTACAAGACTTCATCACATCATTAACACACAACATTTTACAGTGCCTTTTAAAAATGATAGCTTTGGGCGTACCTATACGAAACTCAGTGACAAACCAAACAGGTTATTAAGCCAGGGTTTTTTTTAACCGGGACCGATGGGTTGCCATAACCAGGGAGCTGCAGTGGCGGCTCCCTGCCATAACCTACAACCTTACATGTAAAGAAAGCACCAACGTTTAAGGAAAAGATGATTAACATATAACCAACATTTGGTTAATGCATTTGCCCAACAGCTTAATAAAAGAAGTGCTCAACAAGTGGGTATGTTTTAAAATGCTAATTTACCAAACAGTTGGGTAATCTCTTGCCCAACAGTTGGGTTCAAACTTTACCCAATTCGGTTGGTTAAAGTTTTGCCCAACTGTTTAGGTTGTTGAATAGATGCCCAGTGTTGGTCAAAAAGTTGGACAAAATTTGCCCAATTTTTTTAAGAGTGTAATAAAACCAAAACTTGGATCTGAACAATGGTAATACTTCATTTCTGTTTGGCCTGTAGATATTGTACACTGTTAAAAAATTTCTCTGTAAATTTACATAATTTTTATGGCAATTTTTTTTCCAACCAAATAATGTTTTTTTTACAGCCAGACTGTAATCATGGAAATACATTAAGGGTTTGTTTTTTATTTACAGTTTTTGCATGTAAATTAGTTTACAAAAGTGTACTGTAAAATCGATTTACAGAATTGTTCTGTTTTGTTTACCTTAATTTTATGTGAATTTACAGCCTACTGTTTTCATTCCCGACGTTTTAATATTTACTATAATATCGCTTTTTTACCTTTCATATGTTATTACGTAACATACACTTCACCATTACGTATATCAGGTATTCGCTTATCAACGTAATGTGTCGTTACGAAGTTTTTTTTCTAAAAGTCCCCACGACTCTCTGGCGAAGAGCCAAGGGGCGAAAACCAAACGATTACTCCCGGAGGAGTTCTGCTCCCTTAACGTTACAAAGTTGTTTTCAATCTTTTTTTCTAAAAGTCCCCACAACTCTCTGGCGAAGAGCCAAGGGGCGAAAACCAAACGATTACTCCCGGAGGAGTTCTGCTCCCTTAAGGAGCTTAACGTCCCAAATGGACAAGTACGCCCTCCAAAGGGCAAACACTGAGTGGTCCTGCTCTAGACTGGCTGAATAGAACAGAAGCCACAACCTGGATGCAGTTTAACGTCATGCCCAGGACGTTTTCAATCATAACACATTGAGGATGCTTTGTTGTCATATTGTTGTCAAGTAGACTGCTATCTCTAGGAACTTTGTAATTGGAAAGTCACATTTTTTGTACAATATAATAATTGTTTTTAAAATAAATATGACAAAGAATGCAAATACATTGGTTGCAAACATTTCCAGACAAGGTAAACAATAAGTTTATCACTTCCTGATTAAAAAACGCCTAAAGAAGATATTATTCAAAGCAACAGCAATCTTTTTGTTAGGAAAATGCCTACAAAATAAGCTCCACCCATTTATGCAAAATGAGATTTACGTCATTAAGTGGTAAATTTACAGACTCTTTCAAGTAAATTTGTGAAACGTTTTTAATTTGCTCCGATCAAGTGCATGAGCGCCTGTGGCGATGAGTTGACATCAGTATACCAGTTGTCAGTGCTCTGAAATTAGGGCCGTACAATTTCTTTTTACTTAAAAATGTGTGACAAAACACCAGTTGTATGATATTTATAACTAAGAACGTAATAACTAAGTATGCTTTAATAATAAATGTAAGCTAATTTTCAAATAGGGCCATAAATTTGCCAAAAATGTTTTTTTTTTTTAAACTGAAACTTCGCAGAACGATGCATGTTATATACTGAAAATTTTCTGGATATTTCTTATTTGTTTGAGCTTATTTTTGTTTCTTTTTCAGCTTAAAAACAAAATGAATGTTTGTTAAATGACAGTATATTTATGTGAAATCAGAAAAACACAAAATACTGTTAAAATTTCTGTAAATTTACAGAAAAAGTTTTACAAAGCAGAAAAATTTGGTTAAAAAAGCAGACAGAAATGGTTTTTCAAATAAACAGAAAATATATGTTAATCTTTTTTTTATTGTAGCAATACAAAGTGTCTGTAAAGATACAGAAAATCTCTATTAAAAGTAAAATACAAAAAGTTTAAGTTAAAAAAATTCTGTAAATTTACAGAAATTTTTAACAGTGTATATGATAATTCCCACTTCACCATAATTCAACATACATATTATGCCAAACCTATGAGCAGTAAACACGTTTTGCATAGAGACGGTGCCTTAAATATGAAAACTAAGATGTGCATTCTAACTAACGACCTCGTCAAAATTATGAGAAATGTATCCCTCAGCTTGCCAGAGCATGAAAGAACTATGGCTGTGCAAAGCTGACCGAATGCAATATAGGGGCTACTCTAGGGACGAGCGTTACGAGGTTTATTCCCGGGCAAAGAAACGGTTCAGTAAAATGATTGAAGGTGACAGAAATGAAGTTGTACCATTGTTCAGATCCAAGTTTTGGAAACAGGACGAACGTGCCTTGGAAAAATCTACCTAAAGGTATACCTGGTTTAAAGATTATAAAAGTAATCCTGAAGCAGTTCCTTTTCGTTGAAGCCACCCCTAACAGTGCGCTACAGAAAAATCATTGAGAGAATTATTAATGATATCGAACTTAAAGTAAAAGTTATAGAAAGGTCTGGTACTCGATTGAAGGATTTACTCTGTAAATCCAATCCATTTGACAGAGATGTTTGTTAAGATTCCACCGTTTGTAATTTGTGTAAATTAAAGGCGGGGCTATGTAAGAAAAGGGAAGTGGTTTACTGCATTGAATGTTAAAGATTGTGAAGGAGAGTTTAAATATATAGGAGAAACTTCAAGAAGTCTAGGAGAAAGGTTTGGTGAGCATTTGGCGAGTATGAATGACAAGCAGTCAGTATTCGGGTGTCTACAAAGCGAAGACAGAAGACCGAAGACCTGAAAACAAAGTTATGACAACGGCAGATTTAGAAACCTTGGCGTTTAGATAACAGAGGGCTGAATTTTAATTACACGGTTAGCGTCCTTAATACTCATATCGGCGACCCTATGCGTAGGCAAGTTTCTGAAGCTGTGTGCATTAAAGAATTCGCCCCTAAGTTAAATCGAAAGGAAGAGTGGGCCACTGGTAGACTTCTCAAGAATGGAACTACTCAACGGTGGTTTCTTCCAGTGGACCTTTCTCTTTTATTGCTTGCTCTCACTGACTTTCTACCTGTTTAGTCACCCTTGACTAGGCCATTGTATACCAGCGTTCTTTTCTCTTCTTCTGTTCTGTGTAGTTTTATAACCTTGTGTATACTGTATTCATATTGTAGTCTATGTTTGAAGATAATCGAGGCCAGATCGAAAATTAATAAAGAGAGTAACATGAAATTGCGAGTGTTTCTCCTGTTTATTAGTGTGCCGCTACACAACTTTAGAGTCGGAATGGCTACTACTACTATAACCATCCTTCTTCCATCTCGACTATGACTCTATCGGAATTCAACAGAATTCTTTGGAATTCCAATCTTATATTACATTCGAAACAAACTTAATCGACCCTGAAATATTTCAGTGATTCAAGTCTATGTCCTTTCTCAGTGAGTTGATTGATGAAGAGGTACATTATACGCGTTCTGAATTTCAAAGAGAAAAAGTTGTGACAGTATGAAGTGTGGGCTTTTAGTGGCTAAGCATAGTCTAATGCTGAATCATAAAGATGACTCTATATCACTATACGCAACTGTTCAGGTGGCCTTGATGCAAAATGGTGATTTATTTTGAGTATATTTGAAGTGATCATAGTTTGAACAATTAGGGCCCAGTAGGCACTGTGGTTCCTTTCTAGATATTATAAAAATTGCATGGCGTAGAGGTGCCAACTGACCCTGATTCTCAGGGAGGCTCCCTGAAAATTCAAAGATTTTCGTCCATTCCAACTAGCAAATATGACAATCTCCCTGATTCAAGAAAGTTTTTCCCACATTGAATGGCATGTAATTCTAGAAAATCTCCCTGATTTCTGGATGTAAATGTTGGCATCTCTGATGGCCGGCAGAAGGCCCAAGAACTTGGTCTCCAAACTAGAGTAGTGAAAACTTTTACCTACTTTTTGTTCTGGGTAGGTGATATTTTTCGTGGGGTATTCCAGTACCTTCAGTACCTTCAGGAATTAAAAATTGAATTTTGAGGCATTACTACAATTTGCTCTTGTAAAATACTTGGTGATTCTCCAAAACACCTCATTTTAGCATGTATAATGTCTTGTTATCAAACTTTTTACATTATTGTATTTTACATTATTTTACCAGTAAACGATACACAATGTGCTCAGAAGAGTAAAAACAATGGCTGTACTCCTCTCATTTGTGACCAGAAAAAAAAAAAATAATAACTTTTACCTCCTCTAAAATACAACTTGCTATTGTTTTTAAAAAATCTAGCATTTTCCCTGTTCGCTATACAGAAAACAGGGTCTAGACAGCAATAAATCAAGCAGAAAACAAGTTTAATGGGGTGTGATAGTAGAATATATATCACTTACCTCACTGAGCACAGTAGGAGATATACTTATGATCCATACCGGTCTATGCTGCTTCCACATGCAAAGACCAGGGGCTCATTCCACAAAGAGTTACGCACAATCTTAAGTTTGATTCCCCATACTTAAGTCAACAGTAAATCAAACTTAAGATCGTGCGTAACTCTTTGTGGAACGGGCCCCAGATTACAGCAGTGTGATGTGTATCCAGATAAATTCACCAACGCGTAACTGATCTCACACAATTTGAAGTCTTATCCGAATTCCATGCACACCCAAATTTCCAAGAAAGGTATTGTGTGCTTAAAGTCTGATTTAATGCAATAGCGTATTAAGTGAAAATCTTGAATAGAACCTATGATGACCTTGCTCGCACGATTTTCTAACTACTTAAACTACTTTTGTCAGTATCTGAATTGGTAATCCTGATGAAATCTTCCATAACTTTTTAAGCTGAGATACTGCATTAAGAAGTTTTTAGGTTTCGATGTTATCATCGAAACCTAAAAACCAGAACCAATGCATTCATGATAGCGTGCGTGTTTATGTAAGTGCGTGTGTGCGTGCGTGTGTGTGTGTGTTTGTGACACTTTGCTTGTTAACACGATATCTCAAGATAGGAAGGTCTGACAGTTTTCAAACTTGGTACATAGATGCGCCATATTGGGAGAAAGAACCCTATTGTTTTTGGTTGAGGTCAAAGGTCGTCTGGGGTCACCAGGGGTCAAAGTCTAAAAACCTTGTTAACGCGATATCTCAAGGTTGGAAACTTGGATAGATTTCATATTTGGGTATGTGGATGCGTTATAGTTAGTAGATGGTCCGTATTGTTTTTGGCGGAGGGCAAAGGTCGTCTGGGGTCACCAGGGGTCAAAGTCTGAAAATCTTGTTAACACGATATCTCAAGATAGGAAGCTTGGATAGATTTCATATGTGGTATGTGGATGCGTTATGGTCAGGAGATGGTCCATATTGTTTTTGGTGGAGGTCATTTGGGGTCACCAGGGGTCAAAGTCTAAAAGCCTTGTTAATAACATATCTCAAGGTAGGAAACTTAAATAGATTTCATAATTGGGTGTGTGGATGCGTTATGGTCAGGAGATGGTTCCTATTGTTTTTGGACTAGGTCAAAGGTCATTTGCGGTCACCAGGGTTCAAAGTCTGAAAACCTCGTTAATGCAATATCTCAAGGTAGGAAACTTGGTTAGATTTCATATTTGGGTGTGTGGATGCGTTATGATGAGATTGTTCCTATTGTTTTTGGTGGAGGTCAAAGGTCATTTGCGGTCACCAGGGGCCAGAGTCTGAAAATCTTGTTAACATGATATCTCGGATAGGAAGCTTGGATAGATTTCATATTTGGTATGTAGATGCGTATGGAACAGGAGATGATCTGTAATGTTTTGGCGGAGGTCGAGGGTCTCTTGGGGTCACCATGGGTCAAAGTCTGAAAACCTTTTTAACGCGATATCTCAAGGTAGGAAACTTGGATAGATTTCATATTTGGTATGTGGGTGCATTTCAGTCAGTAGATGGTCCCGTCTGTTTTTGGCGGAGGTCAAAGTCTCCTGGGGTCACCAGGGTCAAAGTCTGAGAATCTCGTTAACATGATATCTCAAGATAGGAAGCTTGGATAAATTTCATATTTGATATGTGGATGTGTTATGGTCAGGAAGTGATTCCTTTTGTTTGTGGCAGAGGTCAAAGGTCATATGGGGTCACCAGGGGTCAAAGTCTGAAAATCTCGTTTACACGATATCTCAAGGTAGAAAGCTTGGATAGATTTCATTGTTGATATGTCGATGCGTTGTCTTCAGAAATTGGTCCCTATGGTTTTTTTAGTGGAGGGCAAAGGTCATGTGGGGTCACCAGGGGTCAAAGTCTGAAAACCTTGTAAATGCGGTATCTCAAGGTAGAAAACTTGGATAGATTTCATATGTGTTATGTGGATGCGTTATGATCAGAAATTGGTCCCTATGGTTTTTGGTGGAGGTCAAAGGTCATGTTGGGTCACCTGGGGTCAAAGTCTGAAAACCCTGTTAATGCGATATCTCAAGGTATAAAACTTGGATAGATTTCATATGTGGTATGTGGATGTGTTATGGGCAGGAAGTGGTTCCTTTTGTTTGTGGCAGAGGTCAAAGGTCATCTGGGGTCACCAGGGGTCAAAGTCTGAAAATCTCGTTAATGTGATATCTCAAGATAGGAAGCCTGGATAGATTTCATATGTGGTATGTGGATGTGTTATGGTCATGAAGTGGTTCCTTTTGTCCGTGGCAGAGGTCAAAGGTCATGTGGGGTCACTAGGGGTCAAAGCCTTTAAATTTTTTTAATGCAATATTTCAAGGTAGGGAACTTACATAGATTTGTATTTGGTATGTTATGGTGTGTTATGGTCAGGAAATGATACTTATTTTTTTTTTCGTAGAGGTCAAAGGTCATCTGGGGACACCTGGGTCCAGAGTCTGAAAATCTCGTTATCATGAAATCTCAAGATGGGAAGCTTGGAAAAAGTTTATATTTAATATGTAGATGCATTATGGTCAGGAGATGCTCCTGTTGTTTGTGGCAGAGGTCAAAGGTCATCTGGGGTCACCGGGGGTCAAAATTTGGCATTTTTTATGCGATATCTCAAGGTAGGAAACTTGAATAGAATTCATATTTGGTATGTGGATGGTTTATGGTCAGGAAATGGTCTATGTTGTTTTCGGTGGAGGTCAAAGGCAGAGATGCCAAGTATCCCAATTTAGGCGGAATAATTGCGATTTTCCACCTTCGATTAAGCCCCATTGTTTTTGGCAGAAAGGAAAGGTCATCTGGGGGACTCCAGGGATCAAAGTCTAGGAACCTTTTTAAGTTCGATCTTTCAAGATAGTTGTTTGTCCATCTGTCTGTCTGTTTTTGCCTGTCTAGCTATATATGGCTTTTATTGAGGTCAAAAGGTCATCTGGAATGACAAAATTATTTTTTGAACATGCTAGTATCACATTTGAATGAGAAGATAATTGTGCATGATGGTACTCTTGGAAACGGAACATTTATGTATCATCGAAATCTTAATGCCTTTTTGCATTCTGGTTAGTGTTTGACCCCTAGTGACCCCAGATGACCTTTGACCTTCACCAAACATGACATTTCATCACCACACCATAACAAATCTACATGCCAAGTATGTCCTTGTAATATAATGTTAACAAGTTTCTCAGTGTTTGACCCCTGGTGATCCTGAAAGACCTTTGACCTTCATCGGAAAAAATCAGGAAACTCAGAAATTTATCAAATTTCTAACAGGAGCCTAAAATATAATGTGATTGAATACAAAACATGTACACACCGCACGTACACGCACGCTATCATGGATGCAAAGTTTTATCTTTACATTAAAACCAAAGGGAACAGGTACTGCTCATGATATTAGCCAAAAGACTAAGAAGTAAACTTTTTAATTCCTGTGACACAGCAATTTTTCTTCCGTATAGACATGTAATTGTATTACATTTTTTGTCCAATTGACTTTCGACATGATCTGACACATTCGTGTCGGTGTGTTCTAATTAAACCCCATTTAAACGTTTTTAGAACGTGACTGCGATTCAACGCATTGCAGTCGTATTCATCATTTTTGTTAATTTTTACAAATCTCCGAGATCCGATAATGATATGACTGATGGACAATAGAATACGTATTTTGGAACATAGAACTAACCATAAATGTAAGATGTCCCATTTTGACCGATTTACATCAGCCTTGTGACCGAACGAGATGTGAGGGAGGCGTATTCCTTCTGTCAAATTAAGCAAAGCTTTGAATACAATTAGAAATTCTCGAGGATAGACAATCTTTTTTCAAGCTTTCCGTAATTATTATTCATACGAAACTATATGTAAACACGTAACAAAATTCTTATAAAACTTTTAAGCACGTACAACAAAATATACATTAATTACTATAAAGATTCATCTTCGCACAAAAATAAAATTCATTTACAACTGAAAAGAAATTAAAAGCAAGCAAGCAAACTATAAAGACATCAATAGCCTTGCGGGTCAAAATGTAACAAAAAATACACTTAAAGCTACAAGAAACGTCTTTAATGACTTCAACAGATGTTCTCACTAAGGAGCTAGAACTACATGTGGGAACATATAAAGGTGTGAGGTTTGTGTAAAGAGAGGGTACTGTTGAAGATGGTCCATAAATACCTACATGATAAAAATGAAAGTCCAATCGACATTACAGTCTTGTCTTAGTTTTATTCATTGATACAATTGAAAACGTTCTTGTAGCTTGTATCTTAGGACAAGAAGGGGTATAATGAAACAAAATGCATCCACTATCAAGGAGAGAAATTTCAGATCAATTGACGAAATAGATGACTGCACACAGCTACACATCGTACGAGCATATACACAGGTGGTAAATAAACACACCAACAGGTTGATAAATAAATTTTTTAAAAATGCTAAAACATATCTCAAAAAGTTCGCTTCATGTCAGTGTACATAAGAACAGGGTACATTATTTTAGAATATACCAAATTTCACCTTTATTCGAGTCTCCTAACTTTTTCTTATGTTTGGTTACAATAATCATTTTCACAGAAGCAAAAATAAGAATCTAGTTCACAAACATTTTAGAGCGCTATTTTCATGGAGAGCGGAAAACTTCAATCGTTGACTCACTATATTCTTTTCCAGGTAAGTCAATAAAAGTGGAACATACTAAGGAATTAATAAAATAATTGAGTACAAAACATCAACCCCTAAACAATTCATGAAAATCGTCCTTCCAAGTTAAAAGTGACCCAAACTAATTTACAGGAAAGACACGGGTGTCTGAAAAACATCTTCACAATACTTTCAGTTGAGCAGTAAGACGTCAATCAGAAACACTTTAAAAAAGAAAAACCTTCGATTCCGAAGGATGATACAAAACAATACCCTGAGATGCTCGATCTTAGGAGGCTATCCTGATGTATTAACGATTTAACGTGTTCAAACTATAGTGTTAAACATCTCGTGTTATGGGTAGTACGTGGCTCTGGATTAGCAGAAAGAAACATTGCACATTATCTGAACTTACATCGAAGGGTGAGTATCATGGTTCATACAAACAGGTATAGGCCAATTTGTGTTGTATAGGGCAGTTTTTACATGATGAGAGGTTTTGCCCGAATTTTCAAAAATCTCTTTGATACATTATGTATGTATACCTCACCTAGCTCGAAAAAAGGCCGTGACCGGCTCGACTTGAACCAACTGGTTGGAAACTGGGCTGTAAAACTCCATCTAACCTAACCTCGCCACCTCGGGGACCATGGCCACCCGGCCTGTACGTATGCCTTGGCTTCTTTGTATGGTGAGTTATTTTGAAAGCCTACCACTAATGGATAACCGACATGGGTGTGTTGTCATGAAACTTTCGATAACATTCCGTTTTAACATGGCACAATCCAATTCGTCATTCTAGCCGCCCATGACATCCATGGAAAATAAATTAATCGGTTAGTAAAAAACACAGAAAACGGTGGTACACAAACAGACCACAAAAAACTGATTCATGCCCCGCAATATATGTCGAGCTACCGTTCATACTTACAGTTGATGACTCGGGGACTCAAGCAAGGTGGAGACTATTTTTACTTCAAAATAATTTGAGTAACGAATTACGGCGTCTAATTGGAAAATAAATAAACACAGAAAGTTACATCCCGCATGTCGTTGTGAAGCAACACTTTTGTCGGCCTTCTTAACATGTACAACTTATACGATTATTGCAAAAACCCATATGAAAACGTAACACTTGAAACAAACTTTTAGGTGAGGCCAAGGCTTATAGCAAGGACCATTTTCACTGACACTTTATAGTAGCACACCGACAAGTGTAAAGCCCGACATGCTTCGTCACCGAAAAACTTACAAACAGACAAATAGACGGAAAACCATTTATAAAGAGAAATTTATACACGTTTTCAGTCAATTGATTTGAATTCCCAGCTCGGCATACTGTTTCACAAAGCTGCAGAATTAACCAGGTGTATTTGGTTCCTAAACAGATCTATACGAACGACTAAGCTAAGGAATGATGATATTCGAGCAGCAAGAAGAGGTATTTAGTAATATTTTGCAGCAATAAAGAAAGTGGTCATTGGTAGAATGCAAAGTTAATTTCTCTGAATGCACCAAGGGCAGTCAACAAAATCCTCAAAATCAACACTGAAGATGGAGTGTTGAAAACATTTACCAGCTTGACGTAGGGCAACCATCCGTACTAATCTAACAACTGAACAAGGCAACTTTCCAACAAGTGCAGTCAGCACTACTCGCCTGACGTCGTGACGTCAGACTTATCTTAAGCCAGTGACATCGTCACCCTCAAGAAAGTCTTAAATTAGCGACATGCCTCGCCGTTTTAAGACAACTAAAAGGTTATGTGAATGGCCAAAATTTTCAAAAGTCACCTTTCAAAATTGGACATAAAAAGCGACAGTTATTAATAAAAAAAAAAAAACCGGAAAGAATTAAATAAGCACAATGCATATTCCAGTGCTACAAGACTTCTCTAAGTCTTTGGGCTCGCGCTACGGTGTAGATAGAGAGTTTGAGACAATTTGCGACTGACACTGTCAAATCAGAGTCCTGGCTAAATGCCTGTTACACGTAACGCTTAAATGCGCGTTACGTGATGTGGGTCAAACATTCCCTAAATTATCTTCTTCAAGTCGGGAATGTTTAAGGTTGTGGTTTTTCCGGCACACACTGACACACATATTAATAGTGTGCTTGCACATTCGCCCATTCCCCAATTTTCTCCATAGAACAAGATGCCCGCGTTTCTATCGAAAAGCTCCCTGAGCTCTCCACATTTTACGAGAACCTAAGGTAAAACGTATTTCAGTCAATCCCATGGGTGGTGACTTGAGACCACTTAGGTAGCTTTTCGTTTGTCCACTCTATACACTGTCCCTTCACTGTAAAAAAAAAAACACACACACACAACAGCACAAAATAATGGACGGTAAGGCTTAACTTTGACCAAGACTGAATGCAAGTATAGCAGAGACGGCCTGCATGTAATGAACATGCTTAGAGGGGAATTCGATTATGTGAAACCCGAAATATATCGAATTAGAGCACCACTGGCTGAAACCTGTTGAATTACTGCAGAGTGATGACTTCTGATGCAAAGATAATCACTCTTCGAGCGATGGATATCACAACTGGGACTGTACCTGTCATACATGGCTGTTATTTCTTGAACAGATGTATCCACAATTTACACTGTTTTAATTTCTCTAGGGTAAAATGACAACCCCGTATTGCCTTGCTTACTATTTTTGTAGAAAACGGAAAGTTTAGATAATAATCAGCGAGGCAGAAGGCAAGTTAAGAGTTAAATGAGGTTTTACGGCCCAGTTTCCAACCTATTGGTTCAAGTCGAGCTGGCCACGGCATTTTCCCTGTTGTGGAACACTGGCTTGTTTTCCCTGCTCAAGTGTTTCGGCGGAGCATCACGCACAACGGCCGTAGGTTCCACTTTCAGAGTCTTTGATATGACTCGACCTGGGAATCGAACCCGGGCCTTCCGGTGGATGCTCTTACCGCTAGACCAAACACGCGGTCCTTAAGGCAAGTTTAATGGGTTGTGATAACACAAAAGTAAGCAAAAGCTTCTTCCCTGAACACAGCAAAATATATTTGACCCTCTTCATTGCTTTCAAAAACAGGACTAGTTTAGAAGTAGTGACGTATGACTTGGTTCAAGCACTGTCATTTATTTCTACGAAGTCCCTACTGTACATGCACACACAATGGAAGTACCCATCAAAATACCCCTTTAAACTAACCTTAACAAACTCACAGGACTTATACAGTTTTAACGGGAGTGTAGTTCAATGGGAAACATGTAGTAAGCTGAATTTGTTAGACTAGTAAAAATAGAGGGGTGTCACAAAATTGGTCAGAAATGTGTCGAAATTATTATTCATCCGAAACTGGACAAAATATTTTTTAATTTCCAAATGCCATTCATACCCTGAGCAATTTTGAGGGCAATTTTGCAATGCACCTTGGAGAAAAGAGCATTAAATTTTTTTTTTCAAGTACGGCATTAAAACATGACCTTTGGATAACGTATGATCTATAGTTTTCAACCAATTAGAAGTCCTTCAAAAGTCGATTAAACATGTCATGTTTGGTAACTGTCAGACTTACAGCTGCAAAGCAATAGCACCACGTGGAAGAGTCCCAAATTTTTACCTCGTATGACCTCGAGTAAGAAAACCTAGTACTTGTACGTACAACACTCAAGAACCACTACAGTACATAAGGAACATTATGCTCAACTTTTAACGTCATTTCATAGAAGTGACACTTTGAAGATATACACAAAACAGCCAGTAACGACCCTTAGATAATCTTTGACCTCAACTTTTTGAACACAACACGTAGCCCTATATGTACAATTACCAATGTGAACAAGTTTCACTACAATTCGAAGACAAATGTGCTCACGAGAGCATTAAAGGCAATTGTGAACAGACATGATGGATAAACGGATATACAGAGTGAAGGCGGATCACAATAGCTAAAACACCTCTTTGAGCTGGTTTGAGCTAAAATGCACACCCATCCCGCAAACTATCCCCGGAACAGGTGAAATAGGAAAATGTTCCAATGTTCAGGTAGACCGGTCTTCGATGAACTTCATTGCAAAGTACCTCAAAATTATGGTTTTTTTTTTTTTTTTTATAGAAAATGAAATATAAATGCCATCCATATTAGTGGCACGAAGTAAAATAACCGCTCTTACTATGGCACCAAATTTTGCAAGATCCGCTGTCTTTCACACGTTAATCTACTTGGTTTGTAGTTATTATTCATCAGTCAGTAGTTCACTGCTGATTTTTATGAAACTGAATTTCAGTAATGTAAAACACTCTACATGAGTTACATGAAAATTCACTCCTCACAAGTATATGTAAATATATGTGTTGAAAATCGAAAGGCTAGAAACTCGAGCCTAGGCTAGTTTGCTGACAACACGAAGGAAAGTATCGTATTACCCTATCACCTTAAAAGCCACACTTTGCACCTCTGCGAAATGAACCTGTTAATAAGCAGTGGAAAGTAGTAATTTTACGTTAAATACCGGCATCAGGTAATTCCGGTGGCCTGTACGCTTTTTAATGTTTCACAACTGTAACATTTGACGTTTTGGCATCTGCAAAAACGCCGGAATCTCCTTCTGCCGGTATTTTGCCATAAAACTACAACTTTTAACCGTGTGGTTACAGGAATTGTTCGTAAATTTGCCAATACACTGGATGAAATTTTTCATTGCACAAATATTTAACAATGGAAAAATTCTGAGTCATATCCATGTGTTACAAAAAGCCAAGGACACATGCTTAAAAAGATACATTATGGAGAACGTCAGTATTCTCACACGAATCACTTTCAGATGATAAGTGAAAGTGTGCCATAATAGCTATAAGTTTTAAAAACTGATAGGCCTAAATTCTGAGGAAATATTTGCTATTTGATGGAATGCTGTTAAGTTTAAGTACCTCCTATGGCAAGCCAAATGCCCAACAATGCGATAAACTTCGTTTATCGGTCGATAAATCTGATTTATCCACTGATAAACCAGATCAGATTAAAGACTTATAAACCAAGTTTATCCATCGATAAACTTGGCTTTTAGACCAAATTCCAGGTTTTTTGACCGATAAACCTGGTTTATCAACCGATAAACCAAATTAATCGAACTATTGGACATTTAGCGTCGATAAACTAAGTTTAACAACCGATATGCCAAGTTTTTTTTATAAACCTGGTTCATCATATCGATAAACCTGATCAACCAACTCGATAAACCAAGTTTTTTTTCACCAATGAAGTAATAAACCTGGTTTTTCAAATCGAAAAACCACGTTTTTCAGCCAATAAACCAAGTTAATCAGTCGATAAACCAGGCTTATTGACGCCAAATGCTCAGTAATTCGAAAACCAAGCTTATCGAATTCATAAACCAGCTTTATCAAATTGATAAGCCAAGTTATCGGCTGATATACCTGGTTTATCAACCGATAACCAAGTTTATCAAATTATTGAGCATTTGGCTTGCCATAACCTCTCGTACTGTTTGCAAAGACGCAGCAGAACACTCCGTTATAAACAGGTTGTAAGCCGATAGACAAAATATTTCATTTGTGTCAAGATGAAATATACAAAATTTCGTCCTTGTCATTAAAAGGTGTAAACAATTGGCAATACTTCTGCAACATTTCTCATAACTATGGCTTCAGCATTTATCATTTTCTCTGTGAGTGTATTGTTTACATCTGGAGGCATGGCTTAAATGCGTCCATCGAATGGGCCCATTTGGTGCGGGATAGGGAAACCAAGACTGCATACAGAATAATACGTTGGCATTGACCATAATGCTTAAAAAGGTGAATGAAAACTTTAACCCATCTCCATCGACATGGAATTGAACTTCTAACTCAAGTAGCTCAACGGCTAAGAAAGATTTGCCATCACGGTCCCCTTTCGCCCGAACACCACTAGCTGAAAAGACATGTCATACCACTGTTTAGGGGCTTGTTTCGATGTTTTGATCAGTGTCTTGAATTTTTATTATCATCGACTGTAGATTTTTACCAACCAGGAAAACGTTCAAAATGAATTGAAATTTTTCAGACAATATCAGAAAATATCATTTTGGAGGAAAACAAAATCAAGAAATTTGAAAATGCGGAGTAAGAGACGTTACAAATTTTCGACTTATCTGCCTCTGTTAGAGAAAATAGGATGTGTTCAGCATTGGAGACACTGCTAAACTGAGTTCATTCATCTTAATCTCTTAGTAATATCTTGGTGACAGCTGCACTTTTGCAACTAATTTCCCCGTCGGTTATATATCTACCCACGTAAAATTATTTTCGCCAACTAATTTTACAAATTCTTGGTTCAAAGGCCGAAAGTAGTCTCTCAAGTTTCTTTCCTGGTCTGGACTCAACTGTCCCGCAGGTAAGATCCCTGGACTGCTACGTGGAGGACACGGCATTGCTCGACCCTTTACACAAGTCCCTCGTCTCCTTTTGTCAAAATAAAACATACTGGGGGTGAAAAATGGTTCGAGATCGAGAAACTGTTCGACTCTGTGCAACTCGTGATACGCATCGTCCACTAATCGTTGATGGTCCACTATCAAAAATTTGTTTCGTGGAAAGTGTGATAACCAGTTTTTGAAATGCCTAAAGTAGCTGCTTGTACGCACAGAATCAAAGGACGTGTTAACGTTGCCGTCTTTGTCAAAGGCACCGGCACAAAATCGCTCTCCTTCTGAGAAAGCCGTTCGGTTTTTCACAATACCCGGGTTCAACTTATAGGCCCGTCTGATAGCTAACGTCGAGTCGTGCCGAAAATCTGATAACGCCCGTTTCAGAGGGTCTCGAATGCATAAAATGAATTTCACATTAGATGGCAAATCTTTCTTAGCATGCTGCGGGGCACTATCGGTGACAAAATATCGCGGGGTCTTTTCAAAGACCAGCTGATTCGGTTTGGCAAAATTCATTCTAGATTTGTAATACTCCAGTCCTTTTCCATAATTTTTGTCAAAGAAATGCACTTCATTTCCGAATGAGTGAGATATTTGAGGATGCATTGCAATAAACCAACCGAACGCAGTTGTACCGCTCTTCTTCGCCCCTATATTAATGACTTGTGGCAATCTCTGCTCTCGCCTCAAAGCTTTCATATATTCTGTGAGAGCTATCCACTTCCTTCCAATGTTCATTTGGCCCTTGGTCAGAGATTCCATCCGGCGGTATTTTTCTTCAAATTCGTGAACTCTTCTTCGCTCTTCGAATGTCATTTTTGCTAAACATCTTGTGTACAATTTGCGTCCTTTCAAATCATGAGGATTCTCGAAAAAGTAGTGTGTAGGAGCTTTCTCGGCATAAGAGGAAGTAGACGACGTCACCGCTGGAGCACTAGTAATATTTTTACGGTTTTTCTTCTCTGTTGATCCATTTTCTCTATCACGATTCCATGATATCTTTATAATTCGGCTTTTATGAGTGTCTTTATCAGCTTTCATACCCGTCCTTTCCTTTATGACCACCACCTGTGGGTTCTGTTGTGATTCATTTTGAGGTTTTGCAATTTCCTGTCCATCACGAAAATGCTTTTCATCATTCTCATCCTTCTCCATCTCTTCTCCTCCTTCCTTGATTCCGTTTTCCTGCTGTATATTTAACCCTTCAATGAATCCTTCCTCAGCTATAACATCTTTGAGTTTCTTTCCAGCTCGCACCTTGTCTCCAATCACTATCACCGTTTTTCCCTTACCATTGTCAGACCCTGAATCCTGAACAGCGCTCTCTTCATCGCCTCCATTTCCGTCACTCTCACCCGGGTCTTGGGCTGAGTCATGGGGCAACCGAATAACCCCGGCCACCTCAGCATCATCAAAGCCATCTTTTTCACGTGTATATGACCCTTTTCTTTCTGAAAAGTTAGCCTTTTGGTCGGTATTCTCGTTTTTTAAACCTTTTTCGACTTTGACAATCCGTGACGAAAATGATGTAACCTTTACACGATTCACGTGTGCTCCAATTTTGGAATAGACCGCTAGACCAACGATGGACAAGACTAAAAGCAACATCAACAGGTTACGTCGGGTTAAGCGTAACACCATTGTTCAATAATTTTCTTTCTTTCCCTCGTCGATGCCAACATCATAACCGTTTAACCGAAATGAAAGCGCCGTAATCACATGATGTCACACTTGCGGCAGCTCAAATAAATGGTACCATTTCTGCAACAAAAGATTGAAAAATAAGGAACATTAAATGATTTTACTGATTGTTTCACTGCTGGTACTATTTTGTACTAGGCACTTTGGCAGGGAACCTTTTGGAACGATTTCCCTGTGCAGCAGTGGGCCAACAGTAAACAGCAATTTTGAACTCCTATTGGGTATTTTCTACTTGAGAACACAAATGCAGCGAGGCGGTGTAAGAACTGGAAAACCAAAATGCTAATCGATTCCTTGACGCTCAAATGTAGGTTTGTGTTTTGTTTTTTTTTTCAAATTGACAGTTTCAATATACCCATAAAGTATACAAGCTTCCTTCATTGAGATATCATGTAAACCGGGTTCAGAGATTCGGACCCTGCGACCCGAAATGATCTTTAACCACTTACCCTTCTTGGGATAACGTGTAAACGAGCAATTTCTAAGAAATTCACCATTTGACCTCTCGTGACCCCAAAAGCCCTCTAACCTCCATGAAAATCCACAGGAATTATCTACTCAATAGGCTTAACCCCCACACACCAAATATGAGCAGTCACATGTACCTTACTTGAGATATTGCGTTTACAAGATTTTGACATTTTGAGCTCTCTTGACCCCAAATGACCTTTGACCTCCACCAAACATATTACGGATCATCTAGTCAATACCGCCAACCCACGCACTAAATATGAGCATCGTAACATGTAGCTTTCTTCAGTTAACGTGTTTACAAGCAATTCCCAAGATACTAAACATTTGACACATGCTGACCCCAAATGACCTTTGACCTTTTCCAAAAACGATAGGGATCATCTACTCAATATGGACAATCAACATGCCCAGTACGACATTCCTCAGGGTTCCTTGAAATATCGTGTTTACAAGCAGGAGTCACACACACACACACACACACACACACACGCGAGACATGACATCACGATCGCATAGATTCCTTGCCTGCCCTCGGTAAGGAATAAAAAATCTGCAACGTTACCGACTGGCAGTACACACATGTAATGGACAACTCGCCTAGTCTCATTTGTCGGATCTCGCACGCGACGCACGGTACATGTTGAATGCTGGGGCCAAGCATGAAGGCACCTTAGTTATTGAGCAGCACCGCGTACTACGTTAACCTTATTACTTACGCTAACGACTCATGAGTATAACAAGTGGACGTAACACAGATCCTTGCTTGGCTCCAAGGACCACAATAAAAAGTTATTGCTGGTAGCATGATATGAGTTAAAACTTTGAATTCTTTGGAGTCTGAATTGTAAAGGTTATGTGCATAATTTGCAAAAGTGTCTGCAGGGTCATGAACTTTTGAAAACTGAAGTCGCTGAGACGTTAAGCACTCACTCATTGAAAACAGGATAGGGGGATTGTTTGACCATTCGTCATTGTAGTGTGAAGAAAATTTAACAGCTTTGAAAAATTTGTTGAACTTCATGAACCAACCCAATGAGCCGGTTTAAGATTACTTGTACATACATATCGCATTTTTTTCCTTTTCAGAGAGCATAAGTAAGCCGCTTTAAGATTACTTGTATACACACATCGTATTTTTCCCTTTTCAGAGAGCATAAGTAAAGCCATATTTAGGACAAGGTTTTATTCACGTCAATAAACATGTTCAATAAACAATATTATTTTGACTAAAACACATTATCATTGTCAGAAATGATTTCAGCAAAGAGATAGGAATGACTCATTATTAACTTTTATGAAATTTTATGAAACATTTCGAATGTTTTTCAAGCTTAAACAATTCTCATTATCATCCCTAAGGCCACAAGAGAGGTACTATTCCTTACTTTTATGAAATAGAGTCCTGGTATGATAATAGCATTTTCTGATCAAAATTACCAAGGGTGCATTTAAAAGATATTTCAAAAACAACAGGAATTTTATATGTTGCATGCATTTTGACTCAATCAGGATGGCCTCAGAAGTGGTCGGTATTCGGAAAAGGAAGACTCGAACACAACCTTGTACTTGTTGCAGTGGTACGTGTGTTTTGTACTTTAGCAGAAAGGTCTGATAGAGCAAGAGCAACCCAGAGGTCACTTCAAATTTTACTATTTACATCAAGTTCAAGAGTGGACAGTTTCCATCACAAGCATTCTTTGCTGGTCTAGAAAATGTCAAGTTAGGTATTTGATTTGCCTTTCATGAGTGCAGCAAGTCAACGAATGGTAGAATGCGTACTCCCTTTTAGATTATCTGGCAAAAGAAAGGCATCAGCAACTGTTTCAATTCTGTGCTGCTTCATGACGACGTTGCAGCCAGTACGTATATCTCAAACAATCATAACATTTTGCAGGCAGGATTCGTCATACAAATCTCCCAGCTGAACGTACAGTAATATGAAGAAAAGATGTTGAAGTCACGCACTCCCCGACTTTTACATGTCATACCGCATAGTTATATACACTCTTAAAATGACAGATTGAAATTCGTTCCAAAAAGCGTCTGCACATGCGTCTATCACCAGCGGCGGTGATAGACTAGAAATTCATACCAAACAAAGCGAGATTTTACTCTACTCAAAAGAAAAAACCAGAATGCAAAAATGCATTGAGGTTTCGATGATACATAAATGTTCCGTTTCAAAGAATGCCATCATGCGCCATTTTCTTCTCATTCAAATGTTTTACTAGCATGTTCAAAAAATAATTGTCATTCCTGATGACCTTTTGACCTCAATAAAAGCCATACATAGCTAGACAGGCAAACAACAGACAGACAGACAGATGGACAAACAACTATCTCGAAAGATCGTATTTAAAAAGGTTCCTAGACTTTGACCCCTGGAGACCCCAGATGACCTTTCCTTTCTGCCAAACACAATGGGGCTAAATCGATGGTAGAAAATCGCTTTTATTCCGCCTAAATAGGGATACTTGGCATATCTGCCTTTGACCTCCACCAAAAACAACAAAGACCATTTCCTGACCATAACCTATCCACATACCAAATATGAATTCTATTCAAAGTTTTCTACCTTGAGATATCGCGTTAACAAGGTTTTCAGACTTTGACCCCAGGTGACCCCAGGTGACCCCAGGTGACCTTTCACCTCCATTTAAAATATTACAGACCACCTCCTGACCATAACGCATCTACATACCAAATATGAAATCTATCCAAGCTTCCTATCTTGAGATATGTTAAGAAGATTTTTAGACTTTGACCCCTGTTGACCCCAGGAGACCTTCGATCTCCGCCAAAATTAAATAGGACCATCTATTGACTAAAACGCTTTAGGGCTGTGTTTTTTGGTTAATTCACTATCCTTTAAACCGATTTTATTAACCGGCGGTTAACCGTTTAACGGAAAATGACGTAATGTTCACACAACAACAAAAAGTCAACATTTCCAAAGAGCGCCATCACTTTTGTACAGGAAAGTACAAGTCTAAAAATGGCGTCGTAAGTCATGTTCGCCGATGAAAGCATGCATGTGGCAAAAATATTGTTATTTTGTGCTGGGTTTATATCGTCTTTTCTCAGTAAAAGCCCATCCCGCATTTACTGAAGCTTTCTTCAGACCATGTGCACTTTTTAACATTACACCAACTGTTGTATTTTCCCGCCTAGTCCTATGTAATATCGCCAGTTACTTCATGAAACACTCCAACACCGCTGCTTTGATGCCGCTTGCTTGCGATGCAGTGTTCAATACATGTACAGCGCTCACATGTTTGTCGTAGTAGCGACCTGTACAACTGCACTTTAAACGGTCCACCAGCCGCAAACATCACAACCAAGCTCTATTACCCTGTATAAATTAAGGCATTCCCAGCATTCCTACCGTGAAGTTGTTTACAGTAGGACTTAAGGAATGTTATCATATGACGTCATTACGAACGAAAACAATGATGCATGTGGTCCCATGCATGCAGTAGACTTGCGTGCGTATCCGTTTTTACCACTAAACAAGGGACCATGTTTTGCTCGGTGACATCATATGCACACAATCTATTGCAAAATTTGAATTACCTCTGCATCGTGATTGGATCAAATTCGTTGATTCTGAGCCAGCCAATCACAACTCGCGCCATCGCGTAAGGGATTTAGTGTGTGAAAATACCAGACCTCCGAACGAATTTCCCCATTGAGTTTGCATTATGAAGATCGCACTTCCGAGGCTTACATAGCTGGCCAGTGCAGCCGGCCAAGCCCCGTGCTAAATTCACGGAGAAACGGCATCACGAATCTCTGCATGCGTGAATTTTTCGGGGATCCGACTTAAGTGCATTTCAGTTGCTGATTATTTTTAAACAAGACGTAAGGTTTGGACAAGAAGTGCCAAAAATACGGGGGTATTTATATCAGAAAGGAACCATGACATACGTTAATCGAGTCCATTTTTTTTGCTGTCCAGAACCGCTAAAAATTAGATAGTTGCGTATTTTTACATGCATCGTAGGGTGGACTTCTACAGTACAGTTCATTATCGCAACTAAACAACCCAAGCGGTTCAACGAACTGCGTATGCTTATTCATAAATATCAACATGGAATGTTCCATTTTATATGATATTGGGCAAACAAAAAAATGGCAGAAATTATCTGGTGCTAACGATCGTATTTTACAGGTGAATTTTTTTTTCCAAATACTGCTACTAACAATGAAAAATAATGAAATTTACAGAGGTGCAGCATGATAAAATATTTCGATTAGCTACAAGTGGGGAGATTTATTCAAATATACTTGTGCCCTAATCATGGTCTTAACTAGAAATGAAAACTACAAGCAAGCAAAGTTGGCTAGTTAACTGGTCGACCCGAAGGTGCTTCAGTCTGGCGCGCAACCGACTTCGTCGGCTGGGCAACCGATTTTAGTGAATTTTGGACTTTGACCCCTAGTGACCCCAGGTGACCTTTGACCTCCCCTGAAAATATTGCAGACCATCTCCTGACCATAACGCATCTACATACCAAATATGAAATCTATCCAAGCTTCCTATCGTGAGATATCATGTTAAGAAGATTTTTTGACTTTGACCCCTGGTGACCCCAGGAGACCCTCTATCTCCGCCAAAATTACATATAACCATCTACTGACTAAAACGCATCCACATACCAAATATGAATTCTATTCAAAATTTCCTACCTTGAGATATCACGTGAACATGGTTTTCTGACTTTGACCCCTGGTGACCCCAGATGACGTCTGACCTCCAACAAAAACAAAAGGTACCATCTTCTGACCATAACGCATCTACATACCAAATATGAAATATATCTAAGCTTCCTTCCTTGAGATATTGTGTGAATGAGATTTTCAGACTTTGACCCCCAGTGACCCAAGATGACCTTTGACCTCTGCCAAAAACAATAGGGTTCTTCCTCTCAATATGGCGCATCTTTGTACCAAGTTTGAAAACCGTCGGACATTCCTACCTTGAGATATTGTGTTAACGAGGTTTTTAGACTTTGACCCCTGGTGACCCCACATGACCTTTGACCTCCACCAAAAACAATAGGGTTCTTCCCCTCAATATGGCGTATCTATGTACCAAGTTTGAAAACTGTCGGACATTCCTATCTTGAGATATCGTGTTAACAAGCAAAGTGTCACACACACACACGCACATACAACACATACACACACACACACGCCATCATGAATGCATTGGTTTCTCTTATCATCGAAAACAATAACTATATAGGGAGTTGTCTCTGTCTGAAGTGAAATTCTCTCTTTCCTTTTTTTTAAGATGTAACATTGTTTCAACCAGTTGGGAAGCAGACCTCACATCTGCGACCATTACTGTGCAATCTTTAATTCCTTACCACTCGCGGTTAAATGCATTTTGGGAGACCGTACTGGGAACAGCATACACAGAGTGAAAACGGGCCCCCGTTAAAAATGTCAATAATTCTTATTCATGGTGTTAAGTAATTGGGTATATTTGGCAATGGAAGAAAAATAGAAAGTTAAATATTCAAAAGAAACTCGTTTTGGTAGAGAGCGATAATCAGGGATGGAACTTTGGCTACACTAGAGTCTTCGTCATAAGCTTTTCCAGAAAACCGAAAGAGTGAGAGTTCATTTGCGAAGTTTTCAACTGCATACAGGTATTTTCCGTCTTCAAGGTGAGAATAAGTTGAAATTTATTTGGAAGAGAGAGAGAACAAGTAATATTTCCAAAATAAAGTGGATCTTTTTATCCTCCTGTCTTAACTAAAAATGCTAAACAGAAGACAGTGTCTTTGTTCTGGTTATCTATGCATTATATGTACCTACTTTCGCATCACTTTACGTACCTGAAATCCCAAAGCATTGCATTGTGTTGGATCTTGTAGCGCGGTGCTGCGTGCTAGCTACCATATATGCATTGAGTTTCAAGAAAGCTGACTGCTACAGGTGAACTGCAAACAGAGTTCGTAGCATAAACAAAGCGGGACTGACGATCCTCAGGAAAATTGGAATAATTTATCACGTAAGCTACGTGGGAAAGTACATTTCTTGACTATATATGAGTATTTGGTAACTGCTGGGCAGCTTCGAGATGATTTCAGGACAAACTTGTGACCATTTGCCGAATCGTTCAGAAAGGTGAACAAAATCTCCCGGTGATTCTTGGGCCTTTTGGCCAACAATTTTGCCTGAAATTTGTCTTATGAAAACTGGAAAAGTTAGTCTTGTAAGTTGTATAGTTTTGTTGGTTGTAATTGAAAGTATACAGAGCAGTAGCGTAGCCAGGATTGTGTCATGGGGGGAGGGGGGGAGTGGATCACCTCATGAGGGAAAAGTCTAATGGGAGAAAGAAAAACCGGATTATAGGGAGTTCAACCCCCAAAACCACCCCCGTGGTTAGGCCAGTGATACAGAATAAAACAAGAGCCCAATGGGCACTGTGGTTCCTTGCTGGATATTATAAGAACTGTACAGCCAGCCAGTCTGTGAAATAGAGCTAAGCAAAAGCTCATACTCAATGTTTGTAACATCTTCACAAGGGGTATTTTAGTACTAATATTACATGAAATCAAAGATTAAATTTCTGTGGCCTTACTGACATTCAACTTTTGTAATGCTTGGTGATCCTTCAAAAACACTACCTCATTTCCATATGTAGTTATGCTTGTAATCAAACTTGTTGTTATCACCAATAAACAATACACAATGTGGTCAGAGAGAGAAAAACACCCCTTGTATTTCTCTCACAAGTTATTTTTACCTGCGCTCAAATAAAACTTACTTTTACTTTTAAACAATCTACCATTTGTCCTGTTTGCTACCTCTACACAGAAAACAGGGTTTTTTCGACAGTTAAGCAGAAAGCAAGTGATTAATCAAGTGTGATAATAGAATGAGGATTAGGTTACCCCACAGAGCACAGCAGTATTAAAGAGACACTGTATAATCCATGCATTGCTTCCACTGGCAGAGAGACCAGTTTAATGCAGAGTGACCTGCGCTTAGTGAAATCTACAGATTTCAGTTACTGCCCTCTTTAAACTTTGAATGATCCAAAATATGTGTACAACCCGAAGGAATCATTACTGAACGAACACAAAGGCCAAATTTCTAAGGTGTCTGGGTGCGTAAGCATGCAAAACCAGCTGAGATAAAAAATCTACTGAAACTATCTTTATCTAGCTTACAAGATTTTCTAAATAACATTTCCAGCGGTTGACCTCCAGTGTCCTTGATGACCTTTGACCTTAACCAAACACAGATTGATTTGAAATCTGTCCTTTCTACCTTAAAATACTGTGTTAAAACGTTTTTCAGTGTTTGACCCCTGGTGATCTCAGATGACCCCTTGACCTTCACCGAACATATCCAATTTCATCCTTACACCATAACACATCCACACACCAAGTATTCAAGTTTCCTAACTAGAAATATCGTGTTGAGAAGGTCTTTAGTTTTTGACCTCTGGTGACCCCAAATGACCTTTGACCTCCACCAAAAACGATAGGGCACACCTTCTCCCTATGACGAATCTATGTGCCAAATCCAAGTTCCATCCAACCTTCCCTTGTTGAGTTAGAGCGTACCGAAGCAAGTGTCACACACACACACACACATACATACACACACACACGCCAACCTGACTACATAGGTTCCTTTGCTACCGCAAGGAACCAAAAAACCACTCTTAACTCTTATATATATATATGTATGTATATATATATATATATATGTATATATATATACATATATATATACTAGAAAGCGGGAGGTCCCGAGTTCGAATCCCGGTGGAGTCAACATCGTTTTTTCACCTCAGCCAGATTTTCCAGCTTTACCAATTTGATTTATATATTCCACGCAGTTGTCGCCAGCGTTTATTTTCACTTCATCTCTGCTTTCACAGGTTTCTGTATCTCTTCGGAGATCCGCTGGCGAATAAACAATTGCGTTCAGCTGGATAGCATCAACTTTGATCTTTGGTTGGGCTTGCGTCAAACGAGAACTAGTGCTGTTCCAAAAAATTAGGCGCCTGCTCAGGAGGTGAATTGCGAGTTGCTTCATCTGTCATTTGAACAAAGGCCAAACCAACTTGGCTTCATGGGTCAGTGGTTAGAGCGTCCGCACTAGAAAGCGGGAGGTCCCGAGTTCGAATCCCGGTGGAGTCAACATCGTTTTTTCACCTCAGCCAGATTTTCCAGCTTTACCAATTTGATTTATATATATATATATATATATATATATATATATATATATATATATATATATATACCATAGGTACCGCCATAGGTACTAAAATGGCCCCCTCTTATGCTAATATTTTTATGAGTGTGTTTGAGGAACAAGCGCTTGCGTCCTTTCCTTATAAACCAGACGTGTGGCTCAGGTTTATTGATGATATCTTTGTTGTTTGGACTGCGGGGTCTGGTAAATTTCTCGAGTTTATGGAGGTTCTTAATTCTCAGCACCCCAACTTAAAGTTCACTTTTGATTTTTCTTTTTCTACTGTTCACTTCTTGGATGTTACTATTGTTAAAAATGAAGCGGGTTTAATCAGCACTGACCTTTATATTAAGCCGACCGACACCCATCAATTTCTTTTGTCTAACAGTTGTCATCCTGGTCATATTAAGCGTAGTATCGCGTATAGTCAAACTATGAGGATCCTTAGAATTTGTTCTAACCCTCAAACTGCAGTTCGTCGTTGCAATGATCTTGCCACATACCTTGTAAAACGCGGCTATAATCGACGTAAAGTTATGCAGCAGATTAAAAGGGCCCGTTCCAATTTTACCAGCCCCACCCATCCCCCAGCTAGTACTGAAGAGGAATACAAGAAGGTTTACTTTACTGTTGACTACCATCCGGGGTTACCTGATATTAGCGGCATTTTACATAAAAATATGTCTCTTCTCCATTGTTCTTCACTAATGAAGCGTGTTATTCCTCACCCCTGTTGTTAGCTTCCGTCAACGCCCCAATCTCAAAAAATTATTACTCCGCCCTAAAGTTAAAACTCCTCCCAGTCGGGGGACCCCGTGCGCACCTTGTAATAAGAACAAGACCAAACCCTGTCAGTTGTGCGGTCTGCTTATTTGTAATAATTTTATTGTCAGTACTTCTTCTGGTAGAAAGTTCAAGTGCAGAAATTTTAATACTTCTTGTGATGCTAAATTGGTTATTTATTGTATCTTTTGTCCGACTTGTAATTATCAGTATGTGGGTCAAACTAATAACTTTAGAATCCGTATGAATGCTCATAAGTCAGATCTTTCAAAATGTGTTAAGGGTGGTTCTGATTTTAAACATTGCACAGAGCTTTACAAGCATCTCAAGGCACATTCACCTACCAAGTTCTATTTTCAGATTTTAGATGTAGTGCATTCTTCTCGCAATTCGGATAGGGATAATCTTTTGGATAAAAAGGAGAGGGAGTGGATTTGGAATTTGGATTGTGTCTACCCAAAGGGTCTCAACATAAATGACGGTTTTAACTGTCAAGCCAAAAAACGACGTGCTCGTAGACTGTAGCCGCCTTTTTATCCCCTTTTATGTCTCCTGCTTCTACTTAGCTTTTATCTCCTTTGTTAGGGTCCTAGTTTTTACATTTTATCTTTTGTGTTGGGTTGGGTCTGTTTTTAAATTTCTAGTAAGTGCTTTTTGCCTTTCATCCGTTTTATAGTGTCTGTTTTTCGTTTTGCCTTTTAGTTGTCTAAACACGTTTCTGAGGAAGGGGCCGGTGGTCCTGAAAGCTAAATATATGTTCTTGTTTTACCAGTTTTTACTATTTGTTATATATATATATATATATATATATATATATATATATATATATATATATATATATATATATATATATATATATATATATATATATATATATATATATATATATATATATATATATATATATATATATATATATATATATATATATATATATATATATATACACATTTATATATATGTTGTAAACACACGATATACTATTTTGAGTAGTCGAACGCACGCCAAGGGCGGTAACTTATTTAAAGCAGTATGCTGGCTACATAGGGCAAGGGAGTAACGATCAAGTGTTGATTGTCGACAGTCTACAGAGAAAGATATACACAATGAAAGTGTAAATACCTAGTATATACTAATTTGAGTAAAAGGTTATTAAAGGTAAAATGACGTTGCGCCGCAAAGACATGACAGAGAAGAAAACAGTCGTTTTTATTATTTGGGTTCATATTATTTAGATTAAAGTTATTTAACCAACCATCGAATTGTATTGTTTCTGTTGTAAATACTCGTACATACATTTTGCATTATTTTACATTTATTCCAGGGCTTTTTATTTGGTGCAATAAACTTATGTAAAGGTCGAAGGTAACGACGTAAGGTGGGATCATTCGTCTGAAATCCGTGATATCATCATATCCGTGATATCATCAGAGCTTAATGTATTTCGGTAACCCCGAGGTCTCACAAATTGGGGATGAGACCGATGGAGAATAAATCTTGCTCAAAGTTAAAGGGCTTGCCAACTAGACTGTATGAACTTGTGAACAGTAGCAAATAATTATACGAAAGATGGAGTGCTGTATGCAAGAGTTTAAAGAACTGTATGAAATACGAACAGTTACTTTAAGAACAAAACTAATACCGCCTCAACGCAAAAGTAATGAAAAATATGGCGTACATATCTTTGCCTAGGAGACGCACAGAGCAAAGTGAAGCTATCAAGCCTCAGACTCATGCGGTACCCTCTAACTAATTGAATCGTGCTCATTCGAGCATTCATCCGTGAACGACTGTAATAAATGTTCGTCTCTATATTAAGGAAGGGCATATGGTATAAAAATGAAGACATTTCCTTTCTTTCCGTATGACACCTACAGCTGTACGGTGAATTGTGGTTTCAATCCCTGTTCACTGCATCAAATCATTAACAACTTGTGTGTAAAACTGTCAAAGGGGCAAACATAGCTTCTGTGTAAAAACTGAAAACTGGCCGTTTGACATCTTCCTTAAACTTCTAAAATCCGTCCTAATGAAGCTATACGTGGTTCAGTGGTGAGAAGCTACGCAGTAGACATGCCTTGATTTCTCATATTAAGCCTAAAGAGGTTGACGATCCCTCACTGCCAACGAGGAAGACATTTCATCGCCGTCAAATAAAGGCTCTATCAGTATCATGGCAGAAAATAATTAAGAAGTTCACGTTGAAAAGAAACGAACAGTTTGCTGAAACTAGGGAAGGCGGCGATTCGTGCAGACAGAGAGCTTCAACCAGAAAGCCAAAAGGCTTTGTGATTCCTTACGGACCAAGCTTCTTTACAAAATTGTGCTGAAAATGCTGAAATCGGGGTATTGTCAGTTATACCAAGATACTTCCCCAGATCTGCCCTTAACTGTTCAAACTTTTCACCTCCCTCAAGTAACAGTGTCTTAATAACGCCTAGATATTCTGCAAACAAGGTTTTCAGAGTTTGATTCCAAGTGACCTCAGCTAACCTTTGACCTCTACCCAAACCTATAGGATCCTACCTCTCATCATAATGCATCAAAATACTATATTTGAAAATGAATTATCATACCAAGTTTGAAATTAATACAAGCTTGCTACCTTGAGATACCGTGTTTACAAACAGTGTTTGCTGAGTTTAACCCCTAAAAACCCAGATGACCTTTGACCTCTACAAAAAATCATATCGTTTCTTTCTCCCCTAATATGCATCAACATACCAAGTTTGAAATTAATACAAGCTTTCTACCTTGAGATAATATGTAAACGAATTTTTCCGATTTTGACCCCATATGACCCCAGATGGCCTTTGACCTCCACTAAAATCGATACCGCCCTCTCTACACTTAATGATGCATCAACGTGCCAAGAATCAATCCAAGCTTTCTACCTTGCGATATTGTGCACATGAAGTTTTCAGATTTCGACCCCCTGCGACCCCAGATGACCTTTGAGGTCTACCACAACCACATGGGTCATTCGTCTTGTTATTACGTATCAACGTACCAAGTTTGCAACAAATCCAAGGTTTCCATCTTGAGATATTGTCTAAACAACGTTTTCAGAGTTTGACTACATGTGACCCGAGATGACCTTTGACCTCCACCAAAATCAATCAAATTCTTCCTTCAAATATATTTCCATCGAAATACAAACTTTGAAATTAATCTAAGCTTTCTACCTTGAGATATTGTGGAAACAAATTTTTCAGAGTTCGACCCTATGAAACCCCAGATGACATTTGACCTCCATCACAAAACGATAGGATTCTTCCTATCCGACCGCGTGTTTGGTCTAACGGTAGAGCATCCGCCTCTCACGCGGAAGGCTCGGGTTCGATTCCCAGGTCGAGTCATAGCAAAGACTCTAAAAATGGAACCCTCTGCCGTTTGGCGTGATGCTCCGCATTAGCAATAGAGTAGGGAAAACAAGCAAGTGAGCCACACCTGGAAACAAGAGCCCAGGGGCACTATGGTTCCTTGCATTTAAGATGATATTGTATTAAGGTAGTCGCAAACTAAGGCATAACTTGCACCTCTAACCCCAATGACTTTTGGGCATCACCCAAAAATTATCACACTGCACACCGCCCACTTCCATGCGAAAAACACACACTCTCATCACCTTTCACTAAAATGTCATTTACTTGAGTTTGGGGTAGTATAGGAGGGTAGTTAATTGCCTTTTTGAAAAATCTCAACAATTCAAATCCAGACCTTATAAAGGAGTCACGAAGGTTCAATACAGTCAAAGTAGGTAAAAACTTCTTCCTCTCAACATGACAAACCTATGTACCAAGTTTGAGAAGTGTCAGTCATTCCTATCTCAAGATATCGCGATTACAAGGTTTTCGGTCTTTGATCTCTGGTGACCTCAAATGACCTTTGACCTCCACAAAAAACGATAGGGTCCTTCCTCTCAACATGGCAAATCTATATACCAAATATGAAAAGTTTCGGTCATTCCTAACTCGAGATATCGCGATTACAAGGTTTCGGACGCACTTTGACCTCTGGTGACCTCAAATGACCTTTGACCTCCACCAAAAACAATAGGGTTCTTCCTCTAACCGTGGCAAATCTATATACCACATATGAAAAATGTTAGTCATTCTTATCTCAAGATATCGCGATTACAAGGAGCGTCACAAACACACATACATACACACATACATACACAGGACATCCCATCGCATAGATTCCTTGCCTGTCTTCGGCAAGTAATCAAAAATTGATCACTTGGTTATTGAGTTATCGCACCACATGGCACATACCTCGCATTCCAATCCGTCACATACACCCACACGTACACACACACACACATACATACATACGCCAAGGTGACTGCATAGGTTCCTTTGTTACACAAGGGACCAAAAAGCCGTTTCCGGCTCGACTTGAACCAATAGGTTGGAAACTGGGCCGTAAAACTCTACTTCTTCCTCTCAGTATAGGCATCTGTGTATCAAGTTTGAGAACTGTCAGAGTTTCCTTTCTTTTAGATATAGGCACAGAAACTCCGTTGTAGATGAAGTCCTTCTCGTGAAATCTAAGCTTCTGATTATGGCCCTCAAGACTACTATCGTCAAATCCACTACCAGAATACCCTCGAGGTGTCATACCATCCTTCCGCTGGCCCCATGATTGAGTCGATTTGCAAAAATGCTTAGATTCTACGACGAGATAACTCCGCCTGTGAGTATTTTCCTGAACCGCCTATTATGGCACTGAGGAGTGAGAAAAACTTTTCAAGTCACTTGGTTCAGGCCTCACATCTCCAACCGTTTATGTTAGATCCGGCAAGGGTGTTTCCTTGTAACCGTGGTAGATTTAATACTGGAAAATCGATAGCAAAACAGGCTTCTGTCTGCACTCGACATTAAACAACATTTTACACGTACTTCCACTGATAAAGTATACATAGTAGCTTGGAAGCGTTGCGCCATTTTGTATGTGGGTGAAACGAAACCCCGACTGGCTGATAGGGTTACTCAACACCTAAGATCCATGAGGCAAAACTTTAGGGTATCGGGTTGCTAACCATTTCAACTTCCATGGATTTGCTCTATACAGGACTCGATGGTCACGGCAGCCATATCATGCAGAGGTCCCGACAGTGATCGGCACTGCAGAAAAGCTCGCCCCTAACTGACTGAACGTTAAACTAGGACTTTTTCACATTGTTTTCAATTTTTACAAAACCGGGTTTTCATTTTGTCATTATCGCCTACAGTATTTCACTTTTCTTTGCGTCATAATTCTTTCTTTATTTCGCACGGTTGTGTCCTTTAACTTTTGTTTCACGTAACTGCGCGGCAACGTAGGCAAAGACAAAATTCATTAGCGGTTCAATCAGTAATTCGTGCTGCCAGACGAATGTTAAAGAGCTGTAAATCCATGTACAGGTATCGTGAATATTCACCTAATCACTCCCTCTGTATGCTGGGGTGTAGAATATGTCCCACGGTATTTCCCGCCTGTCGCAAAAGGCGACTTAAAGAGGTAGACTTACACCATTTTATCTAGACGACACTAACAACCCATTCGAGTTTGTGTGTCGTTAATCAGGGAAATCAATTTTCACCCGATCGGGGGAATATTTTGCCATGGTTGGAGCCATTTTCAAATATTTCCCATGATGCCATGCGATCCTACCGCGCAAATTCATTGGAGATAACGTTCAAAACAACCTTGCAATTTTTATCGACTTTAGGAAAGAGAAATTCGGGCATACTTAAAATTTCTGCCGACAGGGGAGTAAAAGAGTTTGTCCTCTTTGCTTGTTCACCGCGCCGATTTTGAGAGATCGCGCAATTTTGCTTTGTTATATTAATTCCTAAACTGCACCAAAGTAGCTTACACCACTTTAACAACGGCGCCATAGTTCATTTTTACGGCGACAATTATCGGCGCCGAAGTACCCTTATTTGGTGCCGAAGTAATCTTTGTCGGAGCATTGAGATATCGAAGTGTTGAACAGTTGAAGAGTTTGTATAGAGAGCTGTCGGTAAATAGAGTTGTCGAAATATCGCTACATAATTCAAGTCTCTATATTCCCCTGACTGCTTAAAAGAATGAAAAATGTGTAGGCTGTTGGTGCCGTTTTGTCAAAACACTGAGATGTCCAAACACAGAGGTGTAACTACATTAGTTTTGCAACCACTCGTAATACTAACATGACTGGATGAGTGTACACTTCAAAAGAGGAATTATAGCTGCAAAGGAAATTTTCCTCCATAAGAATACCATGGAGTTCACGCTATATCCCGGAAGCCCCACTACATCCATCAGGGTTATGTCTACAAGTATCGCACACAAACGCACCCCTTGCGACATTTGCTGCGCCATTGTCACAAAACAGTGCCATTTAAGTACGACGGTTTCAATCACGTCATATCCCTGTGAAATGATCTAGTTGCAGGGTTTAAGCTGTATTAAATTGAAGTCTCGGGTACGGGTAATGCTGACCTTTGGGACAATGAAATATTGCTGTAGGCAAATTTTGCCCCGGATATCCAAACAGCACGTCAGTACCGAATTACAATGATAATGTATTTGTGTAGCACTTCACCTTATAGATGTAGTCAATAAGACAAACTGTGGAATTCCTTGTGTAGACTTGATTAAGGTTTACATGTGTCAGACACCGGAAAAGTGAGTATCCTATTTTGTTGCCAACGAGAACAGGAAAATACTCAGTGGAATCACTTTGATTTCAAGTGAACGTTATAATTGCTATTTATTTACCAGTGACAGCCGGGAATACGGTTACCTAAACTAACGTTACGCCAATAAGTCAGAGGTGATGTCATGGGTGGGGCTGGAGGAACTCCCCAAAGACTTCGTAGGCCCCAAATCCACGGAGACTTAATATACTGGTTTTCCAAAATGCCTCGTTGAGGCCCCAAATTATGTGAAAACCCTCCAATAAGCCAGCAGTATAGTATTGAAGTAGCTACAGACGTTATACTGACAACACGTAATGCAATCCAGCGATCACCAAACAAAACTGTAATCCGCGAACGATTTCCACATGATAACCTGTTTTCATAAATGCTATGTGCAGTTTGTTAAATGCTTTCCAGAATAACCTGAATGCAAAACTGCATTGAGGTTTCGATAATGTACATATATTCTATTCAAAATGATGACATAACATCCACACATCCTCTCACCCAAATGTTTTAATAGCATGTGCAAAAAATAATTTTGTTACCACAGATGCTTTTTGACCTCCTTCACGTACCAAATATGAAATCTATTGAAGTTTCCTACCTTGAGATATTGTGTTAACAAGGTTTTCAGACTTTGACCCCTGCTGACCCCAGATGACCTTTGAATCCCACCAAAACGTCAGATACCATATGCAAGCTACCGTACATATAAAATCTATCTAAGTTTTATATCTTGAGATATTGTGCTAACAATGTTTTCATAGTTTGACTCCTGGTGAATGTAGATGAGCCTTCACCTCCTCCAAAACCAAAATTGACCATCTTCTACATAAAGTATCCACATACAAAATATGAATTCTATCCAACCTTTATACCTTAAGATAACATGTTAGCAAGGTTTTCAGACTTTGACCCCTGCTGACCCCAGATGACCTTTGACCTTGACCAAACAACAAGATTCTTCCTCTTAATAAGGGGTGTCTACTGTATGTCTGACAGAGTGTCAGACATTTCTGTCTTGAGATATTGTGTTAACAAGCAAATCATAACAAACACACTCACTTACACACACACACACATATGTACTTGTTTGCAGATTATGACTGAGGACTTTAAGTGTGAGGACTTCCATACCTTCCTCCCAGGACTCCTACAGGGTTCCCAGCCTTACCTGGAAAACCTGGAAAAGTCATGGAATTTAAAAATATGCTTTAAATCCTGGAAAAGTCAGGGAATTTGAGGCAAAATGATTCAAATCCTGGAAAAATCAAGGAATTTGATTAGCCTTTTGAAGACAAATGCTGAAGAATTGAATGGCTATGGTGGCTTTTTAGTGTTTAGTTGGTTGTGGTACATCAACTATAGCATCTCAGTACTAAAAAGCCAAAAGGGAGTAGCGCTCCTTGCCTCCAGAGCTGTTTATCCTATCACATCATAATGTTGCCTAAGCTAACACTTTTGTGTAAAAGGAAAAGTACTTAGTGTACCCCAAATAAAGATTTCCAAATATAGCACTAAAATAATTGTCCTGCAAATTGTTTTGTGTATTTTTGATTCAGTTCTATTTAAGTTGGATGCAAGGATTCGACCACAATATTTTGTATGTGCATGAAAGGACTTCCAATTTCTCAAATATTTTCAAAGGGGTAGGATTGTCTCTGCAAGGCTCCTCAGTGATGTCAATTTTTTTTAATTCCTACAAATAGGCAAATTCTGTCAAATTCCAAATTTTACTTGAAAAGGTAGATTCTGTAACTCCTTGGTGGCACTGATTGTCTCTGAGGGCTCTACCTTTTTAAGAATTTTCAAATGGGAGGGGCCCACTCCTTAGACTTCTTCCCCAGCTGGTGTCGACGTACGAGATGGGGACAGGAAACTGAAGGGTGTTCAGGTTCGGTGAGAAACACAGTAGTTTGCCATTTATCACACAAGAGACATTAGGGGTAAAATCATTAACAGACAGAAGTTTGAGCAGTCACAGACAATTTCATCAATTCAGCAGATCTTTAATTTAGCCAAGAGTCACAATAGAAAGGCATTAGCATTATTTTCAATTCCATTAGGTACAGTTTCCCGAAAACCATCAAGATCATTTAATATACTGTAGGCCTAATAGTGGTAGTACATTTTACATGGTAATTTTCTGATTACCTCAGCATGTTCCTGATTTTTTTTCTTATTGCAAAGAAAAGCTAAACATAAAGACTGCATGTTTAGATTCTCCTTACAAGCACGAAAACACAATTTTTGGACATCTGAGGGGTCTGATTTTCCTAAATTTTCTCTAAGCTCCACACCAACTAATGGTGGTGCATCGCTCAGTTTTTTGGGAAAAATTACATTTTTGTAGTCAAGTGAGCTCTCAATAACTCTCTGGCACACTTGGCGGTTTGCGAACATATTTTGAACTGAGCATTTTATTGCAAACGACAAAAGAGGATAGCTAATTGTTAGATTCATGTCTGGAAAATGCTGTTTGGGCCCATCTTAGGGGTCTGATTTTCTCTCTCTCTGCCAACCAATGGTGGCGCTCCGCTTAGATAATCCTGGAATTATGAAATTTCATCATGGAAAAATCATAGAAATATCATGGAATTTAATTTTGTTGGAAAGCTGGTAACCCTGTCCTACCATGCATAGCATGTTATAACTGCAACAGAGGTTGATTTCTGAAGCAACTGTGAAGCTGATTTTTTGTTGTCATGTGCCTAAGGTATCATTGGTCCATGGTATATGTTTTCATCTTTGCCCTCAGTTGGTATGTAATAAATACTGTACACGGTGTGATTTAGTCCCTGTGGAACGGTGGTCCTCTACACTAGTACTGTTTCATACATTATGGTATGTTAAAGAATGTTGCCTAACATGCAACACAAGTCACAAATGAATTTTGAGTTGATTTAGCATGCATACATCTCAGGACCCAGGATAAGGCCCTCAGAAGTAAGAAAAAAAAAGATCTCAAGGCTGAATGGGAGGTTATGGCACTGTCATTGGCTGGTCACCAATACAAACACACATACAAGTACTGTACATACACACACGTCATCATGAGTGCATAGGTTTTTTTGATCACTGAAACCTTAAAAAGAAATAAAGTATATTCTTACCATAATGCATCCACATGCCAAATACAAAATCTATTCAAGTTTTATACCTTCAGAAATCATGTTGAAAAGGTTTTCATTTTCAGCTGCAGTTTTACTTTTGGTGTTAACAGTTAACCATTTACAGTAAGAATAAAGTTGCCAATGGACCATTTCAATTTTCAGTGTGAAAACTTTTTGGTACTGTTTGAAGTAGGTGTTCAATGAACAATTTGTAAGCAAAGAAATACACTCTTGTCGGTATTCTACTGTGAAGTGTTATCTTCCAAATGCTTCAAAATAAATGTGACAACCTCAAGGCATGATGAACCTTTCCCTCTTACTTTTTGTTACATCCCCATTCTCTGACTGATTACCTCTTATTGCTTCAGAGAGGGAATTACACATGCTCTTGATATTGTCAGGTTCCCCATTTGATAAATTGATTGGGACTGGTGTGTGGTAAAACGTTTGAAAGCTCTGTGTGTCTCTTCAAACTAAAATTCCTCTTCTTTGGACCGGTAAATCCCCCAACCGTGAGTGATTTCCCCTGACTGACTTCAGAGGTGGGGGTCTGTGGGGGTCTGTGGGGGTCTGTACTCCCCCAATCCCCATTTTATAAACAAACTCGCTGCTGCTCAGCAGTGTTGCTTGAGTTCAGAAATCTTCATTCTCTGTCACATGAATGGGATCCCAGATTCTTAAAACTTTTTATGGCCAAAATGATAATTAAAAAGTTATACTGTTCTATGGTTTTCCAAAGCTTAGGTTTGCCATCAAGTCAGGGAGATGTTATGGACTGCTTCACCTAGAGTATGTACGTATATGCTTTGTTTGGCTTGATACTGCAAATATTGACTTCTCACACATGAATTGAATGAATGCTAGGATACTAAGCTTGTATATAAACAGTGGAGTGGATCAAAACTAGAGCTTGTTTAATTTGATCAGGCATACCAGAAGTGTACAAAATGTAAAGTAGTGTAACTAGGCATTGAAAGTAATCTAATCCTTATAAGGGCATTTGGACCAAGTTAGGATTGGAACAAACTACACAATGAATACTAAAGTGAGTTACACTAACTTACTGTTAGTGGGCAAAATGAGTCCAGACATGAACCAGAAAGCCAAAAGGCTCAGTGATTGCTTGCTGATATTAAAGTCTGTTTTTTTTTTTCCTTTTTTCAAATTGACAGTGCTCCTTAATGTTTTTAAATTTGACAGTGCTCTGTAATGTACCAACAAAGTATACATGAAAGGATCCAAGCTTCCTATAATTGAGATCTGGATGACATAAACCACCTAAAACTAAGGTTCTGCTCACTACATCGCATCCACATACCATGTGCGAAATTTTGCAGTATCCAAGAATCCAACCATGAGAAATTGTGTAAACATGGTATTGAGACTTTGACCCCTTGCAAGCCCAAATGACATAGTCTGACCTCTACCCAAAACAAGAAAATTTTGCTCTGCATGCATAAAATATATGCTTCCCACCATCAGATATCATGTAAACAAGAATTTAGACTTGTTCAACTGGTGACCCCAAATGACCTTTGACCTCAACCAAAACAATAGGTTCTATCCCTTAGTATAACACATCCACATACCAAGTGTGAAATCCGTTCAAGCCTCCTACCTTCATGTATCATGTAAGCAAGGTTTTTAGAATTTCACAACTTGTGACCCCACATGACCTTTGACCTTCACCAAAATCTATAGCCATCATTTATTCACTATGCACTGCACCACCTACATGCCAAGTATGGGGACCCTACAAGTTGCCTTTCTTGTAATACTGTGCAAACAAGTTTGTCAGACTTTGACCTTTGCTGACCCCAAATGACCTTTGACTCTAAAAAAATACATAGCGACCATGTAGTAAAAATTGCCAACCCACACACCCAAATATGAGCATGTTCACATGTACCCTTCTTGAGATATCATGTTTACAGGGTTACAACCTTTTGACCTCTCTAAACCCCAAAAGACCTTTGACCTTCACCAAAAACAGTGGGATCATCTGCTCAATGTCGCCAACCCACACATCTAATATAAGTACAGTCACATATATCTGTCTTGAGAAACCTTTATCAAAAATTTTTGGCCTTTTCACCCTAAATGACCTTTGACTTCCACCAAAAAATAATAGGGATCATCTTCTTAATATGGCCAACCCACACACCAAATATGAGATTAGTCACACTTATTCTTCTTTGGATACTGTGTTTACAAGCAATTTCTGAGGAATTTACCATTTGACCTCTGGTGACCCTAAATGACACTTGACCTCAACGAAAATCAGTAGGGATCATCTAATAAATATGGCCAATCTACGCACTAAATATGAGCATAATCTAATGTATCTTTCTTGAGATATTGTGTCTACAAGGTTTTGACCTCTCATGACCCCATATGACCTTTGACCTCCATCAAAAACAAAAGGGATCATCTACTCAATATGGTCTTTCATCCTCCACCCCCCCCCCCCCCCCCATTGTTACTGAATGCATCATTTTCATGAGGAAAAAGTAATAGGTCTTACTAATACTGTAGGTCCATCAGCTGTGTTGAGAATACTTAAACTGGCTTTCAGATAGAGATCTGTTTGTAACCTAGGGGTTAACAGCAATACGGTATGTAAGGTAAGAATACCATCAAACCCATCGACTAGAAGGATCAGCATGAAAATATAATCTCTCTTTGTAAACTATAAAAATTTTAAGTTGCCAGCTTTGTAAGTGATGGGAGTACTGTTGGCAGTGCTTACAGTTCTGAAGAGTTTATTTATATTATGCCTGTAGACTTAATCTGGTGCTGATCCATCTAGTTTCGGCAACAGTTAGTTGTTATGGTGCAGCAGCACATGACCTTGCCTGCTATGTTAAAGGTGAACATAGCAGCCATTTCTGGCTCATCAGGATGGGTTTGGCATGGCCCATTGCACAAACTTGAATGAGAATTCTGCAACAAACTATGTGTTAGGAATGCATTGTTAAGATGGTATGAGCTGAGCTGAATGAGGGCACAGATGTGCTGAATGAGAGCAAAAAATGAACAACTTCAATGCTAAAGATGTAATATCACCAAATTAAATTGAAGTAAATCAAAGCTATATTGCTGAATAACCCATGAATGTTCTGCTCAATGTACTTTCAGTGGGTTTACCTCTTCACAACTTCAATAACCAGAAAATGAAATAATACAATAAAATGTCACCTATGTCTGTGTGACTGTGAGGAGTGTCAATGTTTTGCACACCTACAGTAGATAAAGAATGGTACCTCATGTTAATCTGTTACAATTTGTATAGAGCAGAAATTGCTGCAGTTGCTCGACCCTTCTAATGTACTGCACAGTAAATGACCAGTTCGGTTTTTCATTTATGTTGAACAAAAATGATGGTCTAAACTTTATGCATACCTTTAACTCAAATGTTGGGCTAACCATGATGTAACACTTTGCACCTAGCAGTTGAAGAATGTAGCACTTTAGATGTTAGTAGGTAGTGATGCTTAGAATGGGAAAAGAGCAGTAACCAAAATCATATTTTGAAGAAACAGATAAATCTCACAATTTTCTTCTCATTTTTCTTCAAAGTATCTTTCATAATATTTCAGATTTTATATGTTGCATATTCATGGTAAACCAAGTGGTTATTCCTAGTAAATTTGATTTCACAATTGAGGAGTAAAACATTGTCACATGATTATTAAGAGAGAGTCAAGTAATAGAAAATGATCCTTAAGAAAGAGCACTGTCTACTACTGTATACTAATTCAAGTTGGAGTGACAGCATTTCCCATTTGAGTAGAAATTTTTCCAGCAATTACCTACAGCTGAATTGGTACAGTAACAGGCTTTAAATCATCAACGTTCTTCAAGATCTCTGCTTCAAGTGCACCATGAAATGAAGAGATGATGAGACAAATATAGGTTGGAACTTCTTGGATAAACAATGACCATTTGTGCTATGTCCTCACACAGCAAAAAGAGCTGTGTAACAAAACAGGCGCTGTACTACTGTAGTATTGCTGTAAGATCAGTCTGCTTTCAGCATAGAAGTCCCAGAAACAGCATTCCATGCTTTTAGGAATCTCTGCTATTATAGTACATAAATTGTAAACAAAGGACACTGAGCAACTATTAGAAATACTAGCTGAAAACCGGTCTCATGCAGGGTTTAACTTTGAGGCTGTTCATTTCATTTGGTGAGCATGAAAGCTGAAAAACATAATGTAACAAAATTATCCAAGGAGTGAGACTCCAAAAGGAACACCAAAATAAACAGAAATGCCAAACATGGCCAAATATTACCACAGCTCGTCTAACCATGCAGCCAATCTTAACTTGTATTGACATCCTAATGTGGCACTTTCACTGCAAATTCAACTAAAATTGACCAGGTATTACTGTACAGATGTTGAAAACTTTTGAAAAGAGAGACAGCCTTTTCATCCCACAGTACCACATTTAAAAAAATAGTCCAAACACTTTTGAAAACTATTTCAGGATGTTGAAAATATTGTGAAACAACATCCTCCAGCAGCATTACTGTAGGTTCAAAATGTTTTGACCTTGGAAAGAACTAACAGAAAACTTTGAATTATTTCTAAGTTGGTCGATGAGGCTATTAATTTCATCACGGATTCACTTTCTTTAAGTGATCCGTTCAAGCCAGATTGGAAATTACTCATACCGCAGAGTGCTAGTGTGCATATGGAACATTAGGCTGGGCCTAAGCTACTGTAAACAATAACATTAGCCTTTGTGAGGTACTGTATGCCTATTGCTTGTCATTACAAGTGTGATGTAAAATATTTTTAATGTTTCTTTTGCACTTCCATGAGCCGAATACCTCACAGCACAACTAGATTAGATTATTATAGCAGTGCATTTTTGTAAACAAGCTAGAAAGAGCAGAATATGCTTTTAGTTTTAGAACCTTCTTACTAGTGTATACAGTAGGCCTAACTTAGGCCTACTGTATCCCCACATACAGTCACGTTCGAAGCAACTCCCCAAAGTGATACCTACAAACAACACGGTTGTCTGTGGCCCTAGATGTGTCTTGCTGGTTCCTTTTGTTGATGTGGCACTGTAAAAACTCCTTTCGTGCAATTTTGAAGGGCTTGCTTGAACAGCCATCACTCAGAACTTCTTAAGCTTGGCAGATACGACCTGCAGCTACAGTGGGGAGAGGGCACCACCTTACTTCATTTTCTATTTTGGGCACATTGTGTACTGTAAACTTGGGTGTAATAATAGACTCCAAGTCATGCAGTATCCCCATAAAGCATATATCAATAACTGTTGGTTGCAACTGAGGTGCATGCACAGTACCACTTTCCCGTAACAGTGAAGGATTTCCAATTAATGAATCTACACTTGCGCACCTGAACTCAAATAAGAATATGAATTATATGACATACGGTGACTTCCTCTCCCTAGTTCCATATGGCACCTAGCTAAAGGCATGTTTACAAACCAAAGTGAATCAATGATGTCAGAAAAAAAGCCTCTTAAATATTAAAGAGGCAGACTCCTTCATTTGAAGTACAAAATTGGTGCCTTTTTCCCCCTTTTTTTTTAAGTATGCAAGGCCGATTTTCCTTCAGAAAACCAGAATGCAAAACTGCATTGAGGTTTCAATGATACATAAATGTTCCGTTTCAAAGAATACCATCATGCACCATTATCTTCTCATTCAAATGTTATACTAGCATGTTCAAAACATAATTTTGTCATTTCATAGCTAGACATACAAACAACAGACAGACAAATGGACAAACAACTTTCTTGAAAGATCATATTTAAAAAGGTTTCCAGGCTTTGACCCCTGGAGACACCAGATGACCTTTCCTATCTACCAAAAACAATGGGGACCATCCTCTGACCATAACCACATACCCAAATATGAAATCTATCCATGTTTGCTATCTTGAGATATCCCATAAGCAGGATTTTCAGAATTTGACCAGCAGTGACCCCAGATGACCTTTGACCTCCACCAAAAACATTAGGTACCATCTCCTGGCCATAATGCATTCACATACTGTACCAAATATGAAATCTATCCAAGCTTCCTACCTTGAGATATCGTGTTAACGAGGTTTTCAGACTTTGACCCCCGGTAACCCCAGATGACCTGTGACATCCGACAAAAACAATAGGGACCATCTAATGACTATAACGTATCCACATAGCAAATATGAAATCTATCCAAGTTTCCTACCTTGAGATATTGTGTTAACCAGATTTTCAGACTTTGACCCCTGGTGACCCCAGATGACCTTTGACCTCCACCAAAAACAATAGGCAATATCTCCTGACTGTAATGCATCCACATACTAAATATGAAATACATGAAAGATTCCAAAGTTGAGATATTGTGTTAACAAGATTTTCAGACTTTGAACCCCTGTGACCCCAGATGACCTTTGACCTCCGCCAAAAACAATAGGGACCATCTCCTGACCATAACACATCCACATAAAACATAAATACATCCAAGTTTCCAACCTTGAGATATTGTGTTAACCAGATTTTCAGACTTTGACCCTTGGTGACCCCAGATGACCTTTGACCTCCGCCAAAAACAATATGCACTATCTCCTGACTATAAGGCATCCACATACTAAATATGAAATATATGAAAGATTCCAAAGATGAGATATTGTGTTAACGAGATTTGCAGACTTTGAACCCCTGTGACCCCAGATGACCTTTAACCTCCGCCAAAAACAATACGAACCATCTACTGACTATAACGCATTTACATACCAAATATGAAAACTATCCAAGTTTCCTACCTGTACCTTGAGATATCACTTTAACAAGGTTTTCAGACTTTGACCCCTGGTGACCCCAGATGACCTTTGACCTTCACCAAAAACAATAGGGTTCTTCCTCTCAATACGGTGCATCTATGTACCAAGTTTGAAAACTGTCAGACATTCCTGTCTTGAGCTATCGTGTTAACAAGCAAAGTGTCACAAACACACACACACATACACACACGCACGCACACACATACATACATACATACACACGCATGCCATCATGAATGCATTGGTTTCTCCTATCATGGAAACCAAAAATTGGAGTTTAATGTATGAGTTCTTTCAAATATGCTGTGCCCCTGCCGAGTTCCTTTGGACTTTTCTTTTAAGCTCTACCCACTTCTTGGGTTGAGATAATAATTTCACAGCACACCTACCACGCTTCCAATAATTCATGAGTAGTGTGATTACCTGGTGTGCACACCTGGAAGATCTAAAACTCTAGGCCTGTTAACATGCAAACTTAACACAGAACTGAGACCTGGCCATTCTGGGTTGGGCCTTGGTCTAAAACTTGAAAGCAACTGTGCATGCCATTGCAATCCACCTTGTACATTTTATAAGTCCAAGTAGATTTTCCCTGCAATTTTCTCCTCAGTACTTTCCCACAAAACTAACAAGGAAACTCAAATGGTATTACTGTAGTTTCAAGTCCTGGCAAAACTGTGAATTGCTCACTTATGATGAATGGCACTGTGTGTATACAAGTTTACAGTACAGTAGACCTGTATGTACTGAATATTGGAATTGGCTGAACCCAGGAACCGATGGCCTCCAGTGACTGTTTATACCTGCAAAGCTACTGTAGAGCTGTGAAACAGAATGATGAATCCATGCCAACACGATCTGAACACACATGTACTGCATCACAACAATTAGTTACATTATAAAAGTCCACAAACGATGGAAAAACTTTAACAAAAGAGGGCTGAAAGAAGGAGTGTATTTTGCAAGTGTAGACTTTTTCTTTTGAACTTATGGAGATTAATGTTTGTCTTTTGGGGGGTTGTAACATTCATTTCCATGAAGCAAATGGTTTTTACTTTATATTAAGCCACAATTTTCTGTGATGTTACATGGCAGTCACAGCCCCTGGCCACTTCTTTGTATTGTAGTTTGAATCAACCATGCATTATGTGACTGAATAATAGTAGTACCCAACAGACTGGTTGCACAAACTACTGTACTATAGCATGGTGCAACCAGCAAAGTGTGGCTAAGGTTGCCTTCCATTTGTGACTGCAAAACAAAACCCACTAGACATGAACAGCATGCTTGAGCATACTGCAGTCTACTTACACACGGCAACATGAAAAATATGTGGAGTGCTTTCACTGACATCAAAAGCCGTGCCCCTTTTAACTGGCAAACTCTAGTGTGGCACTTATTTAGTGTACATACTGTAGGAAGCTGAGAACAAGTGTGACTGTTGGATTAAAAACACCGTAGACTTTTGTGGGGCAGCAGAGTAGTTTGTTCCAATCAAGAATTGTTGATGGAAAGAAGGAACACTTATCCTTGTTTTATGCTCTACCCCTGATGGAAGTGCAATGGGGTACGCCCCTGAGGTTCGGTATCTACTTAGTGGCATAGCCACTAGGGTAGGTGGGGTCAGAACCCCCTCCCTCCCCAATGACCCAACCTTGCAATGCAAAAGACACCTAAAATAGCTGTTTTTTCTCTCTATCCTTACAATTTTCCCTCATGTCATGCCCCCAACCCCCCCCCCCCCTTCATGACACAATTCTGGCTATGCACCTGTATCTAATATTACGGCTTTTATACATGTATACAGTACAGTAAAGTATGACAAACAGGTAGTCTATCAATTTTTTTTTTTTTTTGCCCAGCGGGCAATGTCTAAGATTTCTCAAACCCTACGTAACATACAGGTAGCACCTGCTTTAGTGATAATTTCATTTAGGCCCACTGTATACCGACTAAATGAAGGGCTTAGGCCAAATCAATTTTTAATGTATGAAGAGCATTTTGATGAATTCGCATTGGAAATCTAATGGGCAGTTCTCACGATATGAGCAAATTAAGTTGTCACTAGTTCACCAAAAAGTAAACTTGAAGCAAGCACATTTGACAACATACCCTCACATTAATGGACAGTGTTTTACTTTACTTTTAATATTTTACAACATATTCTCTCCTAAATAATCCCAAATATGATTGCATAAGCGGTATTTCATGTAATTTGTTCCTTACAAACTTTGCATTCCCCACTGGGAGGTTCTTTCCTTATTGACTCCAAGGTCAACACAGCAATCAGAAAAACAAAAGGAAACAAAGCATTCCTTGTCAATGTGAGGTAGTGATTATTTCTGCTGCCCTCAAGATCACTTTGGAACATTAATTTAGTAATTTCATTTGCTGATATATAGAAAGATACATGTAAAATTTGAAATGAAATTTCACCACACTATGTAGATTTGTTTTCTCTTTCACATGTGAAAATTTAATTTTTGCTTAAATTTCCCCTACAGTTAACCACATTGAGCTGTTCAAATTGGGAATACCCAAAGGGGCTGTTCTTTAATTGCTGAAGGAGGCTATCTTTTACTGGATGTTGAACTTGGTTGAATCCTCAGAGAGTACGGTAGCATTTCTTGGAGTTAAAACTCATTACACATATTTTGGCCCCAAAAGTTAGGCATTATATTGTAAATCTGTTGTACACTACATTTATAGGGCAATGTGGTCACTTCCACTCATTATGGGCCTACTGTACAGTATACAGTCCTGAGACGTCATCAGCAAACAACCTCATTTTGGAGGAGACACCTTTACAGGTAAATACAGGTAACTCAGTCATGGCCAAGGACTGTACCCTGGTACCTAGGCTACAGCTTAACTGATTAGGCCATAGGTTTTCCTAATGTTATACTGCACACATAAAAAAAAAAACAAGAATGAGCAGATCTCTGTGCACCCCAGAGGCCTTCACACAAAATTATCCATAGTTTCTCACCTTAAACTTATTTATATTTTGAAGAATTTGAAGAGGTGACAGTAAGTATACCATGAGAAACCAAGAGTAACTTTTTGCAAAGACCCCAGCAGTACACAGGAAATGCGATCTAGGCCAACCTTGCGAAGACTATGTTTACTATGCAGGGAGGCAGTCTGTTGGTTCGGCCCCTTGCCAGCTAGCCCCCAAGTGCTGACTAGCTTGCCCCCTATTCTGTCTGCAGCATTTCCTTTCCGAAAAATGACTACTATCAACTAAACAAATGTCCATGAATCAACAAGTTTGGTAATGTTTTGGTGGCTATGCACTTGCCGGCATCCCCCAGATTGTTGGGATATAAAACCAAACCGACACTTTCAAAAAGTATTCCAAAATTTGAGTTTGCTGTAAATGAAAATTTGGTGCCACTACTCTTTCTTAATCCATCCATAACTTAACGAGGAATCAAAATTATCCATCTGTGCAATGGACTTTGTCTAAATAGCCTTTTCAGTGTAAAAATATGTATCTTAATCTGATGTGCAAGTGGGGTGGAGTCCCTATTTTCATTCGGGTTGGCCACTTTGCTGGTATCCGTCAGCTAGCTTTAGCCATCTAGCCTTCCACTTTTCTTCTAACCTTAGAGTAGTTTATAAGAACTAGTTTTTACATTTAAAGGAAACTTACATTGTAGAAGAGAACTAACAGTTACTGAAAGGATTTCTCTCTGAAAATTATAAACATTATTCAACGGTAAAACTTGGTCTGAGTCTTCTTTTTTGAGTCTCCTTAATTCATTTTAACAGACCACCCCTAGCCTTCACAATGTGATGGGTCCAAAACAATGCAACGTGGTGGAGGAGTAGAACTAAATAACACAACGTTTTGTAGAAGGAGCAACAATATACAATATTTTGGAGGAATGGAATTGTAAAACACAATATTTTGGAGGAGCACAACACTTTGCCACAACACAACATGGTCTTGACTGCACCAACCTTACAGTATGCAGCAGCTGGAACCTTTAACTGCCTAGTTTTGGCTACCCACCCAATTCTCCTGGAAAATTTGACGCTCATCTGGCCTTCTTTAACCTTAAAAAGTTCTTCTGGTCCTACGCGAACTGTAACCCTCACACGGCTTTTTTAAAACCTAAACGTTCTTCTTGTCCTATTGGAACTACAGTACAACTCTTGTCTGGCTCTCTTTGGACTTCGGCGTACTGTACATCTTGTCCAATTGGAAATCACAATGCAGCGATTTCCTGGTACCATACTTTCACCCTCAATAGCCTCGGACAGCTCTTAATATTAAGCAACAACAACCGCCTTGATGCCATACCTACCCTGCAGTTGACAATTCACACCATCTCTAGCCGAGGAACTTCTGCTTGTCAAATCCTTACCATCCTGTCTGGTAGACACCATACTTCTTTGACTTCATCTACTATGTTTCACTTCTTTGTTCTACTCAGCCACCCTTAATTTGTTTGCACTTCTGATGCCAGCCCAAAGTACAAGAAGACTGCACCAATCAAGTTATAAAATTCACAGTGAGTTGTGAAGCATATTTTACCCTGAGCCCCCTTCCTCCATGTAATTTAATTTGTTCGTGCTGCAATTTTTTCAGTCTAACTTGGTTTTCTCATTTTACCCTTACATTGTGTAATGCTTAAATGTGCATTCAATTGTAATGCTCACTTAATGATACCCGTTACCTAATAACTAGTTTTAATTATGTATTATGGCACAATTAACTCTTTTCCGCGCCTCTGGGTATACATACTACCCAAGAATTTAGGCATTTTCTAAAATCCATAACTATACACTCCTCAGCCTTTATTCAACCACCAAATTATAGCTCAAAAGATGCTCTTTATAACTACTTTTGGGGGGTTATCATGGCCAATTTTTGAACTAATCATGGTTGAAGTTGTTTTTGATAAAAAATGGAAAAAATGTCAAAAATTTACGAATTTCGGTAAAAAAATTGTTTCAGGTACCTACTGTTTCAAGCAGGCAACATCTCTAAACTCATTTTGGAACTACCTTCATACATCTTAAACATTCTCAGACAGTTTCAACTCAGAGGGATGCAGGGTTTTGGAGAAATAGCTCCATAATGTTGAAAAATTGGAAAAATATTGTCGAAAACGAACCAAAACAAGCCCTCCTTTCAAAAATTCATAATTCTCTAGCCCTTCAACCAATTTTCCTCATTCAAAAACCAAAATGTTCCTTATGAATTTCCTAACACAAATCTAATCACAAAATTGGTGCCCTATAGTGCCTTGACAGTTTTTGACATTCTTGTTTTTGTGTTTTTGTTTTCATGGCTAGAACACCATGCGAGATGTAGGCCTACAGAGATATATATTGGAAATCACTTGAAGCATGACACGATAATCTGCGACATATCGAGTTGATGTTTGCAAACTGTACCGGTACCAGCCCAAAATTTAGGGCAAAAATAAAGATTGAATATTTTGATTAGGAGAGGTTTTAGTCATTGCGTGTTTTTTGAGTTTCTGTATATTACTATTTTGGCAGATCTCTCAATACAATGCTTTTCTAGGTTACTGCAAAAAATTCAGTGCTGTACTGAACTTTTTTGGCGGTAACTTAGCGAGGCCAGCGAAATTGTGTTGACTAATTTGCCAGAAAAAGTGCCACGATTTTGCATGTAGACGCTTCCAAAATTCAAAAATTTTCGAAAAGGGAAGGGGCCAGGGAAGGGGGCTGCCACCCCACAAATGGCCATTACCTTCCCAAATCGGGCGGACTTAGTCACTGAACGTGACTGTATAATCCGTTCCTTGTAGTCACTCCTCACTATGGTCACTGGCCTACATGTACAAAGGTAACGACGTTTACGCCAAAACAACAAACTGAGCTCTAATTACGATGGTATGGTTCATAGAACAGATTTGAGTTAACATAATGATTTTGAGCACTCTTAAATACCACTTATATCTTCTGGAATGTTTAATACCAGCGAATTCATAGCAAAAGGCAGGAAAAATGTTGTGCCATCCTTCGCGGTAACATCGACATCTTGACAGCCTGATCCTCTGCTACTGTGTTGCATGATGGGAAGGACTTCCGCTCGACAAGCTATCGAAGACCAATTAGTAAGGGCAGCTAGTCAATACTTGTACGTCATATAGTAAGCTCTCTGTACATTACGAAATTGTACAGACACTGCGTAGGTTTCCCCGTTTTATATGAGATTACATGACAAACACTGACTTCTTCGACTGAAAAATTACTCTGCACAGGCTTAATGTTACTCGCAGAATTATCCTGCCAAAATTTCCCTTTTGAAGGTCTTATTTTGTTAACAGACTTGTGTGGAAGGTGAATGTGATGACAAAGATCATCTGTGGAAAGTTTGGTGAGAAAAGGTATCTTTTTGGGGACGTGAGGGATGCCTGCTCATGCGTGAGTAGGCAAATGAGCTGTGTTTTTGTGTATACCAGGCAAGGGCCCAGAAATAAAGTGTATAGCATAGGAACGTAATGCTGGGTCCTGTTCAAGGGCTAGGTGGACTTTGCTCCGTCAGTGGCGCAGAGATTATGCTCTGGTTGGATACCTGGAGTCGGGAAAAAGTCACCACCCTCTGTCTGAAAGAGTTCTGTGCGGCAATGATGGCCACATAAGAAGCCCATTCTATTCCATTACTTTCCGTCCCCCCCCCCCCAAAAAAAAGATGTTTTCTGCTTCAAATTAAAGGGGCGGAAAACACCGTTTTTGAGGGGCGGAAAGTAATGAGGGTGGAAACTAACACAATCCAAAAAATCCCCCGCTTACGATCGCGAAAACCAATTGGCATACCTTTGCCAGTTCAGCGTTGGCTTTTCTTGGAATGCACCCTGAACTGCAACTGAAAGTGATTAGGCAATGAATAGATTGCATTAAAACATGGACTTCCTGCACACACTCATGATAGTCTGGCATACAAGTACAGAAAAGATACAAATCTACCTTGGCGTAATTCTTTGGCGTATGGTAAACTTACTTTCCAGTATGGCTCGGCATTGACTCTAACGTTAGGTCTTCTTTTTCTTCTTCTTCAAAAAAGGTGATACATTCAAAGGACATTCTTTCACTACGCATGCGTCGAGAGGCTAAATACAGTATGCCCAGTAATATAGGTACAGTAACAGGGTCCTTATGGACAGAGGCAACCCTCATTACATTCAGGGGGAGACGATTCCAATCCTTAATGGTTCGAGGCAGGAAGCTAAATTTATAACAGTTAGTACTGGTATGTGGGAGACAGACATGAAGGTCATGCATTAAACGGGTTCTACGAGTAGGCCGCTGGAGACAATCAACAGGTAATTGAGCCTGGCCAAACACACCTTTGGAAAAAAAGATCAATCTACTTTTCCTCCGCCTATCAGTTAAGGGCAGAAGGTTTAGTTCCTTAAGGAGCCTGGTCATTGATCCTGGCTCCCTAGAATAGTCAGAGGCAATGAATCTAGCAGACCGTTTTTGTATACTCTCAAGCTTGTCGCCCAGGTAAACCTGGTGGGGGTCCCAAACAGTACTGGCGTACTCCAGCACAGGCCAAAGGATTCCTTTATAAGCCATTAACTTGACATCACCAGGGCAGGAAGATAGGTTTCTATACAAAATACCAAGAATCTTATTTCCCTTTTTACAGATACAGTTGTGTTCCGTCCCAATTTAGACTCGTCCGCGTCGCGGACGAAGTGGACGGATTAGGGACGTTTTGGTCAGAAAAGGGACGAGATGGACGGAATAAACAAGTGTAGAAAATGCAGGGCAAAAATGGAACAGTCCAAATAAGCCCAAAAGGGACGAGTTACTGAACAAAAGCCAGCTGTGCCTAGTAGCTAATCCGATTACCCGATTTTACGGAACTGCTGTCACCAGCTTTGAATGCATATGTAGCAAGGCCAAACTGAGGCTAGAGCAGTGAAAAAGAAAGAACGAGTACAAAAGATTTGGTTGAATAGCATTGAATAGGTATTTTTAAAGATGGTTAAGTTCATGTTAGATTATCGATCTCAATCCAAATGTAACAAAAGCCATCGGAGACCGTGTTTTTTTACCGTTGGGAAAGCCACACTTTTGTACCTGCTCGTATGTGTATCCTGAATACATAGATCTGTGAGTCAGTACATACCGTTTGCTGAATGAACTCGTGCATCATTAAATAACATTTTATATGCCCTTTTTCTCATCTACATGCACAAAAACTTGATGACATAGCCAATCATGTTCACGGAGAAAGCGCGTGATACTAATTATTTGCACCGGCCGCACAGAAGTGTTGGTAGCGCTATCAACGCTCCCGTGTGGCCGGTACTGGTCTATAACAAGACGTTGCAGCACACCAAAGTTATTTTGCCGTTGATTGCTAGCTTTGATTTGAAAACGAAGCACTATCTGCTTTGTGTTTTCATTTAACGCAACTACCCCTTTCGGCTTCTGCAAAATACTGTAACTGGACAATCCTGTTAATTGAACATATACCAGGTCATACAGTTGTGTCTCGTCCCAATTGTGAATCGTATAATTTTTTTTGTGTTCCGTGAGCAATTGCTTGAAATATTTTATGCTTCAACCCGCTGGCACTTAAAATATTAACTCCCTTGTTTCGCAACATACTTGTAACCAACATCCGAACTTGTTGACGTTACAATAAAAAAATATTCAACGCTGGAAGTTGGAAAATAAACTGATCACATCCTTGTCACTATGGCTACTATCTTTCAAAATAGAAGAAAATCGTCTCTTTGCTATATACCGGCAATCACAATCGCTGTTGCCTGCGGAATTTGTTTTACGCAACTCTCTGGTTTAACATAGGATATAAAAGGTCAAAATTACACTTGCTATCTTCTTCGTGGAATTTATACGGATTACCTATTTTTTTTTTTGGACGCACAATTATAACGGTAAGGTTACAAAATTTTTTAACTGTAAGTGGTACATACTGTACAGTACCCCATCAATACCTGTAGGCCTACTAGAAACATAGGCTATTTTGGGCTGTTCGGTATTTTGTAGCCTACTGTATGACTTCTGCCAAATTAAAACAACCTTGACCCTAAGAGGTTTAGAAAAAAGTGTGAGTAACTGTAGGCCTAACTTAGGCCTACTGTTGTTCAACGGACCACGTTTATAGTGAGGAGTACTTGCCACCCCTCCGCCGTCTACGGGATGTTCACATGAGCACAATGTGAAGGTAACCAACCAAATTAGTGGGCATAGGGTACGGGAAAGAATTGTTTTAAAAGTATTCTTTTCTTTCAACAGCTAACGATTTTTTGGACTATTTGTATCTTGATTCCAATTTAATTGACAACATTGGTATTGGATTGATCAAACTGGGGCCTACCTAGGGCTACTTACTCCTTAACTACAATAGGTCCACTATCTCTAAGTCTCCGACCATCGGAACTTAGAATTATTTAAATGGCCCGACATCATAAGTATTGTATACTACTAAAATTTTTTTCCCGTTGACACCGATTCGTGTATTTTTGAAAAGGAATTTAAAGGCACACCCTTAAAAATATTATTATGTGCTAACAATTTTCACTTGTTTAATTTCTTGTGTAAACCTTTGAATCCTCATTATCTCACGGTGACCTTTCAACCCTATTTGGCTGGAAGCGGTATAATAAAGAAAACATCGCTGTAGAAAATTGTAATCTTTAAAATGTGCCCGATGTTATGCCTGACATTTGCCTGTATGCCTAACCTATTACTGTATCAAGAACCTGGTATTTGGCTTGTAAATTTATGCTCTAGCGTTAGAGCAGGGAGTTCCCAGCCCTGGCCTGGTTAGAGGAAGGCGGTGCTGTGGCCCGGCGGCACTTCCATCGTAAGCTCTCGTACCATACTTACCCGGCCCGGAAGTATCTGTGATCACGGAAAACCAACTACGGTACAAAGTGATCATATCGTCAAGATTTAAGGGTGTTACAAGGGTAAGGTTTCAGCCTACGAGACCGAAAATGTTTGCGTGATCGAAATTATTATTTTATTTTCCCGGTTCGTGAATCTCCTTTCACGCAGGTTTCCCCCGTTACAAGTAGGCTAGTCCAAATGCGCTATTGCAGTCTAGGTTATTCGGTGGGTTGCTGCTTATCCTACGGCTCCGCTAAAGACAAAACGACATAATATATATTTAATATTTTGGACTGTTTCAAGAAACCTGAGGTGAAATAAATTTTGTAACGGTAAATTTCGTGTACAGTAGGCTACTTGTATTGCAATACGCAGGGTAAGGCAAGGGAGATTTGATTCAAAGTTTCGTTTCTCTAAAAGCGGACAGAATCTCGGGGTCGGGAATAATCACTTACTGTAGGGTTACCCAGCAAACGAACAGAAATGTGGAAAGCACTCAGAACTTTCCAAAACAACCTGTACATTTACAGGTGAAGTGATTTTGGTGTAGCTTTCCTCCAGATTATGCACGGTCAGTGTTGACTCTCCAACAATCCTAAGCCTTCAAGACTGCCAACGGCTAACAATACTGTTTTGTGAAACATCGTGTCTCTAAAAGAGCCCATGGTACCATGTTATATACTATCGGTCTCTTCTCTCGTGTAACGGTATTAAGTACAAAACATGGTAATATCTACTGCGAAATTTAAAAAGAAGTTCAATGAACGCAAATCTGTGTAAACGAATTTGCCATCTTAAAAGCTACCCAATCCCGCGAAAAACATTCAAGTTGGAAGATGTTCTCTGTGCACTTGTACCACTACTTGTTCGTTGTTTGCCCCACTAATCTCGCTACAAAGAACACACTATATATAAGCTTTACAATTCGCCGCTGTAGATTTTGTGGTTTTGATTTGTCCAGTTGCTCATTGTTTGGGAAGGTCTACGTGATACTAATACTCCTTTTGTTTAGGGGGACGTTTTTCCGTCCGCGGAGACGAGTTTTTGTCCTTCAACAAAAGGACGATGTGGGCGAGTATTTGTGTGGTTTTCGGAGGGGGAATTTTGTTGGGAACTAGAAGGGGACGAATTGGACGGGAAAGGGACGAGTTGGACGGTTTAGGGACGCTGTAGACACTTTAGGGACGCGGACGAGTCTCAGTTGGGACGGAACACTACTGTATTTTGGATGTGCTTTTCCCAGTTCAGATCTTTAGTGATGGTAATTCCGAGATACTTAATACTATCTACCCTCGGGAGCTCAATCCTATTTAGAACATACCTAAAAAGTATGGGACTTTTTTTCCGAGCAAAAGTAATAACACTACACTTAGCGGGCTGAAATCTCATGCCCCACGTGGAAGCCCACAGCCCCAACTGCATGATATCATTCTGAAGTTTATGACAATCCTCATCGGACTCAATAATACGGTAACAGACACAACCATCTGCAAAAAGACGAACCTTGGAAGAAACACCATCGACGATATCATTGATATGAACCAAGAAGAGAATCGGTCCTAGGACAGACCCCTGGGGAATTCCAGACAGAACTTGCATCAGGGGAGACCGGGTTCCATTGACAACAACAGATTGTTTAGGATCACCAAGAAAGTCATCAACCCAACGAAGAATCTGATTTGAAACACCAAGTGTATACTGCTTGGTCTTAAGCAGTTCATGAGGAACAGTATCGAAGGCCTTCTCAAAGTCCAAGATAAATGGGCTCTAATTTAGAATCCGTGCCCGGAACTGCGTCATAGCTGTAGGGTTAGGGGTTACGTATGCATAGTAATAGGGTTAGGGTTACATACTCATAGTAATAAGGTTAGGGTTACGTACGCATAGTATACGGGTTACGTACGCATAGGTATAGGGTTAGGGTGGGCCATACACTCTCAAGTACATACAGTTAGCTTTAGGTATACGTATATACGTATACCTATAGCTATATGTAATAGATAGTATTATTAGACAGTACTTATTATTATTTTAAACCCATCCACCGGCAGCGGCGCTCGTAGCGCAGTAGGCAAGCGCGCTGGTCTTCATGATAGAATCGCTATACCGCTAGGGTCGAGGGTTCGGGTCCCGGTACTAACAATGCTTTTCTTTCTTCCACAGCACTAACCATTCACTTCTTTCCACAGCACACACTCATAGTGCTGTTTCTCGAGTGAGGAAAAAAAGAAAAGAGTTTTTTACTTAAAAAAGAAAAAAAAAAAAAAAACTTTAAAGTTTCAGCGCCCTCTTTTGGAAGTTGTGAAGTGAGTAAAATTATGTCTACTTCCGGACACGGATTCTAAATTAGCACCCATCGATTTGTTTATGGGCATCAAGGGAGGAAGCCCAGTCCTCAATTATCAACACAAGTTGTGTTTCGCAACTATGAGACTTACGAAAGGCGTGCTGGGTGGGAGAGAGTAAGTTATGTTTTTCAAAATGGTTCATAAGGTTTGAGGCAATAATATGTTCTAACAATTTACAGCAGACACATGTAAGAGAAACAGGCCTGTAATTACAAGGTTAGGAACTGTCACCTTAGGTCTAGGCCTAAGTTAGGCCTACCTGTACAAAATTGGTTAGGACAAGGCTAATTAAAGTTTACAAACCACTTTCTCCAGCACAGTCCATTTGCAACGGTTCCTTGGTAGTGGCAATGTGATAACGAGTGATATTCCAATGTAGCGGACCTCAGGAATAATGAGGACAAGTGAGGTGTGTATTTCTCTACGTAGCTCTCACAAGCCACATTTGTTTTGCTGAACGTAGGCCCTTAGTTTAGGCCTAAACCCTCAGCAAAGCTAAGAAGTAAGATTTCTATGCGGAGCTTTGAGTTTAGGTTGATCCTTGGCTACACGTAAATAAAGTGACTAGTCAGCTAGAACTGTAACCCGGCTCTACTAAAAGCAGCCCCCTTGGCCCGGTACGGGCGGCTCGCCCGATTCGCCCGATTCGCCCGATTCGCCCGATTCGCCCGATTCGCCCGATTCGCCCGATTCGCCCGATTCGCCCGATTCGCCCGATTCGCCCGATTCGCCCGATTCGCCCGATTCGCCCGATTCGCCCGATTCGCCCGTCCTACCTTAATCGTAGTCTAGTAAGAGAAAGGTAGGCGGTGCCACATATCTGACGTTACAATCAATCGGTTAACCTTGCACATTTTTTAGGAAAGGCCCGAAATCATCGATCGTGATTTCATGAGAAAGATTTGTTGACTTTTATTTTTGTTGGGTGTCAATATTTTTAAAGTTGGTTCTTATGACCAGATTGATAAGTGTAGGTGGTGCCACTATCTGACGTTACACTCGGTCGGTGAACTTAGCACATTTTTGGAGGAAAAGCCCGAAATCATCGTTCGTGATTTCATGTGAAAGATGTGGTAGCCTTTGATATTGGCAGGGAGTAAATACTAATTTGTCGGTTCTTATGACCAAACTAGACCGGTTTCTGTTGTCACGCTCATTATAACAATAATAATGGCGCAGCTTCTTCTGAAGTAAGCCGTCGTTCGCGGCGTGAGTTAAACATTTGCAATTACTTCTAATAAGCAGTCAAGTAAAGTTTCGTCTGAATCATGTTCATTTTGCCCAGAACTCGTAAACCTCGACTTAACAAGGAAATCTTTCAGATTTTTTTGGCCTTTTGTAGACAATAATCGGTTGTTGGGGGAATCATCATGTGCGTCCGGAAGGGGCCGGGCGGGCAAGGGGGCACTTGCCCACCACCCCCCCCCCCCCCTGGAAAATCCAACTTGTGAAAATTTTAATTAAAAATTGAAATAAAAAAATTAAAAATCGTCAAAATATCTTCCCTCACAGCGTCAGTTTTTACTCGTGAAATACGCGGCCAATGACCAGGAATAGCAAAAGAGGAGATGGTATTGCTGAATATTGAAATCGTAATTTGGGGACCATCATTCGTGATATCTTTTGGAAATTTGTAATTGTAAAAACTATGCCAAAATTGTACTAGTTGTCAGGTATGTAGTGTGCATGTGGTATCCGACTATTGATGAATGCGTTGGCGGGTCTTTGTTTGGTCCCGTCATGATCTCAAGTGGCGACGCGTGGATGTAACTGGGATGTAAAAGGTGAATATGGGGGGGGGGGGGGGTATGATTCATAATTGGGTAACGGATATAGGCCTGTATAGGCTGTTTGACAGTTGTAAGTTTTATCGTGCATAGGCGTGCGAGGCCGTTACTGAGAGGCAGATTTCCCTTCAACAAATTTTTACATTGAAAATTCTAAAAATCTTAAAATTACAGACATGAAATTCCTGTTTCAGGGCTGGGTACATGCAGCTATATAACACTCGCCAAGTGTCGTTTCCGGCCATCTCAAGGGTAGTTGTAAGGCCCAAAATTTTCTTGTACGCTCCGCCCCAACCTATGGTGGCGTTCCGCTTAGATAGTGCACACAATTCAATCATCCATAAATGACCTTGCCCCCCCCCCCCCCCCCGCTTGTAAAAATTTCTGCGGACGCCCATGGGAATAGTGTTTACAATCGCGAGTTTGGGCTGATAAGGTGCCAATTTTTTGTTGAGACACGTTTAATGTTGGCAGTTTTAACATGCGGGGTGTAAACAAGTTTAAAAATTAGCGGAGGCACTCTCACTTTTGGTTTCTCAGCCTTAGGAGGGGTTTTCGGTCAGTATAAGCCACTCTGCTGGTGGCGCTGTTAATTTCCTCATTTAAGTAATTCCTCAAAAGTAATTTTTGTGTGAAGGAGTTACATTTCTCCTGGAAGTCACTTTCATTGTTGCACAGGCGGGCGTATCTGAGTACTTCGCCTTTGATAAAGCCCTCGAAGGTAGCTAAGGGGTTTGCAGAATTACGATCTAGATATTGGTAGGTTTCAGTTGGCTTGGTAAAGACTTGAGTGCTAAGGAGGCCACTTAGGGGCTTACGCGGAAAGGTTCACCTTTGAAGATTTGAATATCTAGATATGTCACTTCCGTGTTAGAAGCTTCAACTGTGAACTTTAAATGTTCGTGAGCTTCGTTCAGAGAGGCCACTAATTTAGAAAGTTCCTCAGGTGTGCCATTGTACAGTAGGAGGATGTCGTCCCTGTAGCGAAGCCATTTTATTATGTTGGAATCTGTGCGATTTTCGAAGTGATGCATGACAATATCGCAGATTTCAGGTGAGGCTTGGCTACCCATTGCGCATCCAATCTTTTGTAGGAAAAATTGGTCATCAAATACAAAACAATTTCGAATAAGAATTAGTTTGACCAAGTAACGCATTGAGTGGGGTGATATTTTTTTTTTTGATATCGTAGTAGCTTTGCGGGGCTTCCGCATATGCTTTTTGAACAACATCCAAAACTTCCTCTTGTGGAGTGTTTGTGTATTTTATGTACTTTCGGGAGTACATATATTACCGGGGTTCGGATTTTGTGGTTATTTGGGTTGAGGTAATTAAATGTCTCCAGTAAGCAGAGGTATAACAATTCTCAATCGGAATGACTACAACGCCGAAATTGAAGCCTTCAAAGGTTTTATCAAAGGCGAAGTACTCAGATACGCCCGCCTGTGCAACAATGAAAGTGATTTCCAAGAGACTGTAACTCCTTCAGTAGTGTAGAGATACCCCGGACACCCCCCCCCCCCCAGGGGGCCGATAGGCCCCCAAAGAAGGAGCCTAAAATGGAGCCGATGCTCTTTCGGTGATGGGAGCCTATGTGGGCTACCCGATAAGGAGGGCGCTATTTGGAAATCAATAATTGCGCAATAATACGATTGTGTTGCATGAGAATATATGAATTTCAGATTTTTTTTACTTTTTCTTTGTATTGTTTACTAAAGCGAACATGTCGTACCATGTTGTAATATCGTCATCTTTTCGTATAGGACTATATTTAAAAAGGTTTGATCGGCTGTATTCGGCATTAGTCTATATAGTCACATTGGGTGAAATTGGTACTAAAAATCGCACGAGAACTTGGAAGAAATTTTTTAAATGACCAGTTAAACCCTCACCCGTCCCCTTTCATGAAAACCCTTAACCGTGTGGGAAATGAAATTGATGAGAGGTCCGAAACTTCGCTAAATGATATAGCAAAGCATGTTACGTATTTGTCAGAAAATGAGCCCAACGATACCCCGAACAAGGAGAGGATAAACATACGATTGAAAAACTCGCACAGTCTGCTGGAGAATACGTTGAAGACCGTTGCACTCAGTGGATCGAACAACGGGGAGGTTGGGTAAGTATAGGATCATAAGTCTGGTTTATGAGGGGTGAAAAAATCTAACCGGTGTTTTAATCGATCCATGTATTCTTTGGTTTTATCAGGATAACTTTTGTGAAACATTTACGAAAAAATCACACAACAGCAGAGTAACTGCGATCAAAATGATGGTGATAGCTAAGCTTGGTGATCCTGACTCTTACTTACAAATGGATGCCCTTGCTTTGAAAGACGAACAAGCACAGGTGAGGATGTATGGTATAAGAAGACCCAATAAAAATAAAAACAAGGACTTACTGTGCACGAGATGTTTAAAAGAAAAATGAAGCATATCCCGACAAGAAAAACCAGCAGGCTAGTTCCACAAGGATACACACACAAACAGGTGAAATATACACAAAATTGCTACGTTTCCAAAGATTTACGGGGTTGACTACATGTTACCTAGCTACACCCCATTAACTAACACGTAAAATGGAACACATCATCATGAAGTCGTGGAATCTAGATTGTTGACCAAATTGCAAACAATGCATCTTTGAAAGAATAATTCAAACTCTTATAATATGGTTCAAGCGCAAAAAGTCGTCCGATAAAGTCCTTCTGGACAGGAAAAATAAACGACTTTGGTTGAGAAGAGCCAAGCATCATCTGAAAGGAAAACAAATTGCTGGTATGGGGAGCAAACGTGGTTGATAAGGCCCTACTGGACAGGAAAAATAAGCAACTTTGGTTGAAAAGAGCCAAGATATCGTGTAAGAAGTGCGTCCCCGAAGGAAAACAGAATGGCAGTACAGGAAGCAAAAAGTAGTCGATAAGGTCTTAGGACAGGGAAAATACGCGGCTGTGGGTTAAAAAAAAAAAAACAACTTAGATATAGTAAAAGCTGTGCATCCTCTAAAAGGAAAACTAAGAGCTGATATGAAGAACCAAAAAGCTTTCGATAAAACCCTACTGGGCAGGAAAAATAAGCGCATTTTGAGAAAAGACAAAGATATCATTAATGAGCGCCTACCCCACAATGTACGAGCATTCTGATTCAGATTCTGACAGAAAACCTTACTGTACACGTAGTGTCAATAAAATTTTACTTAGGTCTCTGTCTACGGTGAGGAGGAAGGGTTCACAGTGTTGTACCCCATTCTTGGCGGTGTCATCAACGCAGTTTGTGAGTGTGAAGAGAAGGGGCCAGGGAAGTTGGCCGAATAACTCACGTGTACGTGAGCGTCGTGTCATAAGGACGGGTTTTGCTCACTACTGATGAGTCACTCTCAATCGATAAAACACAAAGAAACAGGGAAATTTCCCGAGTGGCCTGTGGAGGGTGCAACGCATTAAAAACCATCTCTCAAAGCCCTCATATTCGACGAGGTAAATGGGTGTATTGCTTCTGAGGGCGCATTTGTATCCATGAAATTCTTCCCTCATGGGTTCGCTTAGACTCATTACAGCACGGAGAGAAATGAATTAGCCTACTGCTTGTTTAGCAGAGGACATGTTGAGTGGAAATTGAAGTAATGCTTTGGGTTTGGGGATTGCACACCATTTCTCTTTCATTTAAGGTCGGCTTTGAAACATCTCAGCCAAAAGGCGTAAGTTTGTTCTGACTGTAAGAATTGAATACGGTACAGTTACTCATCTCAAGAAAAACAGTTTACACTTATTTAGGTTTTGCTGTATACGTGACGACTGGAATATAACTTTGAGAAAATTAACAGATATACGATAAACATTGAGAGGCTCTCAGTGTGCTCATAGTCGTGCTGCACTTGCTCTAACTGCTCAGTATGCACCAAGTCATGCTCGTCAGCTGCACTGGCAAGGCTCTGTACTGCTCGTGAGTGCACCCCTGTTGCCATCTCCGCTAGGAGCTACGATCATGTTGATAGGGGCAATGCTCATATTGCTCTTAAACGTGCTCCAAGAGCGCAAGGCAATGTCTGTCGATACACTTCACAGACGGTTGAACCAATCCAATTGGTTTGTCATATGACATCATCAACATGTCCAGACGCACTCAGTGTTCCCGGACCGGTGACGGGTACGATGTTGCAAGAGTTTCTCTTTATTGTAATCGTAATATTGGAAAAGTGAACTATGACACCATGAACTAAATAACGACACAAAAATTCGTTTGCATATATTTTTCGATTTTGCTTGGTTTATTTAACTTTCAGAACGTCAACTTTTATAATTATCATTCATAATCCTCCACCAAAAATTTCCAGCGACCATTTATTCTAGGTTGTATTAAAATATGGATGTAGGATCACATCCTCTGTAAGGTGCGTTTTAAAATGTTTCCAATCGCTTTGTTTATTTCGGTCAGTGCTGCCAATGTTTCCGTGGTGCCAGGATCGTAGCCACTGTAGCCACGGCCCTCGTCTTCTTCAACGTCACTATCGGTCTCTTTCTCATCGGATTCCTTTTCGCTGCTGTTGACTTCTTCAGGGTCACTGTCGGTGTTATCCGTGTCGTCTCTGTCACCCTCAGTATCTCCATCCATGGGGTCAGAGGCACTCTCGTTAGTGTCACTCTCGGAGTGACCAGCGTGGTAACTCTCCTTGGAACTCCTAGTGTCGCTAGCTTGTTTACCACCGCCATCACGAGCAAAAGAGTTCTTGTCTGGGTTTCTTGTATGGCGGTCATGGACCCTCTCTACATGGCGACGGAGATTAAAGCTTCGGGTAAACGTGGACGGGCAAACAGGACAGCGATGCGACATCCTGAAAGGGGTTACGTAGTTTGCCGTGGTTTGTTTTAGAGTGAGAAACTAGCGGGTCATGGAGCAAGTTAAATATCATTTTATTCCGGAGAGGAGCATCGCAGTGGAGCACATGCTCCTGCGCGTGGGGCATGCTGAGCAAAATATGGGACCCTTTTGCTGGCTATAACGAACGTTTAGGCTGTGTAGACACCTAAAAAGAGTAACTTTCTCTCTTCACTCTTTGCCAATACCATGCTGCATATAGTATCAAACTGCTAAAGCGTGTTTTCCCTTTAACCCTAATGGCATGATGAGTTAACCGTAACCGTTTTCGTAAATGTTTCACAAAAGTTATCCTGATAAAACCAAAGAATACATGGATCGATTAAAACACCGGTTAGATTTTTTCATCCCTCATAAACCAGACTTATGATCTTATACTTACCCAACCTCCCCGTTGTTCGATCCACTGAGTGCAACGGTCTTCAACGTATTCTCCAGCAGACTGTGCGAGTTTTTCAATCGTGTGTTTATCCTCTCCTTGTTCGGGATATCGTTAGGCTCATTTTCTAACAAATACGTAACATGCTTTGCTATATCATTTAGCGAAGTTTCGAACCTCTCATCAATTTCATTTCCCACACGTTTAAGGGTTTTCATGAAAGGGGACGGGTGAGGGTTTAACTGGTCATTTACAAAATTTCTTCCAAGTTCTCGTGCGATTTTTAGTACCAATTTCACCCAATGTGACTATATAGACTAATGCCGAATACAGCCGATCAAACCTTTTTAAATATAGTCCTATACGAAAAGATGACGATATTACAACATGGTACTACTTGTTCGCTTTAGTAAACAATAAAAAGAAAAAGTAAAAAAATAAAAAAAATAATAAAAAACCTGAAATTCATATATTCTCATGCAACACAATCGTATTATTGCGCAATTATTGATTTCCAAATAGCGCCCTCCTTATCGGGTAGCCCATCACCGAAAGAGCATCGGCCCCATTTTAGGCTCCTTCTTTGGGGGCCTAACGGCCCCCTGGGGGGGGGGGTGTCCGGGGTATCTCTACACTACTTCCTTCACACAAAAATTGCTTTTGAGGAATTACTCAAATGAGGAAATTAACAGCGCCACCAGCAGAGTGGCTTATACTGACCGAAAACCCTCATAAGGAAGTGAGAGTGCCTCCGCTAATTTTTAAACTCGTTTACACCCCGCATGTTGAAACTGCCAACATTAAACGTGTCTTAACAAAAAAATGGCACCTTATCAGCCCAAACCCGCGATTGTAAACATTATTCCCCCAACAACCGATTATTGCCTACGAAAGGCCAAAAAATCTGAAAGATTTCCTTGTTAAATCAAGGTTTACTGGGGAAAATGAACAAGATTTAGACGAAACTTTACTTGACTGCTTTTTAGAAGCAATTACAAATAGTTAACTCACGCCGCGAACGACGGCTTACTACAGAAGAAGCTGCGCCATTATTATTGTTATAATGAGCACGACAGCAGAAACCGGTCTAGTTTAGTCATACAACCAACAATTTTAGTATTTACTCCCAGCCAATATCAAAGGCTACCACATCTTTCGCATGAAATCACGAACGATGATTTCGGGCTTTTCCTCCAAAAATGTGCTAAGTTCACCGACCGAGTGTAACGTCAGATAGTGGCACCGCCTACCCTTATCAATCTGCCAATTTTGCACCTAATTTTGTTCGCAACATGTTGTTTTTCATTAGATATTTATGTTAGAAAGGATCTCTGGGCTTTCCACAATGTCCGCGAAACGCCACTCGCTGTCGTACAACTCAAGTTCCACGCGCTGTCGTACAAATTGTACGGCAGCGCGTGGAACTTGAGAGAGGGCGTGTCAGTGGGTGTCAGCGCGCGGAATAGTAGGACCCGTCATCATTGCATAGTAGCAACATCAAGGAAGGGCTGTATTCAAAGCGAACTTTTGTGTTACATCTTTTACAGTTTTATATGAAAACTTGGGCTATGTCTTACAGAAATAAAAAAAAAAAAAACACATAACCTTTGAAAAAAATGTCTGAGAGTCTTTAAATAAAAAATGATCCCCTCCCAGCAGATGGCTAGCTACAGTCTTCGTTTTGTAATTCAAAACCAACAAAATATGTCCCTTTCATTGATGTTTTCCTTCGGTATTCGCAGAATCTCAGATTGACATAAATTTTAATACCATCGATTCTTAGCATAACTTAAAAGGAATACTAATCGCAGGAAATATTGTACTGTGTTTCGTAGATCTGAAAATCGTAGGGCTGAAAATCCAAGTCGGGTTTCGTTTTGTATACCAGGAATTGCGTTTTTACATTGAAAGATTTCATTATACCACATAATGTATTTTTTGTAAGTAAGGCTAGCACACCCAATGTCTGAAATTTGTGGAATTTGAGGAAATTTCAAGTGGACGAAATAATACTTCCTTTTCCTATTTCTTTAAATTTTTCTCACTATAAGTAATCGTGAAACATTTCTCATGCATACTCGAGTTTCCATGCAACGTATTTCCCCAGATCTCATCTGTGTCACTGCAGCATGAAGCGCGCTTGACTCGCATTCCGCAGAAGTGCCCTCTCTGCAGCCGCTTGAATGTTCTCTGGTACACTTGCATGGTATTTTGATAAGTTCAGCGTATACTGCGCAATACTAAGGAGCTTTAGATTGTACGACGCGGCCAGGGCGACGGGGAGTTTTAGTCCACAGCTCCCGTCGTCACGCTGACGTCCGCGCCCTGAAACTATTGCGCTTTAGATTTCTGCAACGCGGACGTGGAAAACGTCAAGTGATCGGTCACGCACTTGCTTTCTGCTTTCACCAGTTTCTCTGATAACAGAGCACAGAAATGTATAACTCCAGGGGGTAAATGTCTCCTATCATCCAGTTGTCAAGGTACATGACAATACTTCATTTTTGTGAGTGCCCAATTTCTAAACACTCCATTATAGCCTACGCTTGATAAAATATTTTAACCAAATTTGATTTTTCCATACCATGTATTTCAAATAGGCCCTACCTATATTTATGAAGTGGTGTCCGGTGATTCGTGTCCTCCGAGTGCGTCGGTGTAGGTGATCCCATCGTATAAACAGAAATGTCTCCCTGTTTTTGCAGGTCATTTTTTCAATGGCAATCCCAAATTTTCTGTGTGTGTATGTATTCATTTAAAGATCCGACTCTTTTTTCCTCAGATATTAGGTCATCTGTGTATCACAAGGTGAATTCATGCAGGAAACTCAGTTTTGTGACTATACTATATTCCGAAAATAAAAGCCAATCACAGGCATGCTTGCTGGGGGAAGGGGGGGGGGGGGTTGGGGTGTGATTCTGTTAGAAAAACTCGGAAAAAACCCGAGCATCATCGTTAGCTTGCGAGCAACGAACAGGAAATTATAAAATCGCGATTCCTTAAACAGCCGGAGATATCAGTGTCTCAACCTTCTAAGCTTAATTCAAGCAGTCGTGATTTGGAACTAGGCAAACAAAAGGTTCACATCAGAAAACTTATGATCAAATTGCAAATAATGGGGGAAAGAACATTGGCATGAGCAAATCGCAGAAATAGCCAGACACACTGAATGCATTTGAATGAATATTTTCTATAGAATTTGTCAGTTAGTTAAATGGAATTTTACGGCCGAGTTTCCAACCTACTGGTTCAAGTCGAGCCATAGAATTTCCAAGGCCAGAACAACAGGATAAAAGGTAAAGCAAAAACATTGACATTCAATGTGAATTCATGTCATCAAACACAGGGTTGCTTTAAATTGGAAGTTCAATCGTAGCAACTAGTTATTTTCAGGGGCGTCACTGTCGGGGTGCTAGACAGTAGCGTATCTGCCGCAAGGGGAAAGTGTCCCCCTTTCTGGTTCGACCGGCCGGAAAACCAGCTCAATCCGTCGGGTTAAAAAAAAAAGGGGGGGGGGGGAGGATTAAGGAAAGGCGAAAGGGAGAAAGGGAAGAGGTCATTGAGGTTCAGACAGGCTTTTGAAAAGTCTCTTTTCGTTACCGTACTTGTCCATCGGGATATGTTAAGTCTCCTTGTCATATCTATTTCTCAACGTTTAATATGACTTTGTGGAGACTTTTGTAGAATACTTGCACGGCTCGCTAAACGACATTGAGCAGTGTATACTTGCAGGAGTAACTACTAACTTGTCCTAGACTGTAAGGCATGGGATTTGCCGGCGCCTGCTTCAGATAAGAGAGAACTGAGAAGTTCTGACCCTTTTCTTAAAACCCGTGGAAGTTATATGTGAAATTCCGCATGAATGTCCGTCAAATTAAAGCAGAGAAAAGTTCGTAATAGTTGTTTTTAGCAATTCCCATCGTTTTTATCTATAACATAACATACCGATAATATCGAACAGTATGTGTAGCGCTGATATCGTACTCGATGAATCAGTTATGGACTTATGGTCGCCAACTTTTCGAAACGTAAGGTACAAAGCTAATTTTAATTACACTGATAACTCCTATATGAGTGCCCAAATTCATTCAAAAATTTGTCTGAACAAAACAACGCATTTGAGTCGCATGAAAAATCAAAACGATTACAAAAATCGCGACTCATTCGGGCAGCTCATTAACATTTATTCCACAGCCTCACTTCATAGTTTTGGACTCAACACTTTGCACGAAATGGTAAAAGATTCAGGAGAAACTTTCAAAAATGTTCTGAGATGATTTGAATTGCCAGATTATACAAGAAGACGGGAGTGATAAAGGTGTACACATTTGCTAAAAAATTTTTCCGATGGTACATTTTACGTGGAAATTTTCTGATCATTTTTAAGGTTAATTTGCTCATTTTCATTAAAAGTGAGCATGCTATTGCATGTAGCGACTGTTTAGATTCTACTTACAAGCCTGGGAATCCCATTTCCGGTCGTCTGAGGCCTGGTCTCAATTTTTCAAAATTTTTTGTACGCTCAGCGCCAACCAATGGTGACGCTCCGCTTAGCTAGTCTTTCAGACAGAGTTATATATTTCGGGCAGAAAAGTCTCCTGCCCCCAAACTGAAATGCTTCTATACTCCCATGGCCTACACTCTAAAATCAAGAGAGTGAACTTAGTCACTCTTTGATAGAGTTTGAATTTCACTCTTTTTGGAGTGAATTATCACTCTAATGGAAAGAATGGACACTTTTCACTCGTTTTGGAGGGAATTTCACTCCTCTTGGAGTGAATTATCACTCTAATGGAGTGAATTTACACTTTTCACTCTATCAAAGAGTGACTAAGTTCACTCTTTTGATTTTAGAGTGTAGCTTCATGTAGGTTTCTTAGAAAAAAACTTCAATAACCCTTGGTCTCTGAATAATTAGTAAAGCCTTTGCAAATACGTCGAGGGGGGAGGGATGGAAGTTTTCAACGGGTAAATATGGTCTTTTGCCAGACCTCCCCCCTGATAAGTTGACCTCAGATAAGCCACTGGTGCTAAACCTCTGGAAATTCTGAAGCGACATAAGCTGTTGGGGAAATTTATGGCCTGTCAGGAAAAAATTCACTTTCTGTTACAAATATACTTCATCAGAAGAAAACATGCAAATAGATTTGTTTTGAGCAAACATGCAATCAACAAATCTTTACGTCTATTACACACTAGAACATCTGCACAGTGGTTTACGGTGCATGGAGCTAGCAAAAGGTATGGACGATGAAACAAATGTGCCGAATACATAGTTAGGCTGGGCTCTGATCCACATAGTCATTCCGGCAGGATCGTCGTTTGTCTAGCATCGACGGTCCCTTCCTTTTTGTAATATATACAAAGATCGTCTTGTCATATGAGGATCTACAGTAGGTTCACCGTCTTTGAAAAAGATTTCGTTGGAAATTGGCAAACAGTTATGCCGGGAAGAAGTTCTGCACCCCTCCGCCGATCGAATCCTAGAGACATCCCTGCCTGTCCACCTGGCAGAAAACTTCAAGTGTCACTCTCATTAAAATTCTAATAAATTCACTGTGATAAAGATTTGATTGAAAATAACAAAAGGCAAAAAACAAAAAAGGACAAAACAAAACAAAAAAACTTACACACACAAAAACAACAGAGTCCGTGTATTATGAGTTCTTCCATATTTTTTATTAGTATTCCCTTGAAAACGGTTTACTGTACCATATACATATTCACTTTCTTTTCATTCTGTTTACTGCTGCAGCTGCTACAAGCTTGATCTATTGTATGTTGATAATGTACCATACATACGAGTCCATAAGCTCCAACCACCTGTCCATTTGACCATGTAGTCGGTTTTTAAATTACAAAAACAAAAGGCATTATAATTTATGCAGTTCTTGATAGACATCACAAATGCTGTGGTACCTACCCTTATATTTTTTTAAAAGGGGAAATGCAGTCCCCACTTGAATCAGTTTAGCAGACTGCCCTGTAGTTATCCATGATTGGCTCTTGAAAATAATATGACAATATATTTTTTTCTCAATGATTGGCTCAGGCCTGAGAATAATATGACAAAATATTTTTCTCTCAATTGTGCAATTGGTGGGATTAACTGCTTGGTTTACCATGAATATGCAATATTGAGGTCTTGAAATATCCTGAAAGATACTTTGAAGTGTTACATGTACTGTAATATTTGGTTGCTGCCTCAAAATAATTTGGGGCAACTCCTCTTGCCCTTTAATGACATATACTGTATATAGGCTTATACCTTTGTATTCTATCAACAGATAGGCTATAGAGATGAAATTTTAACCAATCTAATTGGACATTTCAATACTTGTAATGTTTTAACTTTTTTTCCTATGTATTAAATTAGGCATACCCACATGATTCAATACTTACCCTTTGACCTGTATTTGAAATATTACCTGATCATGATTGGTTAGTTGTTGTATAAAATGCAACAAATATTAGTTAGGGACTTTTTAAAAGTACTATGCTACTAGAATGTTGCACAACCATTACTAGTGCAATGTGATAACCTGAATCACCAAACAGCTGTATTAGCTTTCATTGTGTGACTATTAAGTCACAAATGTTCAATCATACTTTATCTCAAACCTTCTTGAGGACAACCAAAGAAACAAAGAAGAAAGAAGTTTTACAAAACCACAACCTCTGCAATCCAACATCTCCATCCCCCAATCTCAATAAATAAAAATTGTGAAATAAAATAAAAAAAATATAGCAAGGGTACTTAACACAAAACTAAGTTTTTTTTCTAAAACCCCTTCAATGTTCCTTCTGGTAAATAATCAGTTCAGAAAGGGAAAAGGAGGTGCTGGCATAAAATATCAAAACGGTTGATATTCACTGTCAAACTATGATACCTCATTTATGACAAATTTACAAGAAAAATTGGGTTCTTTATTGAAGAACCTGAGCTTCCTGGTAAAATAAAGATTGAGAGCTGTTGCACAAGACTAGGTAGTACATGTATTATCCCACATGGTAGACATCCATGATTAAGTTGTAAACTTTCCCAGATGGAGTGACCAGCCTTTTCTGGGAAGGGGCTGACCCCTTGTCCTCCCCTCTGATTGTTATTTCTGTGTAGTTTCTTTAAATTTACCTGCAGTATGCATGAACCAGCACGTAATCTTATTAAAACTGTATTTTGTATGTGCTCCCTGTTTGCTTTTAGCCTACTGTAGCTTTAATAGCAAGTTCAAGTCCAGTAACCTAATAGTGTACAGTAGTAATCATACATTTTTTATCACGGTATTCACCTGATACCAATACCCAATAATATACTAATGATATATTATTAGTTATTACCAGTGTATTCACTTGATACCAGTCCTCTAATAATGTGCTAGTGATACATTATTACTTGTCACTGCATTCACCTGATGCCAGTGTGCTAGTGATACATTTATTGCCCCTGCATTCACCTAATATCAGTTCTCTAATAGTGATCTCATGATACATCATTGTCACTGTATTACCAAATATTTTAAGTTTGGATTCTTGTATATAAATTGGCTGCTGAAAGTCAGTTGTCTGAAACTTGTGGTAACCCCTGCCCTTCTCAATAAACATCTACTTCAATCACATCCAACCTCCATCCAACAAATAAATTCGATTTGGTCCTGTGATTTTTGACAATTGTCTGAGAGACTGAAACATCCAACACAAAGCTTACAAGAGCTTGATCATCATTCCATTCATACTTGCATGAAAGTTATCTCAGTTTACTGCCTTCTCTGCACTGACATGAGATGTTGAAAACTTCTGTGGTAGTGAAAGACCAGACAAATTAAAGTAGGAAGTCACTGGTGATAAGTGCCCCAAGAGATGATCATGATCTGTAGCACAAAAGATATCAAAAACATTTTAAAAGTAACTTAAATAAAATCTGATATTTCATAATAGTCTGGACACTGTTCTATCATTACGAGGCATGCAACTGGCTTGCAGTGTTTTTTTCTTCTTTTTATAAGCAACTTTCCTGAATTAAATGGAACCTTCTTGGAGAAAAATAACAAAGTATGTTTTCAAGCAAACCAAAACAAATTAATTTGCTCTGACCATCTTCATGAAATAAATGACAAGGAAACACATGGAGAGGGCCTTGAGTCATTACTGCATGACCACCAAAAATCAATTTTTTTTGTTCCGTTAATATTGAAATTATTTCTGTGCCAGTGCTTGTAGCCTACTTTCAAGCAATAGCATTATACATAGCCAAGTGCCAAAGCTGAATAAACATCCATAATAATAGGCATAAAGCCAGTGTTTGAACAAACAACAGTTTCACATACCCCTTCTCCCTTTCCCTCAACTTCAGATGAAAACTTGAGGGTGTTTAACTCTAACAGCAGGATATGGTTAGTGGCTAGAGCCCTTCTTCCTACAGTACTATGTTTTCAGGGCTACATATAATAATTGATTTAACATGTCCTATGAGAGATGACACTGTACACATTTTCATAAGACATCTTGCATAATTGCCTCAACATTAACAAAAAAAAACAAAAAAACAAAAACAAAACAAGAAATGTCTTTAGGCCTACTGACTTTGACACCTTTTAATCACACAGTCAAAATCACCATATTATGTGCCTCTAACACTTGAAGAAAAGTTTCAGGGGAACTTTATATGTCTACTTTGGGCAATTGTTCGTATTCCCGAAAGCTATAAATTACTACTAGAATCAATCATATAGTTTTGTCTTTGCTTACACTGTAAGCTATGCCTGAACAACATAAAAATATACTTCTTCGGAACCCTTAACCATCCCACCCCATGAAGGCTAGTGTGTAATGGGCCTGCCCTGGTAAAGTTACTGTGAGGTCCCCTTCGCTGCCGGGAGGAGGAGTTTACATTTCACTACAGAGGTTGGAATAGAAACAAACGTTTATATTATTAGCGCAAAGCCTAAAGGGCCTAGTCACATAAAGTGCACTTGTACCTTTACACATTTCCAATCCTATGCTAAGTCATGAATGATATAGGCTGAAGCATGCAACTAACGTTAGGCTTAAACTTCTTAAGACTCTCCCCACAGAACACTTTTTCAAAGGAAAATTTGATGGCATTATGGACTTGCAAACAAATTTTTACCTGTGCTTCAGTCTTAGTCATATAATTCAACTGAAGATATTTCCTAAAATATAGGTTGACCAATCATTACAGTATAGCCGGTAGTTTTATCGTAACGTCTTTGTTAATTACATGGATGTCACAGGCGTCAATGACAGCCTTACTGTAGTCTCATTCAACTTGACTGTGTACGACACAGCTTCAAACGTTAGTCACTCCTTACTACAGTAACGTTAGGACTTAGGATGAGTAGTAACCTGCACGTTTGGTCAGTGTAGCCTAGGTATAGCTTGACTGCACAGTGTATTGTGTCCTAGGTTAAATTAGCCTCTATGCAGACTGTAGCCTAAATTTTAAAGGCCCATGACAAAACCACAGGTTGTCCTAGTGTTATATAGTATATATAGTATATATATATAAAAAGGAAAAGGTAAGACACACCGCCTAACACCAACACAGTGCTTCGCACAAAACTGTTCATGATTTCTCACCTCATACTACATTTACCCCTTCAGATCTCTTGAGAACCTTCCCATCATCTTCTCCTGAAGAAACACAACAAACTTTAAGATGTCTTAAACAAAAAACCTCGCATCAAATGCCAAAAATCTTTTCTTCCGATTCAATGCTAATGACGGACTAGATCACCCTTCTCCAATTCATGACGTCACAGTACGTAATGGGAATTGCCCTGTATGAATCCGGTTCTCCCATCGTTGAGCCAGTGTATAAAATACTGAGAACGCCTGTTGTATGCATGCTGTACGTGAAGACGCTCGTATGCCGCATGCACGTTTTTTTTCGTAGGACAGCAGGGGGAATCCTACGGTACAGTACATACCTGTACGTGTTGCATGTACTTGCGGCAGGGCACACATGTTTTGGTATGCTGGGTTTTCTGATCCGCGCGTTTTTCATTTCTTGTTCAGGTTCCCCGTAGAGAAGAAAAATTACAGTCTGGTCGTTGAGAGATTTGAAAGCAGTTCGAACTATCCAATAGGAGAACCGGATTCGTACAGGGCAATTCCCATTACGTACTGTGACGTCATGAATTGGAGAAGAGTGATCTAGTCCGTCATTAGCATTGAATCGGAGGAGAAGATTTTTGGCATTTGATGTGAGGTTTTTTGTTTAAGACATCTTAAAGTTTGTTGTGTTTCTTCAGGAGAAGATGATGGGAAGGTTCTCAAGAGATCTGAAGGGGTAAATGTAGTATGAGGTGAGAAATCATGAACAGTTTTGTGCGAAGCACTGTGTTGGTGTTAGGCGGTGTGTCTTACCTTTTCCTTTTTATATATATATACTATATATACTATATAACGCTAGGACAACCTGTGGACAAAACGATTGCGTAACGTGGGGCTCAGACTCAGATGCCATTGACAAGCAAGACAAGGGTCACAAGGCATGTGATTGTGCATTTATGCCCCGTTAATCTTTTGTAAAGACCATAGTACGTCATATCCTGATTAGGAAACTTACCATTTCGTTGTCGTGTAATCATGATACTGAAGCGAAGGCAAGGCTATGGCCTATCCAATTCGTGTAGGATAACCAAGTGAGGCCTAACTCAGTTACCTTTCAACGTACTACAGTATGTAGGTCAGGCTAACGTTAAAATGCAACCAAGTATGTCTCCACGGCCTAAGCTGCTTGGAGGCACATCGGCTACGCCCCAATTGGAGGACAAACTGACTGAAGTGATCACACTGACAGTTAGTTTTCACAATCCTATGTGGGAAATTGTCATTTTCCAACTTTTGCGAGTATTTTTTTTACTTAATAACGTAATATCTCTACAAAAATCCATGCGAAAGCCAAGGCAACTTACAAAATTTAACAGCTGATGTTGTTCGTCGTCATGTCCTGTGTGTTATGAAATATGACGTCACACACCATTCACGTCGCCGTTCTCCCCACAACGCCAAAACGAGAGACTCCCGGTGTAGAATTCAGACGACGACGTGAAGTTCACGTTGACGCCTGCGCATAACTACGGTATGACATCACACGTCGTAGCCGACGTCCGCGTCGTACAATCTAAAGCTCCTTACTGACAGGCTATAAGACCGGAGCATAGGATACCATCATCGAGCTAGTTCCCTACGTATTGTTGAGCTTATGTTATGTTCATCAACTTGATGCACTATTGGATAATACGTTGCTAATAAATAGTAACATAATCATAGCCTGTGAAAGAAATATTCCCACCTTTAATTATCACAATTTCCGTTTGTTTTCGTTCCACAACCAGTATATTTATATTCGATTTAAGGCTGTCAGCAATACATACCGGTAGGTTTTAGAGTTTCCAATTTTTCCTGTTGATATATATTGTGAAAAAATTGTCTCCTTAAAAGTTTTCAGGACAAGAAAAATATGACATTCTAAGCATGCAGTAATTAGGCACAGGGAGTGTCATTTCCTGCAATCTAGTGGTGTTTTAGCGAAATTTCCTCTGGCGGGACGCTCCGCGCGAACCGATGGTCGCGCTCCCCGTATCACTCTCACCCGTCACTAAAGTTGACAACGCCCTTGGTTAGGTTAGGTTAGGTTAGGCGAGGTTTAACAGCCCAGTTTCAAACCTATTGGTTGACAGCGCCCTGGGTTAAGTTTAAGCATTTAACATGGCCTCTCATTCTACAAGCTACAGTACCCGGCAGGGTTATAGACTGATCTTAAAAAAAGCTAAAAACAATAGCTTACTGTTGTCTAGACATAATAACCCTGCAAACCTCGAAAAACGTACGATGTTTACCTTATTTGTAAATGACTGGTTCGGGAAAATTAATCTATTTAATCTGTTCGGTAAATTAATCTAGTTAATCACTGGGGATAGGGGTGACAACGGGCCCATGATGACATTGTCTTAATCCTATGTATATAGGCTAGTGAGCAGCTTCAGGATCTTGTAGGCCATGTATTAATTTAGGTTACATTACATGACGTCATAAGTTTACGTATTTTGTATGTAATACATGCACCTTGATTTTGAAAATATACTGAAACTGAAAATATACTGAAACTGAAAAGTTTTTGGAAAATTTTCGAGCTTTGCCCCCCCCCCCTCTGGAAAATATCCTCGCTAGACCACTGGGTGGGGGTGGTAGTAAGGGTTTCAGTCAAAATCACTAAATGTGTCTACAGGGCGGGACACACCTCAGCGATTTTCGATTTGGTTGGAATTTTTCTTAACCGGACCAATTGTTTTTTATTCAAATTTTGTTGGAAGATGTCCATGCTATATCAATTCTAATGTTTCACGATAAACTGTTCTGCTACCATTAAATATAACTTATATCCTTGAACAGAGCTATATAGTGTTCAGAAATCAATTCGATTTTTGTAAGAGGGTGTGTCCGCCGGAAAATGCTTTCTGCCGATCTAATGACATGAAAAAGTTATTCTACATTTCATTCTCGTAGTCCCTTCATAAAAATTATACAGTGACGCAGATTGGCAAAATTTGGCTCTTTTTGACTTTGGATGAAGATGTTAACCAAAACTCTGACAGTATACTAATCCTTTTCGAAATTACTCTAGTGCGACCCACATTTTACGTACGCTATACGACCCAATTTGTTAGTTAGTTTGTTAATTAGATAAGATTTAACAACGCACCAACACGAGTTTTAGTCAAATCGATAAAAGTTCACAATTTAAATTATTTATTTTCGAGTATGGTTTAAATTCAAAATGGGTTTCCCTTTGGTCCCCTCTTACGAGAGGCGAGAACTTTCGTGGACAGATTCTACAACCTCCATCCCACATGTGTAAAACGAAGAAGAGGATGAGTAATAACGGTCTTTGTGCATTTTATGGAACAAACTACTCGCCACACACGACCTCCTCACCATATTTGGAGTTGAGCGTCATACCCATGACTCTTTATGATCCTAAATATTTTAGAATTTCCCAAGTTGTTGGTCTCAAATGGGTATACAGGACACGGGCCTTTTACCGAGAGCCCTTCCTTCACCAGGACGGTAGACGGACCATGCTTCCATCCCATTTCAAAAATAGTAAAATATCATGAAAGAGCTCTGTATTAGGCTAACAGACAGTTAAATCGGTTATCAAATTGATAATTTCCGAATGTTGAGACATAAAGCGAATCATTAGCCTTAGTAACGTACCAAATGACTCAAACAATGCTATTGAGCGTGCTTCGCTCACCCACGTGCCCTTTCTTCTCCATCCATCATAAGTAAGCTTTAGCTCGACTATTTCCAATGCCCATGCGACTCCAAATAACCTATCAAATCGAACCACCACGGGTAATGGGGCGCAAGTGGCGGGTTTGACAGGGAAGGGCGGATCTAGCAGGACCGATGTAACATTATATTGGGGGCAGGCCGGATCCTAAGTGGGAGGTCCTTACACGATCAATGCACTCTTCAGGAAAATATTTGAGATGTACACGTATCTACACCTTTTTTCGTGGGCAAGGAAATACTGCTCCACGTTTCGCAGCGGCTCTAAGGCTTGAATTATAATTGCATCCAGTTGGCGCCTTATGTATGGTGCCTCTTGAATAAGACATGAGTGGTACGACAGTTGCCCCTAATGACCTTAAGGAATATGATATATAATTTTGGGGGTCCCTTTGTGTGGGGACCCTTTAGCAGGATTTCTGATGACTGCATTCAGACATGCATGTGTCCATGGATGGAAGAACGAGTAGAAGAAGGGCATCTCAATCAAACGTGGGTAACTTAGAAAAGCAGGAAAACGTAAAATAATTTGTGCTGTCTTTAAATTTCTATTTTTCGGGCGCGTTGCGATCACATACTTCAAAAAATTGCAAATTAATTAAAGGTAGGATAGTTAAATCATACTTTGTTGCATACTTAGTAGGCATCCAGATTCATTTTTTAAAAACTTTAACTTTTCATTTTGATGACTACATTTTGTGAAAAGTATCCAGTGTCCTCCGAAGTTCTCATCTTCCTTGCCTACTTCCAGTAAGTTGCCTCTCGACTACCTTACTATGGCACTAATGGTCGAATTATTACTAGTATTATATTTCATCGGTTGTCTGGTATTTATTTCGTATCCAACAGTTCAATTTCTTCAACAATCCAATGTCCTAGAGTCTCACAATACTTTTTTCCAAAGCTTATGCCCATCAATTGTCTAACCCTTGCGTCTAACCGTTCTAACCCATGGGGTCTAAAATTAGCTTGTTCAGCTAGCTGTTCACACTGATACTGAGGGGGTTTAAAAAAGGGGGAATTACAAAATTGGGTATTTGCTTGTCCGTTTCAGGAAGTTGTCCGACTCAGGAAGTTGTCCGCTTGGTCAGTTCAGCCGATGTGCAGTGGTGCAGAGCGAGTAACCTCCACCCCACCCAGACTTTGGAAAAGTGGCTAAAGACTGGGGATACGCTCACGTCCGTCGGATGGGGACATTAAATGGCGGTCCTGGGAGCAGGATTGGGAGCGATTAGTACACGCCTGCCTCGTTACCTCCTCAGCACTAGTCGAAAAGAGAAGGCGAAGTTCGCCAGTGTTCATCCACGCTCACTCTGGCATAGGGTCCTCCGAGGCTCGATGAGCCAAATGGCTTCCTGACCCTAAAAACGTTAAATTAAAATTAAAAATTAATCAAAACTCTCATACGATCCGATTTTAATAGCATTTAAATATTAAATATTCTTTCATGCATGTTTAAGTCACTTTATCAGACTAAATATGTAATAAATGGATATTTCCCTACTATTTCCAGCAGAGAAATAAACTTATGGATGATCACTTTCGAATGTGGAAGGCGATTGAGGATAGTGGTGTATATGTGTTAAATTTCCATGTTTCCGTTAATCCATGGGAGGGTGCACAGAACTGTCAAGCCACATTCAATCAAACCCCTTCCAATTTTATAGAAACGGTTTTATGTTACATTTTAAAGCGGGTTTTCTTTTTATTTTAGTTTTTTTTTTGTTCTATTAAAGAAGTTTTCATAAAAGCATACTTAACTTTTGTACATAGTTTTCCAAATCTTTAAGGTTTGTTTTCATGGGGGATATTTCCCCATCCCCTCCCCACCTCCAGGACCGCCCCCCCCCCCATTTCTTGGCCACTTCCAGCAGGGAGTTGTCAGCTTTGAAAACTCCCAACTTCCAGTGATCAGTTGCCTTTCGACGACCCCACTCTCATGGGGAAATTACTATTATGTTTTTTATTGGTTTTCTGATATTTGGTTCGAATCCAACAGTGCACTGTCTTCAGACATCGAAAGTCCCCGAGTCTCACAATAAACTATCTCCAAAACTAACAACAATCAATCATGTACGCATGCAATCCTCAGAAACTTTATAAGGGCCGATTTACATCACTTGTAAAGAACAATTATCTTACACCGAAAGGGTTTAGTGTTTTGACGTGTAATCAGTTAAAATTGACAGTAATCCCTTAATCTCATCAGGAAGCCGCAACATCGGGGATTACCACAAGTGTGATCATGCCTCTATTGAATTTGGTAAGTACTCATGCCAATGCTAGAGCACAAAAACTCAGCTGGCAGCCCGTCACTGCCAGTACTTGTACCACTGCTCATCGAGAAAAGGGATGCATTTCAATCCTCTTCTAAAAGTAAACCATCACAAGAAGTAGCAAGATCATCTCCTAGTAATTTTGTCATCCCAAAAATTTTAACAAGGGGAGTAAACTTAAAGGCCCAGTTCACTCACCCCATACAGTACCAATTTTCACAACCTTCTTACTTAAGCCCCTCCCACAATTGTCTGAAATTCATCCTTATCCAGTCACAATCTCAGTTTACTTGATTCCTTCAGGGTGAGTATAGAAAAGCGTTATGTGTATAACCAAAACACCCTCAGTGCAGTTCATGCTGTGTAATATAAGCTTTGGTAATCTGCATTGTTGTTTTAATTAGTAGCCAATCAAAAAGCTTGGCCAATGGAGAGTTTCTGTACCCCCCCCCCCCTACAAAAAAGTGTAGTTTGGAATGAGAGGATTGGCCCTTTAACAGGGAGTGAAAGATACAAATTTTTAGAGAGTGAACATAATTCATGCAAAAAGGCTGATTGATCAGCGATTTCAGAACCATTGTCATCTATAAACTTAGTTATGATGGTCTTGTTGTGCTTGTCAAAGTTAAAAAAAATGTTTCGTATTCCGTTCCCCCTTCCCTACCCAACGGGCTCTACAACGGATGAAAATTCCTTGAGGCTTATAAATAAGTTCGATCAAACTTAATTCTTGCATTCTTTAAGTATCTAAAACTTCCAGATCACATTTTCTGTGAAACTGCTTCTCAAGATCACATTTTTTTTAATTAATTCAGGTTCAGGATCCTTTCTTTCTCTTGCTTTCAGTTTCAGTTTACTGTAAGTTATTGAAACAGTGCGTACTTACCTGTTTGTACTTAATACATTCCTACTTTTTACAAGCATCGAGGAATTGGTTGGAATCAACATAGGCAATAATTTCTTCAATTAGACGAATATAAATCCGAAAGGAATAAACTATTAAATTTTAAAAGGCCTGGCCCTCGTCTGCCAGCAAGAATAATGATATCCAAAATAATGATTTAACGATCAGATTGTAAACTAAAGGAAAAGAAAATGCCGGAGACTTGGGAGACGAGATTGCGTGAAATCAAGAAAAAGTCTAAACGGCAATTAATGTCAGGTGAAACATTTAAAATCCATGTATAATCTTTTTAAAAAGGATTCCCTTGCCTCCAGATGTCTACTAGTCTGCTATATAAAAAAATCTTCATTAAGTCTATTTGCAATGCTCTTGCTCTGCAATTAGTTTTTGGACTAACTTCTTGTTTAAAACAAAATGAAAGTCTCCCGCAATAATAAAAGAGTCTCCCTGTAAATCCTGAAGTTTTACACGTTAATTACGAAAAGAATCTGGGTCATCCAGATTAGGGCCATAAATACACACTAGAGTGAAGATTATGTCACGAATTATAACATCAGCCATAATGTATCTTCCTTTAATCGAACATAAAATAAGTAGGTCCAATCCAGGGCTGACCAATATACACACACACCCTAAGTTTCCAAATTGTTTTTCAACAACTGTTACTGGATTTAATACACTAGATTATGGTACTATTGCAGTTACAATAGTTTTGCGGATTTCAGTCTGACGAAATGCTAGCAAATTAAGTAAAAGAATATGTTCACTGGCGTAGCTAGAATTTATTTCGTAGGAATTCAGGTATATGGGTATCTTCGGGTGGGTTGGGGAAATATAGTAAGGTATCTGCCAAGAGTCAGGGTGCTGGAAAATAAAAAATTAACTAGAGGTAGGGGAAAGTAAAATGGCTATTATTTTTCATCCAGAAACTCGTAAGTAACAAACCACCCCTCAAAATATTTGCAAAAAAATTGTCTTTTAGTTGATAAACAGATTTTGAGAATCACGTGACTTTTGAGGTCATTAAAAGTCAAAAAGGTACGAAATTTGACCTTTGACCTAAATCTTGACTATGCTATTTTAAAATGTAATTGTGTACAGTAAATTGATTCATTTGTCCTAGTTTGACCTGAAATGATTTCATTACATGTCTTCAGACAATTTTCCAGGATTTGTACTTAGGAAGCACCATTGTCGAACGAAATTTTAACTGATAAAAATCTGTTAGAAAAACATGCTTTTCCAGCCCGGAAATGACAATTATCCACGGTTATTGATCATTACAAGCTGTACACCATCCCGAAATCATTTCCATATCTTCTTATTCCTTGTTCATTCCTTGTAATAGCAAATTTATTAATTGCATATCTACATGTCCATAGTCGATACCCCTGTCCCTTCTTAATATCTAAAAAGGTGCAAAACAATACAATGAAATATCAGTACTAATAGCTTCAAATTGGGAAGGAGATTGAGGTAAGTGCCATCTGGAGTGGTCAGTATAGGCCACGGCCCAGAGGCATCTCACGGGCAACCCTACAACTCTCCCACGCAATATTTTTTGAAAACCTTATGGTCCGCTGAATACGAAATCAAGTGGTAACAGTAAATATTTTGGGTCTCGCTCGTCAAATGGCTACCAAAAACAAAATGGTGGCAAACATTATGCCTTTTTGTATTAAATAATAATAAAGCCAATATTCTTAAAAATATTTTGAGGGACCGACTCTTAAAATTTAGTCATATTTTATGACAAGTATTCCAAAATAAATTTTGGGACTGTTTTGGTGAGATTCAGGTTAACAAAGATGGCGAAAAAAAAAATGGCCGCCAAACTAAATGAAATATTTCCAAAAAATTGTGAAAAAATGCAAATTTCCACATTCCTCAATCACAATGAAGTAAAATAATGTTTTAAAATTAGGGCGGAACTTAACAATTCTATACAAGAGTACTTGTCATTCAATATGTCGGAAATGCACTGAAGAAGTAAAAACAATACAGTAAAAGTTCCCCACAAAAAAAAATATTTTTTTTTTCTGTACATTTCTTTTAGGATTTTGTTGTTCTCCATTTACTTTAAATAAAGTTTCTGTTTTCGGGTAAAGATTTGAAGCTATAAAAAATAATCGGCCATTTTGGGAATTGTGTCACACAAGATTTACAAATAGGCTCAAGAATGATTGTTTCTTTCAAGCCACAGGTTTCCCAAATATGTCGCGATTTTTTATCTGTTTGATTTTCGTAGCTTTGTTACCCTTGCTATGATACATTTCTATTTTCGGGCAAATGCTTCAAACTGGAATTTGGTTATTCGACCATTTTGGGAATTGTGTTGTGATAATCTGTGAAGTAATGCTCACGAATAATAGCTTTTTGCCCTTCCCGATGGTGCAGCAAATTTCTGGAATCTTGCTGAATTTTTATTTAAATTTTACTGCGACTACATGATGTTTCTTTCCTTTTTTTCGGGCATATCTTTTAAATTTTCGGCCACATTAAGGAACATTCTGGAAAACCATGTCATTTTTTCAAAATTATTAAAGGACTGTCCGAATTTTCCCAAACTCCTGCCCGAATTTAGATTTGGAGAAAATTTGGGGGCAGATTACCCCCGTCTCCCCATGTCCCTGTGTTGTAAGTCACTGGGTATCATTCCACCAAAAAGCTAAGTGAGGTCCTGTGGGGTAATAGTGGTAAGGTTGCGACCCTTTAGACTGCACTGACCCAACAAGGGTTTGGTTGTTGCACTGGCCAATGACTAGCTGAACTGGCTGTGCAAAGTGCAAATTTCTTCCAACCATATTTGACTCAAATATTCTACCCACCACACCAAATATGATTTTGGAACAAATTTTTGCTTTCCCAGGAATTGGAAAAAATCCTGGAAAAGCACAAATATAGGAAAAGGAAATAGGAACAGGCCATATGCGAAGAGCCATGCTAGGGGCACGCTTTAGCACGACTGTAATTCACACCAAGGTAGCCAACTTTAGCCACTCAAAATCTGCTGGAAAGTTATCCATCCAGAAACCCAAAAGTAAAAAGTCAAGAGATTTCGAAAATATGAAGCTTGTAACAGTCTACCCGCTCTGCATGTACATAGTGAACTTTTTCTCTGTTGGAATTCTTATGTATTGGAAAGTAAACAAGATAATTTAACATTCGTTTGTTTAAGTGAGCCATGGACCAACGATCGTCCATATTCCCGCCACTATATTTTGTGTCGTTATCTTTTTCAACCGGTATCAGTTTCATCGTACTTGGTTTTCGATGTTTGTTCACTGTCCCATTGGATTGACTTTCTTTTATTTATTTTCTTTCTTTTCTTAATCTTCATGTCCATAATTTTTTTTATGTCTGATGGTATTTAACTTTGTGGAGAAGCGTAACAAAGTCTATGGAACCAAGCCCTTTGGATCAAAACATTCCAGTGCATGCTTGTCGCGTCAAGTTTCTATGGCGACGAACTTGAGGCTTATCTCTTTCAATGACAGAGGGCTTCGGCAAGCTGCAAAAAGAAGGAAATTATTTTCGTATCTTCACAGACGTAATCCGGACACATTGTAATGCTTCAAGAAACACACAGCTGTTTAAGTGATACCAAATACTGGAAGAACGAATGGGTGGACATATTGTAGCGCCCCTAAAAAAGGGGTCCCTGGCCGAGCGGTGGCGTGGGTACTCGGGCAACTGAAGGTCACCCGAGGTCAGGATAGAGGGGCAGGGGCACGACTAAGTTTAAAAGGGACTGGCCAGAAAGGAACGCCAAGACTCAAAATGAGATAACCCAAATTTAACTGTACATAAAGTATAATTCAAACAAAACGACTCTTTCAGAGCAAAAAAACCAACTTTCAACTATATACAAAACAAAATAATTCCCGGCTCCTTTGGAGCAAATGCAAAATTAATTAAATCTTTACCATTATCGAACGCATATATAAACTTATTCTCAAAATCATGGTCAATATTATTTACAACAAATACTCACAAATAATGTTGCTGTGGGGGAAACCGCAGACGTGGCCAAAACCTACTCACGAAGCCGGGCACGGGCAATTGAAACGCCCTTAATTACGGTCGGGGCCCTCCCTCCCACTCCCTCCCTCCCACTCCCTCCCTCCCACTCCCTCCCACTCCCTCCCTCCCACTCCCTCCCTCCCACTCCCTCCCACATGAAACAAGCCTAAAAACCACCCAAAACATCCCTTAACACGAGTAAAACTTCGGGGGGGGGGGGGGGGGGATATCCCAGCGCCAAGAGCCCGCGCCCAACCCCGGACCCGCTCCAAACTATAAACAAATTAAACTTAATAACTTTCAATATTCAGCCACATCGACGGCCTCCGGAGATTCCCCGCACAGACTTCAAAAAAATACACAAATTAAGAAGAAACTTTACAGAGAGAGGAGCAAGGAGCGCGTGTCTAGTTTCTCCAAGCCAACACCCCGCTCCCGCAAGACCTTATTTACACAACAACAGGACCATTAACAAAACAATAGAAGTCTTTAACAGAACTCTAGAAAAGTATGATGACTGGCATGCAGCCTGAGGTGCTCTGGCATCGAGCCAACGTTTCGCCTTGCGGAAGAAGAAAACAATAATAGAGTTAGTTCTAGTGGGATAAACATAAATAGCGACCCCCGACGGTCGCTACAATATTATCTATTCACACGGATTTACTTCAAGTCGGGGAGTCTGCATTCTATTTAACCCCAAATTATCATTCCACATCGCGAAAGAAGATCTCAGCCCATTGGGAAGATACATAATTATTGATCTTCAGGTTCCGCACCAACGTATGTTTACTCACTATTTATGCCCCAATGATGATAATCCAGGTTTTTTGTTCATATTTTGAATGCTTTACACGGATTCGATTGTGATACAATTATCTGTGGAGGGGATTTTAACGTTGTGTTTAACCTAGATCTGGATAAGAAAGGTGGAAACCCAAGAACTAATTTTAGGGCTAGGGAAAAGTGTTTTGAGTTAATGTTTCTACACGATCTTGTAGATATTTGGAGAGAACGAAACCCTCTTGCTAGAAATTTCACGTGGAGCTCTAACCTAACTCCAGGTATCCATTGCAGGCTGGACTATTTCCTGATTTCAAGACATGTATGTTCAGTAGTTATAGATAATTCTGTTTTTCCTGGGGTTTTTGTCAGATCACTCATTCATTTGTTTAACAATTGGGTCCCAAGAGTCTAGCAGAGGCCAGGGTTATTGGAAACTAAATAACTCTCTGTTGTATGATTCTAGATATACTTTGTTAATTGAGGAGATTATTCGTAGTCATCAAGAGAAGAACGCTTCTCATGACCCTGTAGTTCGATGGGAATCACTGAAATTTGATATTCGCAAAGCTGCTATGATATTTGCAAAAGAAAGGGCAAAAGAGAGGCGTTCAAAAGAGCAGGAACTTATCCAACACATTGCCGACCTTGAGCAACAGTTTTATAGAAATGGGTCTGCAATTATACTGGAACAATTAAAGGAAGCTCAAAACGAATTGGTGTTATAATGAGTATAAACTGAAAGGCACAATCATCAGGTCCCGTGCTCGTTGGGTCGAAGATGGCGAAAAGAATTCTAAATATCTTTTTTAATCTAGAGAAAAGGAACAGGTCACACAATTCAATTTTAAAACTTGAAAAGAGTAATGGTATTTTTGTAACAGAAAAGAACACTCTTCTTGAAGAAATTAGAAATTTTTTTACAAATCTCTCTAAGAATTGCAACCCGAACTCTTTTTTTTAAGGGCTCCCAATCCAAAACAGTGAAGATGTTGACTTGCAGTCGTGTGATGGTGAACTTACCCTAGATGAATGCTTCCGTGCCCTAACATCAATAAATAATGACAAAGCTCCAGGCAGTGACGGCCTCTCTGTAAATTTCTATAAAACGTTTTGGAATTCAATAGGGCAATTTGTATTAGATTCACTAAATTTTGGTTATCATAGTGGCCATTTATCAACAGAACAGGCAAGAAGCATTGTTACGTTAATTTTAAAAGGTAATAAGGCTGCTACATCTTTACAAAATTATCGACCAAGTACACTGTTAAACATAGACTACAAAATTGCTGCAAAGGTGATTGCCTCTAGACTAAAATGTGTGATTCAGGGTCTCATTGGCCCACATCAAACCGGATTTTTAAAAGGTACATTTATAAGGGAAAACATAAGATTTGTCCTAGACTTCACAGAACACTGCTCATGTAGTAATTTACCAGGGTTTCGCTTACTTGTAGATTTTGAAAAGGCGTTTGATAAATTAGAATGGCCATTTGTTCGAAAAACTCTCTCGTATTTTAACTTCGGTATAAGTTTTAAACACTGGATTTACATTTTCTACAGAAACTGTTCCACTTGTATTTGCAATAATGGTTTTTCGACTGGTTTCTTCCCCGTACAGCGGGGTGTTCGACAGGGCTGTCCCTTAAGCCCGTATCTATTTATTTTAGTGGCAGAGGTCCTTGCTATCAAAGTCTATTGTTATTATGATATCAAGGGTATTCGATTAGGTGATACGGAAGTAAAAGTAATGCAATATGCCGATGGCACCACGTTTTTCTCGATGGAAGTGAACGCACTATTAAGGAGTCTCTTCGTATTGAAACCCACTCGGCGAAACGTCAGGTCTGACCATCAAATGAATATATCCAAGTCCACTCTCTTTCCGTTGGGTCCTTACAGTATCCATATTCCATCTTTTGCTTGTAATTTTAATTTGACGGTTACGAAAGGACCTGTTCATATGCTTGGGTTTTCCTTCACTGGTGATGGTAATGACCTATTCCGTCTTAATTATCAACCAAAACTTTCAAGACTTAAAAATGTACTTAGACTTTGGTCATGTAGAGAATTGACTCCTATTGGTCGGAATACTATTGTTAAAACTTGTGCCCTCTCGCAACTTGTCTTTCTCTTTTTGGTTTTACCAAACCCCCCGGAAAGCTTTCTGAGGGAATTGGAAACTATTATATTTGATTTTATTTGGTCAGGTAATCCTGATAAAGTTAAACGTTCGGTTATGATAAATACGACTGAAAATGGTGGTTTGAAGGTAACACATATTTCTTTATTTGTAAATAGCCTGAAATGTACTGGGGTAAAGCGTTATGCAAGTGACACGAAAAGTGTCTGGAAATATTTTTTTGATTTTCACTTAAAGCCGTTCGGAAAGCAATTGATTTTCCAATGTAATTGTGTCAATAAAAGATGGCAGTAGTATAGCCAATGATTTCATTCGTCAAATATTACATGCTTGGTGAAACATTTCTTTCCACCATCCAGTAGATAACTTTGGTAAGCAGGTAGTTTGGAATAATTCACACATTCGAAATGATGATAAGGTTAAAATGAATCTCTTTTTACTAGATAAAAATGTTATGTATGAGAGTGATTTTTGTGATGAGGAAAACAGTCCTTTAACCTTTCAATGTTTCAAGCAAGCATTTCATATTGACTCCTTCCATTTACATTGTATTGGGGGATTGTTATTGCGATCCCTCCTGTGTGGAGGACGTCAGGTTGCTATGGCAACGACTTTATAATTACGTCGAGCTTTTTTAGCAAGGCTATTCATGCTAGCTCCATGTCACAGTTTATTCACAAGTTGTATCTGTCTCGTTTTTCAAGTAATCCAATCGCACTGAGTAAGTGGAGTAAAATGTTCCCCAATTTTACAGAAAAAGACTGGCGTAGAATTTTTTACAATCCCCCATTATACTGTTGCTAAATGCTAAATTTCAATATTTTCAGTTCAAACACTCACACCGGATTGTTCCTACTCATAAATTGTTAATGTCTATGGGGAAAAGTAACTCTGCCAACTGTTCCTTTTGTAGGATTGCCACCAAAACAATTGAACACATTTTTTGAGAGTGTAGTTTCACAGCTAGTTTTATTTTAGCCGTCGAAACCTTTATTCTAAAAAGACAGTTCTTCTTTTCGAAGCAAGATTGTTTGGCTATAATAACAAGCTTATTCTTGCTTTTAATTTTCTCATTCTGCACAGGAAGTATTATATTTATAATTGTAAAAGAAACTCCCATCCGCCTGTACTGAAATTTATTTATAAGTTTAAGTTTTCAATAGCCGTGGAGCACTATATTTACTACAAAAGTCAACCTTCTAGGAAAAAGAGGGTAAGCTATATGATTTACAAAATGCTTTTTTCAGACTGCCCACAGCTTTTTCACCAGTAATACTTTGTATATATTATGTCAAGATTACATCGTGCTCTTTGTTTTTTCTTCTTAAATACACAATGTCTGTAAATATTCCTTAAGTAAATTTAATGTATGAATATTACTCTATGATTGATATTCAAAATAAATGGAGGAAAAAGAACAGTCTACTTTAATTTATTTCGACATTCAAAGTGGATCTGTCGCAAGTGTATCTATGACATGGTAGCCGGGTAGCCCGGGTTAAATATCAGGTGCGTTCTATTTAGCGGTTCGAGCCGGCTCAACTGGCTCAGCCAGTGATCGATCTTTCGGAAAAGTGATCTTAACGTCATCAAAACGTCACAACTTGAGCCGGCTGAAACGACCAACCCTCCGAGGTGGTTGAGCCGGTGACGTATTTAGTGTCACATTTCGACCAGTCAAAAAACTGGTTGAGCCGGCTGAGCCGGCTCGAGCCGAGTCGAACGCATGTTTCATCATCGACCAGTAAAAATAGATTTTTTGCCCAGGTCGCCAGCGGGGGAATGGGCGATTCAGTGAGGGCGCCGCAGCACCCAATTCCCCTTCCCGTAGCTACGCCACTGAATATATACTTAGTATACCTGTGACATCAGCCAATGTGGCAGTGTATTTTTTCCAAGAAGCGGGTGTGTCAAGAGCTCAACGAGTGGATGAAACCTTTTCCTCAAAGAAATTTGCAAATCGTCTACAAAGAGTCTAAACAGAGTTTGCAATGTCCCCGTCTCACTTTCACGGTTTGGGTCCAGGTTTGCTACGGTTATTAACCGTGGTGAAACCGACGAGTTTTTGGACAAGGTTGAACACCACTCAGGGTGGAACTAAGGTGTCCCTTCGGTGTCCAAGGAAAGGCTAAGGATGCAGTAAGGTTGTGCTAAGGAAGTGTCATGGTATTTTCCAGGGACAATTGGGGTTATGTGATGGGTTTCCCAAGCTAGTTGTGCTGTTGTGCCGCCGGAAGCGCTACGGATTGACCACGGATATAGAACGGCTTCGAGGGATATGCTACGGTTGTGTGACAGATTCTTCTCCGGTCGTTTGGTTTTATTTTGTGCACTTGGGTCTCTGATACTGTATCATTCTACATCATGATGTTGAGATGGAAGTTCCTGGACGACGAAGAAGCCATGCTCATTCTCAATCTGCTCTACTTCGCTGCACCCTGTATCTGTTGGGGTATCGGCCGTGCAGGCTTCGACTTCATTCTGAGGGCGGCGAGGCAGATTTTTCAGGAGCACCCGCCCTTTTAACCTGCTCTGGTTTTGGCTTGCATTGTTTCTCTGTGTGTGCCGCGGAGTGAATACGTTGCAATCTCTACTGTGTGTGAATAGAGTGAATTATCGGTGTCGTGGGCCACGTGGTAAATGATACCCGTAGCCCTTTCTTAGCATAATCCACATTCTTCACAACACAATGCCCGAAATGGTCGAATATCCAAATTCAAGCATTTGCCGGAATATGGAAAAGTATGACAGTCGGAGTATCATATTTACGAAAAAACAAGAAGAAATAAAAAATCGCTACACATTTGGGAAGCCCGTGGCTTAAAAGAAACAATCACTCTTAAGCCTGTTTTTAAATCTTGTGAAACACATTTTCCGACAGTGGCTTAGCCACGGGGAGGAGTTGGGGCGGTTAGAACCCCTCATGACCCAACCTTGCAATGCAAAAAACACCCAAAATAGCGGGGTTTTTTTTCTCTCTATCCTTAGACTTTTCCCTCATATCGTGCCCAACCCCAATGGAAGTCACCCCATATGACTTCACGACAAGTCTCCAACTGAAGCTTCTACGCCCTACACGAGCCTGAGGGCATTCAAACCTTGCTTTATTTCATCATGTTTTACCAATTTTCCATTATATATATAGAATAAAAGTATATAAGTGTGTCTAGAAAAGATTTATTCTGTCTACACTTTGTTATTTGGGGGCGTGGGAGGTCCCTAGGTAGTGGTGGTGGTAGTGTGGGGGGGGGGGGAGGATCAGTACTATACCATACATAATACGTTTAACTTGTAGGCCTACATTCAAGTCTTGTAAAGGGAGAATGAATTAAAAGTTACCTAGAGACTACCAGCAACAGGTCCTGTTCACTGATAGCCATAGGAGGAACGTCTGCACTGATGTACATCTGACAACCAGGGACTGCCAGTTAAAACGACTTGTTTTTAACTTGTGTTAGATGGTGAATCCGTCAACTTCGATCTTATTAACGCCACCATGAATGTCACTTCACATCTGTCCCCAAGTTTCATAGAAAAACAGTTAACCTATGTGATATCTAGAGACCATGATTTCACTTAGCCATTCATTCAACAGAAGTAAATCACACCATGTGAAGAGACTACAATCACAAAACATTGTGTCCAGATGCGTAGCTAGACTTTTTTTTCAGGAAGGGGGAGGGGAACAAAATTTTTCGCGCGCTGCAAATTGCAATTCTTATGCAGTAGGGCCTTCATAAATCAGCTTAATAAACTTTTCCAAGCTCTGGAAGTGACAAAATCGGAAATTTGCCATATGTGACACTAGATCATCAAGGGACACCACCAACTACAGAGGTATCCCCATGAATTCCCTTTCATAAAGTTCCAAATTTAAAATTTTCTCCAATATAAGCTCCTGACTTTTAAAATGGCGTCGGAGAGCCTCAATTTGTAGGCCTCATGCATGCAACAACGGTCTTTGGTCGCCATGCAATCTGAGATTTGCCAATAGGAAATGCAGAATCTTCAGTAATCCCCCAAGATATCAAATTTTCTTACAGGAAACCCAGGATCCAAAACTTTCTGCAATATAATTGCTTATATGGATGAGTCCGGTCACGGAAACGATCTGAGGTTTCATCTGTTCGAAAACTTTTTCCCCAGCATGGGCGTCCGCAGAAAAAAAGTCGGGGGGGGGGGGGCAAAATTTCTAGGGAGGGGCAAAACCTCCAAGTCACCATGAATTGACCCAAAGCATGCAAAAATTTCAGCCCAAAATGCCTCCCAGATCGCCAGAAATGGCATTTCTAAAGCCTATTTTTCGCATAGAAACTTGGAAAACACGTTTTGTTCGGTTTTTGCTTTGCTTTTTATATTTTTTTTTTCAAATTTTTGATTTTCCAGGGGGGGGGGGGGGCAAGTGCCCCCCTTGCCCATACCTGCGGACGCCCATGTCCCCCAGTTTTTATGGGAACTATCGCTATAACAAAACATTGTCAGATTTTTAATTTCATTATTTTGCCCTTTTAAAAATTTTAATTACTGATTTTTTCGAGGGGTGTTGGAATTCAAACGTATCAGATGACTTTCAGAGCAATGGAAATAAAACCCCCTTTTAAATGGAATGGTCTAGTTAAATGGTCTGGAGCATTTTGCTCTCTCAAGAGGTAACAGAAGAGATGGCGTTCAAGCGTGAAACTACAAATCTTAGCTACTGCCAAACATTTTTTGTCAGTTGCAAACCGCCAAAATCCGCCAAAACTGAATGCTCCGTTATCGTGACGTAGCCAGATGGGGGAACCGGCATGGGGCCCAGATCTAGTGCGCCCATCTCAAAAAAAATTCTCATCAAAAAATTAAGAGAAAAATCAGGAAGCCCTGGGAAGGAAACATAAAGTAAAGACGAAGAAGGAAAATGAAAGGGAAGAAAAAGAAAAGGAATATGGAATAGAAAAGGGAATGTAACATAAATAAACATGACATTAAACACGAGAAACATAGAAAAAGTTGCGCTGTCTAGAAAGGAGAGCCCACTAATTAACATCCATATGGTGTAGGTCAGTCAAGCCTGTTTACAATTGGTCCAGAGAGACAGAGAGAGACCGCCTCCATATTTTGCAAGAAAATGTGAAAAGACAAAGGAAAAGGAAGAAAATGAGCACTCAATTCATACTTTTTCACCACTACTTTGAAATTACCCTGGCCTTGTTGAAAGGGTCAATGAGAGGTCAAACTGCCAAAGAAATCTTCTACTTACCTCAACGTGAAATTAAATCTCTCTTAGTGAGCACCCATGCATGATTGTGACTCACTTCATCGAAACTCCTTCAAGTTGGCCCCGATCATTCCAAGAATCAGGTAAAAACCATGATCTATCGATGGAACCAAGTGTCACATTTTCGGAAAACTTATACTGGTAGAACTGCCAGGCATCTCTTCGAGGGAATAAAGAACCGACCAGTAGGGTAAATTTGAGGGTTAATAAACTTTCGTACGTGAACTCACTGTTCACCCACTGTAATTTCTCACTTGATATATTTGAATTGTAATTCCACGTACAATGTGACTGTAGAATCGAATAAAGTGGCTAAATTAGTCACATGATCTTGAACCCCAAAAATCGGTTCAAAATTAATAAAGTTTAGCACGAAAATAAAATCACAAAATGGGGAATCAGAATTTAAAATTTCCAGATCACTGAATCTGTTAAATTATTGATATTTCGGACAAAAAACCTGAGACTACAGGCCAAGTTATGCAGCCCAAATCCAAGAGGCACAATTTTCTAATGAGATTTTTGTCAGAAAAAAAATCAATACATGGCTACTAAAACGAGTTACACATGAATTACTGGTCTGGGAAGGGATTGTCTTCCAATATAAAATATGGTCAATGTCTTTTACTCGTACTGGCTAAGTGCTTTGACTAAACTAATAAGAGGACCAGAAAATAGCAAACGAATTCTGATATTTTCGGAAGGGGATCCGTTCCCAGCAGCTAATGACAAGTTGGCCATTAAATTTTAAATAAGTCGGAAACGATTTATGAATTTTAGGTATCCGTAAGTGACATGCTAAGCCGAATTAAAACTACAACTGTAAACCTGCAATTGCCGGGAAGGCTGTCCCCCTCCCCGTCTGTGAGAAGATCTAATTTCTTCGGGTAGCCCTCACATACAATAAAAATGTGAGCCCAATAAACTTCAGTCCCCCTCCCCCTTCCGATGATTTTCTTGATTTTGCCTATATGCTAGAAGATCATACTCTTCCAGTCTCCCAAAGGAAACTCTCATATTTAACAAATTTCCTTACAAAAATCTAAAGTATTTTCAAATATAAGCTCCAGATTTTCGAAAATTCTGAAAAAGATTGTCCAAAATTTTCCATTGCCACCGTACGAAAAAACTGATGATAAATCAACCAACTTCAGTCTTGATTTTGTGCAGATCGATCTTCAATGCACACTTCAATTTTTCAATTTACCTCTGCAAATAAAATCATTTATTTCAAATTCTCTGCCATAAAATTCCTTCAATAAACTCAGGTGTACGAGTGGGGCAGACTGCCTCCAAATTTCGACACATTTTGCCTGAAAGAACACGGTATATTTAAAGTAAAATTTTCGAAATTATTAAAAATGATTACAAAGATTTGAGATACATTCGAACGGTTTATAGGATTTTTTTCTTCTCAACTCGATTCATGCTACTGTAGTCTTGCAAAAAATGGTGACGCCCGCTTACATCTTTCGGGAAAAAATGCAAATTCTTTTTCTGCAAGATGTGCACTGGGAGTAAGTGAAAGGTAGTTTTGTTACTAAGACCTGGGGTCATAATTGTAATATTTCTTCAGGTACGTCACACTCAAGAGGGTTTACCATACTCATGAATACAAATTTTGATATTACTGTCAATCAGATTGAGCGGGATGATAATGGAAATTTAATTGCGATTAAGTTAAACATAGGTTAATACACTGTAACATTAATCGTTTTTATGGTCCGTACTCTGACACTCATACATTCTCCATTCTTCCGTGCATGGGCGTCGATTTGATTTTTAAAGTGGTGGGAGGGGCGCCGGGTCTAATTTTTTTCTCCTGTCCTGGTAAGGGGTCTACAATGGCATCCAAATTTTACGATTTTTTTTAAAGTGTGAACACCACTGTACTAGCTAAGGGCATAGTTTGCTCTTTTTGTCCTTTATGAACAAATATTTGAAAATATGGAGCTTTTATTGCAGAAAAGTTTGGATTCTGGGTTTCCTTTAAGAATAATGGTAAAGTTGGGGGATTTCTGAAGAATCCCGCTTCCCACTGGCAAATCTGAAACTGAACAGAGACCTTAGATTGTTGTTGCTACTTAATGCTGCATGTACCCAGCCTGGAAATATGGATCTCATTTCTGCAATTTCTCGATTAATGCAAAAAAAAAAAAAAAAATCAGTCTATGAAAATTGTTAGTATATTTCTAAGCGGAGCTCCACCATCGACTGGCGCGGAGCATACCAGGAAAATTTTGGCTTTACAAACCCTCAGATGGCCGGAAACGGTACTTCCCAAGTGTTCTAAGCAAGAATATGTTTAGCCCCACTTCGAAATTCTCACTGCTTCTTAATTGGAGCACTTGAAATATATTGAGGGGCTGAACATACCTTTAGCCCCCACTTTTTCATTTTTCATCGCCGCCACTGGGGTTCGGGATTTTCTTGAGGGCGCGAAGCGCTCAAGCGAGGAGGCCAGCATCCGAACGGGGAGAGGGTGTGATCATCCCCTCCTACCCCAATGAGTTTTTGCAATTTTAAATCAAAATTGAGTTATCTGGTGAACACCTAAGCTGGCATTTTTGGACATTTTCAATCTTGTATCAATGTTTTCCTTATTCCCTCAAGAGTTAGTGTGTGGCTGTATGAGGGTTACCTGTACGAGTCAATAGGGCCCTAGGGAATTGTGTTGTACTGACACCAAACAGCTACTTATAAGTCTTACATTGGCTAAACCAGCGGAATTGACATTTTGCCATGAAAAACGACAAAACTCCATTTAAATAAAAAAAATAGGTCTGGGTGGGAGTTAGTCCAAACCCCCTGAACCCCCTGGCTACGGGCCTGTCTCCCGGGGTGCCCCCTCCCATTTTGGAATTTTTTGCTGTCTCGAAGAGCTTAGATGCAATTTGGTGCTATATTTTATTCTTTTTATACTATATTCCAGTGTTCTCCACAGGGGGTTTTAAAGGAGCGACACACCCTCCTAGTGGAATTGGCCGCCCCCCAAAATAGTTGCCGCCCTCCAAAAAATGTAGCTTCCTTTTTTTTTAGTTCATTGCTTCATAACACATATACAAGTCATAAAGTATGGAGGAAAATTTTCTCTTCCCTCCAGGCTTGGCGCCAGGATTTGCCCGACGAACAGTGGCGGATCCAGAAATTTTCAGTGGGGGGAGGGGTCTGCATGTGGTTGGGTATCAAATGTACATTGAGCGAAGCGCCACCATAGTTATGTATGTTGTTTAGTCTGTGATGCCTATAAGAACTCAGGAAATGGGAAATGGGGTGGTAGGCCAGCATCCAAATTTTACCACATATTTTAGTGTGATTAACACTGTACTGAGGGCGTAATTTGCAGCGCGCGGAGCGCGCTGAAACTTGCGCCCTTTTCATATATTTGAAAATATGGAGCTTGTGTTGCAGAGAAGTTTGGTTGCTGGGTTTCCTGCAAGGAAATTTGAACAATTGGGGAATTACTGAAGAATTTGCATTTTCTATCGGCAAATCTGAGGTTGGGCGGCGACTAAAGATCGTTGTTGCTACATAATTTTATCTAACGCCTACGAAATGAGGCTCTTCAACGAAATTTTTTGGAACTTATATTGGAGAAAATATGAAATTTAATGAAAAATAAAATTATGAAAATAGCACTGTTTATAGTTAACGGTGTCACTTGGTGATCTGGTATCACAAGTGTAGCAAATTTACGATTTTGTCACAAACAGAGCTCGGAAAAGTTTACCAAAGTGAAGGTATGAGCGAGCACTTCTGCTAAGGAATTGCAATTTGCGGCGCGCGAAGCGAGCGGAAAATTTTGCTTTCTTGAATCAAATAATAACGAATATGGAGCATTTATTAGAGAAAATTGATTGGGAACTTCGTAACTTCATGAGTGGTCAAACCACACAGTAGACTGGTCTCACAATTGCCAAATTTCCGAATTCTTCATTTTCAGAGCCCCCTTCCCCGCCTGGGTGTCTTAAAAAGGGGGGGGGGCGAGATGCAACATGGTGCTAAATGTTTCAATATTTTAAGCCACTATGAAACTCCCAAGCTTTCAAAACATGGCCTTAAAGTGTGGGTAATCATTACTTAAACGGACTATACGGTCAATGTGAATTTAATACCGGTGTACTCTATTACTGTCACACGGTTTTAGGCTATGTCATGTGTAAACTGTACGTAGCGTCATGTAGTATGGTGTACCCTCCTATCTCCTTGACTTTTAACAGGAACGCCATCTTGTTATTTACGAGCAACTCTCCCTTCCTCTTGTCCTAGCTTCCCAGGGCCCTTCCTGTTTCCCGCCACGTGTTACCGGTAAACGTGACAAACTACCCTGCCCTATGGTTCCCCTTGTGTGCTGTATCCCATATTTTCAAGGTGTGTCCAAATTCACCCTCTACAGCCTTGTCATTGATTATTTAGATCAGCACATTCCTTAATATTTATCTAATTTGGTGCGTCACAACTTTTAACCAATCAGGGGATTGCATGTGTTCCGATCTCCCCGAGACATGAGAGCTCCGAGCCTGCAAGTTTTGGTCGCACTCACACACTGATGCAGCAGACCGCAGACGACGAGCACCTTCGTCAATCTGTATATAGTTAAATTTTAATCTTTTCATTTTTGCCGGCTGTTAATAGAACGGAATAAAACCGCCAATCATCTAGAATCAGAACTAAGTCTTCTCATCTGTTTATTCATATCTTAACTCGTATCGCCTACACACTCTGCAACATCCCCGTGCAAGCCTTCGTATCAACGATTGGCCCATTGTTCAACAGTAGTCGTAGTCCCACGTATTGACATGGAATACACATGCGATGTCACTAACAGCGTTACCAACGGCCGTTGGCGGAAAACGCTGGATTTAGAATTCGTCATTGCGCAATGTGTAAACAAAACGGGAATTTACTAAATGATACGGAAGAAAGATACATTATAAATACATTTTTCGTTTTATGGAAGAACATGACACAAAAAAACGGTAGTCAAATAATGTAACAACTATCACTGTATTTTTAAAAAGTAATTAAGCCTAGGTTACAATTAGCCTGGCTATGTATAAAATTTTTTACCATCCCGGTGGGGGGGGGGGGGGGATGCATACCCCACATCCCCCTCTGGATCCGCCACTGCCGACGAAGGGCCACTCTCCGAACGGGTGAGGGGTAGGGTGGGTCGCGACCCCAAGCCCCGACCGCCAGGATGCCGTCGATGCGTTGGTGAGGGAGATTTGAAGAAAACCTGTGCACTATAACTGCCATTGCGAGTCATATACGACATAAAATTTGCATATACTAGAGGAAGATATTACCGCACTGATTTAAACGTGGAAAAGCGGGAGAATTTTTTTTTAATTTTGGGGGGTTAGCCTACACTAAAAAGAATCTGTACTTATTTAAAGCTTATATAGGTAAATTGCCCCGGCATTTGGGCCCTATTGGGCACAACTTATATTGTACTTCCCTCTTCGAGTCCGTACCGCACGACTGTCACAAGAGATTATCAACCAAGTTTAGCGAAATGAGATAAAATTCCCGACATGTACATTAATCCATTTATTCTACTTATTAATTTACTTGAAAAGATGGGAAGGGTATGTACTTTATTAGCTCTAGTTAACGGAACTGAGGAAGAGTGGGCAAAGCGTACCGAACATTTTGGGTTTTATCACAGTAATAACTCTTTTGAAAGCCAAAATAACTAAACCGACCATGAAGGTGACAGATTATTCCCGACGAAGGGGGGGGGGGGGGCAGGCCATGCCAGCAACCACAAGTTCCGACAGCCCCTATGTCGAGGGGGAGGTGAGAAGGGGGGTTGAAGGAGCCTAACTATCCCATGCCATTGCAGCCTGGGGCACATTTTGCACAATATCACTTAATATTTTAAAAGCCGAGTTGCTCACTGATAGTGTTCTTTTGAGTCTGAATCGTGAAATTGCAAAGCGTGCGAAGCGCGAAAATTTTTGGTAGGCTTACAAAAGTAAAATAGCCTATGTAATCATTAACAACAAAAAGAAAAAAAGAGGGCAATCCGCGGAGTTGGTGATTTCATCGCTAGTTAATGCGGGACTTAGTTCGACCAAGCTCCTTTGGGGATTATAGCTTCAAAAACCTCATGCCAAATTTGATGTGCTAGAAACGCGTTTCAGAAGTGAAAATAATGACGTCAGTGTGTTTTAATTTGGCTTACAGGATGTTACTGATCATACGCAGTAGGTGTGTTACCGATAAGCGCGCACGATAGAACCTTAGCAACAATTGTTGCACAATGTACTCCTGGATGAAAAAATAGGGAAACGCGCAACGCAGTGACGTCGGTACATGACCTCTGTGAGGAGCTTGCACCAAAGGTCAAAAGGTCAAATTCAAGGGACGCACTAGATGTTCTAAAAGACATCCCGCCACGCACCACATTTCTTTACTTAGCTTCCATGTGTGTTATTTGTCCTCCAGAAAGTGGTTGCGTTAGTTGGCTTTTACACGCTTCTCCTTATAGTAAGGCCGAGACGAACAAAACGCATATCATTGCATGTTACACCAACAAATTCGGACAGTTGATTAACCAATCAGATACGCGCGCTTAGCCTACCACACGCGCATTACGAAGTCTACTAGGTGCGGCCACACGCGTCATTAGGGAGCTTTAGATTACACGACGTGGCCATGACGACGCAGCGTTTTAGCCCACAGTTCATGTCTTCGAGCTGACGTCCGCGACCTGAAAATATTGCGCTTTAGATTTCTACGACGCGGCATGAAAGTCGCGTGGTGATATTCGAACTTCGTTTGAGTAGCAGACGCGCAATCCGAGCTGTAAATGGTAACAGTATTTAGCGGATATGTGTTAGTCAAACTAACTGATTATGTAGGCCTACGTTGGAAAGTGGAAAACCATGCCGTTCGTGAAGCAATTGCAGTGGTTATTGAACTGATATCATGGACAACGATGAATTTATGAATTTCAGCTTTTAACAGCATTTTATGTAGTGCGTTTTTGGTATAAGCACATTGTCGAAAAGAGCGATGCGCAAATCAAATTGTCACTTTCGCGTGCACCGATGTTTTTGAATTCACGAGGCGTTATTGTCCGTCTTATGAAACGGTAACAAATATTGACTCACAATACTTTCAAACCCCATACAATTAAAGAAGAAGATTTCTACACGCAAGGCAATTATGGAAAAGGTTTGCTACACCTTGGACCGGGCTCTACGAGACACATTTTCTCAGTTTGGGGCATATCTTCACCACCTTTAAACAAAAGCCAACAACCAGCAGTTTTTGAAGTGAAACCGTACATTTGACCTCCTGTTACGCGACTTCAAACCTGAGTTACCATGGCAACGAAATATTTTGGCAGAACATGTCACTCCTGTTATATGTTTCATGTTTCATGTCGGTGCAATGTTTTCCTCTGGAATTATGTCCAAAAAATGATTTTGACTCAATTTGACCTTTGACCTTAGACTTCCAGAGTCTGTTGCCACGGCAACCATATATTTGGGTAGTCCTAGTCATCTTCATGATATGTGCGAAATTTCATGTCACTAAGATGTTTCATTACCGAAATACAGACAAAAGTATGATTTTACCTAAATTTGACCATTCACCTCTGACCTTTGTCCTTCACTTCCGGAAATCTGCGAGACACAAGTTCCGACCCTGGGGTATCTTCCCACCAAGTTTGAAAAGGATCGGTCTAGCCCACTAGGAGGAGTTCGAGTTAAAATTTTCTGTTTTTTTCACTTGAAAATAGAAACTTCACTTCCATCACGTGACCTAAAATGTCTGTTGCCATGGTAATTTCGAATTTCGTCTGAGTAGCAGACGCGCAATCCGAGCTGTTAATGGTAACAGTATTTATTGGAAATGTGTAATAGACCGGCAGCCCAGGGCCTTGGGGGTTGATGAACTAGGTACCAATAACGAAGTATATCAGCATGAAGCGAGTCACGTGGGATGTTCAGATATGTTAGTCTGCCGTGCACCATCCGTTGCTAGTAGGTCTGGCGGCCATTATTCTTAATGGCGGCCATGTTTTAGTAGGCATCATTATGTTCGGTAATAAAACTTTGACAAAACCTCCTATCAAAACGTGTAAGGTGTCATATGAGAGACATTTATATTTCCTATCACCAATGATACCATATGTGATGGGTATTATGCAGAATTAAATAACATTTTTTGGCAAAATGTGTAATTTTTAGCCAATTTTTCCCGAAATTAAGATTTCATTAATTTACATATTTCTTCATATTTTCTATCTTAAGAAATCTTAAATCTTAAGATAATATATTGAAACTTTCCTAAGAATGTTTCCTATACATAGGTACTATTGTGTCATAACAACAAGTTTATTGCTCTTTAGAAACGAAAGTTACAGTCTTTCAAAGTTAAAACTTTGAAAAATTTTGTACCTAAAACAGTATTTCGCCCTGTTCTCACTTCGCATCAGCTCAAAGAGTACAACTGATTAGGCCCAAATAAAACCAATATTGTGCACTTTGGGTTTTAACACTCAGGACTGTGACTACAAGATTACATGCTTGTGTTGATTTTCAGACATCTTGTATCAAATCCAAGATGGACGCCATCGGTCATTGCACTCTTGACCCATTTTTCTTGAGTTCCAGCATTTAATGCTCATTTTCGATTAGAACAACTGGCACCAGAAGATACAACCCAGGACAAGGGCACTCTTTTTTATACACATAGCTTGTAAACCAAGATGGCGGCTAGAGGAAAATGTACTATTTTTCTCCTTATATCTATCTTTGATTGAGAATTTTCGATCAAGAAAGAAATAACCACTCGTTTGTTTGTGTACTTGGGTGCAATCTTCAGCAGTCCTAAACTTCGTTAAGTACATTTTGGATCTATTCTAAGGTGGTACTTAACGGTCAATTGATTTAGGCACCTCCCTCATTCCATCACCCCACCCCTAACCTCGACAGATACCCTATCGGGGCATTACTAGCTAAACCAATAACATTGATCACTTCGACGGCTTTCAGATCTATTCGTAGTGTTTGGACAAAATATGGGCAATGACAGGATAAAATCGGACATGAATAGGATACAGTGTTTATTAATTTCACTCTCTGTTTATGTATATTGTTTCTGTGCCAAGATGGTGGCTTGGGGTAAATGCACTGCTTACTATTCCTCCTCATTTCTATATTTGTGTGGAAATTCCATATCACTGAAGAAAGCAATAAACACATGCCACATAGTGCAATAAATGCAACCTATAGCATGTCTAAACTTTGTTGCAGGAACAAATTATATCGATTTTAAGATGGTGGTAATAGGTCAATTAACTTAAACCTATGTTCTCATGGCATTAGTTCATAATAGGGTCAGTGCTAGCCTAAACACGTTAATATTCCATTGCGATGGGTTCCAGAAACTTTCATTGTATTTATAGTGGATTTATTTGACATTAGCAGGGTAACTTGTTCCAATATGGTCGTCTGAGGGCAATGTACTTATTTAAGGAGTAGAAAAAGCCACAAGATTACAAATTTGACAGACTGTTAAATCGATCCTTCTCCAAATGATTTTATCAATTATTTTACTTTCTCTAGTTTGGTGTGATGAATTTGAAGTAGTCGAGTTTCATTATTTACTGTTGTTGTAATGGTGGCCTTTTCTTATTTCTGAACAGTAATACATGTTGCAATGTTAGTTTCAATCTTTTTATCACCGCATTTGACCACGTTTGAGGTAGATGAGCTTGTATAGAAGACTGAAGATTTTCAATTAATCTTGGACTGTTATATGGGCTACAGATAAATACACGAAGCGAAAACTTCCGAAGAACCATAAAAATTTCTGAAAGGAATGGGTGTTATTACATTACTACTTTTCTTATTATTATTCCGCAAAGAATAATTTCTATAATAAGCATAGGTTCACATATGGAAATGAACTAGTTATCTCAATTGGGAAAATCCAAATCGCCCTCCAAAATATGGCATCCTGATGGTAGGTGGTTCAATACTATTAAAAATATTACGAGCAGATAGAACCATGTTCTAAAACAATCCATATAGCTCATTAAATGTCTTTTGAATCTAAAAATGTCTTCTTAGCCATTTCTGTGTCACCTTAACTATATTAGAGACCTAATCTGTCGTTACTGTTACTATATTGAGGAAAAAAATCTAAGGGCTTGACAAATGCCATGTGAACCCGGCAATGTATTGTCAACCATGAGGTGTCATCAAAACTATATTAAAGACCTGATTTTTCGTAATTATGCCCTTACAGCAAGTGTGGTTACTTACATTTTATTATGTGACTTTAGCATGATTCCTTACCTTTTATATAGTAAGTATAGATTCAGGGTGGTTGTTATGTCATTACTGGTGTTTCAACACTCATTATTTTGACACAAGAAGTATTCCTGTCTTAGTAATAATATACTGACTTTTAAGTTAACTTCATAATATCATGACTTAGAAAATCTTGTTCCTGTGGCTCTTTAAGTCATCTGTGGAAAAATTCTTTCAGAATAGTTATTTTATCTCATTACTCTAACCTAATAGCCCAATAGGTTGTTATATGAATTTGAATGTCAATACCTTCACACGTTTCAGTTTAAAATTGACACAGTTTCAATCTTATATTATAAACCTTTAGTTAGGGGGTGGTAATGAAAACTCCCTGCTTTTTTATTTAATTCTTCTTTTAGTGTAAGATTGTATATCTGATTTAATAAGAGAATAAATTTTTATAGTGATTTAGGGAATGTTGGGCATTAAATAACACATTTATTTTACCTTATGTCTTATGATTTACACATTAAGCGAGGTAGTTTTAAGTAATCCCACTTGTTCAATTTAAATGTAAGTCATTTGTTTGACCAGCAAGATATTGCTTGACATTTTTGTCGATATTGTGAAATGTAATCCTAAGATTATGCCTCTTCAGGTCCAAAGTTACAATAGAGATACAAGAGACTGTAATGGTTACAATCACCACAGAAGAAACCTAAAGTTAAAATAACGAACCTTCAGAATACCATTTTAATTTTCATATGTAGAGAGTCTTAGGTCTTAATTAGGACTTAAACTTCAAAACAATGACTTTAAATGTCAAAATTTGGAAAGTCAAATTTTGACTAAGTACTTAAATCACATTAAATGAAGTAAAATAAGTTAAAATTAAACGCAAAAGTTTATCTCTGTAGTCACAGTAAATAAAATATATATAGGAAAGAAAGGTTAATGTAGAAATTTTCTATAAAATTATAAAATAAAATCTGAACCTCAAGGCATAAAAAAGTCTCTCTTTTGAATTTCAAGCATGGATAATGACATTAAAATTAGGTAAAGGATACAAAGACTAAAATAAGAAGATCAAATGCAAGCTTAGTAAAATGAATATTCTACAATTGACATTAAATGTCACAAAATGAAATAGTAAGTCAGCATACCGTAAATTCTATTAAGTTTTATGACTCAAAGTAATGATTTTAAACACCAGAAATACCACCATATCTCTACTTTCTATGTACAAGGTAAGAATGGAAAGTCGTAAAGTGAAATTTTAATAATCACATTTGCATTCAAAGTCAAAGTTAAGACAAATTAGGTCTATAATATAGTTATGATAACACCTGAACACCGAAACGGCTAGCAAGGCAGTCCTAGCTTGAAAAGGCATTACAAAAGCTCATATAACTGATTGGGACCATGTCACATCTACCCATAATATATTTAGGGGTATTAAACCAAACCTAACTGTATAACTGTAAAAGAAATCATCAGGCTATGATTCTTTTGGTGGACGATTTGGATTTTCTGAATTGTGTTACGTAGCGCATTCCCATACGTGGACCTCTCTCTACTGCAGAAATAATATTTTGCGAAATCATAATAATAAAACGCATAATGGAAGCATCCTCCTCATTAATTCAATATTTCTCCGGAATTTTTCATTTCTGTATATTCAGATCTAGATCATCTAACAGTCTGGGACCCCAAATGGCGTCCAGGAGTAATGGAAAATGTTCAATCTTCTATAGCCTATAAGTAAATCTTAAAATTGGTCAAATGCCGTAATAAAAAGATTGCAACTAACATTGCAACATGTATAACTGATAGGAAAAGAAAAGTCTGTCATTTTGAAATTCAAAATGGCGACTTCACGTGAAAGAGTACAGTAACCCGACTATTTCTAATTCATCACACCATGCAAAAAAACGAAAGTTTAATAACTGACAAAATCACACCCAAAAAAAAAGAAAGTTAAATAACTGACAAAATCATTTGGAGAAGGATTGTTTTTAACAGTCTGTCAAATTGGTACTCTGGTGGCCTGTTCTACTCCTTAAATAAGTACATTGACCTCAGATCGCCATCCTGGAACAGAAGGCATGTACTCAAAGAAAAATGGCAACACTTTAGGATGTATCTCTAGTACCGGTAAAAGTTCATGTCAAATATATCCCCTGTAAATACAATGAAAGTTTCTGGAAACCATCGCAATGAAACATTAACGTGGTTAGGCTAGTACTGACCATATTATGAACTTATGCCATAAGAACATGGGTTAAAGTTAAATGACCTATTACCACCATCTTAATATCGATATAATGTGTTCCTGCAAAAAAGTTTAGACATGCTATAGAATGCCTTTATTGCACTATGTGGCAGGTGGTTATTGTTTTCTTCAGTGATATGGAATTTCCACACAAATATAGAAATGAGGAGGAATAGTAAGAAGTGCATTGACCCCTAGCCACCACTGATCTTGGCACAGAAACAATATACATAAAGAGATAGTGAATTTAATTAACACTGTATCCTATTCATGTAGGATTTATCCTGTAATTGCCCATTTTGTCCAAACACTACGAATAGATCTGAAAGCCGTCGAAGTGATCAATGTTATTGGTTTGGCTAGTAGTTTAGCTAGTAACTTTCGAGGTAAGGGGTAGGGTGATGGAGTGATGGGAGAGCCTAAATCAATTGACCGCCAAGTACGGTAAGTAAGGTACCTTAGAATAGATCCAAAATGTACTTAACGAAGTTTAGGACTGCTGAAGGTTTCATCCAGGTGCACAAATAAACGAGTGGTTATTTCTTTCTTGATCGAAAATTCTCAATCAAAGATAGATATAAGGAGAAAATAATACATAGACCCCTAGCCGGCACCTTGGTGTACATGCTATTTGTATAAAAAAAAAGAGTGCCCTTGTCCTGGGTTGTATATTTTGGGGCCATATGACCAAATATCGCAGTTGTTCTAATCGAAAATGAGCATTAAATGCTGGAACTCAAGAAAAATGGGTCAAGAGTGCATTGACCGATGGCGGCCATCTTGGATTTGATACAAGATGTCTGAAAATCAACACAAGCATGCAATCTCGTAGTCACAGTCCTGAGTGTTATGTTTAAAACCCAACGTGTACAATATTGGTTTTATTTGGGCCTAATCAGTTGTACTCTTTGAGCTGATGCGAAGTGAAAACAGGGCGAAATACTGTTTTAGGTACAAAATTGTATTTCCTGAAATTTCAAAGTGTTTACTTTGAAAGACTGTAACTTCCGTTTCTTAAAAGCAATAATCTTGTTATTATGACACAATAGTACCTATGTATAGGAAACATTCTTAGGAAAGTTTCAATATATTATCTTAAGATTTGTAGAAAATATGAAGCAATATGTAAATTAATGAAATCTTAATTTCGGGAAAAATTGGCTAAAAATTACACATTTTGCCAAAAAATGTTATTTAATTTTGCATAATACCCATCACATATGGTATCATTGGTGATAGGAAATATAAATGTCTCTCATATGACACCTTACACGTTTTGATAGGAGGTTTTGTCAAAGTTTTATTATCGAACATAATGATGCCTACTAAAACATGGCCGCCATTAAGAATAATGGCCGCCAGACCTACTAGCAACGGATGGTGCACGGCAGACTCACATATCTGAACATCCCACGTGACTCGCTTCATGCTGATATACTTCGTTATTGGTACCTAGTTCATCTACCCCCAAGGCCCTGGGATGCCGGTCGATAAGTCAAACTAAATGATTATGTAGGCCTACGTTGGAAAGTGGAAAACCATGCAGTTCGTGAAGAAATTGCAGTGGTTATTGAACTGATATCATGGACAACGATGAATTTATGAATTTCAGCTATTAACAGCATTTTATGTAGTGCGTTTTTGGTATAAGCACATTGCCGAAAAGAGCGATGCGCAAATCAAATTGTCACTTTCGCGTGCACCGATGTTTGTGAATCCAAGAGGCGTTATTTTCCGTCTTATGAGACGGTAACAAATATTGACTCACAATACTTTCAAACCCCATACAATTAAAGAAGATTTCTATACTCAAGACAATTATGGAAAAGGTTTGCTACACCTTGGACCGGGCTCTACGAGACACATTTTCTCAGTTTGGGGCATATCTTCACCACCTTTAAACGAAAGCCAACAACCAGCAGTTTTTGAAGTGAAACCGTACATTTGACCTCCTGTTACGCGACTTCAAACCTGAGTTACCATGGCAACGAAATATTTTGGCAGAACATGTCACTCCTGTTATATGTTTCATGTTTCATGTCGGTGCAATGTTTTCCCCTGGAATTATGTCCAAAAATGATTTTGACTCAATTTGACCTTTGACCTTAGACTTCCAGAGTCTGTTGCCACGGCAACCATATATTTTGGTAGTCCTAGTCATCCTCATGATATGAGCGAAGTTTCATGTCACTAAGATGTTTCATTACCGAAATACAGACAAAAGTATGATTTTACCTAAATTTGACCTTTCACCTCTGACCTTTGTCCTTCACTTCCGGGAATCTGCGAGACAAAAGGATCGGTCTAGCCCACTAGGAGGACTTCGAGTTAAAATTTTCTGTTTTTTTTTCACTTGAAAATAGAAACTTCAATTCCATCACGTGACCTTAAATGTCTGTTGCCATGGTAACCATGCATTTTGGTAGTTCTAGATATTCTCATGACACGTGCAAAGTTTCACGTCAATGCCATGTTCCTTTACAGAAATACGGTAAAAGACCAGAAATACAGCCAAAAAACCCCAAAATGATAACTATCGAAATATGACCTCTGACCTTTGACCTTTGACCTTCACTTCACAAATCTGCGAGACACAAGTTCTAACCCTGGAGTGCCTTCCCACCAAGTTTGAATAAGATCGGTACAGCCCACTGGGAGGAGTTAGAGTCACAAATTTCCTCTTTTTTCGCTTAAAAATAGACACTTCCCCTTCCATGACGTGACCTTTGATATCTGTTGCCATGGTAACCATATATTTTGGTAGTTCTATATATTCTCATGACACGTGCAAAGTTTCATGTCAGTGCAATGTGTCATTACAGAAATATAGTAAAATGTATGATTTTCATCAAATTTGACCTTTGACCTCTGACCTTTGACCTTTACTTTCGGTTATGCAATATGTACAGTGGTTCCCTCTAGGGTACCTTCCTACAAAATTTGAAGAAAATCCGCTGAGCTGTTTAGGAGATATTAGCAAAACAAAAATTCACCCACACACACACACTCACACACACACGGACACGTTTTGACCCCTCACACTGAATTGAAGTTTTGGTTACCTTGGGGGACCCCACCTTAGGTTAGACCCGTGGACTAGTGCCAATTTCAGCTGGCATTCCCATTTATAGCTAAACGGGCAAAGTGATTACAATATCTCATCCTCCTCACGGAGCGATGAGATAATAAAATAGAAACTGTTGGGGTTGTAGACCGTATCAGGGATAACATACATTGTGTCAAAACCACCTGGACTACCCGATAAAATAGCCAAACTATGCTCCGCGAGTCGCTCACCAACTGACCTATCGCATGGCACATACAAGAGAAGAGCAACTAGGCTTTGTGGTATGGGATGAAATTTACGACCTCTACATAACCCGTGTACTCTACCTACCTGTAACTTGGTAAGGTTGTCAGGACTTACACTCTCTAGACATGTGGAATGGAAGTATTGACAAAACAGGAGTGAATCTACAGCGCACGTAGCGCGCCGAAATTTTTGGGTTCATATTAGGCAAATTGTCCCTTGAGAGCAAAAAACAGGTAAACTATCGGGGAGGCTAGTCGCCGTCGGGGACTGCATACTTTATCGCTACGACTAAGACCCCCCCCCCCCCGAAAAACTGTAAAAAAAATCCCCCGATTCACTCCCTCCCCTTGCCGTTTATCTTTTTATTTATTTATTATCTCATCGCTCCGTGAGGAGGATGCGATATTGTAGTCACTTTGCCTATGGGGCTATATATGGCAATGCCAGCTTAAATCGCAATGGTTGCCATGGTAACGGTAAATTTTCCCAGGTTACTAGTCTCGAGGTCTAACCCATGGTGAGGTACCCCGGGGTGACTGAAGGTCCAGGGCTGAGAGAGGGGTCAAAACCTGTGTGTGTGTGTAGGTGGGTGAGTGCGTGTGTGTGGGTGTGTGTGTGTCCAATTTTGTTTTCCTAATGTCTTTTAAACGGCTGGGCCGATTTTCTTCAAACTTGGTAGGATGGTACCTCAGGTGGAACAATTGCATTTTAATACACAACCGGAAGTGAAGGTCAAAGGTTACAGGTCAAAGGTCAAATTTGGTGACATCACATTTTCTGCTATATTTCCAAAACGAAACGTTCTCCTGACACGAAACTTCACACGTATGATGACTGCATCTAGACCTACCAAAATATGTGGTTGCCATAGCAACAGAGGTCAAAGGTCAAGTGGTAGAGTGGAACAAAAAATTTTCAAGTGATAATTTGTTCGTAAAACAACGTTTTTGTCCCTCAAACTCCTCCTAGTGGGCTGGACCGATTCTTTTCAAAATTGGTAGGTGGGTACCCTAGGATGAGAACTTGTGTCTCCCAGACCCTCGGAAAAAAAGGTCAAAGGTCAGAGGTCAAAGGTCACATTTTGCAAAAAAAACCACCTTTTTTTCCTATTTTGTACTAAAACTTCAAAAGAAAACCTTCATTTTACATGAAACTTCACAAGTATAATAGGGTAGACTAGTTATCCCAAGATATGTAGTTTCCATGGCAACCAAGGTCAAAGGTCACGTGACAGGGGGTCAAATACTTTTTTTTGTATTCACTTTAACTCTAAACGGACGCATCCCACAAATCTGAAAGTTTAAGTGTAATAGCCTAGGCATGATAAGTTGTACCGATATGTGTGGTTGTCATGGCAACCAAGGACATAGTTCACTTACAGATTGTCAAAGGTTAAAGTGGGCATGACACGGCCACAAAAACTTTTGTGTATTGCAAGATTAGATAAAGTATTTTACAAATATCATCTCACACCCCATTAAAAACCCATACAATTCGGCATAAATGATATTCGAAGGAAAACTGCGTTCGAAATTCAATTTCGAAAAATGCCGCAACAGCTCACCTGACTTTTATGACGTAATTGGCGGCACAAACCCCGCCCTACGGCGCGCATCTAGATGTGGAACTAATGTAACGTTCGGTAAAGTTGTCTTATCTTAGCAACCTCATGAAAACGATTGCATCACAATACAGAGTCCAACATACAGAGCGAAAGGCGCTGACCATGGTGGGGATTCGGAGCAAATCATTGGCCAATGTGTTCGCGTGTATATGCGCGGGTAAAAGTAGTTCTGTTTTTGTGCAAGAAAGACGCGGTTCGGTCGCTATAAAGAGCAGCTATGAATATGTATGGTCAGACCACAACAAGCGCGTCCCCACTACGAGCGTGTCTTTACTGTATGAGCTGTTTGATGAAGATGCTATTGCGAATACTAAGCAGTCACCGCGCAATGCACAATTCACAATGTAGTCAGTGGCCACGCTCACTGCTATCGGAGCACCGGTGTTTGCAATCTATGTATGCGCTAACACGCGTTACCATGCACGTGATTCGATGATTGTGAGCTCTCTGGTACAGTGTTGCTAATCGCGCCTCCAATGACGTCACCATTTTGAGACGCGTTCACATACGTTTTTTCGCATTAGTTCGAATTTCAAATGGTCTGAGCCTGGCCTGTAATTGGGAATTCAAAACGTCGTATTTCGGTATTCATGGACATAATTTAGTAAGGAAAACATTCACTTTATGTCAAGGTGTACCCAAAGAACAGTTACCGAGGAACTTACTTTGGCCGTGTCATCCCCAATTAATGTTTTGTAACTAAACTGTAAAAAATTTCTGTACATTTACAGAAAATAAAATAAAGTAGTCAGTCGGGCGTACCTGTTTTTTCTGCTGTTTCGTGCAACACAAAAGGGGATTACTGGGGAACAGCCCAGAAAGGAAGATTATAGTTTTCTCATCACGAAATGACTTTTCCCCACGTTCAAAAAGTGCACAGCAACGAAAAAAAGAAGCAAAAACAATGCCAAAATTTCATCTTAAATCTACTACGATAGTTTGGTCACCAGCCAATCACGTATGAGGAGAGGAGGAAACCGACCAATGACAAGGCAGTAGCATCTTAGTTACACAGAAGAAGCAGACGACAAAATGGCAGCCCCCATGCCAAACGCTGAACCCGGTGAAAATCCGGAGTTTTGTGCCATGCACATTGTTTCCAGTGCAACAACCAACTTTAAAACATTCACAAAAGCATCTTAGGAAACGTTTGTTAGTTATGGGGCACAATGGGAACACTTCAACTGCCCTGAAGCCGAAATTGTCGACAGTACGGCTACGAGTCTTGGTTTAGACTTCGACAACATCCAAGAATGCCTCCAGTTGTTTTCGCACGTACCCGTTGCACGAAACATCGGGTACCACCGAGATTGTTATCGGCGGGTTTGTGACAAAGGTAAAAGAAACGTTCATCACAGAATCAGACTAGCGAAGATACGTATATCTATTCCTCTATAAAATTTTTAATTTGTAAACTAATCGGCTAGCCGGATGAAAATAAACATGCTAGCCTAGCCATAGAGTGTGCAATCAATGCATTGTGTGGCGACCGTAGTAGTCCCACAATGGTGCAGCAGTACTTGAAGTCAGTGCTCTACGCTGCCTCACAGGGTGGCCCACCTTGCCCCTATTCTCAGAATTAAAAATTCTTCATGTGGTTCCTGGGGTTGTCTAAATTATTAAAAGTGCACTGTGTGAATAATGGATTGGGTAACTGCTAACTTTAACTGAACCAACACACAGAGTTACATGCGGTCTTTAAAGAATTGAAGTCAGGCATGTTTGCTGTGCATGGGCTTCAAAACACAGGAGTGCAGCATTTTACATGTGAACGTGTGTCCTTAAATTCAGTCTCCTCCCTCATTTCAATGAAGCTAGGGGTCTTATCTGTGTAGTTTTAGCTCTCAATCAGTATGATAATGCTCCATTATACTACGTTCTGAATACTAAACGGAGCAAGTGACAATGGAGGTTAGCTGTGTAGGGACTGAGTGAGGACTAGTGTAGTATATTCTACATTGTGTATTTTACTAAATTCCAGTCGTGTGGTGGTGATGTAAGTTGAAATACTGACTAACCAGGGAGTTGTCAGGGTTGAGTGACAATTCATTGTTCTCCACAGGTTGAAATTTTGTCCGGGCGCTCCAAAGGTTGAAGGTAAACAGTGATCACTGTCCTGACAAGAAGTCTAAAGAGAGGGAGCATCTCTCTTTGGAAAATGTTGGTTAAAATCAGTGATGCTTGTAATAATACTTTTCTCTGATGACTAGGAACATTTGTGATTATCATTGCTCAATGTCCACATTGAGATTGCTGTTTTCTCTGTTTCGAGATTTGAAATAGATAATTTTTGTCTGGGTGGCTGAACTTTTTGTCCGGGTGGCACATTTTTTGTCCGTGGGCTAAAAAACCTCTGCAGATTTTGTCCGGGTGGGTCACCCTAACAAAACAGCTAGTAGAGAACACTGTCATTATGCCTTTTTAATATCCCTTTCCTGTTATTGCTGAGGAATTGTAACCGGGGTGGAAATATTCTAACGCCTATCTTGTGCATTTGGCAGGAGCCTAAACAGCAACTCTCTTGTCAGAGTGTGTGACTGCAGGCAGAAATCTTGAATATAAAAGACTTATGGGATGTATCCACATTCCTTGGTACCTGTAAGAACATTCGTTCCGTTACTTTCCACCATATAGGTGTACTAGGCCACTTTTATTTGGAGGGGGTAGAGCCCTTTTAGGCTTTTACCCAAAATTTTAATCACCCATGCCTGAAAAATACAACTGTTTTGTCTGAAAATAGTAATTTCCCAGCAGGAACAGGGATGCAGCCCCCAGCCCCCCCCCCTCCGCCCTATACACCTATGTTTTCAACAGTGCTAGTATTCCATTCTACTTTGACCCACTAAACTGAAACTAAGACATCTCGTTTGAATATGAATTTTAGTAGTTTTGAGCTTCCCTTCAAAACTGCAGGAATTACAGTACGTAAGAATTGTGCATTTGAGTTGGGGGAGGGGGAAAGATGTTAAAACAAAGGTTGGTCAACTGTGGTTTCTATTAAAGTTCTTTTTGTTTTAGTGAGAGACTAACATTAAAAATTTCCTAGCAACAAGCCATAGTTTGTGGGAAGGGGGGGGGGGGGCTCGTGCTCATATATACTTATTGAACAGACAGGTAGACCCCATAATTTCCATTATTGCCTCATGATGAAAAAGTTTTCTTTGATTGATAGTTGAAAGAAAGCGAGAAGTATTTGTTGAGTTCCTTTCCGTGCCTATAACCTTTAAATCTAAACCTTCCTTCTAGAAGAAAAAAGTGTTTTAACAGAATGTAGCCCAACCCTTTCATGTAAAAATCTTTGGTGAATTACAAAATGAAAAGTTCCCTGTGTAACTGTAAACCCATCAGAGCATAAAAATATTGCAATTTTCCTCTGCAAAGTTGTCATTCTGTAAAATTAGCACTGCCTTGCATGAGAACCCCTGATTCTATGTCAGTTTGCAAATTCGGGGAGGGGTTCTGGGCCCTAACCCCCTTGAACCCTTTACAGTAACACCCCTTACCAGTAGCAAAAATAATAAGTTTACCCATATTAGTGAACATATTTTAATGAAATTATCATATTTGCACCCCAATTACTTGAGGTGTCTAGTTGTATGTTATACACAAATGTTGGGAGGGGGCTTCTCACAGGACCCCTCTCCAAGACACCTTAGGTTTTGCATGTCCCGAGGAAACCAACTTAAAATCTAAAAAGAAAATAAATGTGCAAATGCCAGAACAAAGACTTGACAAAATATTGCACAGTTTTCACATAAGATTCTTTTGTTACACACAAATTTTGCAAAGGAGAGGGGGGTCTGACCCCAGGAGACCATTGACCAACATGCATAGTTCTACTGAATTCGTTTAAACCCTTCTGTAGTGGTTCCATGGACCTGCCAGGTAAAGGTCAGAATGAAAACATAGTTTACACTGGAGATATTGTGTACATTATTCTGTGTATTGCTTTTATTTGGATAGCGCCCTCTATTTATGTTTATGCCTTTTCCCTGACCCTGGGAGTGGTCAGTGTTTGCAGAAATAGGTCATGTGTGAGTGAGAAAAGATTGCGAGGTACTCTGAACCAAAATCTGCTTGTTTGTAGCTTGAATGTGTTCGTAACATATATTTTTCCTTCAGTACAGTAGTCTATGGGACTATGGCGGCCATTTTGTCCATAAAGTCAACAGTGTGCAACTTTTAAACGTGGGGAAAATCAAAATATGAAAATTTATGTTGTAAAGTGCAACTGGGCGGATTTTGAGGTAATCCCCGTTTGTGTTGCACGGAATCCCATTTTTAAAGCCTTTTTTGAGGTATGCCCTACTGACTAAAAGAAAAACAAAAGAATACATACAAAGTGCTGTCAACTCATTGACAGCACTTTTTATGTATTCTTTTTGTATTTATTTATTTTTTCTCCTGTAATTGTACAAAAATTCTGTAACATTACAGACATTTTTTACAGTGTAGCCTATTTTTCATCAATTAATATAAATAAGCTAGACTCCTAGGTTAGTACTTCGTAGTAACAGTCTCAAATTCTTTTTTTCACTAGCTTGTATGCTGCAGTGAGATTTTTAAGTTCCTGCTCGCACTTCACTTTGATGGCCCTTATATCTAGAGTGTTCTCATATGGTCTATGCAGACAGTTGTTTTCACTCCAAAGTTGCTGTAACTGTTAGGCCTAGTAGTAGTGTGAAAGTTAAAGTCAAACCTAGGGCTAGACTTGAAATCTCAAGCTGGTTAACAGTATGTAGGCTAGGTCTGGGGCTAAACCTACGCCATTCATAGGCTTGAGTTATAACCCAAGATATGAAACTGTGGGTGACTAACATTAGGTTAGGCATAGGGCCTACCTATCTTAGATATTCGTGCCCTTAAAACTTGGCGGTTCTGAAGCATCGCAAAAAAAAAAAAAAAAAAAAGTACGTGACAATTTCCTTGCCACGGGCTAGGATTGGCCACAGGCCAGTACGCAGAATAGGTTTGCGCGTCGCCCGGAAATCTTCTAACGCCACACGTTCAACTTCGCTCACACGCCCAGTTTTTTAATTGAGACGCACTTGATTTGCATATCAGCTCCACACACATGAAGTTTGCCGTCGCGTCAAAATGGAGAATACGCCCAGCTAGCGCCTAAATAATAACAATTACGCACTTGTCTAAAGCGTCCCAGAAAGCGTCTTACTTTTATAATCGTTGCGTCCATATCTAATCGTATCAGTTTAGTGAAACAGCCAAGCTCGTTGTTTTTTTGTTCATAGTGTTGCAAGGGGATAACGGCATCTTAAAAAATAAATTTGTTCCAAAATCTTAGATAGGCCTACTGGATTAAAAGGGCAAGCGTTACAAAGGTTTGGTACCCTATTTCTCCGGTTCTTATATTATCCGGTGTCAGAATTTAAATATCCAAATGATGTTTTTCGGAATAAGGGGTGCGCCTGTTCCAAGAACTTGATTGGTTTGTGCCATATTCTTTCCCCTCGCTATCTTACGAAAAAAACTTCCGTCCCTTGGAACAAAAAAAAAATCGCTTCCCTTGGACTTCAAGATTGTGGCATGGAGTTTTAGTAGGTAATTTTTGTCAATGATATTCTACTGTAGCATAAAATTCAGCACTGATAAAACTTCTAGCTCATACATAGTTCAAGTTCTGTAACCAACTTGCGCACATGTAAGCGATGAGATATGCAACTCCGTGGATTGCCCTCTTGTTTATTTATTTATTTATTTATTTATTATTTATATATATATAATATATATATTATTTATTTTATCCCGTCTATTATTAACTCAAATCAAACTGGTTTTATTAAAAACAGATTCATTGGGGAAAATATTCGTTTAATACTTGATTGTCTCGATTACTGCCAGGACTTTAACGTGTCTGGTTTTTTACTATTTGTAGATTTTGAAAAAGCTTTTGATCGCCTGGAATGGGCTTTTATTTTTAAATGCCTTAGCTATTTTGGTTTTAAGGAAGGTTTTACTCAGTGGCTTCGCACACTATATTCCAATGCTTCAGCTTGCGTTTGTAATAATGGCTATTCATCCCCATATTTTCATATATCTAGAGGCGTTAGACAGGGGTGTCCCCTTAGCCCTTACATTTTTATAATATGTGCCGAAATTTTGGCTATCAGCATTAATGATTCCCCTTTGTTAACAGGATTATATGTTATGGAAAAGGAAATTAGAATAACCCAATATGCTGATGATACCACCATTTTTATCGATGGTACCTACAATAGCTTACGTGCTGTAACCGAAATCTTTCATTTACTAGAGGAATCCTCCGGTTTAAAAGTTAACTATGAAAAAACTAGTATTTTTCCTTTAGGCCCATTAGCTGGTAATAAGCCACTTTTCCTAGACGGGTTCAATTTTTCTTGGACTCTTGGCCCTGTTACGGTTTTGGGTATTACCTTTTGACAACAAAAGAGATAATTTATTCCATCTGAATTACACCCCCAAGCTTTCTCGCCTTAAAAATAAGTTAAATCTTTGGTCAACGAGGGATTTAACACCTATAGGTAGAATTACTATTATTAAGACTTTTGCCCTTTCACAATTAGTGTTCCTATTTCAAGTACTACCTGACCCCCCTAGAAATTTCATTAAAGAAGTGGAAACCCGTTTGTTCCGTTTTATCTGGGGTGGTAAACCAGATAAAATAAAAAGAACTACTTTGATCTGCCAAATAGATCAAGGTGGCTTGGGAGCCACTTACATTACTTCTTTTATTTGCGCATTAAAATGCACATGGGTTAAACGATATACTGATGATACTTCTGCTACCTGGAAACTCTTTTTTGATTTTTACCTGCATAAATATGGGAAACAATTATTATTTCACTGTAATTACCAGGCGAAAGATTTAGCAATTAATAATTATTTTATTTACGATGTTTGTGCTGCATGGTCAAACTACTCATTTCGAAATCCAGCAGAAAATTATGGTAACGAAATAATATGGAACAATTCATCGATAAGAATTAATAATGAAATTGTATTTTACGATTATATGTATGCAAAAGGTGTCTTAAGGGTTAATGATCTTTATGACAATAACAAAAGACCTCTAAGCTTTGAATCCTTTAAACAAAAATATTCATTGGATGTTTTCCCTTTCACCGTTTTTTATGGTATTTTATCCGCTATTCCTAGAGTTTGGATTGAAAGTCTGGATGTGTTAAATCATGAAAATTTAAATGACTTGGCAGATAATCTTCATGATATTTTGTATGTATCCCGTTATATCTATAGGCAATTAATTGAAACTGTCACTACACCTTCTGTTGCTTTTTCAAAGTGGAACGAAGTTTTTCAGTTCAACCAATCCCAATGGCAAACCATTTGTAAAATTCCTTTCACCTCATGCAAAGAAAGCAAGATTCGCTACTTTCAGTACCGGTTTATTCATCGTATTCTAGGCACTAATGCCCGCCTTTATCGAATGAATATCGTAGGCAGCCCACTCTGTACCTTTTGTAAAGAACAGAACGAATCTATAGAACACTTTTTTTGGGAATGTAACATCACTATAAATTTTATTTTAGACGTTGAACAAAGCATGTTGGGCAGACAGTTTACTTTCTCCAAGGAAGACTTATTTTTTGGGTATAAGTTCTACTTAAGACATCCATATAACTTTTTGATTTTTCATCTAAAATTTTATTTGTTCAACAAGAAACTGAATTTTGAGTTACCCAACTTAAATGAGTTTTTATATAAATTTAAATTTATTATACATGTCGAAAAGAAAATCGGAAATTCAAGAGTAAGTCCCACAATAACATATGAAAGTCTTCAGCTGGCATTTAGAAACTGTCCGCTCCTTTTTCAATAACCATAATTTTTAGAGGGACGTTGATGAATTTTATCGGTGGGGTTCTTGTGTTGGAAGTTAAATAGCCGATGTATATTCTGTAAGCGAAACGTTTGATTTTTGTTGAGAGATTTCTAACAGTACGTTTATAGTATCCCTATTCGTTGATATGCAGATAACTCGTAAATTGTTAATTATTGTTCCGTTAACGTGTACCATATTCAACATTGTTGTATATAACAATAGAACACCACAATGTTCAGTACATATGTTTGTAAATATTGTAAATAAGGAACTTCGGAAATCAATACAGATTGGAGGAAAAAAAAAAAAAACGTGTACCATATTCGATGCAAACACTGAATAAAAGAGGATGGAAAAAATTATTTATTTATTTATTTATTTATTTATTTATTTATTTATTTATTTATTTATTTATTTATTTATTTATTTATTTATTTTCTATTATCTGGGGCGGTGACTTCAATTTTGTCTTTAACCTGTCTATTGATAAGCAAGGGGGTGAAGCCAGGACAAATTTTAAAGCTAGAGATGAATGTCTCCTCACAATGGCTGAGTTTAATCTTATGGATGCTTGGAGGGAACTAAATCCCTTAACTAAAGCTTTTTCCTGGCATTCTAACATTGCTGACATCCATTGTAGACTCGACTTCTTTTTATTTTCTCGTTCTTTGATTACAAAAGTACAAAACATTAACTTTCAACCCCCAATCCAATCTGACCATTCTTTAGTCGTTTTGATGTTGCAACTAGCTGTTGAGCCAAGAGGCAGGGGTTATTGGAAGTTTAATAATTCACTCTTAGCTGATAGTTATTATGTAAGTGAAACCAAGTGTCTGATTGAGAATGAAATTAACAGTACAGTTCACTTAGATCCTGCTCTCCGCTGGGAATTTATTAAGTACAAAATTCGTAAGCACACAATCAGTTATAGTAAATCAAAAGCCCGCGCACTGCGAAAGCAGGAAAGCGATATCCTTATGTTAATTTCAACACTTGAACAACAGCTCGTTAGTGACAACTCAGCTGATACCCGTCATCATTTAAACGAAGCCAGAAATAGTCTTAATTTACTTTACAAGCATAAACTGGACGGAATTATCGTCCGTTCGAGAGCTCGGTGGGTCGAATTTGGTGAGCAAAATTCAAAGTACTTCTTAAATTTAGAACGGAGAAATAGGGTTAATAATACTATTAACAAATTAAAGATTGGTGATGATTATACTATGAAACATGATGATATATTGTCTGAAATTCGTAATTTTTATTGTAGCTTGTATTCGTCTAGTTCCCACTTTAGTGATGAAATTTTCTCCACTATTCCTCCATTTATCTCCGACAATATTGATTTTGATTTGTGTGAGGGGGATCTTACAATGGAGGAGTGTCATAGCTCTCTGGTTTCAATGCCAAATGGGAAATCACCTGGTTCTGACGGGTTCTCAACAGATTTCTATAAATATTTTTGGTCCAGTATTGGACATCTGGTGGTTGATTCTTTAAACTATGCATACCAAACTAATTCTTTATCTAAGGAACAGAGTAAAGGTGTGATCACCCTCATCTGTAAGCCTGACAATGATCCTTGTTTGCTTACTAATTATAGGCCGATATCCTTGTTAAACACCGACTACAAAATTGGTGCGAAAGCCTTAGCTAGTAGATTGAAGGGTATTATTAAACATTGTATTAGCGATAATCAAACCGGGTTTATAGCAAATAGAGTTATAGGTGAAAATATAAGGTCCATTCTTGACCTTATTAGTCATACTAACGACAATCAGATACCTGGTCTTTTGTGTTTCATAGATTTTGAAAAGGCTTTCGACACAGTAGAATGGGTTTTTATTGAAAGATCGTTAGCCTATTTTAACTTTGGTGAAAGCTTTCGTCGTTGGGTGTCTACTCTTTACAATAATAGCAGTGCTTGCGTATGCAACAACGGTTATTCTACTGGTTTCTTCAAGTTACATAGAGGCGTGAGACAAGGTTGCCCATTAAGCCCGTATTTGTTCATTATCTGTGCCGATATTCTCTCAAGAGCCACTACTTATAGCAATATCATCACTGGTATTAGTGTTTTTGGTAACGAAATTAGAGTCTTACAATATGCCGACGATACCGTCATTCTTCTAGACGGTAGTCAAGACTCCATATCTGGAATGCTTAATATTCTTAATAAATTTAAAGTGTCTTCTGGACTCAAGGTGAACTTCAAAAAGACCCAGGTCTTTCCATTAGGCCCCCTTATTACTGCTCCCCTGGATTTTTTTTTAAAGTTTGAGTTGACCCCCAATTTTGGACCCATTGATTTTCTAGGTATTCGTTTTACTCATAATGGTGATGATCTATTTAGGCTAAATTATTTGCAAAAATTGTCCAGACTTAAGAATCAGCTTAGGCTGTGGAATGCAAGAGATTTGACTCCTATTGGGCGTACCGTTATAGTAAAATCTTTTGCCATTAGCCAATTGGTGTATCTTTTTCAAGTTCTTCCTAACCCTCCAAAGGATTTCATCCAGGAGGTTCAAGGTATTATATTTGATTTCATCTGGCGTGGTGCTCCCGACAAGGTCAGGAGAAATACAATGATTAACCCTTTAGAACTTGGAGGTCTAAAAATTATTCACGTTGAAAGTTTTGCAAATGCTTTAAAAACTTCATGGATTAAGCGTTTATTAGATAATTCTAATACTGGTCACTGGAAGATTTTCTTTAGTGCTTCACTATCTCCCTTTGGGAAAGAGTTCCTTTTTAAGTGTAACTTAAAAATGTGTTTATTAGACAAGTCTGTATTGCCTGGTCAAGGGCGTCCTTTATTTCGCCGTCCAAAAATTTTGAAAATCAGATTATTTGGAACAACCATTTTATAAAAATCAATAACTCGATTTTCTATTACAAGAAGCTTCATGAAGCAGGATTATTGTATGTTAGAGATTTATTTAGAAACAATGGTTTACCAATTTCTTATGCACAGTTTTGTAATAAATTTAATGTAAGGAGATTCCCTTTCACAATTTTTGGGGGGATGCTTTCGGCTATCCCTGTTATGTGGAAAAATTCGTTACGGCTTGACGTAGCCAGCCCCCCAGACGATCACCTCGTTGATGCTATCCCTAATAACCCAAATCTTTCAAAACAAATTTATTCTCTTTTGATACCCCACGTCTCTCTACCTCCACGTGCAGTAGACAAGTGGAACCTACTCTTTAATTTTAATGAGGAGGACTGGAAAATCATTTTTAGAATCCCTTTCCGTACCCTTCGAGAAACCAAAGTCCAGTACTTTCAATTTAAATTTCTCCATAGATTGCTTGCTACCAATAGACTACTTCATTTAATGAAGAAAATTGACAACCCTATTTGCTCCTTTTGTAAAATGGGTACTGAGACCATAGAACATTTATTTTGGGATTGCCATATTACTTCAAGTTTTCTTTTAGATTCCGAACAACTATTTTTTGGGAGGCAATTTATTTTGTCAAGGAAAGACTTCTTCTTTGGTTACAATTTATTGTTAGATCATCCCATGAATTTTTTTATTTTGCATTGTAAATATTATGTATACAACTGCAAGTTAAACGAGACTTTACCGAAATGTAATGAGTTCTTTTATAAATTGAAATTTATTTTAAAAGTAGAAGCTTATATCAATTCCAAAGCCGGCACTTCCAGAAATGCATTGAGAAACTTTAATATGCTTAAAGAATGTTTTCACCACCTTCCACGCCTTTTTGAGTAATTATCAAGATTTATTTAACATGTTAATTTTGGTGTATTTAACCTGTTGTTGTGCCGCAAAATTGAAATTGAATCTCTATTGACTTGTTTTAGTAAGCATTCAGTAATACTCGTTTCTTAAATAACTCTCGCATGTCTAGTATACATCCGTTTTCATTTTGTTCGAAAGCCGGTGAAATTTAAGTATCTATTGTATTACGTTTGTACGTATGTAGCTGGCTATCAGCATTTTTATAAAGTTTGTGTGACATTAGGTATCCTTTCTGGGCGGCAGTAGTATACAGCCACCCGGATAGGTGCCCTTCACCCTAAAGTAATGTACGGTCCATGAACAACGCTTTGCTCTTGTTGCTGTGTACACAATTATAAGTAATTATAAGCAGGTATCATGCTTTGGTATTCTAACTCTGTCATATATGGTGGGTACACAAGATCCTTTTTGTATATGATACGTGTTTTGTTTTGGATGTTCTATGAACATATTATCATAACTATGACTGTCATGGAAACTGTGTAATGTGCCACTGTGTGAGCACTATTTGTAGGTATAAAACCGATGCTTTTAGATTTACAGTTTACTTACATATAATTGGAATGTTCAGCTGCTTCATTTATAACATTCTTAAGATATGCTACTAATATAATGGAAATGTAGTGATGATTATAAGGCGAACGTATTGTATCTATTCAGATTCGTGTTGAACACAGATATTAAAATACACGGAGAAAAATAAAAAAAAAGGATATTGTATTACGGCTAATATCATCAAAAAAGAAGGAACGAAATGTATATTATCATCTGCATTGTATATATGTTTAACAAGAATTGTATATATGTTAATAACGAATAAATGAGATGGAAAAAAAAAATATATTTATTTATTTATTTATTTATTTATTTATTCATTCATTCATTCATTTATTCATTCATTCATTCATTTATTTATTTATTTATTTATTTATTTTGGGACGAGGATGGCCGTCGATCTCTAAAGTCGACACGTCAAGTGGCTCTTACTTTTCGCTGATTATTCCATCCTTTTTAACAGTTGGGGAACGGATTTGTCCCTAATCTTAACACATTATACCTTCTGGACATTCAGAAATGGTTTTCTGTGGAAATAATGCCGGCTGGGAGACCGAAAGGAAGCAAGAATAAACCAAAGGCACCGCCCAGTAAGTCTACCTTATATACTACATGCACTACACGTACACTGTTAAAAAATTTCTCTGTAAATTTACATAATTTTTATGGCAATTTTTTTTCCAACCAAATAATGTTTTTTTTACAGCCAGACTGTAATCATGAAAAAACATTAAGGGTTTGTTTTTTCTTTACAGTTTTTGCATGTAAATTAGTTTACAAAAGTCTACTGTAAAATCGAATTACAGAATTGTTCTGTTTTGTTTACCTTAATTTTATGTGAATTTACAGCCTACTGTTTTCATTTCCGACGTTTTAATATTTATTATAATATCGCTTTTTTACTTTTCATATGTTATTACGTAACATACACTTCATCATTACGTAGATCAGGTATTTGCTTATCAACGTAATGTGTCGTTACGAAGTTGTTTTCAATCAAAACACATTGAGGATGCTTTGTTGTCATATTGTTGTCAAGTAGACTGCTATCTCTAGGAACTTTGTAATTGGAAAGTCACATTTTTTGTACAATATAATAATTGTTTTTAAAATAAATATGACAAAGAATGCAAATACATTGATTGCAAACATTTCCAGACAAGGTAAACAATAAGTTTATCACTTCCTGATTAAAAAACGCCAAAGAAGATATTATTCAAAGCAGCAGCAATCCTTTTGTTAGGTAAATGCCTACAAAATAAGCTCCACCCATTTATGCAAAATGAGATTTACGTCATAAAGTGGTAAATTTACAGACTCTTTCAAGTAAATTTGTGAAACGTTTTTAATTTGCTCCGATCAAGTGCATGAGCGCCTGTGGCGATGAGTTGACATCAGTATACCAATTGTCAGTGCTCTGAAATTAGGGCCTTACAATTTCTTTTTACTTAAAAATGTGTGACAAAACACCAGTTGTATGAAATTTATAACTAAGAACGTAATAACTAGGTATGCTTTTATAATAAATGTAAGTTAATTTTCAAATAGGGCCATAAATTTGCCAAAAATGTTTTTTTTTAAACTGAAACTTCGCAGAACGATGCATGTTATGTATTGAAAATTTTCTGGCTGTTTCTTATTTGTTTGTTTGGGCTTATTTTTGTTTCTTTTCCAGCTTAAAAACAAAATGAATGTTTGTTAAATGACAGTATTTTTATGTGAAATCAGAAAAATGCAAAATACTGTTAAAATTTCTGTAAATTAACAGAAAAAGTTTTACAAAGCAGTAAAATTTGGTTAAAAAAGCAGTCAGAAATGGTTTTTCAAATAAACAGAAAATACATGTTAAACAACCTCTTTTTATTGTAGCAATACAAAGTGTCTGAAAAGATACAGAAAATCTCTATTAAAAGTAAAATACAAAACGTTTAAGTTAAAAAAAGTCTGTAAATTTACAGAAATTTTTAACAGTGTAGTAAGGCTACACGTACAACATCAATTTCTCAGCCTAGCCTTCATCCTACCACAATGGCCACCTCACATACTACTTTGGAACAGTCTATTGACGAAGCAATTGAGAAAATTCTTCAGAAAGTCGCTTCTGACCTAAAGACAATGAAAAGAGATTTCATGCATGCTTTAAATGAGCATGATAAAAGACTTAAAGCTCTAGAAGCAGAAAACCTACGGCTCAAGGCTCAATGTGAGAATCTTGGGAAAGAGCTACAGGATCAAAAAAAGTTGGGAGAAGCGCATTCGCAGGACTTAAATAAGCTTGAAAGATTTTCACGAAGGAATAATATAAGAATCATCGGATTCCCCGAAAGAGATCAGGAAAATTGCGATACAATCGTTTCAGAGGTTCTACAGAAGGTCGGGTTGGAACATTGCAGGCTTGAGCGGTCCCATCGTGATGGGAGACGTATCCCTGGAAAACCGAGACACATTATCGCTAAATTGACTTATTATAAAGATAAAGTATTTCTTATGAAGAATGCACGTAGATCCCTTGCCAACGAGCGTTATTTTATCGTCGAGGACCTAACGATAATGGATTTGAATGAAAAACGGCGTTGGAAAGACGAGGTATCCCGATTATTCGCTAATGGTACTTTCCTTCATTTTTCTGGGGGCCGATGGAGAACCAGGGATGGTCGTCCGTTTCCATTTCAGTCATCTTAATTATTGCATAAAATTGTGTTGGAAACTTTTATTGAGTGTCTTTTTTTCATTTATGGGCCATACACGTCTTCGTCTATACCTTTTGTCAACTGGACTTTTGCCTCATGCAGGACTCGGCAAGTTTGGTTGATTTGATCCTTTTTCTCTTTTTTCCTTTCTTTTTTCACCTCAGAATTGATTTTCTTCACTTTGTAGATTATATACGTATCTCATTCTTTGTGCTTTGCTTTAAAATGAAACGTGCTGTTATCGCTAGCAACGATCACTCTAACTTCACTTCACGTTTAAATAATATTAATATTTACATTATTGTTTACTGCCTACACCCTCTAGCTTTTATCTTATGGACGGTTCATTTTAATGTGCTTATATTTTTATGGATCGGACTTTTAGTGATACTTTATGGAGTCCCTTAAATTCGTCACTTACAATGCTAGAGGTCTGAGGCAGTCTTCGAAACGTAGACAGGTTTTTGCCTTTCTTCACGCCCAAAAATTTGATGTTATCCTGTTGCAAGAAACTCATAGTGCCACTGATGATGAAAATTACTGGCGAAACGAGTGGGGAGGGAAAATTTTCTTTTCCCATGGTTCTATGCGTAGCAAGGGTGTTTGCATTCTTTTCAAACCTACTTTAAATTTTCACATTATTAAAGTTGATTGTCATGTGAATGGCCGTTATATAATTCTTGATGTAGATATTGCAGAATGCATTCTAACTTTGGTCTGCCTTTACGGACCCAACGTGGATCAGCCGTTGTTTTTTAAAAATTTCATTCACCTACTGGATACCTTTAAGGGTGAGAATATTATCTTTGGGGGGGATTTTAATTTTGTCTTTAACTTGGACTTAGATAAGAAACTAGGGAATCGTCGTACTAATTACAAAGCACGTGAAGAATGTTTTAGCCTTATGAACTATTATGATTTGATTGATATTTGGCGTGAGTGTAACCCCTTTTTAAAGAAATTTACGTGGAAATCGAATATTTTACCCGGCCTTTTTTTGCCGTCTCGATTTTTTCTTATCTCAAGACATTTAAAATTGAATGTACGTTCAGATGGGCTTATTCCAGGTTTCCGATCTGATCATTCTTTTGTTTTAATGGTTTTGGGTATCGGCACATTTGAGAGAGGCCCAGGTTTTTGGAAGATTAATAATTCCCTTTTAAGTGACGAAAATTATTCACATTTATTAAATACTGTTTTAGCTAGAGAACTAGCGACTACTCGGAATCTTAACCCTTCGTCTAAATGGGATTTTATAAAATATATTGTACGTAGGGAAACGGTGTCTTACAGTAAAAATTTAGCTGCAGAAAGAAGAAGGTATGAAAAACAGCTAATTTCCCATATCTCTGCTTTGGAAAGCGATCTGTATTCTGAATGGTCAGATGAGGTAAATTCCTCTTTATTGGAGACACAAAATAACCTCCATCATTTGTATGACTATAAATTAAAGGGTATTCTTGTGCGTTCAAGAGCTCGATGGGTTGAGTCGGGGGAAAAAAATACTAAATACTTTTTGAACTTAGAAAATCGTTACGGTAATAGGAACTCTACTTTAATCCAACAAATTCGTCAGGAAGATGGCACAACTTTAACAAAAGCAAAGGATATTTTAAATGCTCTAGAATCTTTTTACAGGTCTCTTTATTCTGCGAATGATCACAATTCAGATGTCTTTTTCAATACCTTACAACTTGACAGAACATTAGATGATGAGCATTCTCGCCTTTGTGACGGCCCTCTTACTCTCGAAGAATGTAAAGCTGCCCTTGATAGTATGCCGTTAGACAAATCTCCGGGTAGTGACGGTCTTAGTGTTAATTTCTATAAACATTTCTGGCACCTCGTTGGTCAACCTTTGGTTGATTCTCTTAATTTTTCTTTCTTTAATGGAGAACTTTCCCCAGAGCAGAGACGTGGTGTAATTACTCTTATTCCCAAACCTGGTAAGGATCCATCTATTCTGAAAAATCTTAGGCCTATCTCATTACTTAATTCAGATTATAAAATTGGTGCTAAGGCTCTTGCTAATCGCATGACGCTTGTCTTGCCTTCCCTAGCTTATTGGTCATCAACAAACTGGTTTTCTTAAAGGAAGGTTTATTGGAGAAAGTGTTAGATTTACCCTTGATCTTATTGAGCATTGTTCTTCTTTTAACAAAGCCGGTTTCATTTTCCTCTTAGATTTTGAGAAAGCTTTTGATAAAATTGACTGGAACTTTTTGTACAACACCTTACATGCTTTTAAGTTTGGTAATAACTTCATTCGTTGGATCAAAACCTTTCACCATAACAGCTCTAGCCGGGTTTTCAATAATGGGTATTCTTCGGGTGACTTTAATTTAGGAAGGGGGGTAAGACAGGGATGCCCACTTAGTCCCTATCTTTTTTTTACTTTGTGCTGAGGTTTTGGCTCAAGTAATAATTCACAACAATGCAATCAGAGGCCTTAGCATTTTTAATACAGAAGTAAAAATTTTACAGTATGCTGATGATACTACTTTGTTTTTGGATGAAACTGCCGATTCTCTTAAAGAAGTTATTCGTATACTTGAAAATTTTTATAACGTTTCCGGTTTGAAGATTAACTATGACAAGTCGATTTTGTTCCCGTTAGGTCCCTATGTTAAACGTAAACCAGCATTTATTAATGCTCTTCCAGTTACCTGGTCAAAAGGTCCAGTTACTCTGTTGGGGGTTTCTTTTTCTACTAATCGCAAGGACCTTTTCACTCTTAATTTCCCGCCCAAGCTTTCTCGACTAAAACAGACACTTAATTTATGGTCAATGAGGGACCTTACTCCTGTTGGTAGGAGTATCCTTGTTAAAACGTTCGGTCTTTCTCAACTTGTTTTCCTTTTCCTTGTTCTCCCAAATCCTCCAAAGTCCTTCATTCGAAAGCTTAATCAGATATTTTTTAATTTTATTTGGGGTAATAAACAAGAAAAAATTAGTCCACTGACTATTATTAATCCCATTAGGCGCGGGGGCCTGAATGTAATCCATTTAGATTCCTTTATTGCAGGTTTAAAATGTACTTGGGTTCATCGTTATATTAAGGAAAGACGAGGTTACTGGAAACTGTTTTTTGATTATTTTCTTTCTCGTTATGGTAAAAGTTTTCTTTTTAACTGTAATTGTAAGATTGGGGACGTTACAATTGAAAATCCATTCATCGCTGATGTTGTTAAATCATGGCAAGGTGTGTCGTTTAAAATTCCTGACACCCAATTTGAAAACCAAATTATTTGGAATAATTCTTGCATAAGAGTCAATAATAATACTATCTTTTATCGTTTCTTGTTTGAAAAGGGAATTATTTATATACGTGATCTTTTGAGTGAGGATGGTACGGCAATTTCTTATGATGCTTTTTTAAATAAATATAATTTGTTGCGATGTCCTTTCACGTTATATTGGGGAATTATAAAGGCGATACCTGTTCCATGGAGAGTTGCGTTTAATTCAGATGTTGATATTAATGAGAATTACAATGAATATCTCTTACATACTTTTATGGCAACTTTACGTGTTTCTAAATTCATCTATGATAACTATATTTTAAACTTAGGGTGCAAAATAAAGGCAGTTTCAAAGTGGGATAATTCTTTTCATTTTGACGATAAGACGTGGGAATCAATTTTTCACTGCCCCTGGTATTCTGTTCGCGAAGTTAAAATTCAGTTTTTTCAGTATCGATTTATTCACCGGATTCTTAGTACGAATAGATTATTATATCTTATGAAATTAATTGAAAGTCCCCTCTGCACTTTTTGTAAAAGAGAAGAAGAAACTCTAGATCATTTGTTTTGGAACTGTCACATAGTATCCTCCTTTATGTTAGACGTAGAACATTTGTTTTTGGACCGTCAATTTACTTTGTCAAAAGAAGATATTTTCTTTGGTTATTGTAGATATATTAAACATCCATTCAACTTTCTCATTTTGCATTTGAAGTACTATATATTTTCCAGTGTAAACAAAAAGACATAATCCCTAATATTAGCGAGTTCTCTTATAAATTCAAGTTTTTATTGGAGGTTGAAAAGCAGATATCTAAGAAAAGTAAAGGTAAACGTTTCTTTCATTATGATGTTTTATGCAGATCGTTTAACTTATAGGTTACTTAAATAAACAATCATTTCAGTTTGTATTTGGACGTTGCTTGCTGCTTGTATGCATATTTGGATGTTCATGTATATACTTACTATTAATAATTTTAAAAGCGATGATCAATAAACAGAGGTGTCAATAAAAAAAAAATATTTATTTATTTATTTATTCATTCATTCATTCATTCATTCATTCATCCATTCATCCATTCATTCATTCAATCAATCAATCAATCAATCCATTCATCCATTCCATTCATTCATCCATCCATCCATCCATTCCATTCATTCATCCATCCGTCCGTCCGTCCGTCCGTCCGTCCGTCCGTCCGTCCGTCCGTCCGTCCGTCCGTCTTTTCAACATCGCCAATCGCGTCCCCAAAATATCTGTGCACGTGTGTGAGGGCGACTGGGGGGAGGGGGGGGGGAACTCTGTCCCCTGCCGTTTTTTTCATGTTATGCAGCCTTTTTCGCTTCTGCAGTCTTGTACTCTGGAGGGACCCGTTACTTCTGATGAAGTTTACGATAGTTTGAAGAGTAGGAAAGATAATAAACCCCCTGGACCAGATGGGTTCAGAATAAAATTCTTCAATTTTTCTGGAGTGAAATCTCTCATTTCCTGGTTCGTTCACTTAATTATGGCTCTGAAGCTTAATTCCTTATTGTCCGTTTATAACACAAAAGGTATGGTATTATTTCGCTTATACAAATGGGAAATAAACCTCGCAATTTTTAAAATTACTGGAGACCCATTTGTCTTCAACTTGTATTGTTAACCGTTTAAAAAATGTGCTGCCGCAGTTAATTTCACATGATCAATGCCGGTTTTTGAAGGAACGGTATAGTGGTGATTGTTACGGAGCGCTCCTAGTGTCATAAATACCGAAGATACGAATGAGATGTCGAGTTTCACTATGAAATGTCGAACTGCCAAATGAAATGTTGAATTCCAAAATGACATGTTGAATTTCAAAATGAAATGTCGAAATATAAAATGAGATGTTGATACCGAAGGTACGAACGAGACGTCGAATTTCACAACGACATGTCGAACTGTCAAATGAAATGTTGAATTCCAAAATGACATTTAAAATAAAATGTCGAAATCAAAAATGAAATGTTAACACGGTTTTGACACTGTTTGCGAGTGGAGTGCCAACGGTGTCATATCGAAAATTTCTATATGACATGTCAGGATGGTCCTATTAATGAATGCCCGTGAATACCCGTCTGTATAATGATTGCCCGAAGTATGACAATGAATGCCTGTCTCTGAGAATGAATGCCCAATAGTATCTTCAGGGGCGGTTCTGCGGGGCTAGGGTGGGGGGCTTTAGACCCCCAAAATTTTGCTAGCCTCCCAAAATTGGACAAATGATTTATGTAAACTATCAGTAACAAAGAGAAAGATAAGCTTTTAAAATGTTGTTCATAGTACTACATGGAGTCGAACCGGCGGTCAAGTTTGTTTCATGACATTGCAAAATGTACCGGTATGTTATATTCCTATACAGGCATCTCGTGATTTTCAAGAAATCCACAGGAATCTTATATCCAAATCGTCACCGAATCAATACTGAACCAAAAATAATGAAATATACTCTGGCAGTGTAATGTTTACCGAAAACTTGCATGCGTCTAACCAGTAATTTTTTCCGTTGCAGGAGCGTTTGTCGTTGCCGTTGCTGGTATAGTTGCGATACAAGTGTGAACGTAGCTTAAGAGTTCATTTTCTGCTGCCAAGACGGCAAAAGAGTTTGAAAATTTTGTAACTTCAGTCACAGTCCAGTGGAAAGACTTAGTTTAAAAGCTAACAATGAAAAGAAAGAACACCTTGTAAAGTACCGTGAAAGAGTTGAGCCCCGTTTTTCCCGGCATGCAACAATTTAACCAGAAAAAATGTTCTGATTCATCTTTATTTTTGGAAGAGTAAGTTTTTGGAACACGAGATCTCTAAATAAAGGATGTCTGGATGCGTTTAGAAAGGCCTGAAACAGTGGCGTACGAAGGGGGTGGGGGGAATCGGATGCCAATTTGTTTTTATGTATATATCCTAAAAATACGTAGCCATACTTAAGTAACACAGATTTTACTTCAAAAAGATAGCATATGACGCTCCAGATTGCATGTAAGGACAACCGATTTCTCAAAAATTTTCAAAGGGGAAGGATTGTCTTTGCCAGCCCCCTTAGTCATGCCAATTTTTTAAGTCCTAAAAGTAGGCAAATTCTGTCAAATTCCAAATTTTACTTTAAAAGGTAGCCCCTGTATCTCCCTGGTGGCACCGTTTACCTCTAAGGACACCTAGCTTTTTAAGCATTTTCAAAAGGGAGGGCCCATTTCTTAAACTCCTTCCCCGACCGGTACAGACGTACGAGACGGGGACAGGGGAGGGGGTGTTCAGGTGCGATTATAAATAGTTTGCCATCAATCACGCAAGAGATGTTAGGGGTAAAATCATTAACAGACGGGAGTCCGAGCAGTCACAGACAATTTCATCAATTCAGCGGATCTTTAATTTAATCAAGAGTTACAAGGAAAGTAGGCCTACATTCAATTCCGTTGCATAGTTTCCCCGAAAAGAATAAAGACCATACAATATTATAGTGGTATTACATTTTACGTGGTAAGGCTGATCCCTTTAGCATGTTCCTGATTTTATTTTTATTGCAAGCAAAAGCTTAAATAAAGACTGCATGTTTAGAGTCTCTTTACAAGCATAAAAACAAAATTTTTGGCCATCTTAGGGGTCGCGACCATTTCCTCAATTTTCTCTACGCTCCGCACCAACCAATGGTGGCGATCCACTTAGTACATTTTTGGGGTCAAAACATTTTTTAAAAAACTTTCTGATCACTTTGCAGTTCGCGAACTTATTTTGAAGTGAGCATTTTATTGCAAACGACAAACGAAGATAGCGACTGCTTGGATTTTTCGTAAAAGTCTAGAAAATGCTATTTCCGGCCATCTGAGGGGTCTGGTTTTTCGGAGTTTTCTCTTCGCTTCGCGCCAACTAATGGTGGCGCTCCGCTTAGATAATGTTAATAACAGAATTAGGTTTTTCGGCCCCCCCCCCCCCAAAAAAAACCGCAGACTAAAATGCTCCCATTCACCTATACCGAAAAATGCTCTTTATTTTGACTCCGAGAGGTATGCAAACTTCATGACAAGTTTCACTTCGGTAGGTAGCGTGAATTGCATAAGATTGCATGTAAAGACACAAAAGTTTCAGTGTTATCCGCGTGAACCACCACAATTAAACTTGTAACACTGTCCCTGTCAAAGTCGAAAATCTTGCACCATTTTGCATCTAAGCTCCTTAAAAACCCCTAGGAATTTTGTCACTTTTCAAGGTTAGAAATTAAGTCGTAAAGCCTCATCTGTCTATCTACCCGTCCGTCTGTTCGTCAATCCGTCTGTCTGTATGTCTGACTGACTGACTGACTGTATGTCTGTGAAAAGAACTCAAGAATGCTGAACTCATCTCGATTGATGGAAAAATACAAAAGATCACGGGGGACAATTTGTAGTGAATGTTTGCGTGGGAATGAAGGGAGACCAATAACATACCATAGGGCATTCATTACAGGAATTCATTGTCAGAGTTCGGACAATCATTATACAGACGGATGTTCACGGGCATTCATTAATAGGACCGTCTCAACATCTCATTTTGAATTTTTCGATATATGACACTGTTGGCAATCCACTCGCATACAGTGTCAAAACCGTGTCGACATCTCATTTTTGATTTCGACATTTCATCTTAAAATTCAACATGTCATTTTGTAGGTCAACATTTCATTTGGCAGTTCGACATGTCATTGTGAAACTCGACATCTCATTTGTGTCTTCGGTATTTTTGACACTAGTATCCGTGTTGTGTATGATATTATGAGTACTCTTCATGCATGATGAAAGCAATCCTGGTTTACTGTTTGCGGTTGATTTTAAAAATTGCTTTTGACTTACTCTCTCATTCATTTATCAAAAAAAGTGTTAAGACCTGGTCGGTTTTCCTTTACGTTCATTCCCTATTCAAAGAGGTTGTCGACAAGGGGACCCTTTATCACCTTATTTGTTTAAGTATTCAGGTTTTCAATTTACTAGTTTATAAGGATAATTCTATTCGTGGTATTAATATTGGCGGATATGAGTATAAAATGACCCAGTATGCAGACGCCACTTTTTTAGCCAAGCGAATGAACAATCATTCAATGGTTTACTAAATCAACTTGGGATTTCTGGTTTAAAGTTAAATTTTTAGAGAATCGCATTCTCACGTTCTAAACTTACTTTTAAGAATTGTAAGAATGATATTCATTGGGTCCCGGGGAGAACTTAACAATTTTGGGCATAACCTTCGACACAAACATTTCCTCTATGACTGCAAAAAATTATCGTCACACTCGGGTTAAATTGCCACAGGCGTACGGGAGTATTTTCTATGAGGGGGCAAGAACATTTTTGCCCGAATGATGTCAACGTGTATCATGTTTTCCCAGTACCAACTGCATTTGCCCGAATTGGGAGGGTGAGTGCCTGGACCCCCTGCACCCCGCCTCGTACGCCTATGTACATTACAGAGTATAACAAACAATACTGGTTGAAACGTGGTGTTAGTAAAGCGCTGTCCTTCAGTGGATGTATAGCTTTTTGGGAAGCCGTTTAAAGTTTGGTTTCACCGAACGGTCCTTTGCCAGAGGGTCGGGAGTGCTTTAGAAAAAAGTGGTAGTGTTTTGGGCGGAGTATAACAATTCTTAAGTTGTTAATCCTTCCTCATTCTAATTATTTACATGCATGCTCTCCTCAATCCCCCAGCGATTTTATTACTCTTGTTAGTAACTTGTTCTTTACTTTTATTTGAAGACAGAAGTCAGACCGTGTCAGGAGTGGCGCCAGCGGGGCCATGCCCCCCCGTCGGGGACACTAGCCCCCCGTCGGGGAAGGTCGGCGGTTTCGTTGGGGCGGCCTAAAAATAAAAAAAAATTATAAAAAATCCCGCACCGACTGAATTTTTACTGGATGGGTGATCTTGAACATCATTTTTTCTTTTATAACACTATTTTAATACCTATCGGAATCGATTTTCAATTACTGGTCATAGCTCATAGCTCTGTTAAAATGCATTACATGTACCTTGTCCCATCTTAAATCTGTGTGCGCAAGGTCACCCATAACCAAGACTTGTGTTGCAGATCAGGGAGCTGGAAATTCCACGTGCAGATGTAACCAAGGGTGGCACCCGCGGGGAACCAGGGGCCATACTCCCGTCGGGGAAGGCTGCCCTTCCCCTGTCGTTGAAAAGATCCAGTTTCGTCGGGGAGTCTTCATCTATAGGCCCACGATAAAAGATTTAAGCCCGATTAACGTTAGTCCCCGGACGATCGTTTTGATTTTGCTTTACTAGTTTTCCTTACAAACGGACGAGAAGTTCTTCAGGTGCATGCAGTGCCCAAATGGTTTGCCATCTGTCCTGCCCCGACAGCCGAATTCGAGCAACAGTAATGATAATCGGCCAAGCCGTTTTCAGTTATACATAATAATTAACAGAAGTGTGGGAATGTGTCCTGTCCTGATAAGTCTGACTGATAACTCATTTGAAGCCACCTTGTAGTAAGGTGACATATTTTCAAAGACGTCGGAAGTATAATCATTTATTTTCGGGATTTCGGATAGTCACATAGAAAATTTCATAAATTTAATGGTCCTCGCAATTGAATACAGAGAGGAGTCTCAATAGAGTCCCAAAACTGATATGTTTTCAATTCGGTTGCATAGTTTTTTCCCGAGAAAAAGACAAGACCATAAAGCGGTACCTTTTATCTGGTTATTTTACATAGCAAGTTGGTTTTTTTCTATTGAAGTGAAACTTTCATAAATAACGACTGCTTCATTTCTAGTTACAAGTCTGGGAAATGCAATTTTCGGCTGTCTGAGGGTTAGAATTTTTTCAATTTTCTCTACGGTCCGCGACAACTATGATGGCGCTCCGCTTTGATAGTGTTTTGGTCGAACAGATTAACCAACAGAACAATGCATGCTTGCAAATTATTCTTCGTTTGGGGGCAATATGAAGTGAAATTTTTATAGCGAAAAAAGCTTCAAATAAAGACTGCTTTGTTTCTGGTTACGAGCCTGGGAAATGGCATTTCCGACTGTCTGGGGTTTTCAATTTTTCAAAAATTTCTGTGCATTTCTAGTTGGTTCTCGGGCAGGATTACATATTTCAGACAAAATAGACTATTCTGTCTCCTACCAAATTGAAACACTTCCGTACGCATATTTCAATATACAAAACATAAAACTTGAAATATATGGTAAGGCAAACTTTTTCCGCAAGGAAAATTCCGAGGCCTTAGTCTCCATGATGTTATTCAGAAACCCCAACAAAACTACAGATCACCTCCTACTTGACTTTTCTCATAAGAGGGTCAGACTCTTCCATAAAGCCTCAAAAAATGTCATACAGTTACAGTGCTACCAACATAACCTTCAGATTCTCTAATATTTGTTGAAAACGGCAAACATTTTCATTTTCGATGGATACTCCGTACAATAAAACACCCAAGTGAACGCTCTTTATCACTCCGACAATTGCTCTTGCCACGCATATCAATGAATAGAAAGTCCAAATTTTTCATTGTAACCTTACCCCCAAAACATTTTTTTTCTTAAATTTTCTAAAACTTCCCCAATATGATAAGCTGTTAATTTTTAAATCTTCGTTCAAAAAAAGGGAAAAATTTTTGATTTTTGATTTTACCCATATGAAGGACAGATTCTTCAATAAACATCCCAACTTTTTAATGGTCCTTACAAAAGCCAAATTTTGTTTTAAAACTTTTTCTTCTAAAAAACTTCAGATTTCTAAATATTTGTTGAAAAGGGGCCAAAAATGTCGGGCAAATCCTGGCGCCACCCCTGGACCGTGTTAGTAGAAATCAGATTGTTGAAGATTATTCTGAAGGAGGTATTTAAATGGTTGACATTGCTACACATTGTACTGCAATTAGGGCATCATGCTTTGTCCTTTGGTTGCACGGCCGATGTTCAAATTAGATGATACCAGTACAGCATACTTCACAAAATCGTCCCTTCAAATGATTTTCTTTTCATAATAGAAGCTGTGTAAACTCTGCACTTTGTTGCTTTTGCTAGAATGAAATTGAGAAAATTTAGCACATATTATTAATTGCAATTTTATGCCGGGGCTTCTTTGGAGTTACCTGCTAATATTTTCATTAGAGCAGACATCAAACTAAACCTTCGGGATGTAAGCACATAGTTTTATTTGGGGGGATTTTGCTCGAATTGCTCATCTTTTGAAAATTTAGGTTAATTTTAATTTTTTTTCTGTTAACGGTACAAAATCATTCCATCTGTACACAGTTAAAAGAATTATTTGAAATATTATTTTTGTGTACAAATATACTTTGGGGAAAATATGAAAGTTAATATTTGGGAAAGATATTGGTTGCCTTGGTATGGTTTATTGGACTTAGATGATTAAATTACGTTTCAAGTTTTCATGTTCAACATTTTGTAAAATATCGTACGATTCTTATTTTATTATATGATTGTTTTTATTAGTTGCGGTGCCTGCCTTGCAGGCAACCGCAACTAATGCAGTTACTATCGCGAAGTCAATGTCTGAATTTCCGGCACTTAATTTCTATCTCCTTCTAGATGCTTTGTGGTATCGAAATACGGTTTAGTGTAATTTGTAGGGATGGTAATTCTCTTTCGTGTTTTTAAGTTTGGTGGAAATATGACTTTCGTGAGAGTGTAAAATTGGGGTTTTTTTCATGTAAAATTTGCAAACGTGGTCTATTTTTAGTAACAATCTTGCGGAAAAACCAGGTCCGTGTGTACTCTGGGGAGAAATATGTTGTCTAATTTAACACAGCGCCATCATTTTGGTTGTTTTTTTTAATTCATCGAGGTGTTTAGTGAATTTTGAGTATTTATATGAGGACTTCTTTGTGGAGATCTATTCTTTTCAAGTGACATGGTCGGGTTGCTGTGGAGTAAAAAGTTTGATAGTTTAGAGGAGTTTTGTTCACTGTTTTTTTCATAAAGTAAGTTTCTGTTGGAGGGAAACATTGTTATTGGTAGGTAAATATTACTTGTATGAGTTGGCGAGTATTAATATTTGTGTTATATCAAGGTGTCTGGTTATGGTAAATTTGTTATTTTAAATTTCAAAATTATGTGGAGAATATAACAATGCCCAAGAAGGGCGTTCAAAGATTTTTTTTGTAGAAAGGAAAGGTTGGCAACAAAAAAAAAAAAAGAAAGTATGGGGGTGAATTTCAAGATAAAAGTTACGAAGGGGAGAAAATAATGATGTCAGAGTTGGGAACAAACAAAAAAAGGCTCTAGTGGATATGAAAAGAGTCAGAGGTGTGACGATGGGGAAGGTAGGGAACATGACGACCGTGATGTATTATTTATACGTTCCGAAAGACCTACATGTACATTTTATTTTTTCGTTTTTGTGGGTGGTAATTGTTCTTTCGGTGTTTGGCATTATTGGTTACAGGGGTAGAAGATAATCATCTTTATTTAAGAAAAGTCATTGTAAGTTCATTATGTACCCCTCCACATATTTACACCACGAGCTGTCATTGCTCAGAAGCTCCACTAAAGAAGAATGCTTAAAAAACCGAATTCAGGGGGAATGTTCTTGGGAATATTTATACATTTAGAGAGAAGAGCACATCATAAGATGAAGAAGTGTTAACATGAACACATAGTTTAATGTAAAGAGTAGTCACGGTAGGGTTTGAACATGTTCATTCATATCTCGTTTTATATTTGTATGTGATGAGAGCAACCATTTTTTTATTACGCTGGGCGGTGATATGTTTGAGATATTGGGAAGAGGTCTGCATGAATGAAGGTTTTGCACAATCATTCAGGGACTGCTTTGGGTCTTCTGTCGGGGCGAAGCCCTTGAAAACCAACTGATTTGGTCTTTTTAAAGGCCATGGATAGTTCATCTCTTGTCAAAAATGTCTTGATTTTGAAATGGTTATTTAAAATTTTTGGGGGGGGGGGGCCATATGACAGTTTGGCTTTTCTTTTTTTACTTGAGGAAGCAAGGTCATCCCTTGCCTTCTCCGGGATTTACGTCACTGTAAAACAATTAAAAATGATTGCCTTATCATTTTTTTATATTTATGTTAAACGAACGTAAACATTAAATTTGGACCGTTTGTAGAGGGTTTAGATTGTTGGCTTACACAACGAAGTTTTGAACAGGTACAAGAAATTTCGCAATTGTAAATTTTTAGCCAGGTGGTTCATTTCGTAAATGGTAAAGTAGCAAGACACTTATTTATAAGCTAGTTATGCTCTTATTTGTTATGCCACTGGCTGTGGTGTTATCAGCGAAACGTTTATTTTTCATAAAGTACGTTTTTTCTTTGAAAGTGATTTGTTGAGCTATTGCATATGGGTGGTTGGAATGATGAAATTTGTCTTTTACGTAGTTTTTTTCTGGACAGTGCAGTCTTATTCATAGACCTGGCTTTCTCATTGCTTTTACATATTTTAGGTTACCGTTTGATCAGTTGCGAGTCGTGGCCATACATAAACTATAACTATTTTTATTAGAAAAAGAAATGCATGGAAATTATTAAAACAATTTTTATATAGTGCAATGGCAACAGTTTTCTTCCGTAGTAAGGAGTCACCGTCAGAAAGGCGACAAGAAGTTCTTGATATAGAGTGTAGGAAGAAGCGAGACTGTTTAATGATGTGATGACAAACGAATCGCCGCTAATAGTTATAAACTAGGGACATCGATATTTTGGTATTCGGGTTTCATGAAGGGACGCATAGATGTTGCAATTTTTCTTTTATGATTTGTAAGTGATTGATTCGGTTCTCTGATTTGTGGAGGTCAACGTCGTTCAAGTGTCTATATACATTACTGAACTAAGAAGTTACTGGCGAAGGGTTAGTAGTGACGTATGTGTACGGGATTAATATAAATTGGAGAAACAGTGACAATAGGCCTAAGGCTAAAGTGAAATATCATCATATTAACATTTATGTTGAGAGAATGTAGGTGTAAGTAACGCTGACAAAGGAATTTTTACTTTGCTGTTTTATATTTTTTTTTATTTTATTTCATCATTCGTAAAGATTATGGTAAATCTGAGATATCGACAAATTCTCTTGATTCTCGTTAACTTGTTATTATATGATGTTACTTACAACAACGTTTAATTAGAAAACCTGAATTTTTCTTAAACAACCAGAATTTTTATATTAACCTTTATAGAAATCGAAATTTTAGTCGAATCTTTTCAGTGAAACTGAGACCTTCAATATTTTCCGTTAAACAAGCAAAAGAAATATTTATGATACGATTTTTGCGTTTGATTTTTTGTGGGCAAATCCTAACGTATTCTCTGTGACTGGGCTTGAGATGTTACGTAAATGTACGAGCAAGGGGGAGGGGCGGCAGAAATAAATTTTAGTGATGTAAGAGTAGTTGTCTTATAGTTTTGTGTAAGCTGAGATTAAACTTGGTGAGGGGCGTACAGAACTTTTTAAAAACCATTAATCATAAGAAATTCTTTACGTTCAACATTGGAATTTTTTTCCTTTTGTTCATTAACATAAATCCATCTTCAACCAAGTAACTACAACGTTACTGTCATACAGACTCATTATCGTTTCCAACATTACGTCATAACAGTGTACTCCACCTGTATTCACTAAACAGCTAAACAAATGGCATGTTTTTCCTTATTAACTGCACTACTTAAAATACAGTTTTGACTAACGCCTGTTTGGTCGAATGGTCTGTCTTGAGCCGTTGGCGCTTTACCATCTTTTATCAGAAACCATCATGCTGTACAAGCAGTTAAGGAGCCGGGACATTAGGGATACCTTATATTGAATGCACAAGCAACAGGACGTTTGAAGTGTTATCTGATGAGACGTTTTGCTCTTTCTACAGTTCTAAATCAACTGCTGTATCATCTTTTCCTGATTTACTGTCAACTATGAGTTCAAAATGAGCAACCCTCATTATGCCGGCAATCGAGAATTTCTTTGGTGTGTTCCACGTTCCACCTCAACCACATTTCTAAAGTGAATGAAAAATGTTCCTGGATTACAAATGTTGAACCAAACTTAGCTGCTATTGGGCAAAACATAATACAAGTATTTTGGAATGGTATTTTTGTCCCCCTAAAATATAAAATCACCTTTAAAGTACATGACGACTTGGTTTGTCGGCACCGCAACTCGTCTAGAAGTTCGTCTTGTTGACTTATGAAGTTGACTGTCACGAGAAAAAAACTTGAAATGAGAAAAAAGGGCAAGATTACATTTTGGGGGCAAGAAACCCCCCCTCCCCACTCCCAAAAAACTGAAACACTCCTGTACACTCTAAAATTAAAAGAGTGAACTTAGTCTTTCTTTGATATAGTGAAAGGTGTGAATTCACTCGGCTACATTAGAGTGATAATTCACTCCAAGAGGAGTGAAAATCACTCCAAAAAAGTGAAATAAACTACAGGAAGAGGGAAAATTCACTCTTCCACGAGTGCCTGCAATGATCACTCTTTTTTAAAGTGATCACTGTAGGCACTCCATCAAGAGGGAAACTTCGCTCGATTTGGAGTGAATTATCACTCTAATGGAGTGGATTCACATTTTTTTTCACTCTATCAAAGAGTGACTAAGTTCAATCTTTGGGTTTTAGAGTGTATACACCTCTGTCAATAGGCTTCAGGGGCTGTTATTTGAAAGAACAACTCATGGCCAATATGAGACTTCTAATATATGCTAAGGGCTGGGGGGGGGGGGGGAAGCCAAATATTTTTGGGGGCATTTTTCAACACCGTTCGAGGGCCTTAATTTACATGAGAAATTGAGAAATTTCCCCTTTGAAAATTTTTGGCCTTTTCAAGGAGCCTAGATGCAAAATGGTTCAAAGTTTTCGAGTTTGACAAGAACAGTGCAAAAAGTTGAATTGTGGTGGTTCATGAGGATAAAACTGAAAATTTTGGTCTTTACATGCATGCTATTTACGCTACCTTTCGAAGTAAAATTTGCCTTTAAATTTGCATTCTTTTAAGAGCCGATATAAAAGAACATCGATCGGCATAGACGAACGGGAGCATTTCAGTTTGCTGTTGTTTTCTTTGCCGCAGAACTCCCAAGACTATCTAATCGGAGCGTCACCATTGGATGGCGCGGAGCGAAGAGAAAATTTCGAAAAAAATCAAACCCCTCAGATAGCCGGAAATAGCATTTTCAGACTTATACGAAGAATGTAGCGAGTCGCTGTCTTATTTTTTCGTTTTCAATTAAATGCTCACTTTACAACAAGTTTCGAAAAACAGCAAAGTGGTCAGAGAGATCAGAAATAATTTGACCCGAAAAATGTAATTTTGCCCGAAAGACTATCTAAACGAAGCGCCACCAATGGTTGGCGCGGAGCGTAAAGAAATTTCGAATAATCACACATCGCAGATGGCTGAAAATAGCTTTTTCCAGACTTATAAGAAGAATCTAACGAGTGGCTTTCTTGGGTTGCCGTTTGCATTAAAATGATTACTTCAATATAAGTTCGTAAACTGCAACCTGATCAGATACGTGTCAAAACATACTCGTGTCGGACCTTACTCCCAGGGCACATAACGTAAGACCCACAACTAAAAAAGATAACTATGACAGAACATCTTGTCAGGCCTAAGACTGAATGTATTGTGCGCTTCAACTGTGCTTCAATTGTGCAAGCCCAAAACAACATAACAAAGGAACACCTGTGGACAACATACTATTCAAATGTATGCAAATCATTCGCGGATCCAGGGGGGGGGGGTGCTTTTACGGCCTCAGCCCCCCTTTCGTCACATCAACAATAACAAACACACTAAATTAAGCATAATGCTTATCCACGAGAATATTCAAGGGGGCTATTTCAGGCTCATCCTTTCCCTCACAACACAAATCCAACACACGAACCTGATATCGTATTAAGTACGGGTTAATAGGCTATCTACTTTGTTTCCTGCCCCCTTGCCTTTGCGTGAGCTGCAACTACCTGGCCACAACAATGTGAGTAGCTGTTGGCGCGGCCAATATATCATCAGGTGACTGATGATGTTACAGACTGAACTACGTTCACACAGTCGCACGTCAACCCACGTTTGCAATGTAGTGGTTCAGGGCTGTGAACGGTCAGCACGTTAGTCCATTCTCAGTTGTCAATGGTGGTGCATTATGGTACAAAGCAGGGTTTGCACACTTTTGGACCAAATTATGTTGATGTGTCCCTTTGGGTGGTCCCAGTGTAGCAGATATAGATGTATATTAGGTGGAGTCTTACCGTCACCGCTTTCTCCCATCCTCCCCCGTTAGATTGACCAATGTGCCCAAGACTCACATGCACACCCCTAGAATAGAGGGACAGCGATCAAAAACAATCATGTATGGGGAAATCAAAACGCATCTTAAAATTTTCAAGTAAGTTTTAAGTGTTAATTATGATGTGACACGTAAGAATTGAAGCCCTTGTATAGTTTTTGATGCTTACAACGGAGAATTGGGCTATGCGTTAATTTTGATTTCTGTTTCGTATCGCACCAGTATGTTTTTATTTGATGCGTACGGTCTGTAGGGATCAAGTGTGCAGAAACCGTTGACATGGACTGGTTGTTTGTTGGCTAGAAAATAACTTGCCCTCTTGTTTGTTTGGAAATCATATAATTATGTACAGGCTTCTACCATAGGCGTACGAGGCGGGGGAGGAGGCAGGGGGCGCAGACTGCCCCCCCCCCCAATTTTCTCAAGATCTAAATTTCGGGCAGGGATCTGGAAAAATTCGGGCAGCCGTTTGAGTCTTGAAACCTGGTTTGTTTCTACTAACTCCTAGGCGCGCCCGAATTCCTTCAAACACTTGGCCGAAAAAATAATATAAAAGCATCATAGTCACGGTGCAATTTTCATGAAAACTCTAAAAGATACGACTATGCCGATGATTTGGCCACGTTTGTTTTTATTTAATGGGTACGGTTTGTGGGGATCAAGTGTGCCAAAACCGTTGATATGGACTTAGGTCGTTTGCTTACTAAAAAATAAATTGCGCCCTTGTTTGTTTAAATGCATATAAACAGGCTGCTACCTTGCTTGGGAATCGCGCGAAAATTGAGTTAATCGATTTTAAGGGCCAATTCGTTGCATGGCATCCCCACACAGGTAATTCGGGCCTCTGAATCTGAGCTAAACAGGCTGCTAAAACACACGGGATCCTTGTAAAGTTCGACGAAACTTATATTTAATAGGCAGCCGGAATGCGATGTAAGCCATCATCCCTCGAAGATGAGAAGCCTTGGGATTTTCGAGGGTTTCTGAAGTTTTTCAATTTTCAAAATTATATTGATGATAATCTCATGCTGCATGACGTAAAATAGTTTGTAGAACGCGCAAACAAACTCATTTTCCAATGATTATAGCTTAATGTAGTCATCCGATTCCAATGGTAGTGGTACATTTCATCTTGGAGTTTCCTGACCTTTTTGTAGATTTGCTCATTTTTGGTGAAAATTTTATTGCAAAGGAAAGTTAAAAATATCGACGGCTTTGATTCTGCTTATAAGCCTGGGAAAGGCCATTTCCGGCTGTCTGAGGGGTTGGGATTTTTCAAAATTTTCTGTACGCTCCGCGGCAACCGATGGTGGCGCTCCGCTTAGATCGTCTTTCGGGCAGAATTACATTTTTCGGGGAGAGAATCCTCTGCCCCCCCCCCCCAAACTGAAATGCTCCCGTACGCTTATGGCTTCTACCTTTCGCGGTAAACGCGCGAAAACACATGGGATCTTTGTAAAGTTCGATGAAACTTATAAAGGGTAGGTAGCCGGTATGCGGTGCATTGCCATCCTCACTTGAAGTTCAGGGATTTTCGCAGGCCAATGAAGTTGCTCGAATTTTAATGTTATACTCATCATAATCTTACAGTCCTATGTTGAAAGGTAGTCAAATAAAAATGCGCACACATCAAGCTCATTTCCAAAGATTTCTTTACATTACCATTTCACCCAATGGAAGAAGTACATTTTATCTGGTAATTTTCAGATCATTTTACAATTTACTCATTTTTGGTTCCTTGTGTCAACAAAGGAACCTATGTAGTCAAGTTGGCGTATGTATGTGTGTAGGTGTACGTGTGTGTGTGACACATTGGAATGCGAGGTATGTGACACAATAACTCAATAACCAGGTACGCAATTTTTCTCAAACTTGGTGTGTATGTGTATCATATTCAGGAGATGTGCCCTATTGTTTTGGTGACCATATCTTACATATTAATGAGTGTGCAGGGCTTAATGTGTGCATTGGAAGGTGAGGTATGTGACACGATAACTCAATAACCGGGAGCTCAATTTTCATCAAACTTGGTTGGTACATGCATTATATTGAGTAGATGTGCCCCATTGTTTTTGGTGGTCATATCTTGCATATTAATGAGTGGGCGGGGCTTAATGTAAAAATTCGTAAAATGACATTATCTTGGCACTGAAACATTTTAGAGGGGTGGTGTAATGGAGATTAGTGTTCGTCTAAGTGAAGTAAATGTGATGACCCAGATTGACCTCACTTGACCTCATTTGACCTTGTGACCTCTGTAATTTTTTTTGGGGGGGGGGACGCCTGGATTTGTCTTGATCAGACAAACCAAAAAGGCAATTACACTACCCCCCTAGGATGTTCCTAACTTGAGTTATTGACAATTAAGTGACAAGAAAGTGTGTAGGTCATATATGCACGGTTTTGAGTGCAATGACTAAATAACCAAGTACCATAGGGGGATGGCTTAATGGAAAGTTGTGTTCATCTGAGAAAAGTGCACATGTTAACCTACTTTGTGATCTCTTTTGACCTTTTGTGACTTTTTGTGATGCCTGGATTTGTCTTGTTGAGACAAACAACAAAGGCACTTATACTACCCTCCTATGATGTTGCTAACTTGAGTTATTGTCATTTCAGTGAAAAGTTAGTGGTGTGTGTGTATGTTTGTGTGTTATATGCTTTGGAATGTGAGGCATAAAGTGTGATAATTCAATAAACAAATGATAAAGGGAGGTCACACAAGCAGGAATGATCCTTTAGCAAATATATCTGGTTGTCCAGAGGACAGACAACATTGAAAATTGGTTGTCCTTCCCAAAACTTGGTTGTCCCACACGACAAATGCAAAATACGTTTGCAAGATATAACAGTATTTTTTAGTAATATGAAAGAAAAATAAAAAGCTCTGCTCTAAAGCTGTTGTACTATAGCAACTTAACACTCAAGAAAAAAGCAAAAGAGGCTGATCTGGCTGCTTTCATGCCTTATAGCGCACATGTCCCTTAGACTTTTTGGGTGATATGGTTTTGTTTAATTGGTGTAAAATCCAACTGAAGTTTAATGCGTTTTGACAAATGCAATGTATAAAAGAAAAGAAGAATTATAACCCCCTCTGTGTTAAAGCAGTTTAGTTAGCAATCATGCCAGTAATGCAATTTTTATTAAAAAAAACCCTTTTCCTCATATACAGTATTTAATAGAGTTATTTACAATGCAAGTTTTGACTCCAATTTTTATAATATTGTGTATATATCACAACACTAAGATATAACCAGAATGCAAAAATGCATTGAGGTTTCGATGATATATACATGCTCTTTTCAATAAAATGCTACATTTTTTGTAACAACTGGTGACCCAAAGTGACCTTTGACACAACCTGTAAGTAACTGGTTTTTCTTTTAACCAAAACACTTCTATATTCTCAAAAAGCCAAATTTCTACTGTGCCTTTATAAGATATTCTGCAAACAAGGTTTACAGAGTTTGATGCCAGGTGATACCAGATGGCCATTGACCTCCATGAAAACAACAGGTACAGTACTTTCAACTCACCATACCTCGTACACACACTAATTGTGAAATACATCCAGGTTTCGTACCTTGAGCTGTCCTACACAGGTTTTCGGAGTATGACCCCCTTTGACCCCAAATGAACTTTGACCTCTACCAAAACCAATAGGATTCTTATTTACATCATACTGCATCAACATATCAAGTTTGAAATAAATCCAAGCTTCCCACCTTGAGATATTGTGTTAAAAATTTTTCAGGATTTGTCCCCTTCTGACCTTTGACCTCCACCAAAATAAATAGGGTTCTTCCTTACATCATAGCACATCAACATATCAAGTTTGAAATGAATCCAAGTTTCCTGCCTTGCGATATAGTGTAAACAAGGATCTCCAGATTTGACCCCATGTGACTCCAAATAACCTTTGACCTCCACCAAAATCAATAGGGTTCTTCCTTACATCATAACGCATCAACGTATCAAGTTTGAAATTAATCCAAGTTTCCTATCTTGAGATACTGTGTAAACAAGGATTTCGGGGTTTGACCCCCTGTGACCCCAAATGACCTTCGATCTCCACCAAAATCAATAGGGTTCTTCCTTACATCATAACGCATCAACGTATCAAGTTTGAAATTAATCCAAGTTTCCTATCTTGAGATATTGTGTAAACAAGGATTTGGGGGTTTGACCCCGTGACCCCAAATGACCTTTGACCTCCACCAAAATCAATAGGGTTCTTTCTTACATCATAACACATCAACGTATCAAGTTTGAAATTAATCCAATTTTCCTACCATGAGATATCTTGTAAAAAAGGATTTCGGGGTGTGACCCCCTGTGACCCCAAATGACCTTTGACCTCCACCAAAATCAATAGGGTTCTTTCCTACATCATAACGCATCAACGTATCAAGTTTGAAATAATCCAATTTTCCTACCATGAGATATCGTGTAAACAAGGATTTTGGGGTTTGACCCCCTGTGACCTCAAATGACCTTTGACCTCCACCAAAATCAATAGGGTCCTTCCTTACATCATAACGCATCAACGTATCAAGTTTGAAATTAATCGACGTTTCCTATCTTGAGATATCGTGTAAACAAGGATTTCGGGGTTTGACCCCCTGTGACCCCAAATGACCTTTGAACTCCACCAAAATCACTAGGGTTCTTCCTTACATCATAACGCATCTGCGTATCAAGTTTGAAATTAATCCAAGTTTCCTATCTTGAGATATCATGTAAACAAGGATTTTGGGGTTTGACCCCCTGTGACCCCAGATGACCTTTGACCTCCACCAAAATAAATAGGGTTCTTCCTCTTAGTATGGGGTATCTGTGTACCAAGTTTGAGAATTGTCAGATCTTCCCTTCTCAAGATATCGTGTAAACAAGCAAAGTGTCACAAACACACACACACATACACACACACACACACATACATACACACACACGCCATCATGAATGCATAGGTTTCTCTTTTCATCGAAACCAAAAACAGTTTCTCTTCTTCACCTCTGCTTTCACACTGCTGGTACTACTTTGCCTTTTTGAACACCCTCTTCAGGTTGAAAGTTCAAGTTGAAAGTCATTTATTAGATAAAATTACAAAGCTATGTTTGTTTCTTGTTCTCTGGCAAAATTGTGAAATGGAAATTGTAGCAGACTTTTGGGCCATTGCTTATTTTTCCTTTTGAGGCAAACACATAGGTAGTCCAAATGACAACCATGGCATAATTTCTAGTTCTCCATCATAAGTTTTGGTTGTCAGGGATGACCAGGTGCCTGTTGAATTTCTTCTTTGCACAAGCCTCAAGGGACTTGAAAAATCCAAGTGTTAAATTTCTATCAAACTGCAAGTGTTTGCTTTGAAATTTAATGTGCCCACATGTTTTTGGGTGAAGGCCAAAAGTCCTTGGGGCTAAAGGTGCCAATTATGCTTTACCTTGCAACTCCCTAAATAAAAAAAAAATCTTAAAATAGAAGAACGTTTTCTCCAAAGACAATTCTTTTTCTCTAAAGAGGATGTTCTATTTGGTTTTCGTAATTCTGATGCTTATGCATTAAACTTCTTGATTCTTCACATGAAATATTTCATTTTTAATTGTAAACGACAGAATCTTGATCTAGATATTGATATTTTCTATTATAAGATGAAATTTGCTTTGAAAGTAGAACAATTCAATTATTTCAAAAGAGGTAGTACGCGAAAGTCAACAGTGAATTTTCCTGAATTAAAAAGAACTTTTACCTTATGTTTTCAGACAGGGTGACAAGTCAGAAATACTATGGTTTGCATAATTAAAGTAATGTATTGGTTAATCACGGTACGCTATATCTCTCTCCATACAATTTTGATTTATAGTGCAGTTTGAAACAAATTCATTTACTAGACCGCAAGACACAGACCGCCACCTCCTTGTCTCTCTGCTAGGGTCGGGTTCGGTCATTGGTAGTGTTTGCTCCATAACCGGCCCGGCCTTGGCTTGGGGGACTTGATTGCAAGGGTATTGTCATGTCATTCTATTACTACCTATTGAAGTATCATTTCATTTCATTGCAGCGCATTTATGAATTTCATTGCATGCTTTGAATCTTATAGCATCATGAGGGTTACTATTCATTTTTCTTGACAACGATCGTTTTGCAGTATTTTTTCCACTTTTCATGTAATATGTCTGTTTTTTGACATCTGTGTTACTCATTGTTGAAGTGAATATTACTTGTGAATACGCTCGACAGTGCAATAAAGAGGATAAAAAAAAATAAAAAAAAAATGTTAAATGCAAGGAAACAAGGTGCCCTTGGGCTCTTGTTTTTTTTTTTTTTTTTTTTTTTTTATGAAGTATCATTTTTTTGCAAACGAAAGCTTAACATAATGATTGCTAAGATCCGACTTACAAGTCGGTGGGAAATGCCGTTTCCGGCGGCTGTCTTAGTGGTCGTGATTTTTCAAAACTTTCTTAACGCTCCGCGCCAACAGATGGCGGCGCTACGCTTGATCTTTCGGTAATAAGGTAATAACTGTACGTCGACGGTTACAGTGGCGTACGAAAGGGGGGGGGGGCATTGGGCTGTCCCCCCTCAAGGATGCCAGCAATTTTTTTTTAAAATACGTAGCCATACTTAAGTTACACAGATTTTACTTCAAAAGATAGCATATGTGGCACCAGATTGCATGTAAGGACACCCAATTTCTCAAACATTTTCAAAGGAGGTCCCCCTCCTCTTTGAAAATGTTTGGCCCCTTAAATCCTTTCCGGGGGCCGGCGATCACTGAACATTTACAAACTTAATTATTACCGATCCAACACACACTTTGACCCGGAAAATGTAACTTTGTCCGAAAGACTATCTAGGCGGAGCGCCACCATTATATGACGCGGAGCGTAAAGAAAATTTTGAAAAATTGCGACCCTTCAGATGACCGAAAATTGCGGTTTGATGCTTGGAAAGAGAATCTAAAAAATCTGTATGTTTAGCTTTTGTTTCTAATGACATAAAAATAAATAAATAAATAAATAAATAAATAAATAAATAAATAAATAAATAAATAAATAAATAAATAAATAAATAAAACAAATTAAAACACAGCAACATGCTAAGTGATCAGAATATTACCACAAAAAAAAAAAAATGTTATACCACTATTTTATAAATGGTCTTGATTCTTTTTGGGGGAACTATACAAAGGCATTGAAAATATGTTAATGCTTCTCTATTGCGATATTTGCTAAATTCAAGATCCGCATGAATTGATGAAATTATCTGCGATTGCTCGAACTCCCGACTGTTAATGATTTTACCCCTAATATCTCTTGCATGATAAATGGCAAACTATCGCTCACCGCACCTGAACCCTTCGCTTCCATGCCCCGTCACTTACGTCGACAGGGGAAGGAATCAAAAGTATGGGCGCCTCCCTTTTAGGAATTGTTATAAAGATAAATGTCCTCAGAGGCGATCGATGCCACCAGGGTGTTACAGTGTCTACCTTTTCAAGTAAAATTTGGAATTTGACAAAATGTGCCTATTTTTAGGAATTAAAAAATGGTGTACGACTGCGTGGCCTTGCAGAGGCAATCCCACCCCATTGAAAATTTTTTGAGTATTAGGGCTACGAACTTTAAGGATCTAAACCAGAAAGCCAAAAGGCTTAGTGATTCCTTGCCGCTGAAATGTAAGGCCTTTTTTCACATTGACATTGCTTTGTAATGTTTTTCAATTATCAGGGCTCCATAATGTGCCCACAAAGTACACATGCAAGGCATCCAATCTTCCTACATTGAGATCCCCCTTGCCCGTTGTGAACCCAAATGACATTTGACTTCCACCAAAAACTTCTGGGACCTTTAATTCAATATGCACCATCTACATGACAAGTTACAGGACCCTACAAGTGATCTTTCTTGTAAAACTGTGCAGGAAAGCTTGTCAGGCTTCGACCATGCTGACTCTACATGACCTTTGACCTTTAAGAAAATCGGATGGGATCATCTCCTCAATACAATCAACCTACACACCACATGTGAGCTTTGCCACATATACCATTCTTGAGACACCGTGTTTTCAAGGTTTTGGCCTTTTTGACCTTTGACCTCCACCAAAAAAAAAAAAAAAAAAAAAAAAAACAGGGATCATCTACTCAATATGGCCAACCCACACCACATATGAACATAGTCACATGTACTGTTTTCATGGTATCGTGTATAAAAGGTTTTGATCTTTTGACCTCTTGTGACCCCAAATGACCTTTGCCCTCCATCAAAATAGGGATCATCTACACAATATGGCCAACCTACACACCAAATATGAGAAAAGTCACTCTTACCTTTCTGGAGATACTGTGTTTACAAGCAACTTCTAAGAAATAAACCATTTGACCTCTTGTGACTCCAAATGACCTTTGACCTCCACCAAAAACAATAGGGATCATCTACTCAATATGGCCAACGCACACACCAAATGAGATTAGCCACACTTGCTCTTCTTGAGATACCGTGTTTACAAGCAATTTCTGAGGAATTTACCTTTTGACCTCTCGTGACCCCAAGTGACCTTTGACCTCCACGAAAATCAGTAGAGATCGTCTACTCAATTTGACCAACCAACACACCCAAATATGAGCATAGTCACATGTACCGTTCTCGAGATATCGTGTTTACGAAGTTTTGACCTTTTGACCTCTCGTGACCCCAAATGACCTTTTATCGCCACCAAAAACAATAGGGATCATCTACTCAATATGACCAACCTACACACCAAATATAAGGTTAGTCACACTTCACCTTCTTGAGTATCGTGTTTACAAGCCAAAGCGTCACATACACACGACATCACCATCGCATAGATTCCTTGCGTGCCTTCGGCAAGGAATAAAAATGACATCCGTAAGAGGGGCAAGGTCCGATACTCCCCTTCGCACGCCACTGACTGTCACTACTTGTGGAACCAGTTTTTTGTTTTGTGTTGTTGTTGTTTTTTCAGTTAAAAAAAAAAAAAAAATTTTAAAAGGGCGCATCGCGAAATTTGAGGGGGGGGGGCCTGGACGTCGGCGACCCCCCCCCCCCCTGGATCCGCCACTGCAAAGAAAAAATCGCCCGCTAGTTCTATAGCTCTCTGCGTTCGGTTTTCGAATACCACATTTCGTAAAGGTTATCAGATCACGGAGACAAATAACAGCTCCCTGATCAGACATGATTTCTGAGGCATCAGTGGTGGCATAGGCGGGATTACGGGGGGGGGGCACTTTTTCCCAGAGCTTAGTTTTTTACGTCTTGGTCTGGTTGCTTTTGCTACAAAATACAAACTGGAACTGACAGAGATACGCAAGTGATACTTAATTAAGTTTTATAATGTTTAAACAGGTCATAAACTGCATTGAAAACTAAATAAAAACAATATCCTTTCAATAAATGTCTCAACACTCCTTTTTTCGACACGCTTCGCGTGCACCCATTTTAAGTATTTCAGGATTCGGGGTTACTTCTTGTAGAACACCTCTTCCATTGTCATTGAAACTGATCACCAGCGCCCGATCCGTAGCTGAAGCTCCACCGTAACAAGTGAAAAGGTGAGGCAGGAGGCAGGGTGGCGGTCATCTTCTGGTCCCCTTCTCTGACCAAGTGCCCCCAAGCTTTCTGACAGGACTATGATCTTGTTTGACCATAATCTGGAGCTCCACTCTTTTTCGGCTGAAGGGAAAAGGGGCCCACAGTTTCTCTAATTTCCATTAATTTCTATTTTGACATGTTTCACAACCAGTCTTTTTTTTTGGCGTGTTCTGCGCGTCCCATCACAGATAAGGAGTCTATAAATATCTCACGAAAAGCACTCTATAGGAAACCAACGGTACGCTTTTGCTTAGTACAAATATCCTCAGGGGTCACCCTTATTCAGCTGTAGTGAAAAGGGACCACTCTTTGTCTAATTTTATTTCAATTTCACTACTGAGATGAAGTAAACATTCAATTTTTCGGGGCGCTCCGCGCGCCCTTTTACAGGCAACGGCTCTGTGAAAGTCATCTGAAAAAGACTATATAGGAAACCAGAGTATGTTTGTGCTTCAGTAAGAATGTCTTTAGGGGGCACCGTTTTTCAGCTAAGGTTAAAAGTGGCCCATCCTTTCTCTAGTTTTCATTCAGTTTGATTATTGAGATGTCTTAAATGTTAAATTTTTCGGCGCGCTTCGCGCGCCCCATCATAGACAAGGGCTGAATTCACATCACATGAAAACCCCCCTAGCTTTCTGAAATGAAGATCTGGGGCATCAAGGAGGGAACTCCTGAAGAAGCTCAATTTTAAGTAATCCATTTTCCCTCCCCGCACACTCTGCATTATCGATTCCGGCCGACTTTAATCATACGGAGTAAGGATATAATTGAAGAAAGTCAAATTGTGATATTTTTAATCTGTTAAGTGCCTATCTTATGTAATTTAAAGTTGAAGATAAAATGCATCATTTTAATGCCTACAATTTCGAAAATACCCAAGAGCTTCCGGGGGCTTCGCCCCCTGTACCCCCACCGGGGCTTTGCCCCTGGACCCCACAAGGGGCCCTGAGGCGGGCCCCTAACCCCACGCCGTTAGGAGAGCGCTTCGCGCTCCCGCGGCGCCTTCGGCGCTGTTTGGTAGTCTGTCCAAATTTGGCCCCCTACTGTCAGAGATCAAATCCGGCCCCTGAGTAGCGGAGCTGCCATATGGTCGGGGGGGGGGGGGCCCCCCTGACGGACCAAAATCATCCGTCGGCGCCCTTTTAAGGTTTGTAACATATTTTACTCTTGCACCAGTTTGGGCAAAAGACATAATTTAATAGTTTTGTTTTAAGGTCCAGATAACAAAATGCTCAAACAGCCACCATTAACTGTATTATCTGCACTCTATTCTGATGAAAAAAGGTCATCTTCTGTAATATAGGGATAGGTTTTGCCGAAACGTATCTTCAACCAAAATAGCTTCCACAACATTTTTCAAAATCATTTGAATAGAACATTCAGGCTGAGATAAAATAAACTGTTATCATAGTGGTAATGGTTTAAAAGTTTTAATGAGCAGTTTTCATTTTGCTTTTCTTCAAGTGACCATTCTCATGATGAATGGTTATTTCTGACACTGCACGATAATCCTTTGAAAATGCTTATTTCTGTACTTCCGTGGTCTCAAAAGCCAGAAAATTGCATCTAATTAGCCTTGGTTTAGGCTACTTTTACTTATTATGAATTCGGTATCCAGAGAGCCAAGCAGACCTCTTGTCTTGGCTTTTTCTTTAAATGTACTTAATTAATGGCTATTTCAGAGTGGTCACATGATATAAATTACGTCAATTAATGTTTCTTCGTGTACTTATCTTGATTTTCAGATGCCAAAAATTTACACCTAACGGTGATTACTTTCCATAATTTTTCCCTCTGTAAGATTGTTTGCTATTTAGCTCTTGCAGGTTTAATCTTCATCTTCACAAAGTAGCCCATTATTACGTTAAAATCTTAAATCTAGACCTGACAATAACGCACAAAATATAATGACTGTCTTCATACTAGAATGTGAAAGGGAGGGAGAGAAACATGCGCGTCCGCAGGTAGGGACAAGAGGGAAACTTGCCCTCCCCTGGAAAATAAAAAAAACCTGACAAAACGAAGAAAACACATAGAAGAGGACGAAGAACAATTAACATCAACATTTCTTAACACTTTACTCAGTGTGTTCCCTATTTACATGCGGTAAATAGGCTTTAGAAATGTCATTTCCAGCGATGTAAGAGGCAGTTTGTGCCAAAATTGTCTTGCGCTCCGCGCCAACTCATGGTGGCGCAGAGCTTTTTCCCCCTAAAGGAATTTAGTCCCCATCCCAAATTTTCTTCCCCGGAGGCCCACAGATAGAAAATTTAAACATGTTTTAATAGAAAACCCTGCTGAGGAGAAATGTCAAAGTAGTCTTCTACCAGGTTCGGAAAATCAAATGGAAAGTCTGAAAAGCCGTGGCTTCGATCGTGCTGGGGCTCAGGGTATTTACTCCTTCGAAGCGCCCCTGTAGATCATTTTCGCCCCCTCTGACCGAAATTCCTAGCTCCGCCACTGTGATGCATGTCGGGCAAATCTGAATTACATGTGGCTATGATCTCACAATTTTCTGGTTTAAAATTTTTCTGTCCAAATTAATTTTTCCTAATGACCTTGAGCTGTCATTTGCTGTGTGGTTTAGTATTTATATCTGTTTGAATAATGATATTTTAGCGTGAGATTTTTTTAAATTTCCCTGAGGATGTCGGAAACCGTGAAACTCAAGCAGAATGGGAAGATATAAACATTCCTATTTTTGAGATGTCATGTTATCGAGCAAAGTGTCACAAACAAACAAAGTGTTAAGCTTTTCAAGACTTTGGCCCTTATCAACTCCAGACGACCATTGAACTTAGCAAACCAATGAGGTTCTTCCTCTCAATATCGGTTATCTACGTACCATGTTTGACAACCGCTGGAATCATCTTTCTCGATCTGTGGTGTTAAACAGAAAAGGTAGGTCTAAAGGATTTCAAGACTTTTACCCCTGCTGGCCCAGGTGACCTCTGAACTTCACCAAAATCAGCAGGGTTTTTCCTCTCAGCATGGGACATCTTCAGCATAAGCAGACGGGAGCATTTCAGTTTAGGGCGGAGAAGATTTTTTGCCCGAAAAATGTAATCCTGCCCAAAAGACTATCTAATCGTAACCCACAGACGGCCAAAAAATGTCATTTTCCAGGCTTACAAGGAAGGTCTAAGCAGTCGCTATTTTGACTTTTCGTTCGTAGAAAAAAGTTCATTTCAAACTAAATTTCAGTCAGAAAGACTTCCTTAGCCTGAGCGCGACCCCTGTTTGGCGCGGAGCGTACAGAAAACCTTTAAATATTGTTAATAGCATATTACAGGCTTCTAAGGAGGATCAAAGCAGTCAATATTTTCAATTTTTCGTTTGCAAAAAAAAAATAATAATAATAATTCGAACTAAAGTTAAGCCAGAAATACTATATCTTAGCCGAATATCATCATTATTTCGCACAGAGCGTACAGAACACTTTCAATAACCGGATCCCTCAGTCGAAAATGGCATTTCCCATGCTTATAATTGGAATCTAAACTCTATTTTCAGTTATCGTTTGCAAAAAAAAGTTCACTTGAGAATAAAAATCTATAGGAAGACTTATAAGCAGAGCGCCAACATTAGTTGGCACGGAGCGTGCAGAAAAATGTGAAAAATCGGACCCCTCAGACAGACGCGAAAATGGCAATTTGCCAGGCTTAGAAGGAGGATCAAAAATCGCTATTTTGTTTAGAACTTTACCAGATAGAATGTACCATGAAATGTTCTTGTATCTTATCCGAGAAAAACCATGAAAAGAAATTAAAAACATGCTAATGTATTTTACTCTATTGCGATTCTTGGCTGAATTCTATATTGAATTGGGGAAACCTTTTACGTGACTGCCCGAACTACCAACTATAAATGATTTTACTTCTGTTAGTAACACCTTTCGAAAAATGTCACGTTACGAGGAGCAAATAAATGAATTTCCAGGCAGGCTTATAGGAAGACATTCTCACACCATGGAAGTACTTCCATGCTCACACTGCACCAACCAAGCGTTGGCAAACAAACCACCTATTTTTCATAACCATTGCCCGAATTTTTCTCTAGGGGCAGGACAGATGACAAACTGATGGGCACTTTACCTGACCACCCTCTCTTCTGTCCGCTGAATTAAATTTGCAATTGAGAACGCCCCAGCAATATTTTCAACCTTCGCCCGATTACTTTACAAATTCGAACAAATTTCTCCCCAAGCCTACAGTATGAAGTGGGAGTGAGAAAAACCTACAAGCTACAAAAGCTACCCGAATGTGTTACAAATTTTTGTGATAATTATTATTTTCCAAGACATTTTACTCTGAACATAGTTTTCTGTTTTTCAGGCAAATATTTGAACGTTTTAAAATAATCGACCATTTTGGGTCCTATGAGGCACACGATTTAAAAACAGGCCGAAGAATGATTGTTTCTTTTAAGCGTCAGGTTTCCCAAATGTGTCGCGCTTTTTCGTTTCGTAAATATGTTACCCTTCTATTTTCGGGCAAATGCGATCATTTCGGGCATTGTGTTGTGAAACTACTTCGAAGTTAAACTCGCGAATAATACTGTTGCTTTTGCGCTGCCGGAATGTGTAGGGAATTTTTGGAAATGTTGTTGATTTTTCAAGGAAGTTTTATTTTATTTTTTAGGGCATATCTTTCAACGATTTCGAGTACGCTTGGGATTTTCTGAAAAACCACGCTACTTTTTAAAACTCAAGAGCTGTCCTACTTTCTTGCAAATTCCTGCTCCTTGCCCCACCTCGTTCGCCTAGGATCTTTTCAAACAATGTTTGAGAACGGTCAGAATTTTCATTCTTGATCTTGACTTTGGCTACCGCTGACCCAAGATGATTTTTGAACTCCGTCAAACAGTCAAAAAATGACATGGTTTTCCCCTTAACAAGAGACATCAAAGTAATATGTTTAAAACTTTTTCCTCGATATATTGTGTTACAGCGAAGTGTACATAAAGGGTTTCAAGATTTTACCCCGCTGATCCCAAATGATCGTTGGACTCCACAAAAGACGATCTATAGGGTTTCTTCTATCTACAAAGTAAATCAATGTAGTACGTTTGAGCACTGCCAGAATTTTCATTCTTAGTACATCGTATTAATGAGCTACGTGTAAAGGGTTTCAAGTCCTTGACCATTGCGGACCCCAGATGACCTTTGAACTCCATAAAAACAACAGGGTTCTATCTCTGAACATGGGGCATCTCCAGACCAAATTTGAGAACCATTGGAGTTTCCATTCAAAAAATGCACTAACACAAACATACACCATACACGCTATTATGAATGCATACCTTCTCTCACCACAAAAACTAACCAGAAAGCCAAAAGGCTTAGTGATTCCTTGCCGCTGAATCGTAAGGCCCTTTTTTCACATTGACATTGCTTTGTATTGTTTTTCAATTAACAGGGCTCCATAATGTGCCCACAAAGTGCACATGCAAGGCATCTAGTCTTCCTACATTGAGATCCGCCTTGCCCGTTGTGGACCCAAATGACATTTGACCTCCACCAAAAACTTCTGGGACCATGTATTCACTATGTGCCATCTACATGACAAGTTATAGGACCCTACAAGTGACCTTTCTTGAAAGACTGTGCAGGAAAGCTTGTCAGGCTTTGAACATGCTGACTCCAAATGACCTTTGACCTCCACGAAAATCAACAGGGATTATCTAATCAATATGACCAACCCACACACCAAATATGAGCATAGTCACATGTACCGTTCTTGAGATATCGTGTTTACGAAGTTTTGACCTTTTAACCTCTCATGACCCCAAATGACCTTTGATCTCCACCAAAAACAATAGGGATCATCTACTCAATATGGCCAATGCACACACCAAATATGAGGTTAGTCACACTTACCCTTCTTGAGATATCGTGTTTACATGCCAAAGCGTCACATACACACACACACACACACACATACATACACACGACATCGCCATCGCATAGATTCCTTGCCTGCCTTCGGCAAGGAATCAAAAGTAAATACCTCAGAATGACCTCAAAAAGTATCAGTGTAATGAAAATATTTGCTGCAAAATTTCCAGTTTTCCTGCTCAGACTTTTCAAAGTCTCTAAAATCTGCGACTGCAATTTTAAGATGAGACAGTAACATGTAGGAAAATGCCAAAGCATTCAAGTTGTCAAATTAAAAAATGCGCAAAAACAATTCTATGGCCTTTCAACCAAGTAATAACAACAAACTGCACATCATTCAAAACTTAAGGATGTGAAAAAAAAGAATGGATTTTTTTTTATTATTTCAGCACAAGAAAATAAGAGAACCAATGGTATACACATGAATTTTTCAAAAAGCAAAAAAGGGGTGACATGTTTTAAAATCTTCAAGCACAAAAGGGTGTCATACTTTTGAGAATTCCATAAAACATGTTTCCCTTTTGAAATGAACATCTCTCTAAATACCATAGAACACTTATAAACACATTACTGTAGATTTTTCAAAATTCTTTTACTTTTACGATTATACATATAAAATCTGAATAACCTATTATGCCATTTTAACAGAAGTACAATAATAGTATTGTGCTGTTTTACCATACAAAACTGTATCTATTGTCGAGTCCCCTCTTTTCCTCATGTGTGGTATCAGTAAATGCCAGTCTTACCTTGTTAGTGATGATTACCCAATAAGCAATGAAAATGATGCATAACTTGAGTATTTTAGATAAGTTCTAATATAGGCCACCTAGTAAAAATTTAAGTCACAATATACGATAATGGGAGTGCCTTTTGCAGTTTAACATATAGTACAAAGAATGCTTATTTTCCATGTGACAAAGATAATGTTGCAAATTGGTAAACCTGAATAATTGATACTGGCTACTGGCAGTATTGGTCCAATATTATTTGATTCAAAAACACATGTCTGGGGCAGGGTAACTATGCATGGTAGGAATTAATTTTTACCTCACTGGGACACTCTTCTGACTGAGTAACCATTTTTCGTCTTCAGAAAGCTCTGCCCTACCCCAAATATATGGGTTATTTTTACCCTTTATGTCCTTATCATCCTGAGCAATCACTCAGTTCTAGCTATGGTGCTACAAAGTTGGATAGCTGAAAAAAATGTAAGTACCTGAGATCAAAATGACATATTTTACCAAATATTAATAATTTCTTCAGTTCTACAGAAATATGTAATTCAAGGTGATAGGAAATTAACATGGGAAGATTTGTTCCACATCATTTAGATTATGAGAACAAACCACAACAAAGACCCAAAATTGACACCTTTAAAACATACTAACCATTTGCCAGGGTATATGTAGGTACACAAATGAACAATTAAAGTAGCATAAAAACTTAACATTATGTTCCCTGAAAGGGTTATTTAAATCAATGTTTACCTAACAGTTTAACAACTTCAAAGAGGTTTTACATTTGGCACAAATAAATTAAAATTCCCTCTGAGTAATGTAAGTTGAAAATATCAAAAGGGATCACACTTACTGGTGTGGTGAGGCTAGCTTTCTAACAAAATAGAAGACTGACTGCATGATCATGTGATTAGAGCCCCAACCTGCATCTCAGAAGTCTGAAGTATGCCTTATGGCCAGGTCATGCAAAGGACTTTAAAAATGGAACCTACTGCCACGGTACTTAGTGCTCAGAATGAGCAATGGAGTAGATAAAAAAAAGCAGCGAGCCACTACTGAAAAAGAAGCCATGGCTGGTCTGACTTAAACTTATTGGTTAGAAACTGAGCCATAAAACTTTGTCTTACAAACCTAACAAAATGATACTAATTGCACATTATGAGTATACAATTACACAGAGACCAGTCAGCTGCCAAACACTAAAGGAGTAACCAAAGGACCAAAAGACATTTTTCACAGTAAGTGTCAAAATACTAAATGTCACTGCCAAGCACCAGTAAAGCTATCAGGAACAAAATGATTCATGCTTATTAAAATGGACACTTTATGTGGTAATCTAGCTCCCTGTTAACACCCTTACACATTAAAAGGGATGGACCAAGAATTTGAATGAGATGGTCAGGTCAAGGGGGGGGGGGGGAATTCAGTTACTGAGGGAAAACTGTCACTCTTGTAATTTTTGGTTCAGAGATCACTTTGGTAAGAACGATTGAAGGACAGCCAGGAAGCAATACAATTTTCAACAGTACCACCAAAATAGGCATGGTTATTCTTCTAACTTTTAAGTCTTTCAACTGAAAAAATATGACCAATGAGTGATTTCATCTCCAGTAATTTGGTTCTCTCCAAGCTCCCCATGTTTTTCTCCTCCATCATGGAAACTTTCCTCACCCTCTTTTGTGATTATGCTTTGAAACAAATAATTTGAACTGGTCAATGGTGGATATATAAACAATACACCAAAATGGCTGGCAAAATATATATATTGCATTAGTAAAAGAGATGAAATAGATTGAAAGAAAACGTTGTTATGTACAGGTATTTAGACTTTCAGGCATTGATAAAGATTTGCAATATAAAATTATGTAAACCATCTGAAAATAAAATTCTAAAGAAAACAGTTGTCTGGATATTAAACTGCAGTAAATACAAATACCTTTTTAAGGCTAAGAATACTAAAAACCTCATATTGCAAATTATTTTATATTATATAATTCAATTCACATGATTTCAGATTCAAGTGTGGCAAATACAGTAGGGGCCTCTTTTAAAAGAGAGCTTGTTAGTAAGAGCCAATAAACAAGAGATTTACTGATCAGCCTGTAGGAGAATTTTTCCTTTATATGTAATTTAAAAGAAAGAAAACCTTCTACAAAATGTCATGAAAAAAACTATTTTGTTAAATTTTTGACAAAGTTTTCAAAGTGTAAGAACTACAAGAAATATGAACTACAGGAAATACAAGTATAAATTCACATTAAGGTTACCCTCCTTTTTAAGAACAGGTTTTGCAAAATGTACATGCCCTTGCCAAAACAGACCTAAAAATTTGTTGCAACAATTTGTTATTGTATTCAGTTTTCATTATATTATGATATATTAATGTGGCTGCACAGCACATGGGGCAACATTGTTTGTAATAACCTACTGTACATATAGGCAATGATGTAACTAGAGTACCAGACATTTCCATTTGGGGGCTGAGGGGAGAAGGTGTTCAAGTGGTGGGGCAAGCAGTAACAACATTATCCCAGCGGAGTGCCACCATATTGGTTGATACGTAGCATACAGAGAAAATTTTGGCTAAAAGTAGCTCACAGGTTGCTGAAAATGGCACTTTCCAGTTTTTTACCTTTTGAATTTTAGCTACCTATTCTACCTTTTCTAAGAAAACAGATGGAATTTAACACTTCTACAACAGCACCATGACTGTTGTGGGATGGTGTTTAGAGAATTGCAAAGGTGTATAATATATTGACGAATACAAACATATAACCACCATTACTGCTGCATGCCAAAGAACCTGCTACAATCTGAGCAGGTTTCACCATTAACATCACTGTCCTTCAGACTATTTATTGTGCAATTTCATAGTTAGAATTTTATGGCTTACACATACATGTGCTCCTGTATTGTGCCTTTACTTTTAAGTTACTAAGACAGTGGGCATAGGCACAGGGGTGGTTTGTGGGTTCAAATGCACGCCCCCCCCCCCATGCCCCAAACTTGCAATGTAAAAAGCACCTAAAATAGCACTTTTTCTCTCTCTCCCCTTTGACTTTTCCCTCACTGCATGGCCCCAGATCCCCCCCCCCCCCCCCCCCACCAATGACACAATCCTGGCTACACTACTGTACTAACATGATGCTTCCTATGCAAGATCTTTGTTTGATTCATGATTCACTTGTCAACAAAAGCTGACACATTTTCTCATATTTTAATTGTTCACTTCCTCTTTATACATATGTAAAAATTTGTGAACTTTTGGAATCAGAAGCAAGATTAGTAAATCTCAAGCTTGCTTCTTGAAAAACTCTGTCAATGAGGACTTTCACAATATGGCTCAATTTTTATTTGAATTCTTTGTTTTACTCAGTAATTTTGGTCCACCCCTCTCCCTCTCTGTTGACACCTATGCATATGAGGCAGGTTTATGCTACAAGGGGAAGGCATTGAAAAATTTCAGTAGTATCAAATTACAAAGACAAACACCAGTTTTTACTGATGCAATTTAACTCCCTAACATAAATTTCCAGTTATTTCTTCAATCCTGTTTGGGACAAGTAAGGATGGGGATGATAAACTCAAGATCTGTTATACTGTACTACCCACTCATCAATGATGCTTTCTCTTTAAAAAAAAGGGCATGTGAATTATTCTGCTCAACAAAACCCCTTAATTTTTCTTGAAAAAAACTAGCCGTCTTTCCCAAAGACTAGCCTACCAGACCAGAAACGAACCATACCTACATGTAATCTCCTGGAAACTATACAGCTCACTCACCACATAGCTTGTGCAACAATGTACAGTAAGTTACCTGTACTGAGAGAAGCCAAAGACTCCATGAACAACTAATCATACCACAGGAAGAGAGAGGTATGGTTAATATTTAACTCAGGCTTTGAGAATTATGTGTAATTTTGTACTCGGGAGATATTTTTGACATAGATCATTGGCTCATTAAGGCTTGGAGTAAAGAAAGTAGGAAGTTTCCACAATGAGGTAAAATCTGATTCTAGCAGATTGCAGAAAGTCTCACAAAAACCCAGAATCGTGCATGGTTACAAAGACGTTTGACTGTAAAAATGCTGATTCCATGTGACACTTTCAATGACTTACCACTTAAACCAAAATAAATCAATAGCCAGCATGTCCTGGGTGTACTGTAGCAGAGATTTGATTATACTTTATTTAAAAATCACAAATAGGACTTTGACCATGAAAAACTTCCACCAGTAATATTCAATAGTTCCTGGAGTAAAGGCTTAAAATATTTTTTCAACTTTACTTGAACCTCTTTGCTTAGTTTTGCTTTAGGCATAAACCCTGGTGTGCTTTTAGCAGGACATGATTTACCACCAGTGCGCATACAAGGTCCACCTCTAGCGGGATCAAAGTAAAACATGTTTTTCTGAAAAAATTCTTCTAGGTCTAAAAAATACTCCACTTCTTTCATGACACTAAAAGTATTTTGCAGTAGCCTATCATGATCTACAAAAATGAAATTTTTAAGAGGAAAATATTTTAACCAATTTTTAAGGTGTATGGAGTAACTGCTTGTTCTGATAAGGTCATTGGAGACATTAATATTTCCAATGTTGTCTGTCAAAAGTTTTTCTAACTTTTTTCCTTCTTTCTCAGGGCTACTGTCAATCTTTTTCTTTCCACTTTTCATCCACTCCTTTCGCAAACGTAACTCTGTCTCATGTCTGAAGTCGGATACAAGTCTATCAATGGGATCCCTTAAACAAAGGATGAACTTGGTAGAGTTTCCTAAGTCTTTCAAAATGTTAGTAGGTGCGGATTCTGTGACAAAATAGCGTGGAGTCTTTTCAAATGACAGCTGAAACTTAGAGGAAAACCCCATCTTGGAAAGGTAAAATTTCAAACCTTTTTCGTAATTCCAGTCAAAAAAATGGACCTCATTGCCCAAGGAATGTGAAATAAGAGGATGATGGGCTATAAAAAATCCAAGGGCATTAGTTCCACTCTTTTTGACTCCAATGTTTATCACATTGGGTAGTTTTTGAAAATATCCAGCTGCTTTTAAGAATTTCTCAAGAAAATTCCTTTGCATGGACACAGGTAATTGGTGCATTGGTTTGGAATGTTGTGACTCAAACTTTTTGACCTGTATGAAATATTGGTCTCTTAATTCTTCATTCATGTTGACTAGAATCCGATGAATGATCTCCTTACCTGCAGCATCTTTTTGCTGTGATAGAGTTTCAGCTCTATGAGACTTTTGGGCAAACTTTTGAGCATCCAAATTTTCTGCTGTCTTCAGAGATTTTCTGTGTTCTAATTCCTGACTACTTAAATCAGTGATTTGTCTGGTATTGGTAGCCTCTGGTTTAGATCTTTTGTCATGAACTTTATTTTCATCTGCATCTGGAAAGCTCCAGGAGAAATTTTGAATGCTAGGCCAGATTTCAGTTCCTGCATTTACCTTAAGGGAGGGTGAAATTTTGCTGAAAATAGTGACTGAGGTCAAGTAAGACCCCAGCATGAAAATCAGGATGACAGAGAAGAAGATAATGACGAAAAGTAGCTTCTGGTGGTTCATGATGTAGATAGCTGGAGATCACCATCACTGGATGTTTACCAGCATATACCAACAAACGAGTACCATGGACATACCATCAGTGTGTGCCTGGCTGCAATTTACATCAAAGTCATCATCTGGGAAGGAAGGAAAAGACAAAGTTTGAATAGCATTCTTACATTCGGCACAAAGGATACACTTGCAATTAACAAAAAAGTCCTTAATGCTGTATAGTCTAAACATATTGAAAAGGAGAGACTTGCAGCACTCCAATGTTTGAAAAAAACCAGAATGCAAAAATGCACTGAGGTTTCGATGATACATAAATGTTCCGTTTCAAAGAATGCCATCATGCACCATTTTCTTCTCATTCAAATGTTATACTAGCATGTTCAAAAAATAATTGTCATTCCTGATGACCTTTTGACCTCAATAAAAGCCATACATAGCTAGACAGGCAAACAACAGACAAACAGACAGATGGACAAACAACTATCTCGAAAGATCGTATTTAAAAAGGTTCCTAGACTTTGACCCCTGGAGACCCCAGATGACCTTTCATTTCTGCCAAACACAATGGGGCTAAATCGAGGGTAGAAAATCGCATTTATTCCGCCTAAATAGGGATACTTGGCACATCTGCCTTTGACCTCCACCAAAAACAACATGGACCATTTCCTGACCATAACCTATCCACATACCAAATATGAATTCTATTCAAGTTTCCTACCTTGAGATATCGCATTAAAAAATTTCAAACTTTGACCCCGAGATGACCTTTGACCCGAGAGGCAACACCCTTAACTGGATTGCTAATTTTCTTAAGTCCCGGAAGCAGAGAGTCGTAGTGAGTGGTGATTTTTCTGATTGGGTGGATGTTATCTCTGGTGTTCCCCAAGGTACAGTCTTGGGCCCCCTGTTGTTTTTAGTTTATATTAATGACCTGCCCGATAATATCTCTTCTGAAGTAAGACTTTTTGCTGACGACTGTGTAATTTATAGACAGATAAAGAATAATCTTGACCAGGTTCAACTCCAAAATGATCTAAACACCCTCTCTGAGTGGCAAAATAAATGGCAAATGCACTTTAATACCAAGAAGTGCTTTTCTATGAGGATTACTCACTCAAGGAAACCCAAGTTTTTTAATTATACTCTAGATAATGATACCCTGGAGTCTGCCGATTGCCACACTTATCTGGGAGTTGACATCTCTAATACCCTGACCTGGATTAGACATATTAATCGTATCACTTCGTCAGCAAATAGGTCTTTGGCTTTTATTAAAAGAAATTTATACTCCTGCCCCAGGAGTGTCAAAGCTAATGCCTATCTCACACTTGTTAGGCCTTTATTGGAGTATTCATCTTCTGTTTGGGATCCCTACACCACTTCCCTATCCAATAAGGTTGAGCAAATTCAGCGTAGGGCTGCTAGGTTTGTTTATAATGACTATTCCCCCCATAGTAGTGTGACTGAAATGCTAAACGACCTAGGGTGGGATAGTCTCAAAAACAGGCGTACTGCCAACAGGCTAGCAATTCTTCACAAAGCCAGATTGGGCCTCCTAGCCTTGCCAATCAACAACCTACAACCGGTCCGGCGGCCCTCTAGACATCACCATTCTAATAGCTTTACCAATATACCAACCAATAAGGACTGCTACAAATACAGTTTCTTTCCTCGGACCGTCAGAGACTGGAACCTACTCCCCCAGAACATTACAGATCTGGAGGACCCCAAGCAATTCAAGAGCGCAGCCTTGAGGATCCTCAGACGGGACGACTAACTACATGCGCACACTCAACCCTGCACGTTTGACTCCACCAGGAGTGTTGTGCAGTATTTTTCCAGATCCAGATCCAGATGACCTTTGACCTCTGCCACAAAAAAAAAAATAGGAGCATCTCCTGACCATTACGTATCTACATGTTAAATATGAAATCTATCCAAGCTTCCCATCTTGAGATTTCATGTTAACATGTTAACTAGATTTTTAGACTTTGACCCCTGGTGACCCCAGGGGACCTTCGCCAAAATTAAATAGGACCATCTATTGTTTAAAATGCATCCACATACCAAATATGAATTCTATTCAAAGTTTTCTACCTTGAGATATCGCATTAACAAGGTTTTCAGACTTTGACCCCTTTTGACCTTTCACCTCCCCTAAAAATATTACAGACCACCTCCTGACCATAACGCATCTACATACCAAATATGAAATCTATCCAAGCTTCCTACCTTGAGATATCATGTTAAGAAGATTTTTAGACTTTGACCCCTGTTGACCCCAGGAGACCTTCGATCTCCGCCAAAATTAAATAGGACCATCTATTGACTAAAACGCATTAGGGCTGTGTTTTTTCAGTTAATTCACTATCGGTTTAACCGATTTTATTAACCGGCGGTTAACCGTTTAACCGAAAATGATGTAATGTTCACACAACAACAAAAAGTCAACATTTCCAAAGAGCGCCATCACTTTTGTACAGGAAAGTACAAGTCTAAAAATGGCGTCGTAAGTCATGTTCGCCAATGAAAGCTGTGGCAAAAATATTGTTATTTTGTGCTGGGTTTATATCATCTTTTCTCAGTAAAAGCCCATCCCGCATTTACTGAAGCTTTCTTCAGACCATGTGCACTTTTTAACATTACACCAACTGTTGTATTTTCCCGCCTAGTCCTATGTAATATCGCCAGTTACTTCATGAAACACTCCAACACCGCTGCTTTGATGCAGCTTGCTTGCGATGCAGTGTTCAATACATGTACAGCGCTCACATGTTTGTCGTAGTAGCGACCTGTACAACTGCACTTTAAACGGCCCACCAGCCACAAACATCACAACCAAGCTCTATTACCCTGCATAAATTAAGGAATTCCCAGCATTCCTACCGTGAAGTTGTTTACAGTAGGACTTAAGAAATGTTATCATATGACGTCATTACGAACGAAAACAATGATGCATGTGGTCCCATGCATGAAGTAGACTTGCGTGCGTATCCGTTTTTACCACTAAACAAGGGACCATGTTTTGCTTGGTGACATCATATGCATACAATCTATTGCAAAATTTGAATTGCCTCTGCATCGTGATTGGATCAAATTCGTTGATTCTGTGGCAGCCAATCACAACTCACGCCATCGCGTATGGGATTTAGTGTGTGAAAATACCAGACCTCCGAACGAATTTCCCCATTGAGTTTACATTATGAAGATCGCACTTCCGAGGCTTACATAGCTGGCCTGTGCAGCCGGCCAAGCCCCGTGCTAAATTCATGGAGAAACGGCATCACGAATCTCTGCATGCGTGAATTTTTCGGGGATCCGACTAAAGTGCATTTCAGTTGCTGATTATTTTTAAACAAGACGTAAGGTTTGGACCAGAAGTGCCAAAAATACGGGGGTATTTACATCAGAAAGGAACCATAACATACGTTAATCAAGTCCATTTTTTTGCTGTCCAGAACCGATAAAAATTAGATAGTTGCGTATTTTTACCTGCATCGTAGGGTGGACTTCTACAGTACAGTTCATTATCGCAACTATACAACCCAGGCGGTTCAACGAACTGCGTATGCTTATTCATAAATATCAACATGGAATGTTCCATTTTATATGATATTGGGCAAACAAAAAAATGGCAGGAATTATCTGGTGCTAACGATGGTATTTTACAGGTTAAATTTTTTTCCAAATACTGCTACTAAAATTGAAAAATAATGAAATTTACAGAGGTGCAGCATGATAAAATATTTCGATTAGCTACAAGTGGGGAGATTTATTCAAATATACTTGTGCCCTAATCATGGTCTTAACTAGACATGAAAACTCTACAAGCAAGCAAAGTTGGCTGGTCCACCCGAAGATGCTTCAGTCTGGCGCGCAACCGACTTCGTCGGCTGGGCAACCGATTTTAGTGAATTTTTGGACTTTGACCCCTAGTGACCCCAGGTGACCTTTGACCTCCCCTAAAAATATTGCAGACCATCTCCTGACCATAACGCATCTACATACCAAATATGAAATCTATCCAAGCTTCCTACCTTGAGATATCATGTTAAGAAGATTTTTTGACTTTGACCCCTGGTGACCCCAGGAGACCACCTATCTCCGCCAAAATTACATATAACCCATCTATTGACTAAAACGCATCCACATACCAAATATGAATTCTATTCAAAGTTTCCTACCTTGAGATATTGCATTAACAAGGTTTTCAGACTTTGACCCCTGGTGACCCCAGATGACGTTTGACCTCCAACAAAAACAAAAGGTACCGTCTTCTGACCATAACGCATCTACATACCAAATATGAAATCTATCCAAGTTTCCTACCTTGAGATATTGTGTGAATGAGATTTTCAGACTTTGACCCCCGGTGACCCAAGATGACCTTTGACCTCTGCCAAAAACAATAGAAACCATCTCCTGACTATAACACATCCACATACCACATATGAAATCTATCCAAGTTTCCTACCTCAAGATATCGTGTTAACAAGGTTTTTAGACTTTGACCCCTGGTGACCCCACATGACCTTTGACCTCCACCAAAAACAATAGGGTTCTTCCTCTCAACATGGCGCATCTATGTACCAAGTTTCAAAACTGGCGGACATTCCTATCTTGAGATATCGTGTTAACGAGGTTTTTAGACTTTGACCCCTGGTGACCCCACATGACCTTTGACCTCCACCAAAAACAATAGGGTTCTTCCTCTCAATATGGCGCATCTATGTACCAAGTTTGAAAACTGTCGGACATTCCTATCTTGAGATATCGTGTTAACAAGCAGTGTCACACACACACACGCACACACACATACACACAAACACACACGCACATACACACATACATACACACACACGCCATCATGAATGCATTGGTTTCTCTTATCATCGAAACCAAAAACACTTTCAGGCAAACAATTAAACTGGGCTGTTTTCTTGAATTCTGCAAAAGGTTGGCAAACTTTCAGCACCCAGGGCCCATGTTAACCGGTCCTCCAAAATTATAAAGTTCTCATACAGGTACTTTTGCCCTGTGTTGATGAAGATGTCAATGGTTCCAATCTTCCATGAGACTATGTTTTCCCTCCAGTTGTACAGTATGGTTTCTACTTTCAGTCTTACAGGCAAGTGCTAAATGTTAAGGTTAATTGTTGGTTAACCCATTCTTACCACATTATGTTTTCAGTTTGTCCAAACTTAGTGAGTCTTGACGCACTGTAGTTCTTGCTAAATTGACATGATTCTTTTTGGCTTTTTTATTTGAAATTGTCCAAGTTTTTAATGAACCCTTAAATGATATATCAGCACTTCTAATATCACCAACTTGTACAGCATACCTGTGGCCTTATTCATGTGGTATAACAGGATCTTGTTTAATCATGTGGTAAAACAGGATGCTGTTCTTTAAAGTTGCATGCTCAATGTTTGTCTAAGATCCTGAGGCTGTTGACACAAAATGTTTCCCCTAACAGCATCATTCAACATGCATACTGTATAATTTTCTATGGTAGACAAATATTGGAGAGAGAAAAAAACATGTTTTTCTAACAATTCCCTATGCTCTTCAATTACGTAGCATGAAAGTTGAAGGTAGGAACCAAATCAAACAAAGGATTAAATCTTCTAGAAACAAACAACCCTACTTTTTAAAGGGTACCACAAGTTTGGAATTTTAAAAGTAAACATTTTAGAGACCTGTAGCAAAATGAATTTTATTCATCCAACACCCATTGTTAGCTTGTTCCAATGCTGAGTTATAAAATATTGACATGTTCACTAGCAGTATATCCAAATAGTTCATTATTGCACAGCAATTTGTGAATCTGTGTTGTAAGACTTGCATACATACATATATACTTTGTTTTCCTTTGAAATTAAAGTCTAGAGCACCATCAGTGCTGAAGCTCAAACCTGTTGAATTACTGCAGAGTGATGATTTCCAATGCCAAGAAAATCACTTCCCATGCAGGGACCCCAGTAATTTGGAATTCTGACTGTTAATTTCACTAAGTTGTCCAATACGGAAGTTGCCCTATTCAGGAAGATCTGCTTTGCTCAGTTCAGCTGTCTGGCAGTGGTGCAAAGCAAGGTAACATACCCTTCTCCACTTCCAAAGAAGGAAAATCTTGCAGGTGCTCATCCATGATCACTCTAGATGAGCCAAACCCTTAACCAATGGTCACAAGAACTGAACATTTTGTGACAAACTACTAAACTAGTAACTACAGAGAGTGACTGCATATAGGCCTACATACTGCTTAACACCCCACGACACAGGTGGGAGAGCAGGCTTGTGCAGAATCTTTGCAGGTAAATTCTGGGCAAAAGTACCAAACTACTGCACTATCTGGGTAAACTTGGCAAGTTCTCATGCTTACAGTGTTTCTGGTTTATTTATACGTACATACAGTAGCTGGGCTTTAACATGGAGGAATCCGGGCGAGATCATCAGGTCACAACAGTAAATATAGTATAATAAGGGAGAGAACATACGCACTTGTTGTTTCTATCGCTAGTGCACAAGTCGGCGGTTTCCTGCTTGCAAGGTTAGATTTACTAGTAAATCCATGAACTAGAAACATTGGGATATATTTTAACTCTCACCCAAAGTTCATTTCTAACTTTTCTGTTGGGGTACCCAAGTGTGTTCCCAGAATATGAGCTTAACAATGATCGGTTCCAATTTTTCCACCATCGTCAAAAACTGGAAGGCATACACGCATAAGATAAAAAGGAAAAGAAGAAGAAGAAGAAAAAACAAAGAAAAACCAGAATGCAAAAATGCATCGAGGTTTCGATGATACAGTACATAAATGTTCCGTTTCAAAGAATGCCATCATGCATCATTATATTTTCATTCAAATGTTATACTAGCATGTTCAAAAAGTAATTTTGTCATTCCTAATGGCCTTTTGACCTCAATAAAAGCCAAACATAGCTAGACAGGCAAACAGCAGACAGACAGACAGACAGACAAACAACTATCTTGAAAGATCGTATTTAAACAGGTTCCTAGACTTTGACCCCTAGAGACCCCAGATGACCTTTCATTTCTGCTAAAAACAATGGGGCTAAATCGAGGGTAGAAAATCAAATTTATTCCGCCTAAATAGGGATACTTGGCATATCTGCCTTTGACCTCCATCAAAAACAACATGGACCATTTCCTGACCATAACCCACCCACACACCAAATATGAATTTTATTCAAGTTTCCTGCCTTGAGATATTGCATAAAAAAATTTCAAACTTTGACATCCAGTGACCCCAGATGACCTTTGACCTCTGCCAACAAAAAACAGGAGCATCTCCTGACCATAATGTATCAACAAATATTAAATATGAAATCTATCCAAGCTTCCCATCTTGAGATTTCATGATAATGAGATTTTCAGACTTTGGACCCAGGTGTCCCCAGATGACCTTTGACCTCTACCAAAAACATTAATTTCCATTTCCTAACCATAACACATCCACATAACAAATACAAAATCTATGTAAGTTCCCTACCTTGAAATATTGCATTAACAAAATTTTCAGACTTTAACCCCTGGTGACCCCATATGACCTTTGACCTCTGCCACAAACAAAAGGAACATCTCCTGACCATAATGTATAGATCTACATATTAAATATGAAATCTATCCAAGCTTCCTAACTTGAGATATCATGTTAACGAGATTTTTAGACTTTGACCCCTGGTGACCCCAGGAGACCTGCGACCTCCGCCCAAAATTAAACAGGACCATCTACTGACTAAAATGCATCCACATACCAAATATGAATTCTATTCAAAGTTTCCTACCTTGAGATATTGCATTAACAAGGTTTTCAGACTTTGACCACTGGTGACCCCAGATGACCTTTGACCTCCACCAAAAACATTAGGGTTCTACCTTTCAATATGGTGCATCTATGTATCAACTTTGAAAACTGTTGGACATTCCTATCTTGAGATATTGTGTTAACAAGCAAAGTGTCACAAACACACACACATACACATGCACACACACACATACACACATACAAACGCAAGCCATCATGAATGCATTGGTTTCTCTTACCATCGAAACCAAAAAACCAAAGCATGGGAGCAAACAAATAACCAAAAGCTGTATGGAGTGACTGCACACGTTTTCTGAAAAGATTTGGATTTCCTGACACCTGTAACTTTATGACCAGAATGTTTGCGCGAAAAAAGGGCTGGCGCCAGGGGGGCCATGCCCGGCCCCATCAGAGAACACTGGCCCCCCTGTCGGGGAAGGTCATTGGTTTCCTTGGGGAGGCCTAAAAAAAATAAAAAAAAAATTATAAAAACCTGGATGGGTGACCTTGAACATACATTTTTTTTCTTTAATAACAATGTTTTAAAACATATCAGAATGGACTTTCAACTACTTCTCATAGCTCATAGTTCATAGCTCTGTTAGAACTCATTATATGTAACTTGTCCCATCTTAAATCCGTGCACGCAAGGTCACCCATAACCAAGACTTGTGTTAGGGACCTGGAAATTCCATGTGCAGATGTAACCAAGGGCGGCACCAGCGTGGAACCAGGGGTCATGCCCCGTCGGGGAAGGTTGCCCTTCTCCTGTCGTTGAGAAGATCCAGTTTCCTCGGGGAGCCTTCACCTATAGGCCCATGATAAAAGATGCCCCGACAGCCGCATTCGAGCAACAGTAATGACAATCAGCCAGGCTGTTTTCAGTTATACATTATGATGAACAGAAGTGTGAGAATGTCTCCTGATAAGTCTGACTGAAAATTCATTTGAAAGCACCTTGTTGTTACATGACATATTTTCAAAGACCTTGGGAGGTCGAATAGTCACATAGAAAATTACATAAATTTAGTGGACCTCGCAATTAAATACAACGAAGAGTCTCAATAGAGTAAAAAAATTGGTATGATTTTACTTCGGTGGCATAGTTTTCCCCCGAGAAAAAGACGACCATTTCATTTAATTGTAGCCGTACCTTTTATCTGGTTATTTTCTGATCACATAGCACATTGGTTTTTTTCTATTGAAGTGAAACTTTCATAAATAACAACTGCTTCATTCCTAGTTATAAGTCTGGGAAATGCCATTTCCAGCTGTCTGAGGGTTAAGTTTTTTAAATTCTCTCTATGTTCCGCCCCAAGTTATGGTGGCGCTCCACTTTGATAGTGGTTTGCTCGAACAGATTACTCAACGGAATAGGACATGCTTGAAAATTATTCTTTGTTTGAGGGCAATATGAAGTGAAAATTTAAAGTGAAAAAACTGAAAATAGAGACTGCTTTGTCTCTGGGAAATGCCATTTCCGGCTGTCTGGGGTTCTAAATTTTTCAGAAGTTTCTGTGCATTTCTAGTTAGTTTTTAGGGCAGAATTACATTTTTCAGACAAAATAGACTTTTCTGCCTCCTACCAAACTGAAACACTCATGTATGAATATGTCAATATACAAAATATAAAACTTGAAATACATGGGAAGCCAACCTTTTTCCGTGAGGAAAATTCCGAGGCCTTAGTCTCAGTGATGTTATTCAGAAACCCCAACAAAACTACAAATCACCCCTACTTGAAAAGGGAAAATTTTTTCGGGCACATTTCCAGTTTCGTCTGAAAGCCTTAGTACCTAGGCTAGTACGATGAAATGCGTAACTCCAAAAGATTTCCAGCTGTCGCCTACTGTATGTAACATTTATGATTTTGCCCATATGAAGGACAGATTCTTCAAAAAACACCCCAAATTTTTTAATGGTCCTTACAAAAGAGAAATTTTGTTTAAAAACTTTTTCTTCTAAACAAACTCCAGATTTTTAAATATTTGTTGAAAAAACCAAAAATTTCGGCACACTACAGCCCCTCAGATTCTTCCCAGTCACGTGCCACTGGGTCTAACTCATGGCCTTTGTCGGAGACTCGAAGTCCGGCCCCCCTGTCGGGGAATTTGGCCCCCCTGTCTGGCAAATCCTGGCACCACCCCTGCCGCCATACCAAACAAGTATGCAACATGGGGATGGTAAAACAGCAATAGGCAATACAGAAACATGCAATGAAGCTGCAAAACAAACATTTTTAGTGAAGAAAGGTCACATTAACTCCTAACGATCTTAAAATAAAAAGTGGAGATTGACAAGAGATATGCTAAATTTTTGGAGAGAATCTGCATGCACTCAAAGAAAATGCGATGTTGTGACATACACCCAAAGTTAGAAGCCAATAATTTATGATTGCTGAGGTAGCTAACTGATTTCTGTGTACTTTAAATGTGCTTTGCCAAATACCTATGAAATCTATTCAACACGCTGTTCACGTGGAACTAACTAGTGAAGGGCATAATGCTGCTGTTCAGCTGTGGTCTTTTGTTTCTTTTGTCGCATTGTCAGTACAAATGTCACAAGTAGCAAACCGCAAACCATATTACCAAACAACCACAACTATTGTGCAGCTGGTTTTAATCTTGACGACCTTTGACTAACATTTTGGACATAAGGGAAACTTAGGGCTTTTACAAACATTGAAGATTTCTTGACTAACTTGGACTATTCACAACCTGACGATCATGCTAAACCTGGATGAACCGGTACTGTATGTACTCATGTACAGTATTATGAAAGCTTGGATTTTATTATTATCCAGTGAAGATATAAGAACAAACATATTTTGCACTAAATGATGTAAAACAGATGGATACAGTAGAAATTCCCATACTCCCTTGAGCAATACAAGTATGGCCAGCTCAGGCAGCATACCTCCCAAGTGACCCGCATTTCGCAGGTTTGACCAGCATTTGGACACCCAAACCCGCTGACCCCCCCAGCCCTCAGAAAAACCCGCATTTCAAATCTCCGAAGTATTCTTACTAAGAAAACCACAAAAATTAGCAAATAATTCAGCTTCCCGATAACTACAAATTCAGTAAATCTTATCTCACAGCACATTCAATTGCTCGCGCTGCTATACAATGCATAGGCCTAGGTACAGGTACGTACGGAAAGCTGGCTGTCGCAACAGCGTTATCGGCTAACCTTCGCAGCAGGTATATGGAATATATTCCTGTTACTGACTAAATAGTGTAATAACGTCATTCAACGCCGCGTTCAACAGCGAAAATAAATACTGTAGCCTAACCACTTCGCGGGTTATAGGCGGGGCTTGTTTCAGAGTCCCCGAACGGACTTCATATCGAAAAGTTTCGGTCATAAACCTCCCAAATGCGTTACAGTGTGCGGGCGCACTTTGCATTTTTCAGTTTTTCGCTTTATGTAGTACCAAAATTTACCCCAAAAATAACGATGAAATATTGTGATTAGGAGAGGATTTAGTCTTTGCGCATTTGTGAGTATCTGCATAATATTATTTTGGAAAATCTCTCAATACAATATTTTTCTAGGTTACCGCAAAATATTTAGTACTGTACTGAATTTTTTGGCGGTGACCTAACGACATTGTGTTGACTGATTTGCCAAAAAAGTGTCACCATTTTGCATGGAGACACTTCTAAAATTATACCCCTCCCCCAGGCCGGCGATCCACCAATGGACAGATCAGTTGGACCCGCATCTAGCCTCTCGGAACTTGGGAGCTATGAGGCAGGCTGGAGCTAGCCCACGGGGCAGACAAAGTTTTTTCGCCCAGCTTATTGCTGAGAAAAAACTAACATCTGCTGACCTTGGAGCTCAAATATTTTCAACTGCATAGAAAACTTATGGAAATATCATACTCGAAGAACTAGCGGATGTTTTTTCAACTACAATATGAACAACCATTCAATATCTCTCTGAATGCTAAGAGTTTTCACTTGCAAACAAGGTATGAGGCATTCTTGAGAGTTTCTTCTCAAAATTCTTATGGAATACTTTCAAATGGCTGGGAAACTATTTAAATCATCAGTTTTTCTATCAAGGGATGTAGTAAACAGATGACTTATCCTTGGTTCCAAGCTGAAGTAAGCCTCTTAAAACTGACTCCCACCTGAAAGCTGTTCACATTGAGTAACATTAGGTGTCACTTACTACTGTATAGGTCTATTTTACTGTTAACAGTGTATTGTATTGTGAAGCCCACTGTTCTTACTTTATTGCAAAGTGTACCTCAAGAAAAAAAATTCAAAAATATATAGAGCATGAAAAATGAATTCTAACAGTCCAACTCCTATCTTCATAGGGCATTCCTGAGCTGATAGAATGTTGAAGTTTATTCACTCAACTTGACATGGTATATTGCACAATAATTTGTGATGTCATTGTTGTATAACTGAAATTACAATCTTTGTATTTCTTTCTTTTTGAAAGTTACTGCACCTTGTACCAAGGTGAGATAGCCCTCTTACTCTAATGGGGTGATGTAGTTAATTAAACCCTCTCTGTGCAGCATGCTGTGCTAGCAAACAGGAAGTGTTCAAGGTCATAAAAACATTTTTTAATTTTATAGAAAAGGGTGAGTTGTACAACAAGAGGGTCACAAATTATTGTGCAATGACCAATATGTTTTAAGGGAATAAACTTCAACATTTTATATCTCAGCTCAGGAATGTCCTATGAAGATGGGAGTTGGAATGTTAGAAGTCATTTTTCATGCTATATATTTTTGAATTTTTTGACTTGAGGTACTCTTGTTACACTAGACACAAGTTACAGCATGGTATCTGCATACAGGCTTATGAATATTCAATACAATTTCCATTTTAGAATCGTAATAACCAAACTCATATGAAGATTTAGGTCAATTGCCGTTATCCAATATGAGGTTAATTTTACAAATGAAATTCCCGTTTTGTGGTTTGAAAGACGTTTTTGACAATTATGTTTTTGGCAGGCTCTGAAGGGAGGCAGCCCAGTGGCGTAGCTACTGGGGGGGCAGGGGGGCAAGTTGCCCCCTCTGGAAAAATTTTTGGGGAAATTTGATGAATCTTATTATTATTATTACAAAAATTTCTCAAAATTTATGTTAGAATAAGAAAATGTGAGACATTTCTCATACATAATTTGTATTTTCATGCAACAAATTAACTCAGATTTCGTCAGTGTCGCATGAACCGGCCCAATTCGCGTTCCACAGAAATGTCCTCGCTCATAGCAGATTGAATGTTCTCTTGTGCTTGTATACGCACGGGGGTCATGATCAGTGCATTTCAGTGTACATGAAGCTGTTATTCAGGTGATACTTTGGGAATTCAGTAAAAGGATGTGAAAAATGACAAGTCACTACCGTTGACCCCCGAGGTTGTTATGTTCTTCTACAAGCTAGCAGTAGCTGTACGATTTTACTCTGTGTACATAACGATGCTTACAAGCTAGTTCAGGAAAATAGCTTTCTGCTGACTTTGAGTGTAACAATAAATGGACAATGAGTACCTTGTAGCCTTCTACACTTAACAGACTGCTTTTCTCACAGGATATTCTGTGTGATCGAGCCACTATTGGGCCTCCTTAGTGGCGTGCGAAGGGAAGACCAATGGGTCATGCCCCCCTCACAGATGCCATTTTTTCTTTGTTCTTAAAAATACGTAGTCTAACTTTATTAACAGAGATTTTACTCCAAAAGATAGCATATGTGGCACCAGATTGCTTATAAGGACACCCAATTTTTCAAAAATTTTCAAAGGGGAAGGATTGTCCCTGCAAGGTCTTTCAGTGATGCCAATTTTTTTTTTTAATTCCTACAAATAGACCTAGGCAACTTCTGTCAAATTCCAATTTTTACTTAAAGGGTAGAATCTGTTTCCCACTGGTGGCATCGATAAAAAAGTCTACATGTTTAGATTCTCTTAACAAGCATAAATACGCTATTTTGACCATCTGAGGGGTCTGATTTTTCGAAGTTTTCCTTACGCTCCGCGCCAATCAATGGTGGCGCTTCACTCGGTCTCTTGGGCAAAATTACATATTTGGGGTACAATTAGCTCTTAATTCTCTGATCACTTTGCAGTTTGCGAACATATTTTGAAGTGAGCATTTTATTGCAAACGACAAAAGAAGAAAACGACTGGCTAGATTCTTCGTATTGGCCTAGAAAATGCTATTTCCGGCCATCTAAGGGGTCTGATATTTCCAAATTTTCTCTACGCTCCGCGCCAACCAATGGTGGCGCTCCACTTAGATAATCTTTATGGCAAAATAACATTTTGTGGCCAAGAAAAACCACAAATACCGATCAATGCTCTTTTATTTGTGCATATTTAATGACTAGTTTTCTTCATAAGGTAGCATAAATTGCATAAAGAAATGCATGTCAAGACACAAAAGTTTCAGTTTTATCCTCATGAACCACCACGATTCAACTTTAAACACTGTTCCTGTCAAAGTCGAAAATCTTGCACCATTTTTCATGTAGGCTTCTTGAAAACGTCAAAAAATTTCCGGACACCCCTCCCATTAGACCATACTGCATGCCCCTTCCCCTTCAGAGAAATCCTGCGTACGCCACTGCGTTAGTCCATACAAATTAGACAATTAGACAACTAGACATTGCTTACCAAAATAATATACTTTGTTATTTCCGATTGCTCTTTGTTATACTTAAAAGATTAAAATGCAGGTAATATTACAAAATGACATGGTAATGTTGTTATACTTGTAAGTTTGCATATTTTATATGAAATACATACACATTGACCGGGAAAAGTTTTGGGGAAATTTCATACCTTTGCCCCCCCTGGAAAAAATCCTAGCTACGCCACTGAGGCAGCCTAAGGGGGTGGCTGCCAGAGAGGGACTGTGTACAGTAGGTTAGGCTGGAGCTAACAATGCTGACAGATTAGACAAAATTGAAAAGACTTACCTGCCCATATAGTAACAATACCTTCAAACTTGGTTTTAAGATGAATAAATTTATGCTAAATATTGCAGAACAAATAACAAACTTCACCAGAGACAACAATGGAACCCATCAATCATAAAGTAGCTCCTACTGTACTTGCACTTTACATGTACAATGCACTTATCTCTTCATATTCAGCATTCATGACAGGTATTAACAATTTTAATATCAAATACTTCCAGAAGGTTTTCCAATTCCTACATTGGACCAACCACAAATCAGAACCATAATGGCAATCAATCATCTGAAAGGAAATCAAAAAATGCTGAAAAGAAATATCATAGCAATCTTCAGAATCTTGTTTCCTCCATTATATTTTGATTTCAATTTTTTCACTTCACTGAAATTGATGATTGTTGTACTTTGCATGGCTCATCTAAGTTTAAAAAGCATCCTAATGATGTTGTCAGTGATACTAATATATGACCTTATGACCCTCCCTGCATTCAGTGCATCCTTTTTGATTCAGTCCAGACACTGAATGAACTAATGCATAACAAATGTATTCTACAGAAATGTAATTCCTGCCAACTGGTGTAGAAATAACTAAGGTATGCTTATTTTGCAGGACCCATCATTATGTACTTACAGAAAGTTTGGGTAGAAGGTAACAGGTTGAATGACTTAAATTTGCAGCAAGATTGATAGATTTGGAGGGGGAATTTTCCTGAGTCAGCATTCCTTTCTACCTTTTTGAGACAGTCACAAAGCTGCATCACAGTAAAAGTTCAAGTAACCATGGTTTTAAATTTCTAGGTGGCTTGGAGGGAATAATTTAGCATTCAAATTTTGTGTAGCAGTTCTGAAGGTTTTTGAGGTCTTTCACACATTGTTTGTGAAAATGCATGGGTTATGCACACAAAAAATTGCTACACTATTTTTCATTTGTGTACCAACTTGGCCTGTTTGTGTAGCATATTGCCATGTGATACTGGATAAATTATTCCCTGGCTAGAATTACAAATGCCACTTACTGTAATAGTGTCCAATTTGATTTTTTTCCAGAATCCTCCTGACTGCACTCATCCAGACTTTGCACATTGATGCTCATTTCCTCAAATTTATCCTCACAGATCCAACTACTGCAGCCCTACTCACAAGGTTTAATCCTGGATCCTGGATGTTGAAGTACCTTTGACCTTGGTTCACTGTTGCTCCCAGAGCTCAACAAGCTATGATTAACTGGGATCTGAACATCCATTACCTTATGTCCAGAAGGATCAATGTCAAGGGGTTAAGGGGTTAAGATCCACATCTAATGTGCTGATCTACACCACACTCTGGATCTGACCATGTGCCAGCTGTAAGCGGCAAGATCTAGTGTAGTGTAAGTCTAAGTGCACTCTATAATGCATACATACATATTATGTCATCTATAGAACTGATAAAGTCTTCAATAACCCCACAAATGCTTTAGGGATTCAGTGCGTGGCATAACCCCCATGGGTACAGGGAAAAAGAGCATGCCAGTCAATGGCCTTGGCCCTGCCTCCACTTGCCCACCCCCCAAATGAAATTAGAAGGTAAACAAGGGCATCAATGATGCCATAGTTCAACTACCTTTCCCCTTGAACACAAAATAACTGTTTTGAGGAAGCACAACCAACGAACTGTAGAAAGTCCAGATCCACTGTACTGCAGCACTTTCAAGGTTGTACAGTAAATGTCAATTATAACAGTTCGTGGCAAATATATACTGCCTCGTTTGAGCCACCTTGCTCAAATGATTTCTGTTTTGTAAGGAATTCTGCTGGAAAGTATGAAATGCTATTTATACACCATTTTGTCAGTCTTATAAAAAAAAATCTTATGGCAGAGTCATACAAAACCAAATTCTTATGGAAAGGCAATACTGTGCCACATGTTTTCCCCCAGATACAACTTTAGATTGTAATTTGAGTTGTACAACAATGACATCACAAAGTAATGCACAATATACAGTGCTATCTTCAGTTGAGCGAATAAACCAACTTTTATATCTAAGCTAACGAATGTCCTATGAAGATGGGAGCTGGACTGTTAGAATTCATTTTTTGTGTTCTCTAATATATATTTTTGATTTTTTTGGACTTAGGAGGTACACTTAAAGTAGAATTGAATTCCACTTAAGTAGAGCTGAATTAAACTTACTGCGAGTGAAACTCAATTTCACCTCAGTAGAAATGAATTCCACTAATGTGGAATTGAATTAGGCTAAAGACTAAGTGAAAAAGAATTTAGCTTATTAAGTAAAATGCCATACAGTAGCAAACCATGCCACTCCATTTAGGGGGATGCAAAGTTTGTAAAATTCTCATGCCACTTACGCAGTCACATTTTAATAATATGGGTTTGTTGAGGAGAAAATCCAGTATAAATTTTAAAGAAAAACAAAAGACTGCCCATTAATGTGGGGATGTGATGTCATATGTGCTTGCTTCAAGTTCACTTTTTGTTGAAAATGTGAAAAGTTTACATGTTCATATCTTGAGAACCACACATGGGATTTCAATGCTCAGAAAAAGTACCCCTCTAACATACCAAATCCTGTTGTGACCTTAAACCCTTCTTTTAGGTAGAATTGAATTCCACTTAAATGGAATTGAATTCAACTTGAGTGGAATTTGATTTTACTTATATCACTTCAGTGGAATGTATTACACTTGCGGAATTCAATTTCACTTGTCAAATTCAATTCCACTTAAGTATATGTGTTTCACTGACATAAAATGGCAAGGTAAATGTTAAATGGCTTGCCATACAGTACAACTCCAATAGTTCCATTTCATCCAACGGCAGTGGTACATTTCATCTGTAAGCTTTACTCTCATTAGGAGAACATGTCACAATTTTTCTGAAAGACACTGTTCCCTTGAATGCACAGCTCAGGTGTTTGCACACAATATACATACAGTATGGCAAGTTAATGCAGAATAATAAGGCACAGTAGAGTACTAAGCATCAAAAATTTGAAAGTAAACAAACTTCAAAGGGCTACAACTTTTTCATCTTGCACTGGATTCCCAAAAAATTGGTATCAAAGGAGAGAGAAAAATATGCCAAATAATTTCTGCATGACAAAATTTACAAAGTGATATTAACTTGTATGCAAGTATGCAAATATGCAAATAGGGTAAAAAATTGCATTTTTTTCTGACTAATTGACAAATGGCATAAATTTTGAGCTTTAAATAAACATCATAACAAGTATTCAATGAATCACCTGTCTTGGAGCACTCTTTGCGATATTATATAGATTTTCATTAAGGAATAAACTGCATTTGGCTAATTATTGTTGGTGAATAAACCATCCAGACTTTAAAGCGGAACTTCAAATTAATCGATTTTTGGATAGCTCTTAATGGCGCTCAACTCGTAAAGTGCAGATTGCGCTTACTTCAAACAGAGTTTCAAGTCAAAAACTCTATGATGCATGTTATGTTCATGTTTACATTGACATATATATACAGACGACATGTTCGAATTTGTATTGTAACACCGCAAACCTAGTCAAAATTGAAGATAAAACACTCAAGGTATAATAATAACATTCTATGATGACTTGTTGATTGCATCAGAAGGGATTTGTGGAATGCAAAAGAAAGAGATGTGCTCTGTCTTTGTTCATGAAACGATTTTGTAAGATTTGTTTTACAACTGAGGCCTAACCTTAGGCCTGGCTAACGTTAGTGAAAGACTCTCGCATTTAAACTGCCTGTTGTTTAGGGTAGCATTGTAATGTACGGTTTTATGGACATTGGACAGTGTTTGTTAACACTAAAGTTAGGCTGTTCGCGGTGGAATTTAAAGCGTTGCTGACTGTGGCACTAATGCTAGAGTTTCGGGCTTGCAAGTAGAGCACTCAGGCAAACTTTCTGAGAGCTTTCACTTTTAACTAACGCAGGAGCGAATTAAGTTAAGCTAGGCTACAGTTATACATAGCCTAGGCCTAGGGTTTAGAGGACAGTACAGTACATCAGTACACTGTTCAGTCTTCCTGTGTCAGTGTGTACAGTAGGAACAGTGTTACTTGATAGGCCTAACGTTACTGTTTAATAGACATACTGGCACTATCTCATGAGTAATTAGGTTTGATGAGCAGATCTTAGAAGAACTCTGCTTATTAGTTGTGGTTGTTCTTTCATCATACTGTACTTCAAAAATCTTTCCTCTAACAACCACATTTATGATGGCTCTGACATCTGCCTAAGATTACTCACAATTCAGGTCAAAGCAGGGAAGTTGAGCATTCATCTTGGATTGAAGCAAGCATAACGTTAACGGTGTGTACACTATATATTTGTGCAGCATTGCTGAGTATATTTGCCTTGGTAATTTTTGACCAAATTTGTGCCAGTCTGTTGCCTGGCAACAGGGGACAGTCTCAATGCCCTTCAGATATGCTGTGTTGCCAATGATTTTTGCATATTTATGAGTTACTATCCATTATTGAAAAATTAATGGATGGTCATGTGGACTGTGTGAGCCAATCAGAATCCAGGAAATGAAATAACAGTCAGTAAGGGGTTGTAGAATAGAGAACATTCTTCTATCTCAAGCAATAAACTGCTGAAAAGATTCTAAAAATACCACTAGTGGAATAAAGTTAAAATCTCAACAATGAAAGGAGCTACTACAACAGGAGCTGAATGAATGAGATTCATTTTGCAACCTCTAAAATATATTTTTATAATTCTGTACTTGAAGTACACTTAACATGGTTCCATCTAACTTGAATCACAGGTACTGTACAGCAAGCTGACTGACTCCAAAAAGCATGTTTGAAAAGTATTCACGGTGAAATGTACTACAGTACACTTCAGTTACAATATATCTCATCTACTTTCAATTTTTTGCTTCTTGCTTCTCCATGCATGTATATTGTACACCAATTTCTATGACTTTTTTGCATTTTCTATAAAAATGGTTAATGCTTGTCAAGCTTTGTTTTTCAGAAAAATTTATGGTTGTCCTTTGGGCAACCATTTCACTAATTTTAGTTGTCCACAAGGAAATTTGGTTGTCCAAAACATTTGCACAATTATAAAGCAGTAATTATGTTCATGTATTACTGGTCATGAAGAATGAAAATATGTGATGCTTGAGATACAGAAACACTTGAAGTCTGAAATATGGTATGATTGACAAAGTTCAAAGAGTTGATCAGTCAACAGTAGGCCTGTACATCTTCAATCAAAGCAAAAAATGGTTGTACATCGGGCAACCAACCTTTAACATTTGGTTGTCCATATGGAATTTTACTGTAGTTGTCCTGGACAATCGGACAACCATGAAAATTGAGCCCTGCTTGTCTTACTGTAACTAAGGTTTGAGTTAGGGTTAAGATTTGTGTTGAAATACCATCAGAAACAATTAAATATGGTTAGGGATTAATCAAAAACATACATATTGCAGTATTCTCACAGTAATTTGAACTGACAGAAAGGATTCTTGTCAAACAATATTTGCATTTTTCAAATACATCAACCTATTGCGCAATGAATGGCATTAATTACTTGGACTTCCTTCCACCTGACACATCCTACAGTAAGTGAGAAGTGCACATCTTGTAGAAGAAACAAACCTTTGAAACTTTTTAGAGATTTAACACTAGGGGTACACTTACAGTATGAACCCACCATAAACATTATTTACATTACACAGGTGTGTAACTACAGTATTTACACATAAAAAAAAAAACACAGGACCTGCATGATACCATGGATTATTTTATACTGAATAAACATAAACGACACATACAAAACTGCCTGCATTTTTGCCGGCAGCATTTGCATCAACCAAAATAAATGTTGTACAATATTAAAACTTGGCTCTTTAGAGCTGAGTCTACCAGATATTCATAACATTCTTTATTCACAAGGGTCAATGTTCATAAGGTTAAATAGAATAAGGTTCATTATTCATTGAGTTCGCTATTCATAATCGTTAAAAAGGTTTGTTGTTCCTGAGGTAAATCATTCATAATTAAAAAAGGATCGTTTTTTATAACAGAAGAAAAGGATCGTTATTTATAACAGAAGAAAAGGTTCATTATTTATAACATGATTTAAGGTTTGTCATTCATAATAGGAAAAGATCTAGAGACAAATTTATTACTGGAAAAAAGGTAAGATGTTCTTATTGAAAAAGGTTCTGTTAATCTTTAATCATAATTAGAAAAGAGGTTCAAAATTCATAATAGGGAAAAGGGTTCACTATTCACACTGTAATAAAGGAAAAAGGACATTTTCCAATGTTATGAAAGGCTTCCTGTATATTGTGGCAGGGAACACATCCTTAAAATTTTAAGTGATGACGGGCCTATGTCTTGTCTAACACATGTTGACAGCATTTTTGCATGCTTTTTCCAGATTAGTTTGAATTGGCCTAAGTTAAAAGCGACTACTGTGTATTCTAATTTTAGGGAAGGAATAATGAATAGAGCACCTTAGTCTCAATTATGAACAACACACCCCTTTTCTGATTATGAATATTGAACCTTTTTTGGAATTATGAGATCCAACCAGGCTTGGGGTAATCGTAATCGATTGCAATCCATTACATTTTTTGAAGTAGTTGTAATCGCAATTGATTACTTTTGTGAAAATCGCAAAGTAATTGCAATCGTAATCGATTACAGTAGCAAAGTAATCGCAATCATGGTTTCATTTCTGATTACATTGAAGTTGAGTTGAACAAAGAAGTAAAGTTACTAAACAATTTTTCAGTGCTTGGTTCTTCTGTTGGAATGACAAAATTTAATTGTCCCTCTTTCTTGGATGTTCCTTAAAATGAGTGAGAAGTGCATTGATTCAATAATCTCTACTTTTGGGAGGACTTGGTTTTGCCCGGGCTTATCTAGAGCAATGTCCATGGCCTTTCTTCCAGTTGTGGGCACTGGATTGTTTTGCCAAAGTACATTGTTTATGTGGAAAGAAAATGTAATCACAATTGCAATCATGATTACATTGCAATGTAATCGCAATCATAATCAATTACTTTCAATTTTAGCTGTAATCGTAATCGTAATCGCAATCGCAATCATAAAATATGAAGTAATCGCAATCGTAATCGATTACATTTAGATGTAATCACCCCAAGCCTGGATCCAACCTTAATTTCGATTATGAAAATTGAACCTTTTCCTGAATCATGAATAACACCCTCTTTTTTGTTATGAATAATGAACCTCTTTTTGAGTAAGAACATTGAACCTATTTTGCAATTATGAACAGTGAAATTCTTCTTGATTATGAATAGCAAACCTTTTTCATCATTATTCTGTATGAATAATGAATCTCATGAACAATGAACCTTATTGTTACCGTTCATCTTGTTATGCATAACGACCCTTGAATAAAAAGCCTAATGAATATTGAGCTGTCCCCTTTACAACAGTGGCTGTGATAATTACTGTAAACTTTGATGCTAGTACACATACTACAAATACAGCTACAAGTGTGAATTAAGTACTGTACATGTACGTTTAATCACACACTGATAGTGTACAGTATGTTCAGTAAGTGCATGGCATTCAACTACATTTTAGTGTTCCTATTTTCCAAAGATTCTTATTTTCTAAATTACAAGAAGACTTCGCCTGTAGATATCTTACTGCACAGTCTACAGTATGCACATACGCAACTAAAACTTTTTAGGAAGATTTAACTTCTGCGGGCCCTTCATATTTTGTCTAAAATAGGTTTCCCATTCAAAACACATGCCACTACAAGGTTCCTTACAGAGAACAAGTTTCCAAAATCCCAATGAGTAGCCGATCAGATTGGGTTTTCAGCAAAATTTTTCCACTGGAGTTATAATGGTAACACATGATGAAGAAAGGGCAAGTGTAAGGGAATTATGTGGTCATGCACTGATTTTCTGTGTACTTTACATAGAACTTCAGATCTGGAAAAGTTAGACAGAGTTTTACGGCCCAGTTTCCAACCTATTGGTTCAAGTCAAGCCGGCCATGGCCTTTTCCCCAGTTGTACGTGGCTCGAACTGGCTTGTTTTTCCTACTCTGTTGCCCATTCAGAGAATCATGCATAACGCATCAGTAGGTTTTCATTGTTAGTCTTTGGTACAGTATGACTGACCTGGGGATTGAACCCGGGCCTTGAACCTCTCACAGGAGGGATAAAGTCTCTTGACAAGAGTGGAAGTACAGTAATGGAACAGCCTCAGGAAATAATTGTTACATACATGGCTGCACAATTTCTGTCAAAAGCTGTAGCCTGTAAGGGGCAATGCTTGACATGCAATACCTTACCATTAAATAGTGCAGAATTAATACTGTACCATGATGAAAGTATCAGGACTACAAAAACATGCAGTAAAACCAGAATGCAAGGCATTCATACTCGTGAATGGAGGCGGTCTAACGGTTCTAGTGGTATTAACAGAAAGTTGCTAAATTTTACAGGTAGTAGATGGTGAATTTTTTTATGATGAGGAGGTTTGCGCATTTCAGAAAAGGAGATCAGTGTTGAAAATTTATACAGGTGAAACATTAGTGATGGGAGGTGAGGGAAATAGAAAGAGAGTTTTAGAAAAGTATGTGTGAATGATATGTATATAACGATGTAAAAATTGAAATTGAAGTGGATGATCTAGAAAATAGATGTGTTTAGATTAGAAAAGAATTGTTTTATTAATATTTCCTCCTGTATCTAAAACTGTCAGAATTTCACGGATATTATTGAAGTTCAAAATATCAAAATATTGGAAGGGGCTATTCAAGTTTCAGTTGGAAAGTCTAGGTCAGAAGAAAACTACACAGTTAACATTGTGCAATTTTGCATCCTGGAGACTACGTTATCTTATCTGTTCTTTGTTGCTAACCCTCTTTGATGGTCTTCAATTCTGAACAAAATAAAATATAACTTTAGTTTGACGCTCTTATTACACCTATAAGTTGCTTGATTATGAAAAGAAATCACCCGTTCAATGTTTTTCTAAATAACAATGCCTTAACTTTTACATCAACAGATCTCTCGGATGTTTCAAACTGTAAGAAAAGAAAGGTAACGACCATGTCGTCATAAAGAACGGCAGTTGACAAAAACTACAGGCTTCTGAGAACCCCATACAGTCGTTCCAACAACCAAGTGATTGAAATATCCCTCAAGTAACATGCCTCGATGTGTAATGAAACCAGAGACATCCTCAAATAAATTATCTGCTTTCATGGTTAACTCCTATTAATTTACAAACACTTACAAAGTAACAAATGTGATCAGAATGTAATCACTATAACAAGTCCATAAAGAGGCTAATATACTTCACATTGGCTCGTACAGTAAAAACCACAACAGCTACACGTACACAAGTCCACTACTGTCTCACACTTCCAGAAGAGTCAATGAGACACTACTTGTGATCAAAACTCACAATTGCAGAAAAAATTCCAGAAATTCCAAACAAAATGTCCAAATTGTTCTTCTGATTAACACAGCAAATCACTTAACCTGTAGCGTAATCTAACAATAATACTATACAGTACTGTGTGTATAGACCTGAAACTACCTGAGAGAATTTGTAGAACTTTCCCAGTTTTTCAAACAAAATATACTGTATAGTGTATACTTACTACTTACTGTAGCTATTTCTGAGCATCTCCAAGGTTTTTAATAAGACCAAAATGGAAAAGCAACTTACTGTAGGTTCAAAGATCACCAGGTCAAGCAGACTTTCAATTTGGCATGTGGAATGAAAAACAACTACTTTCAGTTCAACTCCTTATCTGCATGTATGTATTGCAAAAAGGGCTCAAACTGGCATCTTAACTGAAAAAATGGAAAACAATTACAGCAGGACTAAGTACATTGGAAGGTACAGTAACAGTATCCCTGGGAAGGGTCATGGTTGTATTCATTCAGACTGCTGTAAGAATTCTACAGTATCCTAAGCCTTTTTCTATACTCTCTGGCACAGAGCCTCAGCAAAACCAAAACAAATACTCCCAAAGAGTTCTCCTTCCCAAGGAAGCTATGTCCACAATTGGACAGCAATCACCAACCAACCTCATGGCCCTCCATCAGACCATGCACAGTAACTACTGTAAGCACTGTCAGAACTGTTATAATTTTATAGAGTATCAATAAACCTGAGTTAATTTGCCTGCTTACAGTATAATTCTTGTATGCATTGTATTTAAGATGTCAGTCATGAAATACAGTATGTACAGAACACTTCTTTCAACATTACATATGATGACCACTGACAATGTGAGGTAGAGTAATGCTTCCATGACATTTGCAGTGCCTTTCAAGTGCCTAAATTTGTATACAGTAGCAAAAAAATAAATGACGCATGTATGTAAAACCATTGCTGCAATACAGTAACATATCCCTCTCAGTTTAATGCATATTTGCAGTAGTATATTTCTTTCTACAGACTCCCCTAATTTATAATTTATATCTGATTTCTTTCCATACACACTGATAGTCCCAGTTTCCAACATTGAGCTGTCATGATTTTAAAAATAGCATTTGTCCGGACACCTCATCAAAGAAATATTTTAAGATTTGAAACAAGGTTTCAAGATTTGAAAAAGGAAGTCAAAAAGTCACATGAGTGGATGTCCAATTACTGCAAATCTACCTGTAAAGCAGCTAGCACTATAATGCAGACAGACAGCAAGGAACTGTACTGGAAGTATCTAGGTTGCCATACTTCCATATTTGAATCACAGGAACTAAGATTGACACTTGCATTACTTAATACAGTAGCAGAGGACACAGACAGTAAACTACACATTTCAGTTTTTTGATATCAAAATTCCTAGTATCTGAGTTCAGAAATTTAGTTATGGAATAAGTTGTTAAAATCAATAACGCAGGGAGGGGAGGGGGGGGGGGGCACTGACAGCATCAAGTAAAGTATGTGTAAACATTAATATGAAACTATTAGCAATTCTGGTCAAAAAACTTTCAAAAGGCACCATGCATCAAACTTGAAAAGGACCCACTACCAAAAGAAAAATTTGAATTTAAACTAGTACAGTGGCTGAAAAAAATACACCAAAATTTCTCCCATTGTAGAATTGCCGACATGCAGACTTTCCAGATAGTTTACTGAAATGTAAAAATAAATCTTTCCCATAATCATGAAGGAAAATCCCAGAAAGAAAAATGCATGTACAGTGGCATCAATGATACTGTACAAATATTTATCCATGATGTCATAGGCAAAACGATATCAACATGTGGTAGAACAGTGGCATCCTTCTTCAAGGGGGGTCAGTGGGGCACATGCCCCAAGGAAAATCTTGTTCCCCCATGTGTACCTGACTGAGATTTGAGACTATCAAAAAATGATATTCTGCAGTCAGATTGGGACTGTAAAATTTGTAAGATTTGATTCTGATAAGAAAAGACAGTGATTGTCATATTCTTTAAATGAAAATATCACAAAAGCACCTTGAAATGATATTTCCTGCTGTCTGAGGAATTGTCATTTTTCAAAATTTTCTGCACACTTCTGACTACACCAACTGAAGGTGGCACACAGCTCAGGTAACCCCTCAAGACCCTAAAAAGAATCACATTAAACTGCCCATTAACTACCTCCCATTTTTCTTTCTAGTCCAGCTCCCTTTCTTCAAAACGTCTGCTAGATCCCCTCTTTGCAGAAGTTTATTACCAATAAATCTTACTTGGAGTTGCCCTTGAAGTAATTTTTAGACCAGTGTAAAGCCAAAAGAATAACCTTTAAATTACAACCTTAATACCTCACAAACACCTTAAAACCCAGGAGCTTCCAGAGACCCCAGATGACCTACAGTACCTTTGGACTCAATGGATGGGATGGAATGTGATTGATGGATAGATGGGTGGATGGATGGATGGAGAGAGGGATGGATGGCTGGATAGACAGATAGACTCCAGGTGACCTTTGACATCGACCAAAAGCAATAGGTATCATCTTCTGACTATAACGCATCCACATACCAAATATGAAAGCTATCTACCAAAGTTTCCTACCTTGAGATATGCACTAACATGGTTTTCAGACTCTTCCTCCTGGTGACCCCAGATGACTTTTAACCTCTGCCAAAACAACAGGGATCATCTACTGCCCATAACACATCCACATACCATATCTGAAATCTATCCAAGTTTCCAATCTTGAGATATTGCCTTAACAAGATTTTCAGACTTTGACCCCTGGTTACTCCAGATGACCTTTGACCTCCACCAAAAACTATAAGGAACATTTTCTGACCAAAATGCATCCAAATACCAAATATGAAATCTGTCCAAGTTTCCTACCTTGAGATATTGTGTTAACAAGGTTATAAGACTTTGACCTCTGGTTACCCCAGATGACCTTTGACCTCTGCAAAAAACAATAGGGTTTTTCCTTTCAACATGAGGAATCTACATACCAAGTTTGAAAACTGTCAGACATTCCTATCTTGCAATATCATGTAAACAAGCAAAGTGTCACAAACACACACACACACTCACGCATACATACAAACACCATCATTGTTAATGCATTGGTTTCTCCTATCATGGAAACCAAAAATTGGGTATGCTGTTTTTCAGTTACAGTACACATTTTTTGATAGCTTTTATTGCAAACAAAAGCTGAAAATACAGTAGTGAGCGACAATAGATTCTACAGTACATACCAGCCTGAGGTATGCCATTTCTAGCTGTACCATGCACTCTGTGCCAACTGATGGTGGCTACCTGTCCAGATAGTCTTTCAGACAAGAGTTACAAATTTTGGGCATTCTATGGAAACTTGTTTATAATTTGGTTCATGGCCACTATTCATTCGACTGACTATTCCAATACTTCAATTCTATTATAGTTTGTTTGAGGGGTAGAATCACAGCACATAGGCCTAAATTTTCATTTTCTCCTAGCAAAGGCCTATACCGATAGCAGTTGTTGAGGCACTAAAATCTTCTACATCCTGCTGTTTTGACAGCAAAACTACTTGATCAAGAGCTGAGATTCAAACTACAGAACTTCTGTCTGTAGAATCTTGGTGTCCCTAGAATACTAACACTTAGTTCAATTGGTGTCAAACAGCAACTTTTGGTTCAACTGGCATAGACAGTGTGTTGTAGTATTAAAGGAGAAGGCAACCAACGGATTTAACACCTATCAGCTAGTAGAGACCACAATTCTAACACATTTTCTGAAAAAAGCTAATCGAATCAGCATAGTTCCAAATTTTTACAAATTTTGCAATTATTTTTCTTCCCTAATGAATCCCCATGATATTCATAGCCATTTTCTGGTTTTCAAAAAAAGAGGGGGCTTAAATATGACGTAAACGAGCCACATCGTAAGTTATACGATTTCCCATTCATTTCACATGGCGTGTACACTATTCCACAAACTGATGGGATGTGTAAAAAAGGGTCTGAGCCTTCCCAGGGGCAATAAAGTCTGTGTATACCCACCCTAGCCATGAAAATATGTCTATGAGGACTAGATAGCATTGCCGACAGCTTTGGCAATCTCAAAAGATTGTTAGGACCTCACTAGGCCTAATGAAGCTGGCGCTTGCTATTTTGCTACGGTAAGAATTGCAAACTGCCTACCTTGTCGTTATGTTCACTCAGTCTTCTCTTCTTTGCCTCAACTAAACAAATATCGGCAGTTAAAAAATCCACATAAGGACTTTCTGGTATCTTTCTCAAAAGCACTTCCCCAAGATACTGTTAGCTCACTCGCTACTTGCGTAGAAAACAGACAAGATCATACTGGTTCAGATTAGTGTCAAAACTGGTACAAGTGCTAAGTGTACTAGCCGCATGCTAGAACCTTCATAAGAGATCCTGCCGACTGCCACCTTGTCCTGTTTTCTTTCTTTATTCTCTGAATACTCAGGCTACCAAACATACCGTTTGATTCAATCTGTCTATACAAACGTTCCCGTCCTATATTCCATGTTTAGCGGGAGAGTGTACGACAAAAAGTTCGAGTACATCCTGCTCCTAAGTTGTAATGTTAAATTCCGTGCACAGTGTTTTCACACTGAACACTGCACAACAGTTTACTGTATATTAGTCAAGGTCACCCTGCCATGAGAACGTGTTTGCAGTTCTCTACATACAGTTATTTCCTTTCATCAGGGTTACCCGAACTGAAAGGGTTACAGGCAAAGTGTATGGTGACAGACAGCGGTGGGATGGTGTTGCCAATTACGCAAACTATTTTTTCATGCTCTTGTTAAAAACCTGTTTTTCATTTTACTTTATTATTGTATGATGAAAATAATTTTATTCAAACATTAGGAATTTTATCTCCTTTTTCAAGGGGAATTCAGAAGATGTGTTATGCAGTATATGTGCAATTATAGATAGTGTATGTGGGTTGGTAACTTTTCTGTTGAAAAATGATATGTGGCTCCCTTTCGTCATTGTACATCCGGGAACTGCTGAATTTCAAAAAACGATGGCGCGGACCAGTAGCTTCTTAAAAATCAATTTTTAAGGTTGAAATGAATACTTCAAAAACTTCTTTGTGCTTCTTTTGGAAAGAGCATACCATACAATGGTAGTCTGTAGGCAGAAAAAGCTAGGGTTGCCTTCTCCTTTAAATCTCAGTTTGTATTTCATTAAAGTGTTGTACATACAGTACTTTATTCTAGGAGGCATTTGTCGGTGCCATGATGAAAATGGTTGATTGGTGGATTTTGAATCAGATAACGAAAATATGACTTAAATGCAGAATTGTTTGGGTGAACAAAAGTTGTCAGTTGTTACAAAAGAAATTTTAATTAGTGCTCTTCTGGTAGAATTTTGTTCCTGCTTAATACCTCTGTTTAATCAAACTGAACCACATTGTATTAAAACTAGTTAAGAGCCAATAAACAACTAACAAATTTATGCAATATTTCCCTATCATGTGATGATTTCAAGCAGATCAGTTACGGTAAATGTGATGTAATAAAATAGTAAGGCTCATTGTTTTAGTGCAGAATATGTCCAAAATATGATGTCCTTAGCAGTGTATTTATATTTTTGCAGGCTTTGTAGCTTTGCCAAACAGACATATAGACAGGTGCTTTTTTCCCTTCATATTAGAAGGATATATGTACTGTAGGTCTACAGCAGAATAATGGTAACTGTCTGAGACAAAATTATTCTCACTTGAAAGGAAATGGAGCATACTGTACAAGCTTCCTTTAGTTGTTAGGAGATCTATAAAGTATAAACCAACTACTGCCATTAACCATATAACAGATATTTTGTCAAGGAAAGCCAATGTTTTTCAAATTTTTTGTTCAACTACAGTAGATACTGCACTTTTGAGGAGAAACACAGTCACCTCATGCAGCAGTGTATTGTAGTAGACTGTTCTACCTCAGGATTGGCTCCTCAGAGTCATGTGACAATGTTTCTTTTCTTCAAATGCAAAGTTTCCTTCAGAGTAACAGAATATCTACTTGGTTTATGGGGAGAACTCAAAAATGCATCAAACTGGAGCACACCTTGGGGAGATGAAAAACTCAGTCTCATGGCAAATTTTGATAAAACCCTCCCATGTTCCAGATTTACACCAAAAACACACACGCAGACTCCATCATAAATGCAAAGGTTTTTCTTTCATCACAACCAAAAACAACCTAGACCATCTTATGTAACACTTCCACCAACCAAATACTAAATCTCTTCAAGTAAAAAGTTTACTAACTTGAGATATTGTGTTAGCTTTTCAGAGTTTGACCTGGTGACCTCAGATAACCTCTAACTGCAACAAAAAACCAGAAAGCCAAAAGGCTTAGTGATTCCTTGCCATCAAATACCTTACCTGCTTTCAAATTGACAGTGTTTGATAGATTTTTCTTTACATTTTAGGCACAGAACTTTTGCAACTTTATCGCTAGTCACCTCAAATGACCTTTGACCTCTACAGAAAACAATAGGCTTCTTTCACTCAACATGACAAATCTATATACCAAATATGAAGAGTATTGGTCACTCTTATCTGGAGATATCTTGTTTACAAGCAATTTTCTGTGTTTTCACAATTTTACCGCTGGTGACCTCAAATGACCTTTGACCTCCACCAAAAACATTCTGCTTCTTTCTCTCAACATGTCAGATCTATATACCTAACATGATGACTATCAGTCACTCCTATCTGAAGATATCATGTTTACAAGCCATTTTCAAAGTTTTCACAGTTTTACTGCTGGAGACCTCAAATGAACTTTGACCTCTACCAAAAACAATAGGCTTCTTTCTCTCAACGTGTCAAATCTATATACCAAATATACAGAGTATCAGTCACTCCTATCTGAAGATATCATGTTCACAAGCCATTTTTGGTATTTTCGCATTTTTACCGCTGGTCACCTCAAAAGACCTTTGACCTCTACCAAAAACAATAGGCTTCTTCCTCTCAAAATGACAAATCTATATACCAAATATGAAGAGTATTGGTCACTCTTATCTGGAGATATCATGTTTAGAAGCAATTTTCTGTGTTTTCCCAATTTAACCACTGGTGACCTCAAATGACCTTTGACCTCAACCAAAACAATCTGGCTTCTTTCTCTCAACATGGCAAATCTAAGTGACTGTCACTCCTATCTGAAGATATCTTGTTTACAAGTCATTTTCAGTGTTTTAACAATTTTACCGCTGGTGACCTCAAATGACCTTTGACTTGTACCAAAAACAATAGGGTTCTCCCTCCTAACATGAAAAATCTATATACCAAATATGAAAAGTGTTAGACATTCCTACCTTAAGATATCGTGTTTACAAGCAAGTGTCACAAACACACACTCACACACACAACATCACCATCGCCAAGATTCCTTGCCTGCCTATGGCAAGGAATCAAAAATTAGTGAAATGGTAGGCAGGGATTATCAGAAGAATTCACTTAAAGGGCAGGAGCAGTCATCCCAAATTGAAGAAGTGTAGTAGACTGTCCAGTTTCATGATGGGCTGTTGGGAGTCATGTGACAATGTTTTTTCTCTTCAAATGTAAGATTTACCAGAAATAACTGCTTGGTTTACCTTGAACATGCAATAGTGAAGTGATAAAATGTAATGAAAGATACTTTGATGAGAAACAAGATTAAAATTGTGTTTTTTAGCTTTTTCTTCAAAATAAGTTTGGGGGGACTGTCCTTTACCTCTTATGGTACCTGTACTACTTAGGTATTACCAGTAGGCCTTCCATTTTTGGCTGAACTGACATCTGATTTTCAGCTGTAACTGCGAAATCTTATGGCTGAGCGGCCTCTGTTGCTCAAAACGTCTGTGCTGCCCTGTTGATTCATGCTAAATCACTAAACCAAACTGTTTCTTGCTGAGTAACATTAGACCTAGGTACAGTAGGCCTACCTGTATATAACTGTACAAAGTCAATAGAAATGGTTGTACACTTAGGCTAGGCTAATACTGCCTTGGCTTGGCCTAGGCCTATGTATAATTTATGGAAAACGCATCAAGGTGCCATTTCGAGGCTAACAATGGAGAAAATTTCGAATTACATTGAGCTCTCTTCAAGTAAATTTTGGATTAGGGATTGAGATCTGTGGGTAGAAATACGTCCACGAGTTACTAACCAATAGAAAAAGAAAAACAGATTTGTTTCATTCTGAATATCAGTTGTGAAATGTGTCTGTCAGGGCTTTAAGGTAGGCAGGGCTTTCACTTGGATGGCTGCTATCCAACACATAATTGTGCAAGTTTTATACAGTTCGTGAGACAGCTTGGAGATGTTAGCAGTCACTGTTCACATGGCGGGTAGTCGACATGGCAATACTGTACTGTAGCGACGGTCACTGTAAATTGGAATTTCGTGGAACAGGATCTCACACTTTCATAAGCGGCCTAACGTTAGCACTAGCAGTGCCAGTAGCACTACTGAGTAGCCTAGCCTAGGTCGCTAAGCTGGAGTAGAACGCAGTAGGACAGTAGGACACTGCGACTGATGTTTTATGTAAATCATAAAAGCACTGTAGAAGATTTACTTACCGGATTCTGACTTGTAGGCCTAAAAACGTTATTGTGCTCAAGTTATCATGCGGATTTCCTCGGGCCTAAGCTGTCAGCTATCACTTGTATACTATAACTTTGTAACAACTGGCTAAGTAAATAAAGAGATGGGTGGTACACAAGTACATATCATAAAGTACTCCACTCAACAACAGTCAACAGGACTTATCATGCTATGCTGTTGCCATAGTCAGGGTAACTCTTCTGTTAGGTGACCTTGCATTGTTCGTACAGGTAGTGAAGGTCTGAAGAAGGCAGGGTTACCATATTACCCTCGACGGTTTCCTGGCCGAGTCGGCCTAACGTTTAGACTCTACGTATGAAAGTTCAAAAGCATGTATGGCACTACGGGAGCTCAAATTATAGTTACTTGACTCAGATTACACTACAGATAATTTACGTCCAAATTTCACCTTTTTGCTCCCCTCAAATTGTATGCTAATGACAGGTATGGTAAATTTAAGATAATTTTTGAAGCTGTGTGAGGAATCCTGGATTGTGTCCAGCGAGTGGAGTTGTGAATGTGGGACCGTGTTACTGTTCCTTTTTCCTCGGTAAAGGACTGAAACGTAAGGCTAATTTGTAAAAGAATGCGACCGTCTATCATAGTCTTTTACTCGCTTCACAGAGGAAGGGGACTGTGTAGGCCTTCTTTCCTAAAAAAGGTGATACATCCAAAGAACATTCACTCCCCACACATGCATTGAGAGGCTAAAACAGGATAAGTAGGCCTAGCCTACATGTATACCCAATAATATAAGTGACAGGGTCCTTATGTGGATGGAGGCAACCTTCATTGAAGGGAAGACTATTCACACTCAATCCAAATATGGTTCAAGGCAGAAAACTAAATTTATAAGAGTTTGAAGTAGTATGTGAGAGGTAGAAATGGAATGGAAGTCGTGCATTAAACGGGTTCTACGAGTAGAATGCTGGAGACAATCAACAGGTGTGAGAGCCTGGCCAAACACACATGTATTTAGAAAAAAAAGATCAATCTAGCCTAGCCTACTTTGTCTCCGTCTATCAGTCAAGGGCACAAGGTTTAGTTACTTAAGGAGGCTGGACATAGCCCTATCTAGAATAGTCAGAAGCAATGAATCTAGCTGACCATTTTTGTATGCTCTCAAGTGTGTCACACATAGGCCTACTGCAGGTAGACCACCTAGGTGCGGGTCCCAAATGGTACTGGTATACTCCAGCACTGGCTGAAGAATACCTTTAATGATAAGCCATTAACTTGACATCTCTAGGGCAGGAGGACAAGCTTCTATACAAAATACTAGGGATTTCCCTAGTTTTTTTTTTTTAATCCCCGGCCGGGCTAGGCCTAGTTGAAAAATTTTTTGGGTAGTCTGCCAGCAACTTTCAACTAGCTCGCATGGCTTCAGTGTTTTTCACTTGATAAAAATGTTATTTCAGTACACAAATCGTGACAAAACATATGGGTAGACTGTTGCCTCATGAAAGTCTTATTTTAAGGGCCTCTTCTGTACAATCCCCGTCATTTTGTTTTTCTCACAATCTTTGTCTTTCTCGTGATCCCGTTTGAGGCCAGATTTTGATGACCCCGCGCTTGGGTTTTTAGCTCCGGCAGCAAAACGCCACATATTCTGCCCCTAGGTCACTGGAATTGCGATGGTCCCAGTATTCCACCCTGGCGACAGTCAGAAAAGATCAAAACGGAAATATTCCCCTACGATTGGTGCCCAGCTGTTTTACCTCTTTACCAATAAACTGAATGAGGAAATGAAACCATTAGCCAGTACCCAGATCTTTGTCGTTGTGACAATTATTGTATGATGAATCGACCTAAGTTCTAGGACTCAACTCTCATAGGGTTTATCAATACTGTACATCACGGCACCGGAACGACACATTTCTGCCGTGACACAGTTTCGCAAATTCTTCCTATTGCTCGATCAGAGAGATTCCGAAACAGACTCTAGACAGCAAACAAAGTCAATTAGAGAGTTGCACTGACTCGGCAACATGCGGGGCCTATCGCTGCACTAAATTCCCATAGACCATGTTGCGCTGGCTGATTGGCTAAATCACAAACTTTGGAGCTTCCACTTTCCCTAGAATTTTGGGGAGGGCTCACATATACTTTTTACAGCATACGGGTAGGATTTTGAATCAACGGGGAACTTACGCTGATATCGATTACAAAATGTTGAGACATGGAAGTAGGCTGACCAAATGCACTTTTATTGTGTATCAGAGACCGAGTAACTCGAACAGCCGGTGACAGCTCTCGGGCACTGGTGTAATCATCATGTGTATAAAAAATTTTCTTGATAAGAAAAGTGATATTCAATTTCATTCATGCTCTGGGAATCTAGCTCCGAAGGTCTGGACTTGGTGTAGAAACTTTTGGTTAAAAGTCTGATAGTATTTTGGGTAAAGGTCCTACACCTGTGGTAATTGTTGACATTTCTTTGGTTGCCCGTCGGGCTACGGAGGAAGGCATCATCACTTGTCACAGTTACAGAGACAAGCTTCACCTGAGAAAACGCCTTTTTCTCTAAAACATTAGCCAAAAAGTCCTGTTCAATTCTAGAAGCATGCTAAAAGATATCGGACTTTTTTTCAAGCAAAAGTAATGAAGCTACACCTAGTGGGCTGATGTGCCCCACATAGAAGCCCACAGCCCCAACTGCTCGATGTCATCCTGAAGTTTGCATCAATCGTCATCTGACTCAGTAAAACGGTAACAGACACAGTCATCTGCAAAAAGACGTACAGTACCTTAGAAGAAACAACATTGACAATATCATTGATATGTACCAAGAAGAGAATCGGTCCCAGGACAGACCCCTGAGGGACGCCAGACAGAACTTCCTTTGGGGTAGACGGCATTCCATTGACAACAACAGATTTTTTACGATCACCAAGAAAGTCATCAACCCAACAAAGAATCTGTTTTGAAACACCAAGTGTGTGCAGCTTGGTCTTAAGCAGTTTGTGAGGAACAGATCAGATCGTCACAGATCTTTCAGTGTGGCCATTTAAAAATTATGGAACAACCTCCCAGTAAATGTGAGGGACTGTTCATCTATCGACTCTTTCAAATCTTAACTTAAAACGCATCTGTTTACTATCAATTGACTGAACTTTCTTTTGTTAGTTTGTTTACTTGTGTTTGTTCTAGTTTTGAAGTGCCAGTGAATGCTTTATTACTGTAAGTAGTTCTGAGCGCTATATTAAATGCCATTAACTTAAACTTAAACAGTATCGAAGGCTTTTTCAAAGTCTAAGATAAACATGTCAATTTGTTTATGGGCATCCAGGGAGGAAGTCCAGTCCTCAATTATCGAAATAAGTTGTGTTTTGCAACTATGAGACTTACGAAAGGCATGTTGGGTGGGAGAGAGCAAGTTATATATTTCAAAATAGTTCATAAGATTAGAAGCAATAATATGTGCTAACAATTTACAGCAGACACATGTAAGAGAAACAGGCCTTTTGTTGAAGTTAAAATCACCCAAGACATGAAAACAAAGCATCTTACTGTAGATTCCTTATGGGAGGTCATAATTTTGGTAAGTTGGTCCTGTAGCAGAGACATATGCTCAGCATTGGCATCAGGATCTCTATACCACAAGGCAAAATAATGCCAGGTCCCAATAATGGAGACCTTAGCCCAGACAGATCGCCAAATGCACAGGAGCTTGATACTGCTACTAACACTAGTACAGGCTAGGCATGGAAGTGCTACCTCGAATATAGTAGGCCTGCTTATTATTGGTCAAAAGAAAGATGGACCTAATGTTAGGCATAATCTTCCCCCTGATGATGAGTGAGCTGTTAATGATCTAGATAAAATCCATGTTCTCAGTAACCAGTTCTGTAGTGTCTTCACCAAAACAGTGTTTCATACAGTCCCCTTCAGCAGGCCCACTTGTAAGAGATGAATGATAGAACTATATCTACCTTTTGGAGTCAAAATGCATTTGCATGGTTTTAAAATCAACAAGGCCATGGGACCAGATGGGACTTGACTATACTGCTCAGGCTTGGAGCCCTTTCTATGAAAAGGACAGGTTACTTTTAGAGTTGACTTTTGAATAGGGTTTGGACTTCAGGGCATCTTATGGGGCCTTGGCCCTCCTTTGCCCTTCAACCTGTTATGTTATGTTATGTTATGACATCCAACTGTGGGTTGGGAAAGAGATTGCCACTGATTTTGCCCCTTTGAAGCCATCTCTTTCAGCAATCCCTTACAAAAGGATGGATTCCAGAGGATTGGAAGACTGCAAATGTTTTCCCTATTTTCAAAAAAAGGTGACAGTTCCCTACCTTGTAATTATAGGCCTGTTTCTCTTATGTGTGTCTGCTGCAAATTGTCAGAACATAATTATTGCTTCTAATCTCATGAGCCATTTTGAAACAAGTACTGTAACTTGGTCTTTCCCAACCAACATGCCTTTAGTAAGTCTCATAGTTGCTAAAAACAACTTGTGTCGATAATTGAGGATTGTGCTTCCTCCCTGGGTGCCCATAAACAAATTGATATGTTTATCTTAGACTTTGAAAAAGCCTTTAAATACTCTTCCTCAGGAAATGCTTAAGACCAAGCTGCACTCTCTTGGTGTCTCAAAACAGGTTCTTTGTTGGACTAATGACTTTCTTGGTGACCATAAGCAATTTGTTGTTGTTGATGGAACCTGGTCTTCCCCCATGGAAGTTCTGTCTGGCGCCCCTCAGGGGCCTGTCCTGGAACGGATTCTCTTCTTGGTACATATCAATGATATTGTGGATGTTTTCTCTTCCAAGCTCCGTCTTTTTGCAGATGATTATGTCTGTTACCGTCTTATTGAGTCTGATGACAATTGTCGCAAACTTCAGGGTGACACTGAGTAGTTAGGACTGTGGGCTTCTATGTGGGGCATGAGATTTCAGCCCGCAAAGTGTAGTGTTATTACTTTTGCTTGGAAAAAAATCCTATATCCTTTAAGTATGTTTTAAATAGGATTGAGCTCCCAAGGGTTGATAGTATTAAGTACCTAGAAATTACGGTACCATAACTAAAGATCTAAACTGGGATAAGCATATCCAGAATATCTGTAACAAGGGCAATGAAATTCTAGGCATTTTGTATAGAAACTTGTCTTTCCCTAGAGATGTCAAGTTAATGGCTTGTAAAGGTATTCTTAGTTCGATTTGTGCTGGAGTACACCAGAAACGTTTGAGATCCTCGATCACCAGGTCTACATGTGTGACAAACTTGAGGGCATACAAAAACTTTCTGCTAGATTAGCATAACATAACAGGTTGAAGGGCAAAGGAGGGCCAAGGCCCCACAAGATGCCCTGAAGTCCAAAGACTATCCAAAAGTCAAACCACCAAACCTAAACAAACAATCAGATTCTACCACAGTCATGAAAGAACTTGTCAATGTTAACCTTAAATTTAGGTTTCTGCTTCAAACCGTAAAGTATTGGAATAGTCTTCCCTCCAAAGTAATGAAGGTTGCCTCTATCCATAAGGACCCTGTAACTTTTTTGGGCATACAGTATTTAGCCTTTTTAGCCTCTTGACGCATGCATGCTGAGTGAATGTCCTTTGGATGTTTCACCTTTTTTTAAGAAGAAGAAGAGACTACTTCCATGGTATAGGCTGGCCAACAATATACCGTACATAGCTATAGTGTATACAGTAAAACATGCAGGCCTATAAGCCTATGTATAGTGTTGGCCAGCCTATTGCATGGATGGATGGAATTTTGCCCCTGCAACTTTAAAAATTAGAAATATTCTAGAACTGAAGATGAAGTGTCCCTGAAAGCTACATATGCTGAATCTGTAACGTCTTAACTTGAATTTGTTGAAATTTCAATCAGATATCTGCAAAACTTTGGTTTTAAGTTTGTGGTATCATGTTGACTGGAACAACTGTGGTTGTAAGTTGTAAAACTGCCAAATTTTGCACACAAGGTGAAGATCGCAAACAGCCAAAGGGATGACACAAAATACTGTTTATTATGACTTTCAATGTTCTAAGGATTCCCACAATCAACAGCTGGGTAAGCCGGCACAGTCCCACTAACAACAGCTAAGATTCATAATGGAACAAAAAGTATGATTTCCACTGCCCTGTTTTCAAGAATCAACCATTGGCTGCAGTAAGGATTAAATGCAACTAATTTGGGTGAAGACAGAAATGTAACAATCTGTTTTAGCTTCAGTTTTGGCCAAAACAATGCATTTGGTTTGGTAGATCATTCCAAAGCTTACTGTAGGCTGGTGCTTTTGCTATGTCAGTGAAAGTGAAGAAGTTTCACCGGTGCAGTGACTTGAAGTTGTCCAGGTGCATGCAATGCCCAATGGTTTGCCATCTGTCCAGACCAGACAGCCAAATTCAGGCGAATAAAAATCGCCCCGGCCAGTTTCAGTTGCACATATACTGTCGTAATGATAAAGAATAGTGTGAAAATATCTCCCCATACTGTAAGTCTGGTTGAAAATTTATTTGAAGGCACCCTGTAATGTGACATATTTTTAAAGGCTCTCTGTTGGAAGTAAAATCATTTATAGTCCAGAGTTCAGGCAGTCACAGAAAATTTTATCCATTTAGTGGACCTTTCAATTGAAAGCAAAGCAGAGTCTTACTGTAGTAGGGTCAAAAACATTAGCATGTCTTCAGTTCTGTTGCATAGTTTTCCCTGAGAAGAGAAAACCATTCATCTAGTAGTGGTACCTATTATCTGGTAATTTTTCTGATCACTTAGCAAGTTGGTTTTTTCTACAGTAAGTAATGCTTCCATTGCAAAGGAAGCTCAAATTAACAACTGCTTCATTCAGGAAAATGCCATTTCCAGCTAGCTGAGGGGTTTGATTTTTTTAAAATTCTGTGTGCTCCTCTTAAATAGTCTTTTGGGCAGGGTTATATTTTTGGACGAAGAATCTTCTGTCCACCCCCAACTTAAATGCTCTGGATTGCCTGTGTCAATAAATAAACTATTAAACTTCTCATATCTATGAATCTTAACTTTTCAGCAGGGAAATTTTCAAATATGGTCTGAGGGCCTTAATCAGCATGATGATATTCAGTAACCCCAACAAGTCTACGAATTGCCCCTCTACTCTTTTTTGGTTTCGATGAAAAGAGAAACCTATGCATTCATGATGGCGTGTGTGTGTATGTATGTGTGTATGTGCGTGTGTATGTGTGTAGGTGTGTATGTGTGTGTGTATGTGTGTGTTTGTGACACTTTGCTTGTTTACACGATATCTTGAGAAGGGAAAGTCAGACAGTTCTCAAACTTGGTACACAGATACCCCTTACTGAGAGGAAGAACCCTATTTATTTTGGTGGAGGTCAAAGGTCATTTGGGGTCACAGGGGGTCAAAAACCAAAATCTTTGTTTACACAATATCTCAAGATAGAAAACGTGGATTAATTTCAAACTTAATATGTAGATGCGTTATGATGTAAGGAAGAACCCTATTGATTTTGGTAGAGGTCAAAGGTCATTTGGGGTCACATGGGGTCACATGGGGTCAAACCCCAAAATCCTTGTTTACACGATATCTCATGGTAGAAAACTTGGATTAATTTGAAACTTGATATGTTGATGCCTTATGATGTTAGGAAGAACCCTATTGATTTTGGTGGAGGTCAAAGGTCATTTGGGGTCACAGGGGGTCAAAAACCGAAATCTTTGTTTACACAATATCTCAAGATAGAAAACTTGGATTAATTTCAAACTTGATATGTTGATGCGTTATGATGTAAGGAAGAACCCTATTGATTTTGGTGGAGGTCAAAGGTCATTTGGGGTCACGTGGGGTCAAACCCCAAAATCCTTGTTTACACGATATCTCATGGTAGAAAACTTGGATTAATTTGAAACTTGATATGTAGATGCGTTATGATGTTAGGAAGAACCCTATTGATTTTGGTGGAGGTCAAAGGTCATTTGGGGTCACAGGGGGTCAAAAACCAAAATCTTTGTTTACACAATATCTCAAAATAGAAAACTTGGATTAATTTCAAACTTGATATGTAGATGCGTTATGATGTAAGGAAGAACCCTATTGATTTTGGTGGAGGTCAAAGGTCATTTGGGGTCACGTGGGGTCAAACCCCAAAATCCTTGTTTACACGATATCTCATGGTAGAAAACTTGGATTAATTTGAAACTTGATATGTTGATGCGTTATGATGTCAGGAAGAACCCTATTGATTTTGGTGGAGGTCAAAGGTCATTTGGGGTCACATGGGGTCAAACCCCAAAATCCTTATTTACATGATATCTCATGGTAGGAAACTTGGATTTATTTCAAACTTGATATGTTGATGCGTTAAGATGTAGGAAAGAACGGGATATATTTTGGTGGAGGTCAAAGATCATTTGGGGTCACAGGGGGTCAAAAACCAAAATCTTTGTTTACACAATATCTCAAGATAGAAAATTTGGATTAATTTCAAACTTGATATGTAGATTCGTTATAATGTAAGGAAGAACCCTATTGATTTTGGTGGAGGTCAAAGGTCATTTGGGGTCATGTGGGGTCAAACCCCGAAATCCTTATTTACACGATATCTCATGGTAGGAAACTTGGATTAATTTCAAACTTGATATGTTGATGCGTTAAGATGTAGGAAAGAACGGAATATATTTTGGTGGAGGTCCAAGGTCATTTGGGGTCACAGGGGGTCAAAGACCAAAATCTTTGTTTACACAATATCTCAAGATAGAAAACTTGGATTCATTTCAAACTTGATATGTTGATGCGTTATAATGTGAGGAAGAACTGGATATATTTTGGTGGAGGTCAAAGGTCATTTTGGGTCACGTGGGGTCAAACCCCGGAAATCCTGGTTTACACTATACCTCAAGGTAGGAAACTTTGATCCATTTCAAACTTGATATGTTGATGCATAATGGTGTAGGAAAGAACGGGATATATTTTGGTGGAGGTCAAAGGTCATTTTGGGTCACGTGGGGTCAAACCCCGGAAATCCTGGTTTACACTATACCTCAAGGTAGGAAACTTTGATCCATTTCAAACTTGATATGTTGATGCGTAATGGTGTAGGAAAGAACGGGATATATTTTGGTGGAGGTCAAAGGTCATTTGGGGTCACAGGGGGTCAAAGACCAAAATCTTTGTTTACACAATATCTCAAGATAGAAAACTTGGATTCATTTCAAACTTGATATGTTGATGCGTTATAATGTGAGAAAGAACTGGATATATTTTGGTGGAGGTCAAAGGTCATTTTGGGTCACATGGGGTCCAAACACTGAAATCCTTGTTTACATGATACATCATGATAGGAAAGTTGGATTCATTTCAGACTTGATATGTAGATGTATTATGATGTAAAGAAGAATCCTTTTTATTTTGGTAGAGGTCAAAGGTCATTTGGGGTCAGAAGGGGACAAATCCTGAAAAACTCTTTAACACAATATCTTAAGGTAGGAAACTTGGGATTCATTTCAAACTTGATATGTTGATGTGTATGATGTAAGCTGATTGTTTGCGAAATATCTTAAGGCACAGTATGAAATTTGTAGAATTGTTTGGGTTAAAAGAAAAAAACCAGTTACTAACATGTGGAGTCAAAGGTCACTTCGGGTCACCAGTTCTTACAAGAAATGTAGCATTTCATTGAAAAGAGCATGTATGTATCATCGAAACCTCAATGCATTTTTGCATTCTGGTTTCTCTTGCATCTACACGTACTGCAAGAAGGTCAGATTCTTCCTTAAAAACCCCCAAATCTGTCATAAAATTACAATTTTTCTCCAATATAAGCTTTGGATTTTCAAATATATGCTAAAAATTGGAAAATTCCGAATTTCAATGGATACGTCGTCCAATAAAAAACCAAAGCCAACTTCTGACAATTGCCCAACATTCCGAAAAACCAAATTTTCTTTCATTAAATTCAACATTTTTCCAATTTAATACAGTAACATCTTAATTTTTCAAATCTTTCTTCAAACAAGGTAATAAATTTCCCTACAATTTAAATTAAAAAATTTAGAAGTTAAAAATTAAATTTAAAGGTCCTTACAAAAAGCCACATTTCTTTCAAAAATTTTCTTTAAGACAAACTCCAGTTTTATATTTGTTAAAAATAAACCCCAAAAATTTTGCATGTGTGCCAAGTCACATCCTACAGGGACTAACTCATTAATGGACATGACACAGCATGTCCATTATTGTGATTGGTCGCGTTTTCTGATGATCACGTGACCACATTTCTTTCGTTCAGTTTATCGGACGACTCCCATCAAGAAACAAACCGATCTTTTGGGAAAAGATTTGTACAGCAAAGGAAACGGGTATGTGACAAGGTTGTGTGAAAAATGTCGCTAATTACGAAATGCGGTACATTTTCCCTCAAATAATCCACATTTAAATATTAAGTAGGCTAATAGTAATATTAAGTTGGCTAATATTAATATTAAGTAGGCTAATAGTAATATTAAGTAGGCTAATTTTAATATTAAGTAGGCTAATATGCCTGTTGCTTTACATATTACGCAGTCATGAACGAGGGATGCTGTCCTACTTTGGTCTGTATTTTCAACATCACTATTTAGTAGGACTGTTTGGTCACCTAATTTATTTTAAATTTGATTTATGAAGTGATTATAAAGACAACTGTATAAATTTGAAAACATTCGTAAAATTTTCTTGTGGCAATTCCCCCGGAATTTCGGCGGAGCGTCATGCTACTACGATGTCTCCGTTTCAACGGCATTTAGTGAAGGAATGTACAAAATGTGTACGGTACAGCCGGGTTTGGCGCAGCGTTCAGCAGAATAAAGTCATTACATGTACGGTCCATTGCGATCGTGTACAAGCAATATGTGACCGATTGAACGAAGTTTCCTAACGTGTTTAAGGCAAATGTTCGTAGAAACAAAAAGAACTTCACCTAATGTCGTACAGAAGGCAAAGTGCAACCTCACGTTTTCGATGAAATCTCGTATTTTACCATACGTATAAACCATTATAGGTTTTCGATAGGCATTAGCCAGCTGAGGTCAAACGTAAACTTAGCTGTAGTCCACATTAACTGCACGTAGGCTACATTCGCATGTTAACTTTATTCCGGGCAATTATTCTAAATCAGAGCCAAATTTAGTAGTACTGTACACTTGCTGTACTTTTGTCGGACACGTTTGTTAACCCTCGATCGGTGGGAGGTAGGGAATTACAACAAGTGCCTTCGCACAGGTACTAAAATAGGACCCGGGTACCTTATCGCCATACCCGTCGAGTACCCGGTGTTTCGGTGACTAAAAGAATAGACATTTTGTTAGGTGTGTTCAATATTAGACATGCAAGATAATATTTACAGCTGTTTTGGATAGGTAGCGATCACATTCCCAAGCTCAAAAACATTTAATTTGCCATAAGGTTTATAGTGTCTTATTGTTTCAAAACAAAATGACAAGTAAAAGAAAGTAAAAACCGAAAAAGAGCTATTGTTGGAGCATCTATTGTGCCTTAAACACCACCAGTGAACAACCTTCACCCCTATTTTAAGTGTATTTTAGTCTTAGTGGAACGACCGGGCGCGTAGTGGCCATTATACAAAGAAACGTAACAGAAAACAGTCAAATAAGAAAATGAGTAGGCCTACTTTCCAAGTCCTCTATCAATTTGATATTAAATTTTGGGACGCTTCCCTAAAAGCAAGCATCCAAGAGCTCGAAGTTTCTCCTTTTGAAACACCGGTTAAAAACATCAACCAATCAGAGCCCTGAATTATGGTATTCTCTTGCACGTCCAAAATTACTGATTGTAAACAAAGACGTCATGCTCGTGAACTTTTTTCACATTAATGCACGTTGGAATTTTCACTTCAGGGCTATGTACGTTCTGACGTAGCTAGCCTCACATCCGGACATGGTAACATAGCTTTTACTATAGTTAAAATAGTGTAATAACTACGCTTTTTCACATAAAATTCCTAGTCTGTGCGAGCGCCAATTTGGGGCAAAATAGTGAAATATATAATGGCTTGTTTCAAAATCGTTTTTCGTGAATGTCTACGGTGTCATTGCAGTGGTGTCTCTGTACTTTATAGAGAGCGGCAAAGTGTTGATTTGCGTAAAAGTGGCACGTTAAACCATTATGAAAGATATTCGAGGATTATACTCGAGGTGGCATACCGTATTAAGATCGTATACATGCAAGGTTCAGTTTACCTAGCGTGCCGGACGCTACGGGCACTGTCTCTGCAAGCTGGAGGGGGGTAGGGGCATGCCCCCCCCCCCCCCGTCGGGGAAGGCCGGCAGTTTCGTCGGGGAGGCCTAAAAATTACTTTAAATCACTTCTTACTCTCTTAAAACGTAAGATTTAAAATATTGGAGTTTAAATCTAAAAGAGTGGAATTAGTGACCAATCGGATGTTCGATTGGTCACTAATTCCACTCTTTTAGATTTATTTTAACTCTATAAGACTAATTTTAAATCTATCGATTTAAGAGAGTAGCTCTGTTATACCTCATTCCATGTACCTTGTCCCATCTCCTCCCCCATCGGGGAAGGACGGCAATTTTTTTCGGGGAGGTCTAAACATGAAAAACGTAAAGGACTGAAGTTATTTGATGGATGATCATGATTTTTTCTTTAAGAAGTAGTTTTTTCCTTCTTTAACGCTGTATTAATGCATATCTGAATCGGTTTTATCACTTCTTACTAGGTCTGTTATCCCTCATCCCATTGTCAATCCCTGCGCGCAAGGTCATGACCCCGTTGGGGATGGCTACTCAACCCTTGTTGTTGAGAAAATCCAATTTCGTCGGGGAGCCTTCATGAACAAACCCACGATGAAAGATGTGGGCCGAGTAACTTCAGTCACTCGGGCGACATTCTTGATTTTGCTTACTAGAAGACCATATTCTTCTAGGAAACACACAATTCCGAATTACCCTTACAAAAAAAGGACGAGAGGCTGTTCATGTGCATGCAGTACCCAATGGTCTGCTATCTGGCCTGCCCGGACAACCGAATTCTCACAACAGTAATGAATATCTGCAATGTCGTTTTCAGCTAGCTACACATAACGATAAGCAGTGGTGTGAGAATATCTCCCACATAAGTCTGACTGAGAATTTATTTGAAGGCACCTTGTAAAGTGTCATATTTTCAAATACGTTGAAAGTAAAACCATTTATTATCTCGAGTTCGGTCAGTCACGTAAAAATTTCATCTATTTTGTGGACCTAGCAATTGAATTCAATGAAGATTCTTCATACATTCAAAAACATTATAGTATGTTTTCAATTCCGTTGCACAGTCCCCCCCCCTTCCGAAAAGAGACAAGACCAATACATCTATTGTAGCGGTACCTTTTATCTGGTACTTTTCTGATCATTTAACAAGTTGGGTTTTTTCTACTGAAGTGAAACTTTCATTTAAAGGAAAGCTCAAAATAACGACTACTCATTTCAAGTTATAAGTCTGGGATATACCATTCCGGCTATCTGAGGGGCTAGATTTTTAACAGTTTTCTGTACGCTCCGCGCCAACTGATGGTGACGCTCCGCATAGATACAGTTGTGTGGTCGAACAGATTACTTTTAAGAACAATGCATGCTTAAAAATATTCTTCGGTTTGGGGCAGTATTATGAAGTAAAAATTTTATTGCGAAAGAAATCTGAAAGTAATGACATCTTTTATTCTAGTTACGAGATCGGGGAATGTCATTTCCTGATGTCTGGAGGTTATCAATTTTTCAAAACATTCTGTGCACTCGACTTAGATAGTCTTTCGGGCAGGATTACATTTCTTTGAAAAAAAAAACAGTTCTGCCCCTCCCAAACTGAAACGCTCCCGTACGCCTATGACAATAAATAAAATATAAAATTTCAAATATACGCGAAGCCAAACTTTTTTCCTCGGGAGAATGTTCCAATATGGTCCGAGGGCCTGAATCTGCAAGATGTTATTCAGTAACCCCAACAAAACTACAGATCACCCCGACTTGATTTTTCTCATGAGAACGTCAGATTCTTCCATAAAACCCCAAACTGTCATAAAAATAACAGTTTTCTTTCCAATATAAGCTTTAGATTGTTGAAAGTGGAAAATTTTTTCCAATTTCAATGGTTGCTCCGTACAATGAATAATCAATTTAAGCCAACTCTCTTAATCACCCGGCATACTACCTAATTTTTCTCTTGAAAGGCATATTACTTAATGGAAAGAAACAATCTTTTTCAGTATAAATTTACCAATAAACCAAATTTTCTTTCATTAAAGCCAAAACTTTCTCCAATATAATAAGCCCTTACTTTTCAAATCTTCGTTCAAAAGAAGGGAAAAACTTTCCGGCCAAATTTGCGATCTCGTCTTGAGGCCTTAGTACGTAGGTCTAGTACGATTTAATGTGTAACCCCCAAAGAATTTCAGCTTTCGCCCATATAGCGTTTTTTATTCTTCCCTTATATGAAGGACAGATTCTTCAATAAACACCTAAACTTTTTTATAACAAAAGCCAAATTTCTTTCAAAAATTTTAATTTTTTCTCCAAATAAAGTCCAGATCTTTTAATCATATGTTAAAAAGAAAGCCAAAAATTTCGGGGCGCTCCGCGCGCCTACAAAATTCTGCCAAGTTTCGTTCCACCGGGACACAACATCGACTATGTGGATATGTCGGGGCCATGAAATTCTAGCCTCCCTGTCGGGGAAATCCTGGCGCCACCACTGGTGAAACAGTACGGTGTTATTCTGAATCACCGTCAGATAGCTTGCTCGCGAGCAAGATTAAAAGTGACATACATGTGAAGTGTGAGAAGTAACTCACTACGTGACGATAGCGCGCGATCGGGACGCACGCTGATAAAAATTTCAACTTCAGGAAATAAAGTACATTTCAAACTTTTTGATTTATTTATTTGGTACATATTAAACATAAAACACAAACAAACTTACACATAATTTCTAGGGGCTCTCTTCATTCCCAGACCTCGAGAATGTTTACCAAATTAATTGAAAAATATTTTAGTCCATTACTGTGGGCAATGGCGTAAATTGGGTAATCCTTTTTGCATGCAAAATTTTTAAGCTTCGCGTAGTAGATTTGGAACCGGGTTATACGATGGCGAGTGGGTACCCGGGTAACCCGTGCAAATAGGCTTTGCCCTTCGAATAATTTAGGCAGATTTAAAACAACAAAAAAAGGAGAATAACCAAAATGTAATAACATTTTGGGATATGGGGGGCTTCTTGAAAACGTCACTTTGAGTGTATGTGCATGTCATTGTGAGTGTGTATGTGTGTCTGGTATGTGTATGTACGCCTTCGAGTGCACTCGCTTTCACAGGGTGGATTGCTTATAGATCATTCTGGTCCTGGACATATACAGGATGCAACTGGCTGTTGGAAAATTTTTGTCCCCCAATCCAAATACCAGATCTACGTCCCTGTTGTCCGTCGGATTAACCAGGCAGTCCATCCTTCCCCTACATGGGCAACCAAAGACTAGCACAATGTCATGTCCATTGTGGTTACGGTACGTAACCACATTTTCTAGTTGCCTTTGTTGGGGCCTGGAATTGCTGCCAAGCTCCCCCCAGTCAGTTAGCTTGGCTCCCCTGTCGGGCAAATTCTGGCACCACCCCTTCATCAGATGTCAAAGATCTTTCATTTTGGTCATCAGAGGTAAAAAAAAAATCCAAAAAATTTTCAAAGTGCATGTATCTAGGATAGCCATGCAGAGGTCAAAGAGCAATATTTGTAAAGAATTCCCAAGATCATCATCTGGGGTCATCAGAGCTTAGCAAGCAAAATTTTGCAGGCATTCATGAAATCTTTATCTCTGTAACCATAGGACAAAAAGCAAAATTTCCAAGAATTTCCAATAATGTCATTTGGGATCAGTGGAGTTCAAAAAGCAAATTATGTCAAGAATTCTTAAGATCTTCATCAAAGTCAGTCCCCAAGAATTTCCAAGGTCAACAAAAAATGGCGAAGCCTTTGGACTTTCTGGTTGTGAGAAAATGACGATGGAAATATTTAATTTTTGGGGGGAGGAGATTAAAATCTCTAAAAACATTTTTTCTTTCAGACTGTAAGAGACTGATACAGTACCACAGTAAAGGAAAACAGCTTAGCCATCGATCAGCAATGACTGAAATACAGGATGAAGACTTCCTGCCTGCTTTATATCTACTACCCAGGGTGCTTACTCTTATCGCAAGCACTGACTATGAAATTTCTGATGATACTTTTCTTGAAAAACTTTTGTCATGGTTTCAGTCATCTTTAAGAGACAAAGGTTATGAATTATAATTTGTTCTTTTGCCAAAGATTGTAGCCCTAAATTAGAAAGAACTTTTGAGTACATTTGTTCACACTTGACATACAGTAAAGGTTTATACTGTAGGCCTGCTATATTGGGTCAAATGTTATGGTAAATGCATTTGCAAGGGGCTTGGCCATCTTGTCAATTGCCATGAGACTTGGCCTGTGTTTGGAGAGGGAGTTATTGTTTTAAGGGAGCTAAGGAACTGGGGAGGGAATTTGGACATTGACATGGAATCATTATTGCAGTCTGTTTAGAGGGAAATATAGCATTTGTTTTTAATATAGGAAATTTTAAACATCTAGAACCAATATTATTGATGCAGAATGATAGATAAAAGAAGGTAGTACAGTGCAGTGAGTTTCTTATCAGAAAGGTCTCACTAGAGCGTAGTGATTTCAGATTGGATAACCCTAGTTTTTGCAAGTTTTTGTAAATTAACCTCAACCATTGATCAGAAGGGGCAACAATGGCAAAGGTCTGTAGAAGTGATATTTCTTTTTGCCACATCTTACAAAGATTATTTAGTTTGATAACAACATGCTTTTTCTTTTTTTCAGACAAGCTGTACCATGTGCTAAACTCATCAACTCTAAAATTTCTCAGCTCTGTTTCCTCTCCTGATGAGGACTGTTCTTCATCCTGTCTCAGTTTTGCTTTAAAATTGCTCCCCACTCTCGTTATTAGCATCTCCAAACATTCTCAGGAGAGACAGGTGACAGAGATATCTGCTCCTGCTGAGGTCACAGAAACAGTTTGCAAAGTGCTCTCTCTGTCAGTGCCATGCTCTACACATGACCAAATCAGCATATCAAATAGAAGTATTAGAAATGCTGATACACCAGCAGTTGAGGGTCAAGATGGTTATACATTACACAAAGAGCTAGTCAAAATTGGGTCTAACATGTTAAAGAAAAGTCTGAGAAGTCACTGGGAAGATGTGAGCATCAGAAACTCCTGGATTCTGGCTGCAACAAGACTAATGGATGAGTCATCATGGAAACTTGTTTTACATGAGATAGGTAAGTTATATGTTAGCATACATAATCTTTTTTCATTTGGTGTTGTTGAGCACTCCCCAAATTTGTAAGCACGTATCGTACTTCATGCATGTGCTTTGCCCCAAGATAACCAGTCCGTGCCCAAATGGGGTGCAGCATCTGCATATCCCCTGCCTTGTGTGTGGGAATCCCCTCCCCAAGGGGGAGAGGGATGGATCCCAATTAAAAAGGTAGAAGAGATAGTTGCTATGTTCTAGATGGGTCTTGGTTGGCAAGTGGAAAAATCTTTGAGGTTACAGGTAGCCTGTGGTGGCACCAGGATTTTTCAATAGGGGGCAAGCATGAGTTTAATAGTGCTCCTTCTCTTCTTTTCTTACTTCTTTCACATATTCTTGTGAATATAGGCCAGGGGGCAGGGGGATAGTAACTGAGTAGTTATTTTTGGTTCCTTGACATAGAGGAATCTGTGGGATGGTGATACAATGTGTGCATGTGACACTTGCTTGTAAACACAATATCTTAGGAAGGCAGGTCTCCATTTTCAGACAAAATTATATTTGTCCTTCGGGCAATGGTTTTAGTATTTTTAGTTGTCCTCAAGAAGATTTGGTTGTTGAAAATACTTTTGGCACAATTACAAATTAGTTATTTGGGTGTATTTATTGTTGGTCTCAAACAATAAAAAGAAAGAGAAAAAAACACTTGAAGTCTGAAATATTGTATGATGGAAAACATTGAATTTGATAAGTCAGCAGTAAAGGCCTACTTCTTCAATCAGACAAAGACAAGCTGCTTTATAATTCATTGTGAGAAAAAATGGTTGTCCATTATGTAAGTCAGAGTCAGAGATTTGGACCCTCCAAGATCCCAGATGACCTGCAACCACCAAAAACTGGGGTTCTGTTCTATACATCACATCCACATGTATACTACTAGTGAAATTAACAATATTCAAGACTCCCAACTTGAAATATTGTGTAAACATGGGACTAAAACTTAGACCCCTGGTGTCCTCGTTTTACCTTTGACCTTCACAAAAAACAATAGGAATCATCTCCTCAATATGGGTCATCTGCATGCCAAGTATGAGGACCATACAAGTTTAAAAAAAATGTAGATTTGATATATAATGAAGGAAATGAACCATACTTTACTGTGCAATGATTTGGGCTCAGTCCCTGGGTGCTACATTTCTAATCAAACATGGATATCATCTTTACTCTATGATGAATCAAAACTTGGCATTTTGGTACTTGTCTCTTATTTTAATATTTTAACTTTATGAAAAAGGCAGAGGACTTAAATTATTAGAAGTTTTTGAGAGTGTGATTTTCCTGCACTCTTATTGGGAAGAAATAAACATGTACATACCCCCTCTCCAGTTTGGTGGCTGTGTCCCCAACCAATCGTTTTTCATTGACCCTGTAGTTGTTGCCTTTCTAAGTGTACCCCAAAGTGGAAGACACTTTACATGTTGTTGACACATTAAATAGTTTTGACTGTTAGTTAAAAAATAAAAAGAACTGGGGAAAACCCTCAGATCTTTTTTTTTTTATTTGCCTGTTAGTGACTTGGCTATTTAGTATGTGACTTGAAGCAAGTATAAAGTTCTGGCCAGGTGCTTTTAATGGATCCGGCCAAAACTGAAACTTAGCAAAATCTGGGTTCCAGTCAGATAGTTCTGGCGGGATCCTAGTTCTGGTGCAGCCCTTATTTCAGGTCACCAGGGGTCAAAGTCTGAAAGTCTCGTTTACACGATATCTGAATGAAGGAACCTTGGATAGATTCTATACTTGGTGTGTGAATGTGTTACAGTATAGTGGCAGGATGAGCAGTGTTTATTTTTGGTGGGGGTTAAAAGATAATGTGGGATCACCAGCAGTCAAAGTCATACCCACCTTGTTTACATAGTATCTTAAGAAAGGTACATAGTATCTCAAGAAATGTAAATTACAGGGTCCTCATGTTTGGCATGTACAGTTGATGGTGAATAGTAAGGGGATGATCCATAAAGTTTTTGGTTTTGATGAAATAGAAACCTGTGCAGTCGTTCTGTCATGTGTATGTGTGTGTACTGTGAAGATGTGTTTGTGACACTTGGCCCCATTACATGATATCTGAAGAGAAACTGACAATTGTCAAACTTGGTACATAGATGGTTCACACTGAGAGAAAGAACCCATTGTTTTTGGTGGGGGTCAAAATTAGATAGAGTTACTGCAGTTACTAGATTTACTAGATTGCTAGTAGCCCAACCTGAAGTGAATTAGAAAAGTGGAAAAAGAGGCCTGATCCTCTTTCATCCCTACTCTCAAGCTTAGTACTGTAGTTTCAAAACTTTTCTATTTGCAAGCAATTTGATTCTCTGTTTTGCCATTTGCGGTCAATACAAGGATTTTGTTTTTAGTTACATCTCAGGTTTATTTTTGTCTTGAAGGTGTTTTCAACAAAGCCATAGAACTGCTTAAAGACCAGAGTATGTTTGTTGTGAAAGCAGCACAGCTGTTTCTTGCCAAAATAATTTCCTCATCTGATATTGCCAAAGGTAATTTGAAACAAAAGGTACATTACACTGCAGATTCCTCAAATGCTCCATCTACCAAGGAAAATCATGCAAATGGTTATGTACAAGAAGCTAATCAGTCTTGCCAGGTCAAAGTTGAGAATGTGATGATGTCAGAGGCAGGAACCATGGGCACTGATGTTCAAAACTCCCAAGTGCTATCAATGAAGAGAAAACTCAGTAAAGCTAAGTCAGATTTTCATGAGGACAAACCATCAAAAGTCACAAAAATCTTACATCCAGAGACAGTCCATTCTTTGAACCAGACTCAACATGAAACAGATGCATCTATAAAACAGTGGAAAAACAGTGTTATGCAATTTATTCTTGGGAGTGGTAACTCATTATCCCCTGGAAAAAATAACAAGCTTGCAACAAATCAGCAGATATGCCTGGACCATGATATGTCAGCATCTACAGGAATTTTGTGTTGTTTGTTGGAACTTTCACCTCACATTGGTGTTAACTTGATTGCAGAGAATTCACTTATTCAGCAGTACTGTTCCATTTTACAACATAAAGATAGAAGGTCAGTCACTACAGAAGCAGTTTTACCATTGCTCTGCTTGTATTTGGAGAAGTCAACAGAATTGTAAGTAGTCAGAATATCAACTCTTGAAAACCTCTTCCTTCTATGACCACCTTGATGTTGCTAGTTTATCAGTATTATTCACAAATTTCTTTTTGGAGTTTTCACATTTTCGATTGCCTTCTGTTGGCATTAGCTATGTTGCCATGTATGAGGTGATGAAATTCAAAAATTGAGACAGCCAGATTAAGGCAGGAAAGTTTCTGAGATGGCCAAATGTTTTGTACTGCCTGTAGGTGTATGTTTTGATTAACCATGAAGTAAAAACTCACCAACTTTGACAAGCCAATTTTAATATAGACAGCACTGTATGCATTAGATGTTTCATGGCAGCAACTTTTTACAACCTTACCTGCTGTGTTATTGTACCTGTATGGAGAACTTAAAATGTCTGAATCCTAACCAAGACCCAATACAACCCTCCACCTCCTGATCTCCTTAAAAAAATGGAAAATGTGAAATAAGCAAGCAAATAAAATGGAAACCTATTTTTACACTGAATATTTTTTCTGTTGGAAAAGAGAGAAATATTTTGCTGATTATTGTATTGATTGATTTGAAGTCATAGAAGTCAACAAGTTAGGATGAAAGTGCATGAAGATCATTTTTCCATTTCAATTTTGTTTAGGCTTTCATTGCCTGAAGATACTCTTTGGTTTCAAATTAATGCCATCATGAGGATGATGCACCAACAGCTGCTAAAAACTAGAAAACTGAATCACTTTAGTCAGCTTATTCCTGCCCTTCTCAGGCTGTGTAACAAAAAGGATCATATGAAGTGAGTATTAATTATGTGACATAATTATTAGCTGTATCTACACCATAAAAGTTCTATTTGCTACACAGAAGTGCAGGTACAATGCATCTACAACAAGTCAGTTTTTCAGTTTTTGGCAGTTCAGTGTGACTGTCATGAAAATGCATGTTAGAATAGAGTTTATACTATGGATGTCATTTCACACCCAACACCTTTCTACTGTACAGTAGTTAATAACTTTGTAGACCTATCATCCTTCTACTTACCTCACCTATACCACTTTAGACATTCCATCTACTAGCAACGAAATCCTTAACTACTGGTGCCACTGTACTAGTGTACACTAAATTTTATACTGTAGGTACATGTAGCAAACTCTCCCTTGTACATATCAACCTTGTTGAATTAATACGCTTGGATTTACATTTACTGTGTTTTGTGACAAAGTTATTGAGAGGCACTGTACAGTGGATCTTAACTTTTTGTTAAAGACTAACAAATAGAGAGTTATATCTGGATTTGGAAACTGTGTAAAGATTGGGTGCAGGGAGTGGGCAGGTGGGTTCTAGTATATCCTGCCCTTTTAAGGATGAAATGCTACTTTATATTAGCATGACAGATATGAATTAATATAGAAGTTTTTAGTAACATCTTATATACTGTACAACACTCCAACAACATAATTGGACTAGTTAATAGGCCTATTGATTAAAACTTGCTTGTGCTATTTAGAAAATAATGTTCTTCTGAATCTGAGCAGAAAAAATTAAAATGGCAAAATGTCATATCTTTGCTTTTACTTGAAAAGTTGCAGGTGTAATAGACAAAATATAAATTGGGGTAAACACACTTAATTATGAAATGTAAAAAAAAATTGCTTAAATGTTTTTACATGGATTTTAAAGTATGTACTGAAACATTTTCTTTGAGTTACTAGAAATCCTGTGAAGGACACACCAATTGCATAAGGTCTGAAGTTGGTAATAAACTGAATCCAAACCCTACATTTGTAGGTTTATACCCAAGGGAATGTTCTATCTGGGGAACATTGCTTTAGGAGGGAGATTGCTATTAGGAAGGAGACACATCTATATCCCCTGAGATTCACACTGTCATGGTCACACAGTATACTACCTTTTTATCCCACATGGCATACACTTAGTGTACACTGTATTTTGTAATTCATGCAAAAAGATTGGTTGATTGGTTGTACATCGAAACTGTTTTGTTTTTTCTTACTGCCATAGCATTGCTGGTCAAAAGAAAATAAAAAATAACATTGCATCTTTGAATGCTCAAGGGTGTTCTGATGAGGGTTATGACAAAATGAGAACCCAATACTATCCCTGTTCATTACAGAAAACTTTCAGAAACTTCCACATGATTGTCAAAATGTAAGAATTTAACACTACCTCTGCATTTCATTTTAAAATTAGTAAGGGTAGACATCATGTAGTAATGTCCAATGCAACACATATTTTCCTACCCCACATCACCCACCTCTTAGTTGATTGTGGTGTAAAGCTACACATCAATGCATTGCCCATTTAATTGTGACACGTAGAATTGCCAGAAAAGTATGATGTTAAATTAAAGCCCAACAAATAAAAGAATGCTGCATAAAAACAAAAAATCCATGCACCAACCAAAGAATCAGCTTTTGGTCAACAACCTCCTTTTAGGGTTCTAGGTTATTAGCACAAATTAAACTGCATTTTTTTTTGTTGTAGGTGCCTTCCAGTCAATGTCAGAAAAGAAGTGAAAATGTTAATGTCCATTTTTATGGTGTCTTTGAGAGTCTCTTTGGAAGACATAAACCAGTCTCCAATCCAAGAAAACCAAGCTTTTGCTCCAGAGATTGTTCCTCTATTTCAGAGTATGACCAAGCAAGACCTTTTCTTGATGAAATACTATTCTTTACTGTGTATGGAAAGAATAATTCTGGAGGTACAATTTTTTTTATTGTGATGTTATTTTCAATTTATAATGGAAATGGCACAAATAATGCAAGCATGTACCTCTGTTTGATTTGAAAGTAATGTTTTCCCTTGCACAAAATTACTGACCTGCGATTAATAGAACAGTTTGTGGAGTTAGTTAGATAGAGTTTTATGGCCCAGTTTCCAACCTATTGGTTCAAGTCGAGCCGGCCATGGCCTTTTTTCCAGTCGTGGCTCACTGGCTTGTTTTCCATACTCTATTGCTTATGCGGAGCATCATGCCCAGTGGCAGTAGGTTCCTTTCTTAGAGTCTTTGGTATTACTCGACCTGGGAAGAAAACCCGTGCCTTCCATGTGAGCAGCAGATGCTTTTACTGTTATACCAAACACGCAGTCAAACAGTTTGTGGAATGGAGTTCCTATCAGTAATTATCTCATTATGTATTCCACCAAAACATCCTGAATTAATGGTTTTCCAACCATGGCCTGACAGTTTACCAACCAGCTGATGACGGTTAATCGAAATCAATTTTGTCAATGGGTTGAACCATCCAGTTCCAAGAAAAATTGCATTCTCTGTAGTCTTACTTCACCAACAGTATTGTACCTTGATGGCAGTTAAAAGACCTCTCAGACTTTGAAAGGGATATCTTGTATTGTATTCTTGATTTTTGATTCCTTGCCGAAGGCAGGCAAGGAATATATGCTATGGTGATGTCGTGTGTATGTGTGGGTGTGTGAGCCTGTAAGTGATACCTTGCCAGGTACGAGCCGCTTACGAGAGCTGAAGCCTCGCACGTCTTTCCTCGCTCACGTGGAGCTCATAACTGGTGTAGCTACCCAAAAATTCAGACACTGCAATGAGCTCTGTCATGTGATATGCAAGAGCCCGCCCTCGCTCGCGACATTCACGTGCCGCATGACTTAAACAGCTAAAGGGGAATTCGGACCATTTCCTTACAGGGAACAGTTCTGTGTATCCTGTAAGACATTGAATACGGGTATGTCCTGCGTGTGGTGTGGGGGTATGTGACGCTTTGGATTGTAAACACAATATCTCAAGAAGGGTAAGTGTGACTACTCTCATATTTCGTGTGTGGGTTGGCCATATTGAGTAGATGATCCCTTTTGTTTTTGGTGGTCAAAGGTCATTTTGGGTCACGAGAGGTCAAAACCTTGTAAACTCGATAACTCATTAACTGTGCATGTGGCTATGTTCATATGTAGTGTGTGGGTTGTTCATATTAAGTAGATGATCCCAATTGATTTTCGTGGAGGTCAAAGGTTATTTTGGGGTCGCGAGAGGTCAAATGGTATATTCCTCAGAAATTGCTTGTAATCACGGTATCTCAAGAAGGATAAGTGTCACTAATCTCATATTTCGTGTGTAAGTTGGCCCTATTGAGTAGATGATCCCTATTGTTTATGGTGGAGGTCAAAGGTTATTTGGGGTCACAAGAGGTCAAAAGGTCAAAACCTTGTAAACTCGATAACTCAAGAATGGTACATGTGGCTATGTTCATAGTTGGTTGGTGGGTTGGCCATATTGAGTAGATAAGCCCTATTGTTTTCGGTGGAGGTCAAAGGTCATTTCGGGTCATGAGAGGTCAAGTGGTAAATTGCTTGTAAACATGGTATCCCAAGAAGGGTAAGTGTGACTAGTCTCATATTTGGTGTGTGGGTTAGCCATATTGAGTAGATGATCCCTGTCTTTTTTGGTGGAGGTCAAAGGTCATTAGGGGTCACAAGAGGTCAAAGGGTCAAAACCTTGTAAACAAGATGTCTCAAGAACAGTACATGTGACTTTGCTCACATGTATTTGGTGTGTGGGTTGTTGATTCCTTGCCGAAGGCAGGCAAGGAATCTTTGCGATGGTGATGTCGTGTCTGTGTATGTATTTGAGTTTGTGACACTTTGCTCGTAATCGCGATATCTCAAGATAGGAATGTCCAACAGTTTTCATATTTGGTATACACAGTAGATTTGTCATGTTGAGAGGAAGAGCCCAGTTGTTTTTGGTGGAGGTCAAAGGTCATTTGAGGTCACCAGAGGTCAAAGTCTGAAAAGCTTTTAATCGCGATATCTCGATTTAGGAATGATCGATACTTTTCATGTTTTGTATATGGGTTTGCTATGTTGAGAAGAAGAACCCTATCATTTTTGGTGGATGTTCAAGGTCATATGAGGTCACCAGTGGTAAATCTGCAAAAACCTCCTAAATTGCCTGTAATTGCGATATCTATGATGAACACTGTAGGGATGCTATCACCATAGCAAGATGGAGCCTAGATCAAATTAAGAGTTCTCTTTTGGCAAGGAATCACTAAGCCTTTGGGCTTTCTGGTTCATATTGAGTAGATGATCCCTACAGATTTTCATAGAGGACAAAGGTCATTTGGGGTCACAAGAGGTCAAAACCTAGTGAACACGGTATCTCAAAAAAAATGCATATGACTAAGCTCATGTTTAGTGTGTGGGCTGGCCATATTGACATGGTGATCCCAGTTGATTCTCATGAAGGTCAAAGGTCATTTGGAGTTAGTAGCACTTGTCAAAGTCTGACAAACTTGCTTGCATAGTATTACTGTACAAGAAAGGTAACTTGTAGGGTCTTCATACTTGACATGTAGATGATGCATGTTGAATAAAGGATCCCAATAGTTTTTGGTGGATGTCAAATCTCACTTTGGTTCACAAGGGGTCAATGTCTCAATATCATATTAACACAAATTTTCCATGGTTAGGGTCTTAGATACCATGGGCAGAACCCTAGTTCTTGTAGAAAGCTTGGCTGCCTTGCATGTATACTTTGTGGGTACATTACAGAGCACTGTCAATTTGAAAAACATTACGAAGCACTGTCAATTTGAAAAAAAGGCTTAAATTTCAGTGGCAAGGAATCACTAAGCCTTTTGGCTTTCTGGTTATTTCTGCAACTTTCTTCCCCACTTTTTGGTTCCTTGCGGTAGCAATGGAACCTATGTAGTCAGGTTGGCGTGTGTGTGTGACACTTGCTTCGGTATGCTCTAACTCAACAAGGGAAGGTTGGATGGAACCTGGATTTAGTACATAGATTCGTCATAGGGAGAAGGTGAGCCCTATTTTTTTTTGGTGGAGGTCAAAGGTCATTTGGGGTCACCAGAGGTCAAAAACTAAAAACCTTCTCAACACGATATTTCTAGGTAGGAAACTTGGATAGATGTCATACTTGGTGTGTGGATGTGTTATGGTGTAAGGATGAAATTGGATATGTTTGGTGAAGGTCAAGGGGTCATCTGGGGTCACCCGGGGTCAAACACTGAAAAACGTTTTAACACAGTATTTTAAGGTAGAAAGGACAGATTTCAAATCGATCTGTGTTTGGTTAAGGTCAAAGGTCATCAAGGTCACTGGAGGTCAACTGGCACTGGAAATGTTATTTAGAAAATCTTGTAAGCTAGATAAAGATAGGTTCAATATATTTTTTATCTCACCTGGTTTTGCATGCTTATACACCCAAACACCTTAGAAATTTGGCCTTTACGTTCGTTCAGTAATGATTCCTTCGGGTTGTACACATATTTTGGATCATTCAAAGTTTTAAGAGGGCAATAACTGAAATTTGTAGATTTCACTGAGCACAGGTCACTCTGCATTAAACTGGTCTCTCTGCCAGTGGAAGCAATGCATGGATTATACATTATGTCTTTTTGCTGTGCTCTGTGGGGGTAACCTAATCCTCATTCTATTATCACACCCCATTAATCACTCGCTTTCTGCTAAACTGCTGAATAAACACTGTTTTCTGTGTAGAGGTAGCAAACAGGACAAATGGTAGATTGTTTTAAAGTAATAGCAAGTTTTATTTGAGAGCAGGTAAAAATAAATTGTGAGAGAAATACAAGGGGTGTTTTTCTCTCTCTGACCACATTGTGTATTGTTTATTGGTGATAATATCAAGTTTGATTACAAGCATAAATACATATGGAAATGAGGAAATGTTTTTGAAGGATCACCAAGCATTATACAAGTTGAATGTAAGTAAGGCCACAAAAATTTAATCATTGATATCATGTAATATTATAAGTACTAATATATCCCTTGTGAAGATGTTACAAATATTGAGTATGAGCTTTTGCTTAGCTCTATTTCGGAGACTGGCTGTACATTCTTATAATATCCAGCAAGGAACCACAGTGCCCATTGGGCTCTTGTTTTTCTTTCCCTCAGATTCATCAAGCAATTTTGAATTAAGGTTTTTGAAAATTTGATGTTTGTTTCAGATTCACATTCAAGTTACAAATGCTCAAAAAGAATGTATCTGTTTGTCTTTGCAGGAATCACTTCATTTAGCTGTTGGAAGCACAGAACTGTTGGAAGTCCTCTATGTCCTCATAGGATGGATATCAGTTCAGCATCTAGCTTTCTTGAAGCAGAATGTAAATAGATTTCTAAAGCAATATTTAGATGTTGTGAAAGCAATGCAGGAAAAGGGTATGTGTAAGAATTTTCAGAATAGTCCAGGACTAAATTTATTTTTCATGTGTTAAAGAGGAACATATTCTAAGCATTCTGGTGAAAGTTTCTTCATTTCCCATGTTCTGTTCTCAAGATAATGGAAATTGAAGTTGGCACATTTTGTATAAAATGTGAACTTGAAGCAATAACAGGTGTGATGTCATGGATTCTTCTTGTCTTAGGCCATTTTTCTTTATTTTTCATCCTATTATTTGACCTTGGACCAGTGATTAGGTATGTTGTAGCCCTGAGATCATATCAAGCTTCCAAAAACAGTCCATTGCTCGAGATGTTTTTGTTGTATTGATATATGTCAGAGTTTAGTTGCATAAAATTGTTGGTGATTGATAAAGCAAAACATTGACCAATAATGTGAATCCATAACATCATGCCTGCTTTCTTCAAGTTCATTTTGATTGGAAAATTGGCCACTTTCAAATTTCCAATATATCAAGAACCAAATATGAGAAATGAATAAACTGTCACCAAAATGCATACATTAGAATGTTTCTCTTTAAGATATCACAAAAAGAAAAAACAAATTTCTGCACTATTCTTTTAAATTTACGTCAGATTTTGGATTACATCCCTAGATTCCAGGGATTTATTGCATGCACTGTTTCATTGTTTTACTGTGCCATATTCTACCCTGTTCTGACAAAGAATTACACTAGTCCAAAACTTCAAAATTGAGTTTTTGACTTATACTTTCATTTCTGTCCCAAACGTTTCTCATATGTACAGTAGTCCTGAGATGATTAGGCAAAAAAAAAGGAACTCTTATGGACAACTGCATTTTTCTGACAAAAGGAAGCAGCCGCTTATGCTTCTTTCAGTCAAAAATTTTAAGAAATGATTCAGTTGATAAAAAAGAAACAAGATTGGTAATAACAAAACAAAATGGCATTTTCTCTTAAAATATAATGACTTTTACAGTACCGGCGCTGTATCTGTCACACCCCAAGTTGACTTTCAACTTGGCGGACGTTGATCAACTAGTCGAATCTTTTCTGGGTCAACTTGGAGTCAACTCGAATCAACGACCCCTCCTCCTTCCTGATATTTCCTTTGAAGTTCCGCCCATTGTTAGTCAATGTTGCACTCTCTTTTCACGTACAACATTGAGGCACAAAGCACTGGGAAATTTCAATAGGGAGGCTGGCCGATCGATAGCGAGGGGATTATCAGTCCTTCATTGAAAATAGTATTTAGTTGTACAGTGTACTGCTGTGTACAGTTGAGTGCGGAACATTGTTTCATTAGTGATTCCTGTCCGTACAGAAACAAAAAGCAGTCATGAATGTGCACAGTGCGCTACGGCACTTCTACTACAGAGGGCTTCATACAGCAATATAACTATGAACAACTTTTAGGAATAGAAAGTCCCTCACCATAAAATTACATTTAATCTAGTGTTCGACCGATCACCTGTTAAGTAATCGGCATAGGGCCGATTATTCCATTGTCGGTAAATAATCAGCATTGGTAAAATTCTGCTCATCAGCTGGCCATTACCACCGATAATATGCAAACTGGAAAAAGAGGCTAAAATATACTTGAAACTTGCTCTTGGTTTCGTGAAAAATTCCCGTAATTACTCAATCCTTCAACTTCCCGCCAAAGCGGGATACATTAATTATTAAAAACGTATAAATTTTACCCCCGCCATGGGAGTAATCGTTTGATATTTTCCGCTAAAAACCTGTAGTATTACCTGCCATTATATTTAGAATTGCATTGAAGATGTATTCCTTGCAGTCTGCTGTACAAGCTGTGCTACACAAAACACATAGTACAGACTATCGAGTCGCAGTGTTTCGCTGTTTTTTCAGATCCCCCAGCTTAGCATATTATCCGTGCACGTTTTGTGCACGCAGCACCTAGAATCTTGTGTATTGCGGTGGTTATTTTTTGCATAAATTAAGCCATTCCCAGCATTCCTTTCGTAATGTTATATGCAGTGGGACTTCTGCAATGTTGTCATACTACGTCATTGCAAACGTAAAGAACGATGCATGTGGTCTCCGGCAGCAAACTTCTTGGCCCACGCATGCAGTAGACTTACATGCGTGTCCGTTTTTACCGCCAAACAAGGCGTCATATTTTTCTCGGTGACATCATATCGATACGATCCATTGCAAAATTTAAATTGGCTTGTGCATCGTGATTGGTTCAATTGCGTTGATTCTAGCCAGCCAATCACAACTCGCGCCTTTGCCTATGGGATTTAGTGTGTGAAAATACTCGGTCTCGAGACAGATTTTCCCATTGAGTTTGTGTTACAATGATCGCACTTCACAAGCTTATATAGCCGGCTAGCGCAGCTGGGCGAGCCCCGTGCTAAATTCACCAAGAAATGACATCACAAATCTCTGCGAACGTGGATTTTTGGGGGATCTGACTTAAGTGCATTTCAGTTGCAGATTCTTTCCAGACAAGACGTAAGTTCTGGAGAAGAACTGCAAAAATTGTATGGGGATATTTATATCAGAAAGGAACCATAAGAAACGTTAGTCGGGTGCAATTGTTTTGCTGCCCAGAACTGCTAAGATTGTCAAGATTTTTCTGCATCGGGCTCGTTGAAGCAGGATAGTAGCTACAGTACATTTACGCAACTACAACCCAGTCCAGTAAAATAATGCAAATGTTCCGACATGATTAGGGGATGAAAACTAGACAGAACACGATGTTGGCCTAAGAAATAAATCATCAAAGGGCATGTGACATCGATTGCAAACAATTCTAGAGTATTAATGGTTGTATCTACACTTTTGGAAAGAAAATATTACGATATTCCGTTCGTGAAACGAGCGAACTATTCCTTATAATTTCCATCCTGAACTGGTTATGGTAATACGTTACACAAGAAGCAAGGGGTAGGCCTTGCTACAGTGACAAAACTTTTAGTTAATTAACCTTTCGTCAAAGTGTGCTTTCACACGGCGCCAGATGGAGTAACGATCCGGAAGCCGAGGTTAGCCCAGCTTCCAAATGCAAACCTACATAGCTGACTTTTCTGTTTAGCTTTATTGGAAGAAGGAAAAATGAAATAATTTTTTTCATTTATTATCACGCGCGCTCTTGACCGAAACTGGAGTAAGGTCACTGTGTTCATTTTCCAGTGATGCTCAGCTTGTCCTATTACATTGTGTACGGACTCTAAAAACAGTAACAGCAAGGGCGACCTGTCATATTTTCAACTAGAAAATCTATGAGTCTTCATGTTTGGAAAAGTTCAATATCTCTATGGCTGATTTATTTCCTCTTTCACACTGAAGAAACTAACTGCAAGATCATAATTTTCCAGTCAGGAGGTTACCATTTTTTTTTTCAACCATGATCACCTATGGCACTGACAGTAAGCTCAAGCAGACTTGCCCAGTATCGTACGTACAGTATCGTACATACAGTATATGTAGGAATATACTACTTGCTACTACTTTATCAATCGTACGGCAGACAGTTTATTGTTCTGTCTTCACTTATCCACACACCTTTCTTGCTCAAATAAACTTGACTTTTAAGTTAAAAATCCTTTTACGATACAATAGGACTTCCTCTGCTGGACACAAAGGAGACTAGACACACTGATGAATGAATCGACTAGTTGAGGATTAGGGGCCAGACTCGGCAGACATGATTGACATGTTACCATGGTCCTATTGAAATTAACAATGAAAAAAGTAGTTGATCAACTGCAGTTGGTCAACCATTGTCAAACTAGCGTTGGTGAGTTGAAAGCATGACAGATAGGGCGCCAGTACTGTACTTAAATAAAGCACAAAGGATCACTACACTTAAATAAAGCACAAATGATCATAGTTCAATCTGTCACAAAAGTGTGTCTTTAACCTGGATATTATTTTTTCACAAAAGGAAGTAGGCCACATAAATCCACCTCCTTCATGAAGTTCAGGAAAACATATTTTCAAATGTTTAAATTATAAATTGTGTATGTTTTTTTTCTATCACATTTATTGAAAAGATAACTCTGGATTCTTATATATTTATACATATATTAATGCAATGTTGATACAAATGAAGTGATTACACTTTAATAACAACAAAGATTGAGTTCTTACCCTCAGGAGTCAGACATAAATGGGAAACAAATTTCAAATGAATTACAGGAAAAATTCTCTGAATTACAGTCCTCTTGCTTCCTAATTTTCCTTTTGCAAGTTAAAGTATTGAACTTCAAGTAAGAAGGGAAATCAAAAATGAAATGCATCAGCATCAGGAATTTTTCTGAGAGCTTACAATTGAATGTAGTACTTGGCAAATAAAGAACTTCAGAGGATAAGTGTCTTCATGGACTAAATCAAAATTTACTTGATCTTGATTTAAGCTAAGATCCCTTTTTAAACAGTTTAATAAAATATCATTTCAAAAACATGTGGTAATGTTACAGGACCAGAACAGGTGGCTTAAAGTTCAGGCTTAATAAGTTAATTTTGAAAAGTCCTATTTGTTTGCCTTTGGACCTCTCCATAGTAGTACACCAAATTATTTCTGTAACTAACCCTTCTTACAGTAGGATGGTTATATGAAAGTTTTTTAAACTGAGAAGTAGTAATGGTAATGTTTGTAATGATAATAATTCTATTCTAAAAGAAATTAAGTCTTTTTATGAAAAGCTGTATACATCCGACACTTGCTTTCCTAATGAAGTTTTCAATGATTTACTCAATACCCCATGCTTAAGTCGAGATGACTCCATGAGGTGCGAGGGTATTCTTAGGCTTGATGAGTGTACAAATGCATTAATGTCTTTAAAAGATGATAAGAGTCCCGGCAGCGATGGCCTCTCGGTCAATTTCTATAAGAAATTCTGGCATTTGATTGGCAATGTAGTAGTAGACGCTTTAAATTATGCATATGACAATAATAATCTGTCTCCTGAGCAGTCTAGAGGTATCATTACCCTCATTTTGAAACCAGGCAAAGATGATACCCATTTGAAAAATTATCGTCCTATCACACTCCTGAATACAGATTATAAAATTGCTACCAAGGCCATTGCTGCCCAATTAAAGAAAGTTATTCCTTTCTTGATTTTATCCCAACCAAACTGGTTTTCTCCACGGAAGATTTATCGGGGAAAATTTCTGTTACATTTTAGATTTGATTGATTATGCTTCCTCGAACAAAATTCCAGGCTTTTTGCTGCTTATTGACTTCGAAAAAGCTTTTGATAAACTGGAGTGGAACTTTATTACTAGGACACTTGACTTTTTTAACTTTGGTAATAGCTTCAAAAGTTGGGTTAGTACTTTTTATAGAAACTCCTCTGCTTGTGTATGTAATAACGGCTTCTCAACCGGGTTTTTTCGTATCCAGAGAGGAGTACATCAGGGTTGTCCCCTTAGTCCATATTCAAAAAAGCCTCCGGGCTCACAATTAATCCAGAAAAATGTAAGCTATTTGCTCTTGGTCCGTTTGTTAATCACCAGCCTGCCTTTCTTGACGAATACATGTTTGATGTGACCTTCGGTCCTGTAACAATGTTGGGAATTACATTTTCAAATAACGGGGACGATCTTTTTCGCCTAAACTTTATACCCAAGCGTTCACGCCTGAAAAATTGTCTTTGTGTCTGGTCCTCAAGGGACCTGTCCCCTGTAGGACGTAATACAATTGTTTAGTCTCTTGCTCTTTCCCAATTAGTGTATCTTTTTCTTGTTTTACCAAATCCACCCCAAACTTTTATGAAAGAGCTCGAATCAGTCATTGCTGACTTCATATGGTCTGGTAACCCAGAAAAGGTAAAGCGAACAACTTTATTTAATTCATTTGAGAATGGGGGGTTAAAAGTTAAGGATATAAAGAGTTTTGTAAGTAGTTTGAAGTGTACATGGATTCGTAGGTACGTTGATGAGTCTAGTGGGATGTGGAAGTTATTTTTTGATAAGAATCTACACTGCTTTGGCAAAGAATTAATTACCCATTGTAACTGTAGAGCAGTTGATCTCACTGGTATTCCCAATGTCTTTGTAAGGCAGGTCGTCAGTGCATGGGTAGAGGGCTCTTACCATACACCCACAGATAGTTTCGGGAATCAAATTATGTGGAACAATCATCACATACGTATTAACAATAAGATTTTTTACTATGAATTTTTGCATAAGAAAGGTATTAAGTATGTGTCAGACCTCTTTGCCCATATGGGAAATCCACTTTCACTGCATTCCTTTAAGCAAAGATTTAATCTAGAAAATTTCCCGTTTACCTTGTACTGGGGGATGATTAATAGCATCCCGTCTTACTGGAGAGAGGCAGGGTGTGGCCCTACTGAATCTCCAAATAGTACGACACTGTGGGTTCAACGTGCCCTTAATGCATCTTCTCTATCCCAATTTGTTTGTAATACTTACTTGAAAACTGTAGCTACTGAAGCAACCTCAATGAAAAAATGGAAAAATGATTTGGTTAATTTCGATTTACATAATTGGGAAAATATCTGGAGTATGCCATGGAACTCCGTTCGTGAAACAAAACTTGCCTACTTCCAATTTAAGTTTTTTTGTGCATTCCAGCATGATTTGTAAACATCATATTTATCTCACGAGGCCATCAAATTTCACGGGAACGATTGTTTACCATGGCATGGGGGTCCCCTGATGATTAAATCACGGAACTCCCAAACCAGATACCACCAATCAGTTACCACCTATGTATTTTGTAACAGAACCCAAAAGTGGGTTCCCATGGGTTACCATGGTGAAAAATGATGGAACTCACAAATTGGTACCCATGATTTTTGAATTCCAACAGCTTGCTCACTCTTTCAGTAAAAAAACTTATTACCAGGCCAAACTGTCATTCGTTCACTTTATTTTGATATGAGACATGCTTTAGTTGGGGAGGAATTAAGGAAGTAATGGTTGATTGAAGTTGGCCTGTATTGTTGGCCTGTATTGTCACAACTTCATGTTGTTTTATGTCTTTAAGTTTTGCACACCACAAATTTTAGTGATGCCATCTTTTGTGGGAGTACAATCAGATACTACATTTGTCAAATGTTGCCAAAAATGATGTCTTGGCAATTCCTTAGCCTTTAAATGAGTTAAAACTGACAAAAACCGGGTTTTTGTTGACCAAGTTGTTGACTGTTTACCATCCATTTTAAATTACAGGCCTGGTGAAATTTGTCTTAGTTTAACCCCCAAAGATAGCACTAAGTAACAGTGAAAACAGTATTAAACATTGCTTATGCCCAAGAAATAATTAATCAACATCAATATTATTGGTTCGGTAGCAAAGGAACCTATGTAGTCAGGTTTGCGCGTGTGTGAGTGTGTATGCGTGTGTGTGTGCGTGTGTGACACTTGCTTCAGTACGCTCTAACTCAACAAGGGAAGGTTGGATGGAACTTGGATTTGGTACATAGACTTGTCATAGGGAGAAGGTGTGCCCTATTGTTTTTGTTGGAGGTCAAAGGTCGTATGGGGTCACCAGAGGTCAAAAACTAAAAACATTCTCAACACAATATTTCTAGGTAGGAAACTTGGATAGATGTCATATGTGGTGTGTGGATGTGTTATGGTGTAAGGATGCAATTGGATATGTTTGGTGAAGGTCAAGGGGTCTTCTGGGGTCACCCGGGGTCAAACACTGAAAAACGTTTTAACACAGTATTTTAAGGTAGAAAGGACAGATTTCAAATCGGTCTGTGTTTGGTTAAGGTCAAAGGTCATCAAGGTCACTGCTGGAAATGTTATTAAGAAAATCTTGTAAGCTAGATAAGGATAGTTTCAATAGATTTTTTATCTTACGCACCCAAACACCTTAGAAATTTGGCCTTTACTGTACGTTCGTTCAGTAATGATTCCTTCGAGTTGTACACATATTTTGGACCATTCAAAGTTTTAAGAGGGCAATAACTGCAATCTGTAGATTTCACTGAGTACAGGTCACTGCATTTAACTGGTCTCTCTGCCAGTGGAAGCAATGCATGGATTATACAGTATGTCTCTTTAATACTGCTGTGCTCTGTGGGTAATCTAATCCTCATTCTATTATCACACTCCATTAATCACTTGCTTTCTGCTTAACTGCTGAATAAACCCTGTTTTCTGTGTAAAGGGAGCAAACAGGACAAATGGTAGATTGTTTTAAAGTAATATCACATTGAGAGCAGGTAAAAATAACTTGTGAGAGAAATACAAGGGGTGTTTTCCTCTCTCTGACCACGTTGTGTATTGTGTATTGGTGATAATATCAAATTTGATTACAAGCATAAATACATATGGAAATGAGGTAGTGTTTTCGAAGGATCACCAAGCATTATAAAAGTTGAATGTAAGTAAGGCCACAGAAATTTAATCTTTGTGATTTCATGTAATGTTAGTACTAAAATACCCCTTGTGAAGATGTTACAAACATTGAGTATGAGCTTTTGCTTAGCTCTGTTTCGGAGACTGGCTGTACAGTTCTTATAATATCCAGCAAGGAACCACAGTGCCATTGGGCTCTTGTTATAGATGTACTAAGGACAGGGTAAATTATTGGAATGTACAGCATGTCGATTGCACCTTGTAACACTACCTCAAATTTTAAGAAAAATGTTTTTGACCCCTTGCCATTATAGCTAAAAAAGTCTTGACATCACTCTGCTTCACAAAACTGATACATGTATAAACATGCACAATATGTTTATAAACATGACCATCGAAGTTTCCAGTCGCGATAACATTGTGCGACCAGGAAAACAACAGATTTGTGACACTGCTTCCATAGCTTTCCAAAACAACGTAGTAGAAAATGAGGTAATATATTTCAAAATCCTAAATGACCTTAAAGCGAAATTGAAGTCAAAATAAATTTATTTTGATGAAAAATGTCACACTTTTAATACAGTATTTAACTGTCAAATGGCTAGGCTTTTGTGTTGCTTCTGCAATATAGTGAAATTTGAATGGTATCCTATTTCTGGGGTGAGCCATATTTACGATCATTGACTCTACATGTGCAGGGGGACCTATCACTTATCTGGGAATATCTTTTACTCATCACAAGGAAAACTTCTTTAGATTAAATTACTTGCCTAATCTTTCTAGAATCAAGTCATTGTTAGAAGTTTGGTCATCAAGAGATTTTACACTGATTAGAAAGATTTTGTTAATAAAAACATTTGCTTTATCAGCTTTGTTTTACCGTTCTTCCAAATCCCCTTCATCCTTTTTTCAAGAACCAGAGAGTATTCAATACAAATTTATTTGGTCAAAAAAACCAGACAAGGTGAAATTTTCTGTTCTTGTAAGTGCCAGATGTGAAGGTGGTTTAGGAATGGTTGACTTATTCTCCTACTATGGAGGAAAATTGTGTGGTTACTTACAGAGAGCTTAAAGAGTGAATTCTACCAATCCAACTCCCATCTTCATAGGACATTCCTGAGCTGAGATATGAAATGTTGAAGTTTATTCACTCAAATTAAAATGGTACATTGTGCAATAATTTGTGATGTCATTGTTGTACTGCTCAAATTACAATCTTTGTATTTCTTTGTTTTTCTGAAAGTTATTGCTCTCTTAGTCTTATGGGGTGATGTAATTAATGAAGTCCTCCCTGTGCAACATGCTATGCAGGTAAGCATAAAGTGTTTAAGGTCATAAAAACATTTTATCAATTTTATAGGGAAACAAAGCAGGGTTTGTGCATTGTACAACAAGAAAGCCACAAATCATTTTGCAATGGACCAATTTTTTTAAGTGAATACACTTCAACATTTTATATTTCAGCTCAGGAATGTGCTGTGAAGATAGGAGTTGGACTGGAAGAATTCATTTTTCAATCTCATAAAAATATATTTTTTAATATTTTCACTTGAGGCATACACTTTAAGGTAACACACTTTGGTTCATAATTCTCAAGTATTGAAAGTATGGGTTACTTTTTTTTTTTATCAGAAAGGTCCCCTTTAAACCTGTACAGGTACAGGCACTCTATCCTCTAAAGACAACTTTTCATTTAAAGTGGGTCACAGTTCACAGTTATCACTGGACCTTGTTGAACAATCATGTGCAACCAAACTTTGGTTTTCAACAGCTGTTGGGGTACCAGCCCATTCAGCAGCATTGATGTTGTATAAATCAATTTAATATTGTACCATTCTACCCACCGCTAATAGTGCCTCTAGAAAAGTATGTAGATAGTGGCATAGCCAGGAGGCCATCATACCATGACTTTTACCATACTTTTAAGCTCCTAAAAATATGTTAAATATTTTTGGTTTCGATGATAAGAGAAACCAATGCATTCATGATGGCGTGTGTGTGTATGTATGTGTGTGTGTATGTGCGTGTGTGTGTGTGTATGTGTGTGTGTGTGACACTTTGCTTGTTAACACGATATCTCAAGATAGGAATGTCCGACAGTTTTCAAACTTGGTACATAGATGCGCCTTATTGAGAGGAAGAACCCTATTGTTTTTGGTGGAGGTCAAAGGTCATGTGGGGTCACCAGGGGTCAAAGTCTAAAAACCTCGTTAACACGATATCTCAAGATAGGAATGTCCGACGGTTTTCAAACTTGGTACATAGATGCGCCATATTGAGAGAAAGAACCCTATTGTTTTTGGTGGAGGTCTAAGGTCATGTGGGGTCACCAGGGGTCAAAGTCTAAAAACCTTGTTTACACGATATCTCGAGTTAGGAAACTTGGATAGATTTCGTATTTGGTATTTGGATGTGTTATAGTCCGGAGATGGTCCCTATTGTTTTTGGCAGAGGTCAAAGGTCATCTTGGGTCACTGGGGGTCAAAGTCTGAAAATCTCATTCACACAATATCTCAAGGAAGGAAGCTTAGATATATTTCATATTTGGTATGTGGATGTGTTATGGTCAGGAGATAGTCCCTCTTGTTTTTGGTGGAGGTCAAAGGTCATCTGGGGTCACCAGGGGTCAAAGTCTGAAAATCTCATTCACACAATATCTCAAGGAAGGAAGTTAAGATATATTTCATATTTGGTATGTGGATGCGTTATGGTCAGGAGATAGTCCCTCTTGTTTTTGGTGGAGGTCAAAGGTCATCTGGGTTCACCAGGGGTCAAAGTCAAAAAATCTTCTTAACATGATATCTCAAGATAGGAAGCTTGGATAGATTTCATATTTGGTATGTAGATGCGTTATGGTCAGGAGATGGTCTGCAATATTTTTAGGGGAGGTCAAAGGTCACCTGGGGTCACTAGGGGTCAAAGTCCAAAAATTCACTAAAATCGGTTGCCCAGCCGACGAAGTCGGTTGCGCGCCAGACTGAAGCACCTTCGGGTGGACCAGTTAACTAGCCAACTTTGCTTGCTTGTAGAATTTTCATTTCTAGTTAAGACCATGATTAGGGCACAAGTATATTTGAATAAATCTCCCCACCCGTAGCTAATCGAAATATTTTATCATGCTGCACCTCTGTAAATTTCATTATTTTTCATTGTTAGTAGCAGTATTTGGAAAAAACATTTAACCTGTAAAATACGATCGTTAGCACCAGATAATTCCTGCCATTTTTTTGTTTGCCCAATATCATATAAAATGGAACATTCCATGTTGATATTTATGAATAAGCATACGCAGTTCGTTGAACCGCCTGGGTTGTATAGTTGCGATAATGAACTGTACTGTAGAAGTCCACCCTACGATGCATGTAAAAAAACTATCTAATTTTTAGCGGTTCTGGACAGCAAAAAAAATGGACTCGATAAACGTATGTTATGGTTCCTTTCTGATATAAATACCCCCGTATTTTTGGCACTTCTTGTCCAAACCTTACGTCTTGTTTAAAAATAATCAGCAACTGAAATGCACTTTAGTCGGATCTCCGAAAAATTCCCGCATGCAGAGATTCGTGATGCCATTTCTCCGTGAATTTAGCACGGGGCTTGGTCGGCTGCACAGGCCAGCTATGTAAGCCTCGGAAGTGCGATCTTCATCATGCAAACTCAATGGGGAAAATCGTTCGGAGGTCTGGTATTTTCACACACTAAATCCCATACGCGATGGCGTGAGTTGTGATTGGCTGGCTCAGAATCAACGAATTTGATCCAATCACGATGCAGAGGCATTTCAAATTTTGCAATAGATCGTATGCATATGATGTCACCGAGCAAAACATGGTCCCTTGTTTAGTGGTAAAAACGGATAGGCACGCAAGTCTACTACATGCATGGGACTACATGCATCATTGTTTTCGTTCGTAATGACGTCATATGATAACATTCCTTAAGTCCTACTGTAAACAACTTCACGGTAGGAATGCTGGGAATTCCTGAATTTATGCAGGGTGAGAGCTTGGTTGTGATGTTTGCGGCTGGTGGGCTGTTTAAAGTGCAGTTGTACAGGTCGCTACTACGACAAACATGTGAGCGCTGTACATGTATTGAACACTGCATCGCAAGCAAGCTGCATCAAAGCAGGGGTGTTGGAGTGTTTCATGAAGTAACTGGCGATATTACATAGGACTAGGCGGGAAAATACAACAGTTGGTGTAATGTTAAAAAGTGCACATGGTCTGAAGAAAGCTTCAGTACTGTAAATGCGGGATGGGCTTTTACTGAGAAAAGATGATATAAACCCAGCACAAAATAACAATATTTTTGCCATATGCTTTCATCGGCGAACATTACTTACGACGCCATTTTTAGACTTGTACTTTCCTGTACAAAAGTGATGGCGCTCTTTGGAAATGTTGACTTTTTGTTGTTGTGTGAACATTACGTCATTTTCGGTTAAACGGTTAACTGCCGGTTAATAAAATCAGATAAACGGATAGTGAATTAACTGAAAAAACACAGCCCTAATGCATTTTAGTCAATAGATGGTCCTATTTAATTTTGGCAGAGATCGAAGGTCTCCTGGGGTCAACAGGGGTCAAAGTCTAAAAATCTTGTTAACATGAAATCTCAAGATGGGAAGCTTGGATAGATTTCATATTTAATATGTAGATACGTAATGGTCAGGAGATGCTCCTGTTTTTTGTGGCAGAGGTCAAAGGTCATCTCGGGTCAAAGGTCATCTTGGGGTCAAAGTTTGAAATTTTTTAATGCGATATCTCAAGGTAGGAAACTTGAATAGAATTCATATTTGGTATGTGGATAGGTTATGGTCAGGAAATGGTCCATGTTGTTTTTGGTGGAGGTCAAAGGCAGAAATGCCAAGTATCCCTATTTAGGCGGAATAAATGCAATTTTCTACCCTCGATTTAGCCCCATTGTGTTTGGCAGAAATGAAAGGTCATCTGGGGTCTGCAGGGGTCAAAGTCTAGGAACCTTTTTAAATACGATCTTTCGAGATAGTTGTTTGTCCATCTGTCTGTCTGTCTGTTGTTTGCCTGTCTAGCTATGTATGGCTTTTATTGAGGTCAAAAGGTCATCAGGAATGACAATTATTTTTTGAACATGCTAGTATAACATTTGAATGAGAAGAAAATGGTGCATGATGGCATTCTTTGAAACGGAACATTTATGTATCATCGAAACCTCAATGCATTTTTGCATTCTGGTTAAACATAGATTTCACTTCAGAAGGTAATATATGGACTGTATGTGGGACAAGATTACATTGGAAGACACCTACTTTTCAAAGATTTTAAAAAGGGAGGGATGCACCCCTCCCATAGTCCCTTCCCCAGGCTGGTGATCTGGCGACCTTTACTTTAAATAGATTACTCTGGATGTTTGATGTTGCTTGCCAGTGGATGACTTGGTTTGAAAATTTCTGTTGAGGCCTATTTTGTATCAATATGAACTGTCACATTGTCAATCAAATGTGGCTGAACTTACTTTAAATGTTCTCAAAAGTGCAGTATTACATATGCTTTGTGCAAGCCTGTTTCTTTAACAATGTAAAGGGCTTTCTTAGTGAGATCACTGAGATGTAATTCTGTCCTTTCAGCATCTGATTTCAACATTGATAGGACTGTGGATGTGAGTCCACTTCCTTAATACAAGTCTTGCATTTGATTGTCTTTTTGTCAGTTTTTGGTTTCGATGAAAAGAGAAACCTATGCATTCATGATGGCGTGTGTGTGTGTGCGTGTGTATGTGTGTGTGTGTGTATGTATGTGTGTGTGTTTGTGACACTTTGCTATTGTTTACACGATATCTTGAGAAGGGAAGATCTGACAGTTCTCAAACTTGGTACACAGATACCCCATACTGAGAGGGAGAACCCTATTTATTTTGGTTGAGGTCAAAGGTCATCTGGGGTCACAGGGGGTCAAAAACCAAAATCCTTGTTTACACAATATCTCAAGACAGGAACTTGGATTAATTTCAAACTTGATAGGTTGATGCGTTATGATGTAAGGAAGAACCCTATTGATTTTGGTGGAGGTCAAAGGTCATTTGGGGTCATGTGGGGTCAAACCCCGAAATCCTTGTTTACGCGATATCTCATGGTAGAAAACTTGGATTAATTTCATACGTGATATGTTGATGCGTTATGATGTAAGGAAGAACCCCATTGATTTTGGTGGAGGTCAAAGGTCATTTGGGGTCACATGGGGTCAAACCCTGAAATCCTTGTTTACACGATATCTCATGGTAGAAAACTTGGATTAATTTCATATGTGATATGTTCATGCGTTATGATGTAAGGAAGAACCATATTGATTTTGGTGGAGGTCAAAGGTCATTTGGGGTCACATGGGGTCAAAACCTGAAATCCTTGTTTACATGATATCTCTTGGTAGGAAACTTGGATCAATTTCATACATGATATGTTGATGCGTTATGATGTAAGGAAGAACCGTATTGATTTTGGTGGAGGTCAAAGGTCATTTGGGGTCACATGGGGTCAAAACCTGAAATCCTTGTTTACACGATATCTCTTGGTAGAAAACTTGGATTAATTTCAAACTTGATATTTTGATGCGTTATGATGTAAGGAAGAACCGTATTGATTTTGGTGGAGGTCAAAGGTCATTTGGGGTCACATGGGGTCAAACCCTGAAATCCTTGTTTACATGATACATTATGGTAGGAAACTTGGATTCATTTTAACCTTGATAGGTTGATGCGTTATGATGTAAGAGCGAACCTGATTTATTTTCGTGGAGGTCAAAGGTCATTTGGGGTCACATGGGGTCACACCCCGAAATCCTGGTTTACACTATATCTCAAGAGGGGAAACTTTGATTTATTTCAAACTTGATATGTTGATGCATTATGATGTAAGAAATAATCCAATAAATTTTGGTGGAGGTCAAAGGTCATTTGGGGTCATAGGGGTCAAACTCAGAAAAACTTGTTTAGGATAGCTCAAGGTATGAAAGGTGGATGGATTTCAAAATAAGTATGTAAATGAATTATGGTGAGAAGATGGTCTGTATAAGTTTTTTTTTTTGTGGAGGTGAAAGGACATCTGGGGTCATGATCGGTCAAACTTTGAAAAACTTGTCAAAATGGGATATCTCAAGGTAGGAAACTTGGATGGATTTCCTAATTAGTATGTGGATGTGTTATGGTGAGTTGAAGGTACTGTACCTGTTGTTTTTGGTGGAGGTCAATGGTCATCTGATCACCTGGCATCAAACTCTGAAAACCTTGTTTGCCGAATATCTTAAGGCACAGTATGAAATTTGGCTTTTTGAATAGAGAAATGTTTTTGTTAAAAGAAAAACCAGTCACTTACAGGTGGAGACAAAGGTTATTTTGGGTCACCAGTTGTTTAATACAAGAAATGTTGTGCATATATGTATCATCGAAACCTCAATACATTTTTGCATTCTGGTTATAAAAAAAAATGCAATTTTCATTGTCTTTTTCAACATGTGTCTAATATGTGTTAGCTTTATTATCATGCTTATGTTTCACAGAATTTTCTGCTAGCCTAGTGTTTGCATAAAAGTCGGTGTCTTTTTCTATTGTCGCCAAAGAAAACACAAGAAATATTATGTCATCAGTAATAGTAATGTACCCCCCACAATAGTAAACAACATGTAAGGGTTCTTTTTTCCCAAACTTTACTAGATAGCTCAGAATTGACAAGCATACTGTAGATGCCCTTGGATGTTCTACTGTGAAGACTTTCTCTCTGTGGCATTTCTGGAAGGTAGTTGCCTCTACACTACTTTGTAATAGGCAATTTGGGTGCATTTATTTTTTTCAGCCCAGTGCAGATCTTTGCATGATCCTTCTTCTCCACTCAACCCTCACTCCCCCATAGCCATCATCAAATCTAGGTAGATTGGATTGTATCTAGGGATGGATTTAGGGTGTGACTTCGGACAGGTATTCTTCTTCTATGTGTTTTCTCTTTGTTTTGTTATATCCTGCCCTCATATACTTTCTTAGTTTGTACAATCCTAGTTCTTTTTTGTTTCTTTTTCTGTTTCCTGGGAGCACTCTACTCGACAAACCCTATGGGTTTTTTAGAGTGCTTCCCTTCACAATATTTTGATTTCATGTAACATTCTACTTTTGTTTCTGTGTATTGTACCTATTACTATCGATTATTGTGGAAAAACAAATAAATGAAATGAAATGAAATGAAATCTTAAGAAAGGGTATGGCTATTAACATTAAAAAATGATGGAATAATGGTTTGTATTTTTGTGGCCTGTTTAGGGCCCATCCAATGTCATTTTGGATATGTTCAAATGTTCAATAGTAAAGTCACAAATTGTAAATACCCTAGGGCCTCTGGGTCCTTCCTTCTTGCCTGACCTGGCCCCCTCCCCCTTGGCATTATCCCTGGACCGCACTAGGGACTCAAAGTTCACACAAAGGAATGCTGCATATTACTTCAATACATTCAGTGACACTCAATCCTACATTTTGTTGTGCTCCTGCAGCAGGATGATGACTCCTCCACTTTACAAAATCTGGTAATGTCATTGTGGCTGAGTATAAATATTTATGCTCTTCTCATTATTTAAGTGGTATATCCTTTTTCTTTGTTCTTTAGATGCAGAACCAAGTTTATTTCTTCCCATCATGCACAGTGTTCTGCAACTGATAAGTTCTAGTGATTGTGACAACATTGTGAGTAGATTTCAGCATGTTAAATGTTTTCGTAACTTTTTTGGCAGTAGGTGCAGACTGATTTTGACACACCAGTAGGCAAATATATGAATCATATTAATGTTTGATAATATACCAATGGTTTTGTGTTTATGATGACTTAGCTTCTTGTGGTGGAGCAGTGTTTATTAAACAACATTTACAGGCTTATTTTTGTGGTTGTCCGAGACAACTCAAATTCCACATGTTTGATCAATAGGTAGATGTTGATTGTCTGATGGACAAAAAAATAATCATATTTCAGACTAAACTTTTTGTAACTCAAACATTTATCTTTTCAGCATTAACATTTTTATTCTGCAATGCAAACTAGAAAGCCAAAAGGCTTAGTGATTCCTTGCCATATGATATATTGTAATAATGAACATGGATGCCCACATGACAAGCATGAGATCATGTCATATGACCCAAAATGACCTTTCACCCTCACTTAAAACAATAGGGAGCAACTACCTAAAAAGACCATCAACATGCTAAATATGAGAAATTCACAAGCTGAGTATGAGATCCCTCCACAGTTCAATATCCACATAAAAATGTCATGTCTACAAGGTTTTGCCCTTTTGTGACCCCAACCTTTGACCTCCACAAACAAGAGAAATCTCCCACACAGTTATGATGCTGGTAAACTATATGTTGTCTAATAACTTGATAAAGAGGTATTTTTAAAACATGCTCCCTTAAATCAAAATTTTGGGTACTGAAGATGGCTCTCTATGTAATGATGTCTCTATGATCCAAAAAGGTGACTGCATTGAGGTAAGTGTTAGAACAAGCCCTAATCCTAACAGTCATCCATATATTGGAACATACAATAGAGACACATCAACAGAAAGGTGTAACCTTTGCTATTAGTAGTGGCCCTTTTGTATTTGTTTTTTGGTGTAATGCCCTTCCCAATGACTATGATGTCCTTGGAAGTTAACAAAAAATGGGAACCCTATTAATCCAGAAATTAACAAGATTTGTAATTTGCCTTAAATTGTCTGCTTGTAGGAACACCACATAACAGAGTACAAGTCAAGTGTCCTTTGTTTGATACACAGCAGATACTATTTTGCTTGCTTTGATTACCTGAATTACAGTACTTTCTGAAAAATAAGCCTTACTGAGAGGGCTATAAGTGTCAGACACTCTTTCTAGACAGGTAGGAAATGGTTAAGTCCATTGAGCTGTATGATTTAATGAAAAAATCCTTCAGGACACTGTGTCAGTCAACTGTGATAAATTAGGTAAGATTACAGTGACCAGCAATTTTCACAGACTCCAGTGGGTCAGTTACAATTTTATTCATTCAATTTGACAATCTCAGTTCAAGCATGCTCCAGGGTATTTGATCCAAATGATCAGTTATTTAGTTCTTTTTATAAAACTAATTACCCGAGGTGTATTTAATTATTTAGTTCCCACTTACATGTCCCAATGAGGACAGTGACACAAGGTTTGTTTGTAACTTTTTACAATCTTTGATACTAAATTTAATGTTATCTTCCTGTTTTCTTTAGGGTTATGGAAGAGACAATGTTTGTATGCTCTAAAAGAAATTTTGTGCATCATACAGAGCACTTGATTTCTTCAAAGTTTACACTTATGAAGTTCCCCACTGAACAATTCCTCTGCTTTGTAGGCATGGAAGCTTTCTCCAATATGTTCAGACTATGTCCCCAAATGACCCTCATACAGCCTTTGTTTAGCTCACATGTTCCAGACACTGCTTGAAACTTCCACTTAAGAGTAGGAAATATATTTCATGAAAATCTATAGGACAAGATACTTTTGGCAAAATCAGCATACCTATGACAAAGATAAATTGATTAACATGTCAGCCTGATGAACAATTTTTTCCTTTTTAACTTTTTCAGATTTTGTTCTACTTACTCACTCTTATGTGTATTAATACTGGCACTAAATGTAATAGGGCAAAACTTCAAACCAAAATCAACATAAATACTGTACCAAATAATGTGCACTTTTATGCACTTTAGACATTCTTAATACCTTGAGTTTGCTTCAGTACATATTTTGAAATTACCCAACTTGATTATTTACATAATGAAGTGGATTCCAAAAGCTTACCTAGTATGCATCTTACATTACCCATGCCATTCAAAACTCTTCACCCTATCCACCAATGAATATTATGAATATTATCAAACCCTTACAGTTACTCTTTTTGAGATATAGCATTTGCAAGGTTTGACCGCTGATTACCCTGAATGACCTTTGACCTCCACTAAAAATGGTAGGGATCATCTACTCAGTATGGGCAATCCACATGCTAAGTATGAGATTCCTCACAGTTACCCTTCTTGAGATACAGTGTTTACAAGGTTTTGACCTTTTTACCTCTGGTGACCCCAAATGACATTTGACCTCCACGAAAAACAATAGGGATCATCTACTCAATATGGGCAATCTGCATGGTAAGTATGACTCACATTTTTCCTTCTGGAGATATCGTGTTTACAAGCAATTTCCAAGGTATTTACCATTTGACCTCTGGTGACCCCCAATGACCTCTGACCTCCACCAAAAACAATAGGGATCTTCTACTCAATGTGCTCAATCTACATGCCAAGTTTGAGATCTCTCAGAGGTACCCTTCTTGAGATATCATGTTTACAAGCAGGCATCATACACACACATACACACATGACATCACCATCGCATAGATTCCTTGCCTGCCTTCGGCAAGGAATCAATAAATGCATCAATTGCTACAAGCTCAACTGAATTCCAAACAGCACAATATCTTAGCTTACTTGTAAAACCCACTGTTTTGTACTTGTGAGAAAACAAAATTTGTGAATGAGAAATAATGAAATGGTTGCCCAGAGGACAATCATAAAATTTTGTGAAAATCTAGACTGCATTTGAAATGTACAGTTATGAAGTTTTTCAAGTGGAAGATTATTGAAGGGAACACAAGCTGCAAAGGCTCTCTTGGTGTGAAAGTATTAACTGTTTGGGGTGTCTTAAAATTGATAAATTGTTGCTGGGTTACTACCCAGCAACAATTTATCAATTTTAAGTACTGTACTCCTTATTATTGGATTACAATCTGATGGAAAAGTTTTATCTTTCAGACAACTCTTCTGTAAATGCTTTTATTAATTTATGCAAAGAATAAAATTGTTCTCTTTGTTGTTTCAGGTCTTGAATAAAGGTCTACATCTGCTAAAGTTTCATTTTCTCACTGGAAAAACAGGATGCCTTCTAAATGATCACCAGGAGTTGATGACAAAGGCGAGGGATGTCCTCCAGAAACATTTGTTAAGTCTACAGTGGGAGGCTAGGGATTCTGCCATCAACTTTCTTGGAACTGTGCTAGAAACCTCTGATGGTAAAATCCACTTGTTTATTCATTCATGAGTTGGGGAAAACTGATTAGTAACAAGAATGTTTTTATTCCTTTCAATTCCTTTTTCGAGTTTATTAGGTCGTGTCAACCTTACACTACAGTTTGGGAAAATGCAAAATTACGTAATTGATACAGAGTTTTCTTACACATACACACTTTTGCTTTCTGTCATTACTGACCAGTGATGCTTGACCAGATGGAAAAAAATATAGGAACGTAGGTTTGGAGTAATATTTGCATCCTGTACATATGAAATTTATTGTTGGTTGAGAGGAATGGCCCCTCTAAATCTTATAATCGGTAAGGAAGAAAATATTGATTGTTTGCTAGTAATGTTGTGTGCACTTTCCACCAGGCATTGTATGAAGTGAGCTAGACTAAGATACATGTACAAACTATATAACAGTCTACCACGTTCACATTAAATACCCCCTCCCCCCCCCCCTAAAAAAAATGAAAGATTCTGGCATTTGTTATGGTTTAGTATAGCACAAGTCTGTTATAATCCATCTTTATGTTTGTGGCAGGTAATTTAAAGAGCTTACCTCCCCCCCAGTACTTGCAGATTGTTTCAAATCTAATGCTTCCTTATTTGAAGGTTGAATTTGTGAAGGAATGTTTTGGGTAGCCAACCTGCTCTTTGAGACTCTTCCTATGGAATGTATAGGCAAATACAGAACACCAAATGTACCAATTTAACATTTGAAAATAGGTAGATTTCAGCTGTAATTGTGTAAAATTGTAAAGAACCACCTGACTTCATCTGTTTTGAACCCTTAGTTGGAAACTGGGCGGTAAAACTCCACCTAACTGTTCTGAACCTTTGTGCAACATGTGGCAATCCTTGATTTTTTAATACAGGAACCATAACCAATTGGATCAAGCAGACGAAGCTCCATCATCACATCTGGGAACGATTGGAAGATGAAGAGAGCTATGTTCGCGAGGCTTCCTTAAATGCATTGGACAAGCTTTCTTGCAACCAAACTTTATGGAAAGAATTTATGGAATGCTATGATATAAAGGAGGTATTCTATGAACAAACTTCTTGTTTCTTCTGACAACATTGTTTGTGGAGAAGAGGGAGGAATAAAAAAATATCGATAATAAACATAAATGAAGTGGGGACTTCTAGTTGTGAAAGGGAATGCTTATGACTCCACAGAAAATAATCAAATGGAATGAAAACTTACTTTCATAAATATTAGCGTTAAACCAACATGATAAGTTCTTTGAGTCAGCTTTCTACCCAAATCCTGTTACCAAGTGATCCTAGAATTTGGCAGTCATTTGTGGGGTCCATCTTCTAATTTTTTCCCCTACCTTTACCATGAAAAGTTGTAATCAATTCAAAACCTGAACTTAACCTGTTTATTATTGCATTTGGGATCCTTTGCAGACATCAGTGGTATTGTTAATCCAAATGATTCTTAAAACTAAGGCTGCTGGACCCCAGTAAGTTCTCACCATTACTTGACTGCTGGATTGATCTGTAAGAGAGGTTCTATTAAGAAGGTGTGGGAATAAATAGGGGATATTTAGAGAGCCAGTCTGAAGCTTGTCAATCAGTCAATCAATCAGATTTGACAAAAAAGGGTTACTAGAATTAGGACAGAGGAATCAAGTATTACTTTCTTTTGGAAGTCCATATGCTCTTCTTTGACTTATTTCCTACCATTTCCAATTCCACTTTGTGATGTCCCTTTTCCCTATCATAACACACAATACAGTATCTCTCCATTCCCTGCCAACAGCAGTAGCATGTATTTGTTTTGTCTGGAAGTCAATGCCTCCCTTGTTTTATTTTAGATTGACATCATAAAGAAAGTCACAACCATATTAACGAAGGACCATGGTGGTTTTGCCAGGAGAGCTGCAATCAATCTTTTGTGTAGCTGGATAAAAGAAGGCAATTGGATGAGATCAAGCCTATTGTTATCACCACAATGGAAGTCAGATAAAACAATTGCAACAGGTAATGTTGTGAGAACAATATTGAAATATTTCAAAGATTTATCATGACTTCATGGTAAATTAAGTTATCTCACTGACTGATCTCAAAAGAGATCTTGATGCATTTTTATATACTGTCACATTGATTATAATGCAGGCTCTTGGAAGAAGGGTTAAAGGTCAAATCAATTTTTTGTATGTTAGAGGGGAACTTATTCTAAGCATTTTGGTGAAATCAGATGTGTGCTTCTCAAGATGAAGAGGAAGAAGCAGGTGAAGTTGTCAAATTTTTAACAAAAAGTGAACTTGGAGCAAGTGCATGTGACATCATCATATCCTCACATGAATGGACAGTCTTTTGCTTTCTCTCAAAATTTACAGCCAATTTCCTCTTCAACACTCATATATTACTAGAATTAGAATACATAAGGGGCATGAAAATTTAACAAACTTTGTATTCTCCACAGCAAGGTCCCTTTTTTTATTTACTTCAAGGTCAACACAACAGTCTGAAAAAAGAAAGGGATGCAAAACACTCCTTGTCAGTGTGAGGCAGTGATATAATCTTTGCTGCCTTTAAAGGCATGTTCTGGAGACAAAATTTGTTAACTTCAAAATAAGCAGAAAAAGTTATCTTTCAGAAGGTGAAAATGGCATCTCCATAGCTTATAGCATTTGGAAGATACAAATTTTTAAAGTATTGCAAATTTTTCTTGGGATTTGATGCATCATGGCAAATCTGTGTTGTCATCATGCCACATTACTTTGACATTGCATTCATTTTTAACTGTGATGCCAATGCAGGCAATATTAAGCAACATTGTTGGTTGTGCACTATGTATGGTGAAGGGTAATGCAAAATCTACAGGAAAAGATATTCAAACATTCCAACAGTATCAAATTTCAAGGACAAACAGGACATTCAATTCTAAAGAAAAACAAAAAGAATTTGAAGCAATGTGCCCACATTACATAGCTTTTTGTGGCTTTGTTGAAAAGCAGAGGTATATTTTAACAAAAATAACCAATCTTTAATGTGAGATATCTTGAGTTAGGAGAATGGTATTGTGATGGGGTTTTAAAAGGGCATGGTGTGGGATATTTTTGGTTTTCTTACAAGATAGAGGCAAAAATTCACCAGAACATGCCTTTAAGCTCACTTTGGAACACAAATCTAGTGACTTCATTTACTGATGTTCCAAGAAATATATACCTGATATGAATGCAAGTTTTACCACTTTGTAGATTTGGAAGATGGAAATTAATTTGCTCAAACTTCTTTTTAAGGATAATTCAACACAAAGAAATCTGGAGCAGGACAAAGTCCTCCAAACATGTTTCCTAATTCTCAAAGCATGCAAGTTAGTAGTCAAAGTGATAGTTTTATGTTTTCCAAATTCCTAAGATGGGAATTTGCAACTTCCTAAAATTTAAAAATGAAAAAGTCCCTGCTTGAACTTTCCATTTTGCAAAATTCTTCGTCTGTTTCCTACAATTACATGCTCTGTACTGTGATAATAGGAAGGAGTGTTTGTCACTGAAGTTTACAAAGGACTGTCAAGATTGCTTAAGTTTTGAAGCACAACTGGGCTGACTAAAACGACATGTATTTCACATTTAAATTTTGTCCACTTTTTCTGATGGACGTTTTTCTCCTTTTCCTACTGTATTTCTGTGTTAGAGATGGAACGATTATGTCTCACTCTGAAGAAAGTATTCATGTCTTTACCGTAGGTCCTTTTTAATAGTGTGATACTGAAAAAACCTACTCCTATATTGTTTAGAGTTGTTGTTCCCAAATTTGAATATCAGTACCCAGTTGTTTTTGTTTTTTTTTTTTTCATTTTTTATATATATATGTACATAAAAATCTACTAAGGGTGGTACTGTATTTGTGTTCTCATATGTAGCCTGTTATCCAGAGCTGGAGCTTATTTTCTCATTGTGTGGTTGAGAGTTATATTCTTGAAAGGGTTTTATAAGAGAATGATGAACAATGCCTTTGTCTTGCAGAAGAGAATTGTGTCAGCATCCCAGGGATGGTATTCTGTTCAGTGACTGCAGCCTCAAGAGACCTTGACTGGGAAGTCAAACTATCCTCTTTGGAATTTTGGGGAGAATTTTTGCAAGCAGTGATTCCAGAATTTATTTTGCCTCCTGTAACTGGGGACAAGGATGATTCAAAAAGCAATCATAGCAAAGGTGATAACTGGAAATCAGACAATTGTTTTGTTGGAAATTTTGAAAATACAAGAAATGTTGAGAGAGCAGTCTCTGGAGAAGGCAATGAACTGTCTTGTGAAATACCTCAGTATGCCTCCATGTTTGAAGGCTTTGGAAATCCATCATACAGTTTTAATGAAAACATTCCATGTGTATCCAATAGCATTAAAAGAATACAACATTTGAGAAGTACAAATATGAAGGGCACAGCTGGTCATGTCAGTTGGACAGAAATCTTAGATGGGCATGTTTGTCTACAGCTGTTATTTGAAAAACTTGAGGATGAAGACAGAACAGTTTGCTACAGGGCTTGTGAAATATTGTTAAGTCTTAAGGCACATTTGTCTAAACTTTTAGGTGAATATGATGTAAGGGAAGCAAAATGTAGGGAGAATGATGGTATTAGTCAACTGAAACAGATATTATCTCTGATTGCAGAGCACGAAATTGAAGAGGTGCTATATGGTTGCTTAGAGGGGTCAAATGAAAAAATGTCATCTTTGTTGGAAGAAATATTGTCTGCTGCTAATGTTTCTGATGAGAAAAAGATAAATATTGATTGCTACTAAGTTAGAAATGATGCAATGCCTAGAAGGCAGTATCAAATAATTGGTCTTGACAATTCCATCTGGAAGTCTTGGTAAGAAAAATTACTTATGCATGGAAACTGTTATCAATCATTTTGTACTTCCTGATACAATGTTTCATTTGAATAAGGTCAAGCATAGAATTTGCTTAAAGCTTTTCCAGATTCCACAAAAATTTATCAATTCAGTACATTTTACATATTTATTCCCTCCTGAAAGCTTTTCCCACTCTTATAAGCCATTTAATCCCAATTCAGTGCCTTGCCTGGTTACAAGCCTGCACCTGACCCATGAGATATTTGGTACTGTTAGATTTCTAATTAGTTTTAAATACAATCAAGGTCTGTATGCAAACTTGTGCTGGGTGGCTAGCAGGTAAACACTATGGGTGTACTGAATTATATTTTCCAATTCCCTTTGTTCAACCTCATGTGGTTTAGATGCATCTAATGCTTGCCATCAGGATCTGTGCCATTTTTACTGAAAATGCCAGAAATATCTGTCAGCAATTGCAGATGATGAAACATTTTTATGGAGAGACTAACATTTTCTCCTACAGTACCACCATAAGTATTACCAACATTTATGGATTGAGCGAATAATAAGAATGTTTCACTTTGGGGTAAAATGAAAAACCTGTTGGCAAGCAACATGTAATATCTACATTGAGTTTGGTTCAGTGAGAAAAGTTATTGAAACAGTATAATGACACTCTTGAAGGTGCATGTGAAAATAGGATGATGGAGGATTCTAAGTCAGACTCAAAAATAAAAAAAAAATTGAAACATTTTTGGCTACATTTACATATTTATTATATACATTTTGATTATTTTCAAGGTTTATATTAAGAAAACAATACCTTCAAAGATTCTTTTGCAATACAGCTACAATATAGTACTGGTACAAAATTCACAAGCTATTTGGTGAGAACAAAAGAAACAAAACAAATCAGAAATTGCATAAACAGAATATTAGGGAAGCAATTGGTATCTATATATGGGATGTAAATAAAATCTGTGTTGGCAAAGGATAAAGTTTCATTTGTATATATATTTTGGAGGTGGTGATGATCAGAAATTGGGACCAACCTGCCAGAGAGAACCTGCAAGGTTGGTAAAGCCAGAAAATACAAATATATTGTAGATGCAATGTGGATGTGCTAGTTGTCCTACTAATTAATTGCAGACAGTAATTTTAAATCAACATGTATTCAGACTTGTCAAAGGAGTGACAGTCTGCCAAAACTACTGATACAACCACCTTCTTCAATGCCATGTAGTCATCACATGATATATGACTACTGGACTTTCCCAAAGACATGGACAAACTGCACTGATTCTAAGATTAAACAGGTTGACATGTAGTCAGATGCAAGGAAATCATACTTGATGAACATAACAGTCCCAATAAGTTTTTCATTCAAATTACCGAATTGACACAGTACCTCCTGACTGAAGGTAGTCTTCAACCCTTCTTGAACTTGGAAAGTGTTGAAAGACGTAGACTTCACTTTTGCACATCAAAATGGGAATGAGAAGTGACAGTCCCCAAACTAGGCATCTTCTGTGGCCAGTACCCATCCAGGCAATTTCCCAAAGGGAAAAGATGGGGTCAAATCCCATTAAAAAGTCTACACAAATGTGGAATTCATGTCAATTTCTGTACAGTTACTTTCCTTGAGTAAGCCATTACACTGTGGTTTCAGTATGTTCCAAAGCAGGACATCAGAATAGCTTCCCATACATGTGCCCTTGTCAAAGTTAAAGGGAAATACTGCCTTTAAAATGTTCCAACATAGCATTCAAAGAAAATAGCTCAAGACATTCATCAAACCATTCATTATAAACCATACACCCCAGCAATAGCTTCATCTCCTCAGAATATTATGAACAAGAAGAGCTACAGAAGTTGCATCATTTGAAATGTTTAAAGTTTGGGTGAACAAATTAATCTCAACAACAAATAACTGAATTTTAATCTGAGGGAAACTTATTTCTTGAAAAGAAGACTACCATACTACCTTATTTTTAATCATTTATCACTCTGTATCAATAAATATTGGTTTGCGAAGGATGAAATTTTCTTGTAAAGCAAATGCAATATTTCCCTTTAACTTATCTGGAAGAACTTTTTAACCAATGAGGTTGAAGACTGCCTGTATTAACAAACCTGTCAAAGAATGATACGGGCATGTTAGGAGCTTAAACATTATCCCCCACTCCCTCGTTTTTTTACCTCAAACCAGCTGAAAGAGCTGTTTGAGCTATTGTGATCTGTCACCATCACTTTGTCTATCTATCATGTCTGCTCACATTTGCCTTTAATGTGAATATCTGAAAATGTCACTTCTCCCACACATAGTGCACAGTGTCCTTGAAAGTTGATCATAATATTCCTTATGTAATGGTTCTTGAGTGTTATTCCTAAATTTTTTTATCCAAGGTGATTCGAGGTCATACAAGGGACTATTTTTGATGTGGTGCCATTGCTTTCTTCCTGTGAATCTGATAGTTACCAAACAGGGCATGTTTAATTTTTGTCGGCTTCCAGCTGGTTGAAAAATACAGGTCATAGGTCATCCAAAGGACATGTTTTGAGTCCATAGATGTAAATGCTTTGAAATGCTATTTTCCCTAGATGTATAGCAAAATTGTCCTCAAAATTGCTCAGAAGGATGACTGGCGTATGTGCAAATTTTCTCCCATCCCTTCCTGCCCTCTTGTACACTAGCCTAACTACTGACCATTTGGCAATTATCAGGCCTAGCCCTGTCTCTTGTTTCTGTGTAGTTTGCTGTTATAGATTAACCAGAGCAATAAACAAATAGTTTTCCTCCAGCTTGCTTGGCTTATGCCTTGATAGTCATGCCAGCTCTTTGATTTGTTTACAGTCAAGTTTATCATGTACCACTGCCAACACATTCCACAATGTATGTAAACTTGTGGTCTTCAAATTAAAATCATGAGTTAGTTTACCTTGGACCACTGGAAGTTCTATCCTCATATAAGTGCATAAATATCAGTGTTGTAATCCAGTCACCTCGAGTCACAAGGTGTCAAGTCTGGAGTCCCCTCCATGCAGTCCTTTAGCAATTCTAGTTGAGTCAAGTCATGTCCAGTCTTCCCTCAGCTCTAGTCGAATCACTTCGAGTCTTTCCAAAGCTTCAAGTTGCCTCGAGTCACACAGTGTCGAGTCTCAAGTCACGTCCAGTCTTTAGCAATTCTAGTTGAGGCAAGTCATGGCTGAGCTTCCCTCATCTCCAGTCAAGTCACTTCGAGTCTTTCAAAAGCTTCAAGTGGTCTTGTGACTCAAGTCACCTTGGGCAGAATGTGTTTATTTTCTTTGAGTCAGTCACCTGATTTCTTACATGTCGAGTTAATTGAGTCCATGGTGTGATAGGTTGATCTTTTGCAAAGGCAGTCCTTTGCTAAGTGACTGCTCACTTTTGTTGGAGGGGGTGGGGGGGGGACATAGGCGTACAGGGTGAATTTTCTATGAAGGGGAAAGAGCACGTTTTTCCCGAAGAATGTCGCCATTTACCATGTTTTGCCCAAATAGACCAACTGCTTCCACCCGAACTGGGATGGAGAGTGCACCCCCACCTGGTACACACATGGGGGGGGGGGGGTTAAGAAGGTGACTGATGTCCACACTTGTACTTTTAAGTGAAATGTGACTTTACAACCCTAAATGTGAAGACTGGAATACACACATTAACTTTCGTACTAGCCTACATTGAGCAGTGACATACTGTAATTCATCTAATATGTTCGTCATACATGAACACCCAGAGTGCCTTAACTCCTACACTACACTATAAAGCCTTCATTGAGTCTCAAGCCATACATGAAAAACACAAACTAGGCAGTATGCTTCCGCACATAACCTCATCACATAGACCTACGATACACCTTATTATTAATTAATCTTGCTGCGTACATATAAACATGGGGTCCATTAGTTTCCGCCAGTTACTTTCCACCCCTAAAAATCTTGGAGCAGAAAGTAATGTTTGAACTAAGATGTGTTAAAAATAACTTGTTAACTTCAAATCCAAGTACAAGACAACAATGAAATTTGTGGATAGGCCTACAACTTTTCCAGCCTTCTCATCGAAAAGAATGAATTGTATGACCTTTTTCTAAACGTCAAGTATAGTCGCAGACTTAAATTGTTCACAGCACTGAATACCGTATACCTGTATGTAAGTACGTATTAGTATATACTGAAGTCTAGAGTGAGAATGTTGCTTGGAAAGATGTCAACATGGCAGTAACAGGTGTCACATTGAATAGTAAAAGACTTCGATGAAGTTTGAAACTTAAAAAGAAAAGTTGTTTGAATTTTCATTTGACAACAGTACCACTGATATCACATTCCATTCCATTACTTTCCATCCCCCAAAAAGACGTTTTCTGCTAGAAATAAAAGGAGTGGAAAACACCGTTTTTGAGGGGGGTAAAGTAACAAGGGTGGAAACTTACGGTAACTTATACACACCATTGCTACCAGTTACACGACACTAAGGCCCCAGTGGTACATACACAAGTGATAATTATAATAGACCTAAACTGTGGTTCACTGGCAGCCACAGGTGGTCCTGTAAACAAACTGATTTCATTAATCTAAATCCTCCGTACCAATAACAGATATTACCAACTGAATAGGCCTACATGGAAATGAAATTTTGTTCATCATATGTTCAGCTACTTCCAAGTCAAAATACCACGTACTAGTACAGAGGCGAGGGAAATCGGTCATCTATCTATGGAGCGTAGTATACTACGCTATGCACTGAGCTGAGGTCTAGGGAAATCTTAATGTTTTACACTTGGCTCCACACCATTATTAGTACTACACTGCACTCAGGTCAGTGTCCTCAGCTTTGAGACGTTTGTTGTACGTTATCCTGTTCAACTGACGGCGCTACACACGTTAAGCAGAGCTGTACGTTAGGATACCCTATGTACAGATAGGAGCGCATACAGAACTGGAGAAAGCAGTAATGAACAGCCGTCAGTTTGCATGGTGAAAACAAATTTTAGTTTGTTCTATTACTCCTAGGTGTCACTCCAGTCATTGTGGACAAAGACTTGAATCAAGTCGAGTCATTCCCTTGCATACTTCCATACATTTCCATATTTAATTCATAGAATTTTATATCTGTATGCATCCCACTTTGATCGCTTGCAACTATTGGTACTTTTACCATATATGACTCTTATAAAATCATAGATCAATGCCCTTGGCATTTCTAATTTGGAGGCTTCCCCAGCACAAAATACTTTCACTGTTACTGAAGGGAGTATGTGGATTAGGATTACACCTTAAGGGAGTGTGTCCACCTGCAGTTGCTTGTATGGCAGAGAGCAACACAAGAGCCTATTCATACCATCTCCAGACTGGATTTATTTTCATCCTGGATGACAAGCAGCAAGATGCATAAGATATTTTTGATGATGCCTTTAAGTATCATCATGCCATTATTATATTTTGCAAGCACTTTCAATATAAAGCAACTGTTGCTAGTGATATGCACTACATAAAACAAACTCTCATCACTTTTGCAACACTTCAAAATTTGCAAAATAGTATGACCCTGTTCCAGCAATAGAGCTGATCCAAGGTAAAACATGTAATATATAATTCCCTCTTTCTACCAATATCAATCCCTTCAACAACTTGAATATTCAACAGGCTAGTTTATTACTTTTTATGAACAAATATTGAAACTGGCCACTAAATAATCTTTTACCTTTGTACATAAAACGAACCAATGAACGGAAATGTGAGTGGCATTTACAGATCCAACCCAACATTACAAATGATTCCGAACAATTCCACCATCAAAATCCAATTCATACTGTTGTGATATGAGAGTATTCTTCTTCCATTAGAGGAAAAGTAATGTCTAATATGACATGACTACATTATGGATAAATACTTCAGACAACAGTCACTGATAAAGAATATTTATTAGAAAGCAAACAATAGACTCCTGTTAATACTATTTCAAAGGATTAACAGGGTTTCATTAGACTATCACCAGAAGTTTAAGGATCTTGCAAAATTTCCCTTTTAATAATTTAAAACAAATTCCTAAAACTTGATTCATTGACCCAGATTCTAAGCTTTCTTGTTAAAAAATTTTAAAATCTAAATTTGAGTTTTAATCAAAACTGTTACACTTCTGTCTGCTGTAGCAGCTCCTCCACTTTTCTCTCACTTGATCTTTTATTTATTCTTCCTCTCTTGTAGCTGAATCTTTCCTGCATTCACCCACAGACACAGACAGACAGCATTTTGAGTCATCATCATCACTTCCATCTTGTCTCAGTTTTCTAGTGCATAGCATTTTCCAATACCATTTCTAAGAACTGTGGGAAAAAGGAAAAGATTTTAATATTCAAAATGATTTTTTACGTAAGTGAGGTAAAGCTGAGGCTTTCTGAAGTCCCCCTGTTTCTCTGGCCGAAAAGAACAGTTACTACACAAATGATCTTAGCCAAAAGGCTGACAAGCCATTGTGAGGTACATGCCATAAGGTTGACTGGTACAAAGTGAAGGATACAATTCCCATCAATTACATAAAAGATCAAGCAGTTAGTCCCAAAATACTTTCAACAATACAAATTTCTTTTCTAGATAACCCAACCCATCCTTCCATCACCACCACCACCATGTCCAGTCCTATTTTCCAAGCTCTCCTAGTTTATGTGCAATATGCAGATACAAAGTTCAGACGCCATTTAATTTGGGCTAGCTTGGAAAATAAACTATTAATGCAGTGTGTTGCCATAGAGCATAAAGTGTGGCTTCTAATGGGCCAAGCCTATACCACTGAATAATAAAATAACAAATGCAGACTGTTGACCAGTAACATGCAACTTAGGTCTACTACATGTGCATGCACTATCTACCCAGTGCATACAGACTGCTCATTGTGTACCTCTAATTTTACCTTATATGACATCAATATCAGGCTCGGGCCCAACATGAGAGGTCTCCACTTTGAGAAATACTGCTATGTTTCTGGTAAAATTAGGGATTTTATTTTCTTTATGTGATACTTGTCCAATTTGTTTTATTAAGAACCCCTCAAACTGAACACAATGAAATTATTCTCCCAACTTTACCCTTTTTTTTCAATTTTAAGTTGGAGGAGTGCAAAATTTATGCCCACAAAGAATATGACCCAGTCATGTCACAGTGATCACAATTTAAACTTTACTTTGTCTAACCCAAATCAGATGAAATGACTAATTTGATTTGGGTTGGTGGGGTGCCCTGTCTACCAAAAATAGCGTGGAACCCCACAATTTCCCGGAAGGCTCTCCTAAAGGGGACCTTTGAGACATAATCTCAGCTAAGTGCTACCCTCACTTAGAATGCCAGGAAAATTTTTTGTACCATTAAGAGTAGCAAAACCCTATCCAGTATTCCAGTTATCATTACAGAGCACAAATGGCATTGGAAAGAACCTTTTGCATAATTAATTTGTTGGCATGTCTCATTTGACACTGCAAAAGTTACATTCATTTTCACTCTTACTTTCTCTATTCTTTCACTTCCTGACACAAAAGGCCTTTTCTTTGGCAAGCAGGCCTTTAGCCAGGATTTTATTTTGAGAGTCTCAGTTGTTACTTAAAACAAACATACGATCAACATCACAGAGCAAGTGCAATGGTTGAAAAGAGCACATTCCAAGCTAAGCCCTATATCATACAAAATGTCAACCATACCCTCCAACTATTGAATTTTGTAACACTTTCAAGTGACTTTAGCCTACTTAAATTTTACCAGTCATTTTTCCTGTCCGCTCTTTTTCATTGCCTGTTTCTAAAGGCATCCCTTGTAGTTGTGGCCAACTACATTATGCTCTGGTTGTATCAAACATGGCCAGAAGTATTTCTGGCGAAAGATCTGGTGGAAAGGCAAAAGAGTTCTTTCACATACCAATAAAAGAAATTACCCGAGGGAAAGGATTTAAATTGTTCATTACCATGTCCCCCTTTTGGATAGTAATGAACAAATAAAGTCATGATGGTGACTGTCTTTTAATCTTCCCTCATTTGCACAAGTTTGCCAAATTATTTGTTTGTTCCTTCCTTCTTGATGTTCTCTCACTTCTGTCTACTTGCAGGGCAGCCTCTTGTATTCTATCTGACCATGCCTTCTAACCTCCCTTCCCTCATGTTTTCCTCTTTCCTATGCACAGTCTTGTATGGTTTCATTTGTGTTGTCTAATTTGGCCCTCTGGTTATTCACTTTCTTAGGCCCTTCCATTGCATCCAAACCTGCCTCTTTCAATACTTGTCCCATCAATATTTGAGCTAGTCTTTTACTTTATCAAACTTAGCCCTTAAAAGCCCAAACTAGTAGAGTGCTGGTGCTGGTAAAGTATATGTTGGAGTGCTCAGCTTTCATTTCAACTTTCTTACATGTTTTTTTGTACAGTATGTTGTTTGTAGTAGTAGATGCCTTGGTAATAAATCTTCAGCCTTTGCTTGAAGCATGAAAGTGTTTTACAAATCAGAATAATAGATTATCTCCACACTACATCTGTATAGATCTTCTACAGGAACATAGCAGATATGCCAAAAAAAATTATGATTACATTGCCATGTAATTGCAATGGATTTCTTTCATTGTAATCACAGTCATAAAATCAGAAGTAATTGATTACATTCACATGTAATTGCCCAAACCTGTTAAAAGATAGGACTATAACTGGTCATAGGATATTCTACCCTAGTACACCTGAAAACCACAACCCTGCTCCGTCCACTGATCACTTACACGAGTGGTGGTGTAGCGATATGTAGCTTCATACAAACCTGATAAATGCCAATATACTTACCTCTTCATAATGTATTTGTATGGTGCCTCTCATACTTGTATCTTTTCTTCTGAAGGCATCAGTAAGAGATTTAAGCATGACACAACACTGGATAAAATCATCAAAGTTGATTGTATTCCTACTAGCTCTGTCAAACTTTCTGACTATCATGTGAGAAAACTGAGGTGATCTGTTGAAGGAAAAAATAAAAAATGTGGCCTGTTTACTGTAAAGAAAAATGCTGAAACAGTAAATGCTTTAGTTCTTCAATAGCTCAGTTGAGGTGGAGAAGCATGGAGGATGAAGAATAAATGTGTGGGAGGGTGGAGGGAGTCCTACACTCCCTCTGCTACTGTACTGCAAGGTGAAAGGAATGATTTCACTAATGAAGCTATAAAAATATTGGACAACACTGTTACACTGGTAGTAAATATATGAAAATGGCGTACAGGCTCTAGTCATGCTAGCTAGCTGCAGCCGGCACTGGTGAGTTCTGTCCAGAATGAAGAGCAAGACTACTGGACCAGCACAACTAGGAACATGAGTCCAAGGGCACTATGGTTCCTTGCATTAAGATGAAGGGAGTAGCAAGGTTAGGCATGTGTGCCCTGACCCAATGACTTTTGACCTTCACTAAAAATGTTAGGTCATACTTAATTTCAAAATCATACAGACACTTGCAAGTTTGAAAGAAATTGATCAATTGATTTTCAAGTGATCACTCTGCATACCTCCCATTTCACTGTGTCAAATACACACACTCATGGCCTTTCACTACAATGTCATTTACTTGAGTTTGGGGCATCATAGGAGGGTAGTTTAATTGCCTTTTTGGTCCATCTCATCAAGTCAGATCCACAAAAAAGTACAAAGGTCAAATGAGGTCAAAATGTGCACTTTACATGAATACCACTTACCCATTACGTGATTCCCCTATAGATATCACTTGGTAATTTTGAGTTATCACACCCTAAACCTCACATTACAGTGCATAGGCTATGTAAATGCACACACATGATGAACAATACTAACCTTTTCACTTAAATAACTCAAGTTCGGAATGTTGTAGGAGGGAAGTATACATTGCATTTTTTGTTCTTCTAAACAGGACCAACCAGGGTGTCAAAAAAAAAGCACAAAGGTCAAAAGCTCAAATGTGGTCAAAGTAACTCAAAATGTGCACTTTACATGAATAAAACAGCCCATTATGTGATTCTCCCTATAGATATTACTTGGTTATTGAGTTATAGCACCATATACTGTACCTCACATTACAAAGCATATGTACACACACACATGCACACACACTCACACCCTACTAACCATTCACTTAAATAACTCAAGTAAAGGAACATTGTCGTTGGGGAAGGATAATCACATTTTTTGTTCATCCTTACAAGACAAATCAGGGTGTCACAAAAAAGTCACGAAGTTTAAAATGTCAAATGAGGTCAAGTGAGGTCACAGTTGGTCAACATGTGCACTTTACTGAGACAAACACAACTTTCCATTATGGCATCCCCCTACATTACAGTAGTTGTTTACTGAGTTATTGCACTGCATACCTCACATTCCAGCCCCCCCGGGGGTTGCAGAATATGCCCACGGTACTTCCCCCCTGTCGTAAGAGGCGACTAAAGGAAAACCAAATTTGAACTTAAACCATACTTGAAAATATTTTTAAACTGAACCTTTTATCAAGTTGACTGACACTACACTATATAACACATTCGTGTTGGTGTGTTGTTAAACTACACACTACTTAGCTGTCACTTAAATGTCAAAAACTTAAGGTTAGAAACATCATAGGAGCCTAGTGTAATTGCTTTTTTAGTTTGTCTCAAAAACACAAATCCTGGTGTCACAAAAAAGTCACAAAGGTTAAAAGGCCAAATGAGGTCACAGTAGGTCATCAAATACACATGATCACATCACTTAAACCATAGTTATTATATACTTCCCTGGTTTGGAAACTTTACATACACCATACACGCACACTGAAGAAGCCGAGTAGCTATGTTGAGGCATTCATAAAAGTGCATCACATGATGTTAATGGTGCATATCGGTCGATCGAGTAGTGATATGGCTTCATTAAGTGATGTACTGTTTCTGCTGGGAAGTGAAATTAAAGTTGAACCAAGGGCTAAAAGGGAACTGCAAATGGCCTCCTAATCAGTAAGTTTTTATGATTTTTGAATAAATGAAGAAATCCCATGTTCTCAGGTTTCATTTTCTCTTTTAAGCATAAAATACTGGTTCCAAGGCCTGGCGTTTGGAGACCTTCGCTGAGGACATTCAGTAGGCCCTACAGGCTTATCATACCGCAGTCAGTGTGCAGTAAGGATGAAGTAGACCTTCATTATGCTAGGTGGGCTTCCTAAAATTTTGTACGACCATAGTTAATGATAAATATTGTATAATACACTCGTCTGATGAACTGTTACACTCGTTTGTTAAAATGGTTTAATCCAACTAGTCTAACGTAATACAGTGCGATTGCTACATGCTTCCCTATTTCGCGGAAATTGTTGAGTGTGCTTACCTAGTTACTGTTGCTAGCCCAGCCTTCGATTGTCCTGCTATTTTAGTTTGGGTACAGTTATTCTCACTTCACGGCCGTTCTAATTTAAGACAGAAATCTTAATCAAACCTTTCGCCATAATATACGCCCTAATTGAAGTCATTACAGTTTGATAATTGTTCGCAAGAGACTCTTGAAGAAATCAGTTTACCATGTCTGCATATATACAGTATGTATGGAGAGTCCGACAACAAGGCTCTTGTGGACTATCAACGTCAAGTGACTAACGAAAACTGGAACCTCAACAAAAGCAGTCAGTTTGCGGAGTTTCCAAACCAGGGAAAGGTATAATAACTATGCTTAAACAGACACAAATTACACCTCCCCACTAAAATGTATCAGTGGCAAGATATCAATAAAACATTACTTCCTGACCTTTTGACCCTTTCAGATTATTTTGGTTAATGTTACAATGTTTCCATCTCCTACTAATCTACTTTTGTCCAAAAGGTATGTTACAGTTTGAGCAATGGAGATCGAGTTATAGCTACCAACAGACAGTCACTATTTGGACTATCGTGATCCCCAGTGACTTTTGACCGCCACCACAACAATAAGGCACATTTACTCAACAACATACCCATACACACTCAGTTTGAAAACTAGAAAGCCAAAAGGCTTAGTGATTCCTTGCCATATGATATATTGTAATAATGAACATAGATGCCCACATGACAAGCATGAGATCCCTCACAAATACTGAGGTATACTAGTAAGGTCAGAACCTTTTGAGATCATGTGATCCAAAATGACCTTTCACACTCACTAAAAACAATAGGGAGCAACTGCCTAAAAAGACCATCAACATGCTAAATATGAGCAATTCACAAACTGAGTATGAGACCCCTCCACAGTTCAATAACCACATAAAATGTCATGTCTTCAAGGTTTTGTCCTTTTGTGACCCCAACCTTTGACCTCAACAAACAAGAGAAATCTCCCACGCAGTTATGATGCTGGTAAACTATGTTGTCTATTAACTTGATAAAGAGATATTTTTGAAACATGCTCCCTTAAATCAAAATTTTGGGTGTTGAGGATAGCTCTCTATATAATGATGTCTCTATGATCCAAAAAGTTGCCTGCATTGAGGTTAGTGTTACAACAAGCCCTAATCCTAACAGTCATCCATAAATTGGAACATACAGTAGAGACATCTCAACAGAAAGGTGTAACCTTGGCTATTAGTGGTGGTCCTTTTGTATTTGTTTTTTGGTGTAACGCCCTTCCCAGTGACTATGATATCCTTGAAAATTAACAAAAAATGGGAACCCTAATAATCCAGAAATTAACAAGATTTGTAATTTGCCTTAAATTGTCTGCTTGTAGGAACACCACATAACAGAGTACAAGTCAAGTGTCTTTTGTTTGATACACAGTAGATACTATTATGCTATATTATGTTTTGATTACCTGAACTACAGTACTTTCTGAAAAACAAGCCTTACTGAGAGGGCTAAATAAGTGTCAGACACTATCTCCAGACAGGTAGGAAATGGTTAAAGCCATTGAGCTGTATGATTCAACGAGAAAACCCCTCAGGACACTGTGGCAGTCAAATGTGATGAATTAGGTATGAAAGATAACAGTGACCAGCAATTTTCATAGACTCCGGTGGGTCAGTTACAATTTGATTCATTCAATTAGGCAATCTCAGTTCAAGCATGCTCAGGGGTATTTGATCGAAATGTTCAGTTATTTAGTTCTTTTTATAAAACTAATTACCCGTGGTGTATTTAATTATCTAGTTCCCACTTCCATGTCCTTATGAGGACAGTGGCACAAGGTTTGTCTGTAACTTTTAACAATCTTTGATACTAAATTTAATGTTATCTTCATATTTTCTTTAGGGTTATGGAAGAAACAATTTTTGTATGTTCTAAAAGAAATTTTGGGCATCATACAGAGCACTTGATCTGTTCAAAGTTTACACTTATGAAGTTCCCCATTGAACAATTCCTCTGCTTTGTGGGCATGGAAGCTTTCTCCAATATGTTCAGACTATGTCCCCAAATAACCCTCATACAGCCTTTGTTTAACTCACATATTTCATGAAAATCTATAGGCCGAGATACTTATGGCAAAATCAGCATACCTATGACAAAGATAAATTAACTAGCATGTCAGCCTGATGAACAGTTTTTTTCCTTTTTAACTTTTTTAGATTTTGTTCTACCCACTTACTCTTATGCATATTAATACTGGCATTAAATGTTATAGGGCAAAACTTCAAACCAAAATCAACATAAATACTGTACCAAATGCACTTTTATGCACTTTAGACATTCTTAATACAGTGAGATTGCTTCAGTACATATTTTGAAATTACCCAACTTGATCATTTACATAATGAAGTGGATTCCAAAAGCTTACCAGATGCATCTTACATTACCCATGCCATTCAAAACTCTTCACCCTATGCACTAATGAATATTAACCCTAACAGTTACCCTTTTTGAGATAAAGTATGTGCAAGGTTTAACCTCTGATGACCCTACATGACCTTTGACCTCCAGTAAAAACAATAGGGATCATCTACTTAATATGGACAATCCACACGCTAAGTATGAGATCCTTCACAGTTACCCTTCTTGAGATATTCTGTTTACAAAGTTTTGATGTTTTGACCTCTGGTGAACCCAGATGACCTCTGACCTCCACCAAAAACAATAGGGATCATCTACTTAACATGGGCAATTCACATGCTATGTATAAGAGCCCTCACAGTTACCCTTCTTGAGGTACAGTGTTTACAAGGTTTTGACCTTTTTACCTCTGGTGACCCCAAATGACCTTTGACCTCCACCAAAAACAATAGGGATTATCTACTCAATACGGGCAATCTGCATGGTAAGTATGAGATCACTCACATTTTTCCTTCTGGAGATATCGTGTTTACAAGCAATTTCCAAGGTATTTACCATTAGACCCCTGGTGACCCCAAATGACCTTTGACCTCCACCAAAAATAATAGGGACCTTCTACTCAATGTGGGCAATCTACATGCCAAGTTTGAGATCTCTCAGAGTTACCATTCTTGAGATATCGTGTTTACAAGCGGGCTTCACACACACACATACACACACACACACACAACATCACCATCGCATAGATTCCTTGCCTGCCTTCGGCAAGGAATCAAAAATTGATCGCTCCATCACTGAGTTATTGCACCACATAATATACACACACATACATATGCCAAGGTGACAACATTGGTTCCTTTGTTACACAAAAAACCAAAAATTACCTTCCATGAAGACGACACAGAAATTTATTTCCACACGCCACAGTAACTCTTGACATATTAAGCTCAAAAGTAAGACAAAGACAGCACCAATTGCTCCCTATCCATATTCTATCAGCGGAGGTGGTAGAGGACAGTACTTTTTCCTCAGACCCATGTCCCAGTAAAAGCATTGACTCTGCAATGACAAAGCACTGCAATTGTAACTCAGAAGCCTCTATAAACTGAAACCTGACTGGAGTGGGCCCTGGCAACAATGATTAACTCATAATGTATTTTGCCTACTCACTTTTCACATAGAATACAAATACAAAACAGACTTTATAACAAAACTACTTACAAGTTGTATCCAAATGTCCTAAAAGCATTTGCAAGTTCATTGGCATCTATATTACCAGATCTGTCTGTATCAAACCTGAAAAATAATTTGATTAGAGTCATTCAACTTTGCAATGAAAATCATCTGAGGTTACGTTATGGTGATGTTCTTTTTTTTCCTTTAAGACAGCAAGTATAAAAAAAGCATAAAATATCAGCAGCATACAGTGCAGAAAACACAACCCAATACAAAACTTCTTCAGTAATGTGACATTATTTTTCATTATTAAATTGTCATAATGAAAGATACATGCTAAAGAGAAGTCAAAGGAAACTTGAAATATTGGAGAGAATTAGCTGGTGTTAAGTCAAAGAATTCACAAAGAGTTCTAGTGAAAGATCAATCCCCTCCAGTTTCAAAAGTTAGGTAAGTGAATAAGTCCCACTGTTTGCCACCTGTGAACATTCATGTCTGTGTTAAAATAGAATCTAGAAAAAAAAAACCATTTCCTGAAAGAAATAAATAACTACTTAGGGAATGTCTTTCCCCACACTGTTTATGGGTCTGCCCTTCTTCTTTAAATTATTTCTTTATTTCAGTTGGTTCTAAATCTCCTTTGAAACTGGATAGGTACCTACAGTATTATGTCACTCAATACTTGATAAAGCTTTGATACATTTCAAAGGAGGTAAAAATATTTCTCTTGTTAAAAGTTTTTGTGGCAAAATGTTTTAAATATATTGTAAGAATCTATATGGAACATAAAGTTCAATATAAACAAATAGAACAAATATTTTTAGTTTTATTGTAATCAATACTATTTCTGCAGAAGAACAAGGCCCAGTTGTCCACATTGAAATGACCTCGCCTGCCTCAAGTCATCAAAACAACTTTCAGTAAAACTGGGTGTTGTCTTTAGACTGTGAACGATATCCTACAAGTGCTTTAGTAATGTTACGTAGTTCTTGGGAACCAAAGTATAGGCCAACACTAAAATGCATGATCCTACACTTCTCTTGCCAGGTCAGGTCTGCACAACTAAATCCAGCATAAATATTCCCTTTCTGGAACCAAAGAGAAGGAAAAAAATATTTAACAAAAAAAAAAAGGTTTCACTATCAAAACACAGCCACACAATGAATCAGAAACACTGCACACAATCACAGTCTTCATTAAATATTTTTTTAAACAGGATACCTGTTACAACTTTTCATAATTCACATTAGCACACTGTGTTTCCTTACCTTTCAAAGCATTGTTTCCAATCTTGGATATACTTCCATAAGGCAGCAAATTCTTGAAAGTTAATGGTACCATCTCTACATAAGTAGCAACAAAGAACAAAATCATACAAAATAAAACTGACTAATAGAAGAAAAGATCAATAGAAACAGTATACATTCTATGTGTTGTAGATATTTGAACATGCAAAGTGAACCCAGACTTTGAAAGAATTTTATCCAAGGTTCTGGGGCAAAAAAGGCTTCCACAGAAAGATGGCTCTTTCTTACAAGGTATAATCCACTTTGGGTAGCCAGAATATACAGCATACAGTTTTAAGCCTGCCAACTTTAATACCCTTTCCATTTCTCAAAATTGAAGAGAATGGGGATCAGGGATGCAGCTTCCAAGTGAAGGCCGTCATTAACACCCTAACATTTTTATAGAGCATCCACTAGCAAGAAGTTGAAAGTGTGTAGTGGAACTCACAATGACAACATTCTGTTGTTCCAAATTAGCCCTACACCTACACAGTGTAGCATCTAAGCCAGTAACCATACTCACAAACAGTTAGCCACACTGTGCTGCATTTAAACATAAGCACAAGTGAAGAGCTCCCTGCATAGAGAGGTACAGGAACAGGTCCCTCATGTTGGCTCCACCCTTTGCCAACCCTAATGAATATGCATTAATTTTAATGAAGTTAATTTTATCTTGGAAATCAATAGCAACCCACATGCCAGCTTTCCCTTCTTAACTAAATGAGGTGACAAATATGAAGGGTATTGGCTTTCAATACTTCAAAGGTTGGATGAACATAACCTGTTGCAATAATAAAGTAATATATTAAAGCAGAGAAACTTCATTTAATTTATTTTACTGCATTCAAATTGAACAGCATGATGAGGATGAGAAATTATATCACATCTCCTATGAAGCACGTGTTGTTATACTGTAGAGCCTGGAAGTCAACTTAGAAGATGTAATTTTTTAGCCTTTGCAAGGTTCTCTCAAATTGATAAATTCATGGCACCAGAGATCTAAGAGAACTTTTAAGGCTTACAATTGCCTTTACTGTATTTCAACACACTCACAAAGATGTAACAAAGCAGTTATTACAGTAAGCTACAATATTAAAATCATCACAATAGGAAAACAGAAGCAAACATTTTACTGTGCAAGATATATGCATGCAACTGTAACACTGCAAACTTAGAAATAAAAAAATAAAAAATTTTGAGACCACCTGGATCCAATATTAATTCAGTTGGGTTGAACAATTTTTGAAATGTTAAAACATTAAGGGATAACACAAGAGGCATTTAATACACTTTGCCTCTCAAGCACTGCAGTCTAGGGCAACAAAGAAAAGAGACCTGACTGCTACTGCCTGTGCCACACTATGTGGTATAGTACATGTAATGGATATATATGTATTTTGCAATTTATCACCATGGTGTAGAACATTGTTTCTTCTGACATTATCAACTGGTACATTCCATATAAGAAAATTTGACTCCCCAGAAATTTCAGTTTTGTGAAACTGTGCATGCATCAACTTTGGGAACAAAATAAAATCCTGTTTTTTTTTCTTCCCCAGGAACACTAGTGCATCAAATGCACAACTCACACACCCCATTGCATCAAAATCGTGTTATAGCAGTTTTACAGAAACATGGTGTAGAAACCAGATAGGGGAAGCCAAATTATCAAATGAGGAAACAAAGATGATTTACTAAAAATCCCCACCTATCTGTATCAAACATTCCAATCATTAGTCGACACGTTTCTTCATTGAAAGGTGACCAATTGCCATTGACCAGAGCCTGACGAAGCTCAGTAGCTGTGATTGAGTTACTGTGATTAGCATCCACTGCCTAAAGGTAGGAAAAAATTTTCATCAGAAAAAAGATAGAAATCATTTGCAAGCCATTTTAACATATGTTAATACTCTTTTTTTGAAAGAATTAAAATGAAATTCATTCTAAAATGGAAACTTCCTACTCTGAAGCAATCTTTTGGGCTTTACATTTTGTGAATTAGGGTTTACCAATCATCAAATGTTTGTGACCTGCTTACATTACCAAGGCTCAACATTTGTGGTTGTCCAAAAGTAAAAAAAATGGTTGTGTGATGGACAACCATTTTCTTTTTTATGGTGGTGAGAACAAGAATTAGCTTACTTTTATCTGATTTAAGACTACTGCTCAACTCTCTTCCAACTTCTATCACCAGATTTCAGTATTAATAAAATTATTCTCTCTCAAACACCACATGTATCACTTCTGTACAGATAATACATGAACACATACTTGAATTGAATTCCAGCAACAAAGCATCACATGCGCATGCAAAACACACTATTTTGTACTGCAGTTGTGTGAAAAACATTCAGACTTAACCAAATGCCTTTGCTGAAACTAAAAGAAGTTACAAGGTTTCCTGAAGGACAAGATATTTTCTAAAAATTGAAGCCTGATTATATACAGTAGTTATACTGTAGGTTTATTTCTAAAGTATAAAATGCAACAGTTGTCCTGAAAGCTGAAACAAGTTCAAAACTTTTTCCTGCCTCAATTTCTGCCTGATCGAGCAACTGTAAAAGAGCATGGAGTTCATTGATCAAATGCACTGTCATGCTGAATACTGTACTGCTCATTAAGAATATAATACTATGAGATAGTAACTGTAAGCAACACCAAACAATGTGGCACTATGCTACAGTCATTGATAATCCTAATAAATTGCTTTACAGTGTACTAGTGTACAGTAGCTGTGGCTGTACAGTATGTCATGGAGCAATGTTTTTGCAATGGCATTGAAAAGGGCTTACAGATATCCAAGATGAATGCTTTTGATGACGGTTGTCTTTGCTTAGTGTGGCACTGCAGAAGTGGTTATAAAACCAGAATGTAAAACTCCATTGAGGTTTCGATGATACACAAATGTTCCATTTCAAATAATCCCATCATCAGATGACCTTGGACCTCCTCTAAAAAAATAGGGACCATCTTCTGACAATAACGCGTCCACATACCAAATATGAAATCTATCCAAGTTTCCTATCTTGAGATATCGTGCTAACAAGATTTTCAGCCTTTGATCTCCAGTGACCCCAGATGACCTTTGACCTCCATCAAAAACAATAGGGACCAACTTCTGACCATAACGCATCCACATACCAAATATGAAATCTATCCAAGTTTCCTATCTTGAGATATTGTGCTAACAATCTTTTCAGCCATTGACCCCGGGTGACCCCGGGTGACCCCGGGTGACCCCAGAGGACCTTTGGCCTCTATCAAAAACAATAGGGACCATCTTCTGACCATAACGCATCCACATACACCAAATATGAAATCTCTCCAAGTTTCCTATCTTGAGATATCGTGCTAACAAGATTTTCAGCTTTTGACCCCCGGTGACTCCAGATGACCTTTGACCTCCATCAAAAACAATAGGAACCATCTTCTGACCATAATGCAACCACATACCAAATATGACATCTATCCAAGTTTCCTATCTTGAGAAATCGTGCTAACAATATTTTCAGCCTCTGACCCCTGGTGACCCCAGATGACCTTTGACCTCCATCAAAAACAGTAGGGACCATCTTCTGACCATAACACACCTACATACCAAATATGAAATCTATCCAAGCTTCCTATCTTGAGATATCGTGCTAACAAGATTTTCAGTTTTTGACCCCTGGTGACCCCAGTTGACCTTGGACCTCCGTCAAAAATAATCGGGATCATCTTCTGACCATAACACATCCACATACCAAATATGAAATCTATCCAAGTTTCCTATCTTGAGATATCGTGCTAAAAAGGTTTTCAGCTTTTGACCCCCAGTGACCCCAGATGACCTTTGACCTCCATCAAAAACAGTAGGGACCACCTTCTGACCATAACGCATCCACATACCAAATATGAAATCTATTCAAGTTTCCTATCTTGAGATATCGTGCTAACAAGGTTTGCAACCTTGGACCCCCAGTGACCCCAGATGACCTTTGACCTCCATCAAAAACAGTAGGGACCATCTTCTGACCATAACGCATCCACATACCAAATATGAAATCTATCCAAACTTCCTATCTTGAGATATCGTGCTAACAAGATTTTCAGTTTTTGACCCCTGGTGACCCCAGATGACCTTTGACCTCCGTCAAAAATAATCGGGATCATCTTCTGACCATAATGCAGCCACATACCAAATATGAAATCTATCGAAGTTTCCTAACTTGAGATAGCGTGGTAACAAAGTTTTCAGAAATTGACCCCCCGTGACCCCAGATGACCTTTGACCTCCACCAAAAAAATAGGGTTCTTCCTCTCAATATGGCGCTTCCATGTACCAAGTTTGAAAACTGTCAGACATTCCTATCTTGAAATATCGTTCTAACAAGCAAAGCGTCACAAACACACACACACATACACACACACGACATCATGATTGCATAGGTTTCTCTTATCATCGAAACCAACAAGTCAGATAGAAGCAATAGAAGATCATACTGCATTTGTGTCTGTTGCTGACTTGTCAACCTTTCTAGCACCAGGGGGCAGTTTACTTTGGTACTGCTTAGGGTAATGTAAAATAGTGTTTGACAGACATGGAAATTTGCAAATATTATCTAAATACCAATATTTTAATTCCCAATAGTGGTCAATCCTGATCCAACAGATGAATCCAATCAGTGCTTGTTTTTAGTGACTGCAGGCAGCCATTAGTGGGGTCCATCAGCCTTAGATCGTCTTCATTTATTGTCTACAGTACATGAATTTCAATCCCACATATTCAGTGAAATTGGAGGAATCAAGATACAATTTAGTGTACAACCATCCCACGATACAGGTATGCAAGGAAATTGAAAGATTAAAAGGTGATAGACCCCAGTTATTGACGACTGAAACCAGACCATCACTTGCTGTGCAAATTTGTCTATATCAATATTTCAGAATATAAACAAACTGCATAGAGTGCAAACTAAAGGCTATGGAGCACCACAAATAATTGTTGCTTCATCTTGATGAGGTAAAATATTGGAGAATGCATTGAAAAATAGTTTCATGACAGGTCTGTAAGAAAGAAATATCAATTATGTCACATTGGAGGTTACAGTAATTTAAAAACACAGTACAAATAATAATGCTGAATACTGATAAAGGGTCCGACAGCAATGTCAACTACTGCACTTTAAACTGTACAGCTACAGGGTAATAACTGGCCTGAGAAAACTGGCAAGGTGAACTGAACCAAACAAACAAACTAATGGTCCAGATAATGGCATGAAGATGACAAATCTCAATCTAGTCATGCAAATATAATTAATGAGCTCTATTTCAGTACAATCCAACTGGAGCTCCGCACATGACAATTTACTTATGGCACAAATTCACAAGATTTCACTGCACATGTAAGAATTCTTCACGGTCAGATTTTGATAAGCATAATTGGAAGAACAGGTCATCTCAATTAAAGGAAGTCTGTCAAATCTATTTGATGAAATAGCAATAAAGGATACATGCATTTTGAGGCACTGGAAACTAAAGACACTGCGGGTATTTAGCAAACGTATAAACACACTACTGTAATTTGATTAAAAGTACAGGCGGCACAGCAGAAATGGTATTAGTGGGATGTACAACAACCAATTAAAGTGTAACCTCCCAACCTCTTCACGTCAAATGTTCTGATCATGAGCTGGCAGACTTGGAGGTTGAAATGTGACCAGTTAGCATTTAATAATGCCTGCTGTAGTTCTTCAGCATTTATAGCGCCAGTTCTGGATATATTTACAGCCTGAAAGACCCAAGTGTAAATGGCTCATTCTTTACTATTCTGTGTTACTGTGTCAGTATCAAAAGAAACCATGTATGAAATTACATTGAATACTGAAATATGATAAGTTGCAATACTTACAACTTGGGGCCTGTCATTAATATTCATTGTACGGTAATGAATATTAATGACAGGCTCCAAGTGAGAAGTCCTCAGGGAGAATACTTCAGGGGAGCATAATGAGGTTGGAAAAAATAGAAAACTATTGACTTAAAGGCACCAAAGGTACTGTACAATGAGAGAAGACCTCTTCTGATGAATACTTTCCCAGCAGAATAATATCTAAATGAAGATTTCATACTGGACTACAACACTCTAGGGATAGGATGAACTAATGACATATAAATAATGAAAGTGAGATCACCTCTTCCTTAAAGTGGAAGTTTAAGTATTGTAAAAGATAACTTAATAACTTAATATGTATTTCTCGAGATATCATTAAATGAATTTACTCAGTTTTGTGTTCTACAGTGAGCTTTAGGGGCAGCAGAGGTTATATCAATTCCTCACATTAACGAGGAATGCTTTTTTCCCTTTGTTTTTGTAGACTATTGTGTTAACCTTGAAGTTAATATGAACAGAATCTCCCTGTGGCAAATGCAAATTTTGTGAGTTCTCATGTCACTTGTGGACTCACATTCTGACACAGTAATATCTGATTGTTGAGGAGAAAATTGGTAGAAAAGTTTAAAGGGCAGGAGCAGTCATCCCAAATTGAAGAAGCGTAGTAGACTGCCCAGTTTCATGACTATCTGTTGGGAGTCATGTGATAATGTTTCTTCTCTTCAAATGTGAAATTTACCAGAAATAACTGCTTGGTTTACCTTGAATATGCAGTATTAAAGTCATAAAATGTAATGAAAGATAGGTTGAAGAGGAATAAGATGAAAATTGTGTTTCTTAGCTTTTTCTTCAAAATAAAAATTTGGGGGACTGCTCTTTACCTTTAAAGAAAAACAAAGGACCGTCTATTAATGTCGGGATATAATGTGTACTCGCCTCATGATGAGTACTTGCTTCATTTTCACTTTTTGTTGAAAATGTGACAACTTTACCCCTCCCATATTTTGAGAACCACACATTGGATTTCAATGAAAATTGCATGGAATTGCTTGCCCCTCTAAAATATCAAAACCTGCTGTGACCTTAAACCCGTCTTTTAAAGGTAAGAGTTCTACTTCAAATTCCTAGCTGATCAGTTACAGTAGTGGGGTAAATTAACATCCACCCTCAAATAGCAAAGTTATGAGATTTCAGGGTTCGATCCTGCAACATCAAAAATTTTTCGGTGACTATTTTCTGACCAAATTATATCCAAGATTTGAAAAAAGAAAATTTAAGGTTGAAACAATTTGCTGTAAATACTTGTAAAGACTGATTTGGGCTAAATTTTATGACTCTAGTCTTCCACGACTTCCGTCATTTTTACAATACAGTACTTCATGACTTATCCAGGTCTAGAAAATGAAAACAAATAAATTTCATGACTTCTTCAGGCTGCAAGAACCATGAGATTTCCAACCTTGTGTGATGTTAAAAATGGAATCTCACTTTTGAAAAAAGTTGCTGAACTCAAGGCCTTATGTACTTCTCCCCTTTTTGTCCTGTGGTTGAATTTTTCACTCTTTCTAAGTGTAATTTTCTATTGGAAGTGTTGACATAGGATGTAAGCTTAGTGCCTACACACTTTTTTAGTATACTTCCTTTCCCTAAACTTGTTTCCTGACTGTACTGTAAGATCCTACTGAATTCAAACAAATTTTAAACAAATGAATAAAATAGTTTTGAATTACTGTACTTACTTGAAACCAATACCACAGAGTTGGATCAGCACCAGGTGGTGGTGCAGGTGAAGCAGTACCATATGGTGGTGCACCGTATCCCCCTGAAGCTGCTGAGCTATAACCTCGTGGAGGTACACCATACTGTGTCTGTGGTGGCTGAGACCCGAATCCAGGTGCACCATATCCACCTGGCTGGTATGCATTGTAAGGTTGACTCTGAGGTGGTGCTGATGGATTGGTCCCTGGTTGTGTCTGTCATGAATAATTTAGTAAATGATAGGATGGATCCCAGTTTAAAGCTGAACTTTTCACATTTTTTACCATGAGTAAGGGAAGAGTCATAGAACTGGTGGTTATTGCCAAGTCACTTGTAGTTGTATTTCCTGTGCCCAACAGCAAGAGGTGGAGGTTAGATTAGTGACTCTCCCCTAAATTAAAGCTTCAGTAATGAAAGGTGTCACAAATTCACACTGATGACAAAGGCCCCAGAAATTAAACCAAAGTTGATGGTACCCACCTGGTTCTTTTGTACAGTAGCTGCATAGAAAATTCACTTTTCCTTTGCCATGAAAACACTTCAGAAAATTGGGTCAAATCTTTAAAATTCCCTTCATTCAACAATCTATGGTAGGTCCAAGCTGTATTATGATGTATATAACATTTAAAGACTTTAAAGGACCAATCCTCTCACCCCAACCTACAGTTTTTGCAGGGGTTAACAGGAATTCTCAATTGGCTAAGCTCTTTGATTGGCAGCTAATTCCAACAATGCAGAGTACCAAAGCTTATATTACACAGCATGAATGGTACTGAGAGTGTTTTGTTATATACATTGAGCTGCCTATACTCACCCTGATGCAATAAACTGAGATGGTGTCTGGATGAGGATGAATTTCAGACAATTGTGGAAGGGGCTTAAGAAAGGTTAGGAGAATTGGTACTGTTTGGAGTGAGAGAATAGGGCCTTTAAGTGTCTCCCCAGCGGACAAAAAAAGACAAATTGCAGAATCCCTTATGCTTGTTAGAACAGATGTAGCTAGCATATTAGTATGGCCACTAAATGAAGTTCTGTGCTAACATCATTTAGGTTTTATAATGAACTAACATGCAGTGTGACCTGTGGGAACCGAAGAAATGGGTGATTTTCAAAATTAAAATTGTAGATCATGTGCTCTAAAATTAACCAGAAAGCCAAAAGGCTTAGTGATTCCTTGCTGCTGAAATGTAAGGCCTTTTTTTACATTGACATTGCTTTGCAATGTTTTTCAATTAACAGGGCTCCATAATGTGCCCACAAAGTACACATGCAAGGCATCCAATCTTCCTACATTGAGATCCCCCTTGCCCGTCGTGAACCCAAATGACATTTGACCTCCACCAAAAACTTCTGGGACCCTACAAGTGACCTTTCTTGAAAGACTGTGCAGGAAAGCTTGTCAGGCTTTGAACATGCTGACTCCAATGAACTTTGACCTTTGGGAAAATCAATAGGGATCATCTATTAAATATGACCAATCCACACACTAAATATGAGCACAGTCACATGTACCGTTCTTGAGATACCGTGTTTATCAAGTTTTGACCTTTTGACCTCTCATGACCCTAAATGACCTTTGACCTCCACCAAAAACAATAGGGAACATCTACTCAATATGGCCAACACACACACCAAATATCAGCATAGTCACATGTACCGTTCTGGAGATATCGTGTTTACGAAGTTTTCACCTTTTGACCTCTGGTGACCCGAAATGACCTTTGACCTCCACGAAAATCGATAGGGATCATCTACTCAATATGACCAACCCACACACCAAATATGAGCAGAGTCACATGTACCGTTCTCGAGTTATCATGTTTACAAAGTTTTGACCTTTTGACCTCTCGTGACCCCAAATGACCTTTGATCTCCACCAAAAACATTAGGGATCATGTACTCAATATGACCAACCCACACATGAAATATGAGCATAGTCACATGTACCGTTCTCGAGATATCGTGTTTACGAAGTTTTCACCTTTTGACCTCTTGTGACCCCAAATGACCTTTGATCTCCATGAAAATCGATAGGGATCATCTACTCAATATGGCCAATGCACACACCAAATATGAGATAAGTCACACTTACCCTTCTTGAGATACCGTGTTTACAAGCAATTTCTAAGGAATTTACCTATTGACCTCTCGTGACCCCAAATGACCTTGGAGCTCCACGAAAATCGATAGGGATCATCTACCCAATATGACCAACCAACACACCACATATGAGCATAGTCACATGTACTGTCCTCGAGTTATCTTGTTTACGAAATTTTGACCTTTTGACCTCTCGTGACCCCAAATGACCTTTGATCTCCACCAAAAACAATAGGGATCATCTACTCAATATGGCCAATGCACGCACCAAATATGAGATTAGTCACACTTACCCTTCTTGAGATACCGTGTTTACAAGCAATTTCTAAGGAATTTACCTATTGACCTCTCGTGACCCCAAATGACCTTTGACCTCCACAAAAATCAATAGGGATCATCTACTCAATATGACCAATCCACACACTAAATATGAGCATAGTCACATGTACGGTTCTTGAGATATCGTGTTTACAAAGTTTTGACCTTTTGACCTCTCGTGACCCCAAATGACCTTTGATCTCCACCAAAAACATTAGAGATCATCTATTCAATATGACCAACCTACACACCAAGTACAAGGTTAGTCACACTTACCCTTCTTGAGATACCGTGTTTACAAGCCAAAGCATCACATACACACACACACACACACACGACATCACCATCGCATAGATTCCTTGCCTGCCTTCGGCAAGGAATCAAAAATAGGGGGAATGTCAAACCATGATTAAAATGTAAGGTAAACATGTCTTTCATGTGACAAACTTTAACAAATATGTGGTCATTGTTATGTAGCTGCAGTCTTTTGGGAAGAATCCCTGTGATGTATTAGACATTTGACATTTTCCCCACAAACAAGACATGCCTACAGTTGGCTGGCTGCCATCAAGTTTATTCTTATTTATAAAGTAGTGTAACATCTTGGTGGTGGTATTACATAGTATTGTTTCTACTGTATTATATGTACCTCCACTTCAGTGGAGGGTCATTCAAGAAAAAATTTGGTCATCCCTTCATTGGTATTTTGCACCCACTACCCTACAAAGGACTGAGTCATTCCCTTTCAGTAAATCCTGGTGGGAAGACATATATAGCATCCTCTTGAAAATAAAATACTGTAACCAGAAAGCCAAAAGGCTTAGTGATTCCTTGCCAATGAAATGTGACCCACAAAGTATACATGCAAGGAATCCAAGCTTCCTTCATTGAGATCCCGCATAACCTTTGACCACCTACAACTAGGATTCTGCTCACTATACATATTCTAAGCATTCTGGTGAAAGTTTTATTCATTCCCCATATTCGGTTCTCAAGATATTAGTGATTGAATGTGGCAAATTTTCTACATTAAATGAACCTACCACCTACAACTAGGATTCTGCTCACTATACATATTCTAAGCATTCTGGTGAAAGTTTTATTCATTCCCCATATTCGGTTCTCAAGATATTAGTGATTGAATGTGGCAAATTTTCTACATTAAATGAACTTGGAGCAAGCAGGCATGATTTCATGGCTTAACATTGTCAGCCAATGTTTTTTATTTTTTCACAATTTACCACTAATTTTATGCGACAAAACTTTTATATAAATACCACTGGTGCATCCTAAACAATGGATTTTTAAGAACTTCATGTGCCCTAGGGGCAAGATAAGATCCCTAATCAATTCAAGGTCAAACTAACAGGAAGAAAAATAAGAGAAAAACAAAACATTGGCTAACATACTGAATCCATGACATCACACCTGCTTGCATCAAGTTCACTTTTCATAGAAAATGTGTCAATTTCAATTGCTAATATCTTGAGAACCAAACATGGGAAATAAATGAAACTTTACCAGAATGCTTAGAATATGCTCCTCTTTAACATACTGTATCAAACATTAATTTGGTTCGGGACTATTCTTTTAACATACTATGAGTGAAATTTTGCAGTATCCAAGACTCCAACCATGAGAAATTGTGTAAACATGATATTGGGTGGGACTTTGACTCCTTGTGAACCCAAATGACATTTGACCTCCACCAAAAATTATAGGGATCATTTACTCACTACGCACAACCTACCTGCCAAGTATGAGGACCCTACAAGTTACCTTTATTGTAATACTATGCAAACAAGCTTTTCAGACTTTGACACTGCTGACCCCAAATGACCTTTGACCTTCATGAAAATCAATAGGGGTCATAAACTCAATAGGACAGAACCACACACCCAAATAAGAGCATAGGCACATGTACCATTCAAAATTTCTCCAGTATCCCACATCAAGCACGCCTCTCTGCAGGCATGCTTTCAATACTGATGTTCCTCAAGTGCAATGAAGGCATTCTGTAACACTAGCATCGATCGTGGGGCAAGGAGAGGGAAGGGGGGAAGGAGGCAATCCCCCAACCAATGAAAATATTGGGGGTAAACATACTGTTTTGCCCTAACCAATAATTCAGGCAGATTAAAAACAATAACAGGCGCAGTGAACAAAATGTAACATTGTACGGTACACAGTGGCATAGCTGCAAGGGAGCTGGGGGTTTCCCCCAGCTCTAAACATGAACAAGAGCCCAATGGGCGCTGTGGTTCCTTGCTGGATATTATAAGAATGTACAGCCAGCCTCCTAAATAGAGCTAAGCAAAAGCTCATACCCAATGTTTGTAACATCTTCACAAGGGACATTTTATTACTTATATTACATGATATCAAAGATCAAATTTTTGTGGCCTTACTTACATTCAACTTTTATAATGCTTGGTGATCCTTCAAAAACATTTCCTCATTTCCATATATGTATTTATGCTTGTAATCAAACTTGATATTATCACCAATAAACAATACACAATGTGGTCAGAGAGAGAAAAACACCCCTTGTATTTCTCTCACAATTTATTTTTACCTGCTCTCAAATAAAACTTGCTATTACTTAAAAACAATTTACCATTTGTTCTGTTTGCTACCTCTACACAGAAAACAGTGTTTATTCAGCAGTTAAGCAGAAAGCAAGTGATTAATGGGGTGTGATAATAGAATGAGGATTAGGTTACCCCCACAGAGCACAGCAGTATTAAAGAGACATACTGTATAATCCATGCATTGCTTCCACTGGCAGAGAGACCAGTTTAATGCAGAGTGACCTGTGTTCAGTGAAATCTACAGATTTCAGTTATTGCCCTCTTAAAACTTTGAATGATCCAAAATATGTGTACAACCCAAGGAATCATTACTGAAAGAACGTTAAGGCCAAATTTCTAAGGTGTTTGGGTGTATAAGCATGCAAAACCAGGTGAGATGAAAAATCTATTGAACCTATCTTTATCTAGCTTACAAGATTTTCTAAATAACATTTCAAGCGGTTGACCTCCAGTGACCTTGATGACCTTTGACCTTAACCAAACACAGATCGATTTGAAATCTGTCCTTTCTGCCTTAAAATACTGTGTTAAAATGTTTTTCAGTGTTTGACCCCTGGTGACCCCAGATGACCCCTTGACCTTCACCAAACATATCCAATTTCATCCTTACACCATAACACGTCCACACACCAAGTATGACATCTATCCAAGTTTCTTACCTTGAAATATCGTGTTGAGAAGGTTTTTAGTTTTTGACCTCTGGTGACCCCAAATGACCTTTGACCTCCATCAAAAACAATAGGGCACACCTTCTCCCTATGACGAATCTATATACCAAATCCATGTTCCATCCAACCTTCCCTTGTTGAGTTAGAGCGTATCGAAGCAAGTGTCACACACACACACACACACACACACACACACACGCCAACGGGACTACATAGGTTCCTTTGCTACCGCAAGGAAACAAAAAAGGGGAAATTTTTCATTTGTGACACCAGTCAACTACAGTGTGGATTTCCCAACTCTGTTTCATAAAATTTCGAATTCTCTCCAATAAGAGCTCAATATTTGTAATTCGTAGTGTCCAAAAAGCAATTTAATTTTCCTTGCACTTTAGACACACGCTGCAAATTGCACTAAATGGAGTTGTGCTCGCTCATAAATCACTTTCAAATTGGTATACTTTTCAAACTCTGGAGATAACAAAATTGGAAAATTTGCCATATGTGACACCAGATCATCAATTCACAACTGCACCTACAGTGCTATTTCTATATATTTTCTTTCATTAAGTTCCAAATTTTTTCTAATAAAAGCTCTTGACTTCTACAGTTTCGTCGGAGAGCCTCAGTTTGCCAGACTGTGAAGTTTGGCCTGCGCAAACTGCCTTGTTTTTCTGTCCACACACTTCGGGAGTTTTAGTGAAATTCAAGCTCATTGTTTACCGATTTTAAGTTCTTCCTGCATAATCATGCCATCACTAAATGCAACGACAGTTAGCCTACGTACAGTACAACATACCACAGCCCTTGCGTTCTCAGGATTCTCCATCTACATACACATACTCTTTATAATGTATACTGTATGTATATGCTGAGAACGCATGTGGCATGTTGTTACAGCTGCACATATGCCGCACGCAAGTTTTTTTGTAGGATAATAAGGGGCGTTCAGGCATTCTCAGCACTAGCTAACGTACATGCAGTACACACACACATACCTGTACAGTACGTGCGGCAAAGCATACGTGTGTCCATTCCTGGTGATATGCATTGGTAGTTCTCTGCAGTGCTCTGAAAGGTTGGTATACCAGTTTTTCCAAGCATTTTTTCCCATTTCTTGTTCAGGTTCCCCGCGAACAAAAAAAAGTTTACAGTCTGGTCAGTTTGTAGGTCGGACCCTAGACTCTGCAGAGTCTGCTCAAATCATCTTGACAAAATCAAATTTCACTCCCTCTCTAATAAGACCCGTATTCATTGCTCTTCTCGTTTACTCCCTCTTTCGGGGTTCATTTTCACAGACTCTGGACACTGGTTTTAATTATGCACAAGGTTTTTAACTAAAACCTTTATTTTTTGCTACCAACATCGGTAGAAACCAATTACAACGAATGTTACAAAAAATAATGTTAAATATTCATTACCCACTGAAAATGGCCCAGCATGAGCTCTAACGAGAGTGAACCTTGATGCACAATATTGGTACAGTAAATGTTTCGCCGTGACGTCGTTTCGCTAGGAATAGAAGCCGAACGTTTAAAAGAAGAACAGAAGGGAGCTGATGTTTATATTTTGGGCAGAGTAGATATCTTTGTTGGCCTTCTTAACTGAAATTGGAGGTGGAATTTTGTATCAGTCGTTGCTACCGTGCGTGCCTGAATGTGATTTCCGTGAGTATACATAGGCTCACACACGCACGCGGTATCTATGTTCAGTACAACAACTATATGAACTCACCGCGTATCGTGTAGCCTAACGTTAGCAATTCAGTGTGGCAATTTGAAGTTTGTTTACATCTTAGCAAAATGGAACAGGCTGGAAGATGCGTGATTGGTAAGGTGTTGTAATTCAACAAATATTGTGCTTATATTACTCCTTTCAACAACGAAACAATTTACCTTAATTGTTTAGTTTAAGCTCAGTTAGGTTAGGTCGAATCTTCAGATCTGTCTGGACTCATCAGTCTGGACTGGAATGTACCATTATTCTCGTTTACTGTTCGAATGCTTGTATTGGTCCATTTTCAATGTTAGTAGTTTGTTACGTCAAACGTGAATAATGTATGTGTACATAATTATCACGAGTGTCCAAAGTCTCTCCGGCGGACGTGGATACGGGGAGGCCACAAATAGAGGGCGTAAGATTTTGAAGAGTTATAATGGCTAACCAGCTTGAATAAAACATTTTAAACATTGGTGGGTGAATGATCTCGCCAGGAGAGACTTTGCAAAGTCTAGTTGGACCCATGCATGCAACAACAATCTTTGGTCACCATGCAATCTCAGGTTTGCCAATAGGCGATGCAACTTCTTCAGTAATCCCCAAATATCAAATTTTCTTACAGGAAACCCAGGATCCAAACTTTTCTTCAATACAAGAGCTCCATATTTTCAAATATTTGTCTGCAAAGGGCAAAAGATTTCAGCACCCCTCACATGCTACAAATCACTTTTCTCATTATGTGGTGTTGCAGCTTTAAAAGAAACTGAAAAACTGAGATGATTCCCCCCCCCCTTGGAAAAATGTCTTGCTATGTCACTGAGTGTACAAATGACTTAGGTAAACAGCTTCTTCCCAGAGTGACTCTTTTACTCAGGGGGCAGTGACCTTTTGCCCAATTCCAGATCCCCATCCAGGGTATAATCTCTGCCCAACTGAGGCACTGAAATCTGCCAGATTCAGCGAGGTTTTAGCCAATTAGGGGGGCTGCATTCCCCCGGGGCCGGCTTGATCATGCATAGGCTATGATCCAGTCTGCACTTTGTGCACTCCAACACTGACTTCTTCTCAGCGTAGGGGTGGGCAAGCTGTACTCCCTGCAAGCCAGTTAATTCCCCTTGTATGATAAACATACAGTATAATGTGCTATAGTATATACTTGTTTTGTCAATGAATGGCGGATGCATTATGCATACGGTAGGCCTACATGTATACATAAGTATGTACAATTGCATATGGATTGCTACTTTCTGTGTGTGTACCATATAATTCTACATGCACTGTCAATGTACTATAATCATGTAGGCTATGTGTCATGTACATGTACGTATGTACGCATGCCTGCAGATTGCTATGTAGCATTGTAAGTACACAGAAAATCCTGGCGTACTATTACAAAACCCTCGGTGACCTTCAGCGTGGGCCTTACATGGGAATGCACCCTGGGCTATGATAAAATAAAGCATACAAAGCAATTATGATGCACTCTAAGTGCAACATGTCATTTTTAGAGCATATTAGGTGGGCCTAGGCCTAATAGAGTTAGCGTAGGTGAAAAAAATATTCAGAATTATGGACAGTTTATTGGTACTAATTGGGTTTCCGTACCCAGAAGTGACATAGTTCTAACTGACTTCATAACTTAAAAGAGGGCACTTAAACTTTAAGTTTTCTGAAACAGTTTTTTTTAAGTAAAAAACCCTTTTTTTTCACTCACTGGGGAAAACAAGATATATGTTTGTACTGTGGAAGGAAGTGAATGGTTAGTGCTGTGGAAGAAATTAAAGCATTGTTAGTACCGGGACCCGAGCCCTCGACCCTAGCCGTATATACTGTAGCATCAAGACCTGTGCGCTTGCCTATTGTGCTATGAGCGCCATTGACGGTGGATGGGTTAAAAATAATATAATGCTGTCTAATAATACTGTTATAGCTATAGATATACCTATACATTTCCTATGCATGCGTACAACTGCATATGGCCCAACCTAACCCATACCTACAGTATGAGTAAGTAACCCTAGCTAACCCAATTACTATGTGTACGTAGGCCTAACACCCTACATTTGGCTGTAATTGGGTTTCTGTACCTACAGTTATTAGGTTAGGGTTAGGTACGCATAGTAATGAGGTTAGGGTTACATATGCATACAGGAGTCGATTTTCAGGAAAATTTATGGTTGTCCTTAGGGCAACCATTCCACTAGTTTCAGCTGTCCACAAGTAAAATTTGGTTGTCCGAAACCAGGCTTCGACAAATTTTTTTTTTCCTAGTTGCCCCGCAGGCTGTTTTCTCAATCTACTTGCCCGCATAAATATCTACTTGTTCAACTCAAATCTGTTGAGTACATGTAATTTTTATACAGTAGTCTAAAAGTACAAATGCCATTTTGTGCAACTCAAAAATTTAAGGCTGGGGGTACTTTCCCGACGGGCTGCAACATCAAGCACGGTAGTTGCCCAAGTGATCTTTCACTTGTCCCGGGCTGTCAGGCGGGGGATTTGTCGAAGCCTGCCGAAACAAAACACTAATTGTGTTTATGTACTTATAGTCTTGAAGAATAAAAAGATGGAATGTTTGAGAAACAGAAACACTTGAAGTCTAAAATACTGTATTGTATGATGCAAAATGTCAAAAGAGTTGGTCAGTCATCAGTATTCTTTTTCAGTCGTAGAAAGAAATGGTTGTCCATCAGACAATCAACCTTTTGACTTTTGGTTGCCCATATGAAATTTTAGTTGTCCCGGACAATCGGACAACCACGAAAATCGAGCCCTGTGCATAGTAATAAGGGTTAGGGTTATAGGTTAGGGTTACATGCATGTGCATGCATATATTCCACTTCCAGGTACGGAAAACCAATTAGTGCCCTACATTTTCCTATGCAACATGTAGGCCTAGGCTAGGCAACTGTACATTCGGTCTCAGTCTCAGTCCTGGTCTTGGTCTTGGATAGGCTAGACCCTAGGTAGGCTAACCTTGTGGTCTGTGGTCTGCTTTCGGGCCAAATCATCCCCCAAACCAACTCGTCCCCAACCAACTCATCCCCAAGCCAGCTCGTCCCCAAGCCAAGTCGTCCCCACGCCAAGTCCTCCCCAAGCCAAGTTGTCCCCAAACCAAGTCAGCCCTAATATGAGAAATTAGTGGGAAATAGTGACTTTCATGGATACTTCTTATAAATTATGGAAAATAATGTCTTTCTTGAGATTTTCTCTTCCCATGTCGGTTTTCTTTCAATGGACAATCCTGGCAGCAATGTGAATGAATGAACACTGATGAACATTATTGTGGAATTTGTAACACTGCACCACTACACTGAGACAGGAGGACTGTGCAACATCTTTATGGTTTATCAAGTTTACTGATAAATGTGAAATGTGAAAAACCAGGTAGCGAATTGCAAATGTGAAAAAAGGAAAAGATATAAAAGAAAAAAAAATAAGTGTGTGCTACATATGAGCAACCAATAATTTTTGCACATTCAACAGTTGAAATGGAAAATACATCACCATGTCCATGCACTTGATGGCATATTGGTTATGTGGAGGGTAGACTATTGACCTGGGAATCGAACTGGCCTGGCCCTTCGTACGGACAAATTATTATTTGTGAATAATGTGACAAATTAAAAGCAAAAAAAAAATACAACACCAGATCGCATCCAAGGTAACTGCACCTTAAAAATTTTTGCAAAGAGGAGGGGGAGGGAGGGGGAACCCTATCCCTATGATCAAATTTCCCTGAGGGGCAAATATTATCATCGAAAAACCTTTGACACACCTGCATAGGCCCCAAAAATAATATCGGGGAAGGTCCCTGTGGCATGATCAGACTTTTTCATTGGGGGGAGTGAGGACTGAGGGCAGGGGAGTGTTGAGTGTTCATGCAATAAGCAAATGACACTGATGGACTAGGCCCCATTGGTTGTCGGGTATCAGGGCTGAGAAAATTTCAACTAGTTGACTAAAATGCCTCTCATATTGCTGGGATGGCAGTTTTAAAATTTCCAGGCTGGGCGGGGGGGTGTTTGCTTAAATCTGTTCTTTCAATGGCCAGGTATATCGTTTTTATTTCATTTTAACAACAATTAGCCTATAATAGCACAACGAAAATCAATACTTTCAGGGAATAATTTATCCGCTATTGCATTGCATCCTGCTACACAAAATGGACAAATTGCTATACAAAAACAAAATTGTGTAGCAGATTTTCTACATTAAATGTATGGGTTGTCAGTGATTTTGTGATTGAAGAGCCTTGAAACAGAAAAATTGCTGTGCAAAATCTGAACACTAAATTATTCCCTGACTTTTAGAGTTCATTTACTTTACTTTTAATTTTTTAACCTATAAATTTGGTTGGGGGAAGGAGGTAATTATAAGAACACTGCAGTCCCCTTCTTTGGTTACCCACAGCCAGACCATGGCCTACCTACAACATTACCACGATTTTTTTACCAACACACATTAACGTCTTACTAGGCCTAACGTTACACCTGCTGAAGAACCTGTGTGAGAGATAAAATCACATAAGTCACTTCTTGAGATACCAACGTAAAGTAAGCCTACACCTGTTGTAGAACCTGTGTGAGAAAAAATAACATGCAAGTCACTTTTGCATAATTTAAGTGTATAAAATCCAGGCTTGGGGTAATGGTAATCGATTGCAATCGATTACACATTTTGAAGTTGTAATCGCAATCGATTACTTCTGTGAAAATCGCAAAGTAATTGCAATCATAATCGATTACAATGGCAAAGTAATCGAATTCAGGGTTTCATTTCTGATTACATTTAAGTTAATTTGAACAAAGAAGTAAAGTTACTAAACAATTTTTTCAGTGCTTGGTTCTTCTGTTGGAATGACAAAACTTAATTGTCCCTCTTTCTTGGATGTTCCAGCTTAAAGTGAGTGAGAAGTGCATTGATTCAATAATCTCAACTTTGGGAGGACTTGGTTCTGTCCGGGCTTATCTAGAGCAATGCCCATGACCTTTTTTCCAGTTGTGGGCACTGGATCGTTTTGCCTACTACATTGTTCATGTGGAAAGAAAATGTAATCACAATTGCAATCATGATTACATTGCAATGTAATCGCAATCATAATCATTTTCAATTTTAGCTGTAATCATAATCATAATCGCAATCGTAAAATATGAAGTAATCACAATCATAATCGATTACACTGAGATGTAATCGCCCCAAGCCTGATAAAATCACACCATTTTTCATATTGGGGACAAGTTGGTTTGGGAACGACTTGGTTAGGGGACGAGTTGGCTGGGGGACGACTTGGCTTGGGAACGAGTTGGTTGGGGACGAGTTGGTTTGGGGAAGACTCCGCCTGCTTCGGGGGGTCTACCTAGGCTAGACTACAACACTGCTGTGTGGGGTATTTTAGTCTTGGCCTAGGCTATATAATTTACTTCGTACAACTTAGTCTAGCATAGGCCAGGCCAATCGCTTGCCTAACGTTCTGCGTTAGGCTCAAAACATAGTCCTCAGTAAAGCCTTAAAAGAACTGCACAGGTCGTTCGCTACACTCACTATAGGGAGCAATTATGCGAGCGTCCATACGTACGCTAACTTAAGCCTAACGTTAGAGCTTTACTGAGGGCTAGGCCTAAACCTGTGGGCCTGATTTCTTCCGAAATAAAAACAAGCTCGGCAACGGCTTACAAAGTTGGGGTTATATGAAGGGTTAAAAGCGGGCGGTTGGTTTCCGTTCCACGACATCCTCAAAAACTAGTAGGCCTAATTCGAATACTTTTCGAGAAAGTTCAAGTTGCAGTCGACTTGCGTAGCCTTCTTAGAGTTCTAGTTAGGTCAGGCTAGAGTACAGGAAGTAGGCCTAACTCGCGTACGCGTACAGTACTGCTAGCTGAACGTTGTCGTGTCCTGTATACTGTAGAACGACATGGCCAACCTTTTCAAGCCCGGATCGTCCGGATCGGCGCTCCAAGTGGGGGTTCACATTTGGATAGCGGCTCGTCCCCGTACTTTAAGCCCTTTCAGCAGAAGTCCACAGTATCCACCGTGTCAACTTTGGCCGTAGGCAAAAGTACAAAGCAAGTTAAGTGGAAATTTTTCGCAGAGACCTCATTTCAGTACAAATTTTATGTTTCGTATGCCTTACAAACAATAACAAGTAAAAACAAAGACATATACGTGAAAGCAAAAACATATGAGAGAAAAACAATCCGATCCATGGTAGGTTATTCAGGGGCAGATATTCCTGGGGGGGGGGGGCGTCGGAGACAGACCTAGGGGAAGGCGGATTAAGGGGGTGGCGGATTGCGGGCCCCTTCCAAAAATGTTGAACTTTTTTTACCAGTCATACAACAATAATAAGCCGAAGGTCCTTCCAACTGAAAATAGACCCATGCGCGAAGTATTTACTAAATCTTATAATCCCTTCTTCACACCAAATATGAGTATCCCTACACAAATTTCAGATTACTTTGCACTTTTCATTTTTTTTAATGGATTTATACATTTCATTGCAAAAAGAAAGCGCAAAATAATGACCATTTAAATTATGCTAACAAGTCCGGAAATGGCATTTCCTCGGAGGGGCTACAATCTTCCAAAATTTTCTATTCGCTCTGCAGACAGCCAGGCCAACTTCGTGAATGATGGCGAAAGCTATCCCCCTTTATCTTTCAGGCATGCAGGATAGCGACTACGTAGATTCTGCTTTCCCTGATGAAGGCCTTTTCCAGCTGTCTGAGGTCTAGCTTGATTTTTCAAAATTTTCTCTTTGCTTAGCGCCAACTCAGGGTGGCGCTTTGGTTAGATAGTCTTTCGGGATCCCATTTTTGGTCAGAGAATCACCTGAGAAAAGTTTTGTGGCATGAAAATCGACACTCAAACTCAAACTGGGCGATCGATAGAGCTTCAAACTGGGCGAATCTTTGACGTCATCCCACCACAAGAATGATGACCTTGCCTGGTGTAAAGTCGTAAACTCTAGTAGAAGCAGGCTGGGAGTCCACCGAATCCCCACAATTGGTCTGAAAACATTACTTTTTGTCATTTACTATGCTACTACGAAATCTCTGGAATTTGTAGTACTATTTTGATCTGTTTCCTGTCTTGATATGTACAAAAATGACAAAATGAGGAATTAAAATAAAAATAACAAATGTTGTCGAGATCTGTTGGCTTACAAAATCTGCCAGGCAGATTTTGCTTTGAAATTTGATCGTTATATTCACTAAATGTTGACCGATTTTTTCGTTTCAACGTTTAAATTAGTGCTTACTTGTTACAAGATATGCCATTTCTGGCTGTCTGAGGGGTCGCGATTTTTCAAAATTTTCTGTCCACTCCCCGCCAACTGAAGATAGTCTTTCTAGCAAGACTTCATATTCTAGGCAGGGGAACCATTGGCCTACCGTACTCAAATGCTCTCCTGCACACCTGTCATCAGATACCCTTCAACCCTGTCAGTTGTGTAGTCTTTGTAGATGGATTCTTAAGTTATTGAAGTGCTCAAATTTTATTTACGTTCAATGTTGCATAGCAGTGGCGTAGCTACAGGAGGCAGGGGCGATTGCGCCCTTGCTCGAAAAAGTGAAAAATTGGAAAATTTGCCATTTGAGACACCAGTCAAATACAGTTCGGTTTTCCAAGTTTTCCTTCATAAAATTCCAAATTCTTCCTAATAAAAGTCCCATATTTAAACTTATTAGTTTTAAAAAAGGTAAAATTTTCGGCGAGCCTCAAATTGCAAGCCTTAAAGCTGCAAGTGATCGCTCATAAAGCAGTCACTGGGTAATTTGTCCTAGCCGTTATAGTGCCGTTTCCTTAAAAAAATTTCAATGTAGGCTTTCATTTTTGTCTAAAAAAGGCAACAAAGTTTCGAGAGTTTTTTAATGTCGCCGAGAAGCCTTTATCCGCACTCCTTAGATAACGCAATCTTCAGTCGGCATGCTATCTCAGATATATGCTAATAGGAAACGCAGATTCTTCGATAGTCCCCCAGAAATGCAAATTTCCTTACAGGAAACCCTGAATGTAATCTATATTCTACAATACAAGCTCCATATTTACAAATATATAAAAGAAAACCAAATTTTCGGTACGTACCTTATACAGTAGTGTTCACACCTAAGAAAAAAATCAGATTTATTTTAAAAAAGTTGTTCTTGCTCGTAGGAAAAGAAAAAAAAAGCATAAAGATGTACCTTTTGGTCAATGGGGGTAGGGTGAGTTGCATGGTCCAAAATTGCCCCCCCCCCCCTCCCCATCCCAACACTTCCCTTAAGGCACTAAGACACCCACAAACTAACACAGCTCAACTAGAACAAAATTGGGAAACCTCTATGCTATTGCCCCCCCCCCCCTCTCGGACAGTAAGGTCTGGTTGTTACGCCACTGGCTTCTCCAGATGAGTTTCATTATACCGCAGTTTAATTAAGCTCCACACGGTTCTAACAGTGATTTTAACTTTGAAAATTGTTGTTGTGATATTTATTTTCTTCGGTTCAGTTTTATTGAGCTTTTTCAATCTCATTTAAAAAAGTATTGGAATTATTTAATTCAGAAAATGACTAATGACCATAAACAATTACTTAATATTTATGACATCATTAAGAATACTTTAATTCAGAACATGACTGATGATGATAAAAGATTACTTAATATTTGACATTCATTAAGAGTATGAGACGTGATTATGAACAGTGTATACACAAAAATAAAAATTGATTCATTATACAACTATAACAAGCCCGAGGAGTGTCGACAAGGAACAGAAAATGCTCTGATATGCACCGACACGTCTTGAAATAACTAAAAATATCTATGGAATGGACGATATACAATATAAAGAAATCAATGATAGTGGCGTAGCTACAGGGGCAGGGGGGTGGTTTTCCCTTGACTCTAAAAAGTGAAAAAATTTTTTCATTGCCATTTGTGACGTCAGTCAAATACAGTGTGGTTTCCGAACTCTTCTGTCATGAAATTCCGAATTCTCTCCAATAAAAGCTCCAATTAAAGCTCCATTTTCGTAATTATTTGTTTCAAAATGGAAAATTTTCCTCGCCCTTCGCGCGCAGAAATTTGCAGTTCTTAACAGCAGTCGTGTTCCCTCATATATCACCAGATCATCAATTAAGTGATTATCAACTAAGTAATGAAAAACTTGCATGCAAGTGAGGTTTTTAATAAAACTCAAAATTAGGGTCTTGGGGAAATTGAAACGTTGGGAACTGCTAAATGACAACTGTTAAGATTTTTTGTTGCTAAAATAAGACGGTCATTCATCAGTTCATCGGAATAGAAGTTTCATTTGTAACTTTTACGGGATTTTAAAAAAAAGGACAACTTACCTTTCACTCTTTCTGACTGAAGTAAAATAGTCTCATTTCCCTCCACTCATCTTCTTTTCCCTTCGCATTCCTTCAATCCGGTCGTATAAGATGACATTCCCTGTAGAAATCTTCGGGAGCACTCTTGACTATTTATTATACAAATTTTCAAAGCGCCACGACTATAACAAAGTTATAATCTGTTGCACTGTATGATTAAAACGAATGAAACAAAACAATAATAACAAGATACAAGTTAAGAAAACTACATGTTAAACTTGTCTAAAAAGTAATTTTTAAGAGTTCGATCTAAAGATGATGTTAATTGACAGATCAAGGGCGTAGGTAGCGGGGGGGGGGGGGGGACTGGGGCGACAGTCCCCTAGTGAAAAATGAGGGGGCGGGAGCATGCTTCCGTCCCCCCACTTCCCGGGTCAGAAAACCCCTTTTTCATGTTTCCATATCTCAAGAAAAGCAAAATTTCCGTCACGCTTCGAACGCCGCAAAATGCAATGCATTAGTTCTTTCTTGTAAATCAGTTTGGTAAACATTTCTGAGCGTTGGAGTTGACAAAATCGGATATTTACCATACGAAATACCACACCATCAAGACTCACATGCAGATATATAGCTATTTTTGTAAACTGTCTTTCATAGAATTCCAAATTTTCTTCAATAAAAGCTCTTGATTTTGAAATATTTTTTTTCTAAAAAGGACATCACACTTTGGGAAACTTTGAAATGTCATCGGAGAGTGTCAGTTCGTAGGCCTTAGATAACACTAGGGAGCTCCTTGGATACACACTATGTAGCAACAACGACTCAGTCGTCGTGCAATCATTCTCAGATTTGCCACCAATATATGAAAGAAGCGCAGATTTTTCAGTAATTCCCCAACTCTTTAAATTTCCTAACAGGAAACCCAGAATCCAAAGCTTAGATAAGCAAAGCAAAGATAAGGAGTTTTAAAGAAGAAAATTTTTTCGGCGCGCTTCGCCCGCCCTAAATTGCAACCCATAATACAGTTAGTGCATGGTCGCCCTTAAAGCAGTCAGTGATGAACCTTTCCGAGCCGCTACAGTGCCCTTTTCCTGAGAGTTTCTTCAATATAGGCTTTTAATCTTTAAATATTTTGTCTTACAAAGGCAACAAAGTTTCTGGAGCTCTTTAAATGTCGCCGAGAAGTCTCAGTCCGCACTCCTCATTATGTAACATCAACGATCTTTAGTCGACATAATATCTCAGATATTTGCTAATAGGAAACACAGAATCTTCGATAGTCCCAAAATATTAAAATTTCCTCACAGGAGACCCTGAATCTCTTCCTGAATCTAAACTTTTCTTTTGCAACACAGGCTCTATATTTACAAATATGTAAAAGTACCCAACTTTTCGAAGCGCTCCGCGCGCCGCAAATTACGCTCATAATAGACCTACAGTAGTGTTCACACTTATGAAAAAATCATTTTTTTTTAATTTTTTAAAAATTTGTTTTTGCTCATAGAAAAAAGCGAAACAATCTAGCATGAAAAATGTACCTTTTAGTCCATGGGGTAGGGTGAGGTGCATGGTCCAAAAATGTTCCGCCCCTCCTCACTTTCATGTTGCTTCCTACGCTACTGGGACAGATACAGTCTGAGATCAACTGGAAGAGAATTCCAAAAGCCGAAGATCAGCAACAGCAAATGCGCGTTCACCGAAAGATGTTTCAAACCGTTGAGTGCAGCTGGTATTTTAAATCCTTTCTCTTTGATCAGAGGCAGTATAATTTCCTCCTACCTCGTCAGATAAGCTACAGTGGACATCTAAATGGATATTTACATACCTACTGGCGATTGGTGACATAGCGGGCCCCTCTTATACTTGCCTCCTGTGCAAGCCCATATGCTTATATGCTCCTCATTCCGGAGGATTCATCCCGGAGTTTCAAGGCTATTTCCAGTTTTACCTATAAATATGCCAAAGAATAGTCAGTTCTGCAGTCAATGCAGTCAGAGAGTGTCATTACAAATAACATTGAGCTAGCTTTATCATTGTTCAAATAGTGAAAATAATATCACCCTTTTGCCTAAAAAGTAAAACCTTAAAAGGTACTTCTCTGTCACTCTTTTAGCTAACTTCCGTGCGACCAATCGGGGCGATAAACAGCGAATAAATGCCTCATCTACGGTAGCGGGCCATTAAATGTCCATTGCCTTACGCACTAAATTAGGCTACTTCGTGTCCCCTAGCTCCTTGTAGAAGTTTTCAACCGGAACATATGCCACTCCTCTGGTCCAAGCTTACAATATGGGCTTTTATGGCACTTTCAAATTTCCATATCTGACCATTAAATTTTAAGGCTAGAGAACCTTGAATTAAAGGTACCGTATGTGTGTCTCTCTATAATAGATACCATGAGACGGCATTTCACTGAGCGGAGTAACATAATCAAAACTGGCAGTCAAATTGGTCAAATTGCCTTGAATTTTGCACAGTATGTATCAGAAACAACATCTCATAAAGTTTCAAGGCACTTCATCTGTCAGTAAACATTTTTCCAGGTACGAGTATTGGAGTTAGTGGTCCGCTACTCTATGCTGATTCGTGAGAGCCTTGATAGCCGGGCGGTCCGGGCGAGCGAGGCTGTAAGTAGTACGATTTTTCCGATCACTGAAGTTCAGCCCGGTCCGTTAAAGATAGCCTTTGTCCTTTTACGTACGTTTCCTACGTGGGTACTCAACTGTACAGTCTAGCAGAACCTCTGTGGCGGCTGACGTCCGCGATTCAGTTTTCTTTTTAAAGTGGTAGATGGTGCTCTACGGCCCAGTTTCGAACCAATTGGTTCATGTCGAGCCGACCACGGTTTTTCTTCCAGTTATGGCTCACTGGCTTGTTTTCCCTACTGCATTGTTTTGCTGAGCAGGGCTCGAATTTCAAACCCCCGGCCGCAAGTTTAATGCTCTAACTACTTGACCATGAACAGAGGGGTGATAGGTCATTTTAACCGGTTCAGATTCTAACAAGTTGGTTTAAGTCGGGCCGGCCACGGCCCCTTTCCAAGTTGTGGCCCACTGGCTTCCTTAATATCTTACTCCAGTTGTTGCTTATGCTGAGCACGGACCACAATGTCAGCAGGTTTCATGTTTTAATTTAATTGGGTGACAACGGAAGATTCATGCCAACTTGGACAAATCAGGTTCTTTGAAGTTAGCAACACCACTAGGTACACATTGGCGGCTTTTCAACACTCATTTTATAATTCTGACGTCATCAGTTTATGAAGCAACTGGTACAGTTCTTTCATGACGTGTACCTGTAACCCTTTTTCTAAGGCTGATCTTGAAACACGTAATTTTTTTGAAAGCATGAAATTTGCAGTGCCATTCTACTAGCCCTCGGTCGCCCTCTTTGACTGCCGCCCGTGAAGGTTTTTGGTGATTAAGCGTCTTAGCGGTTTTTAGATTTTAGTGTTTCTCAAGTTTTTCGGACCTCCCTGCATAATTTTCTTGCTCCGCGAAAAAGAAAAAAATATGCAGGCAGGTGCTAGTGTAGCAGAACTCCGTGCTTGAAGCCGAGGCCACAATAAAGCGATTTTATACCGGTATCAGATTAAAGGCCATATTTGCGAGTTTTAGTTTGAAACTTCTGAATCTCTAGTCGAAATTGTTTAATCAATGATTTGCCAACTTGTATAGATAAATGATTTGTACCAGAGAACAAAAAAGAGATGCAAACTAATTATTTCGCGACGTCATATCGACAGACAGCGTTAGTATCGCACACGCACACAAAACGTCAAATCGAATTGGTTTTCGAACAAATTCTTTTGGGCGATATAGCAACAGCATGACTGAGAAGTTTCGAATTTATCGAGGTTTAAACTCATCAGTGACCTAACGAATCGAAGTCCGAATCGCTGCAGACCGCTGAGATATTCCACGTTATATTTAAATCAATGAGTGACTCTTAGTTTTACGATGTGACTCAGAGAAACTCTCATTGAATCACAAATATTGCACTAATTTGCACCTAGACAGCCATCCTGTGGGCGTCAATTCAGGGGAAGGATGGGGGACATATCCCTTTAGGCCCAAAAATGTGGAAATCCCCCAACTTCATGTGAAATGAAACTACAAATTGAGGTACTGCCAACAACTATTCACGCAGGAAAGGGCGGATATAAGGAAATTTGATTTTTGGGGGGGGGGGCGGAGGGGGCAAACTCAACTTGAGACCAAGACGTCTCAAATAGTATTAGGGGATGTCGTGCAAAAATATTTCTTTTGGAGGGAGGGGCATGAGAAGTGGTGACTGACTGCCCGAAAGACTATCTAAGCTCAGATAGTCGGAAATTGGATTTGCCAGACTTGTTGGGAGAATTTAAGCAGTCTTTATTTGCCCTTTGCAATAAAATCTTCCTATTATAATAAAAAGAAAATCAAATTGCAAAATGATCAGAAAATTACCAGATAAAATGTACTGGCTCCTTTACAAGACGATATGATATTTTATCATTTTCTTTGTCGCAAAGTTAAATCTCCATTAAGAAGAATAGACCAGAACCAAATTTTTGTTTAATATGTAAAATACGAAGTATTCTAAGGACTCTGGTGAAGTTTTCATTCATTTCTCATGTTCGGTTCTCGAAAAATTAGCAACTGAAGTTGATACATTTTCTACAAAAGGTAAACTTGAACCAAGCACGTGCTATGTCATGTATTCATATTGATGGTCAATGTTTTCTTTTTTATTTATTTTTGATCCTGCTGTTTTATCTTGAATTGATTAGGGATGCTATCTTGCCCTTAAGACAAATTTAGTTTTTAAACTTCCATTGCTCGGGATGCAAGTTATGGTTACAACATATCACAGTTAAATTGTATAAATATGGTGTTAAATTTTAGAGAAAAACAACTTAACATTTCCATCAATGTGAATACATGACATCACGTCTATTTGTTGCAAGTTAACTCTTTGTAGAAAATATGTTAACCTCAATTCTAATATCTCGAGAACCAAACATGGACTTAAAGACTGAACTAACTTAGATGATGTCAGAAGAGTCTTTAAGTTAGGAGGCTGTCTCCTGGCTTTTAGAGGAGGGTCCCGAAACAAATGCGATATAGAACTTTGGTTTCGGAGCACATCAAAATCGTGACGAATTATATTGCATAAAGTCCGGAAACTAGTTGATCAGAAGTTAATTTCCACTAGTGAGTTCCTTACCTGTAATGGTATAGATATTTCTAACGATGAACTTGAGACAGTTAAGTTGTTTAATTTAGCTAAGTCCCTTAGCATTTTACCTCCAGGAAGACCTATTGTGTCCTGTATCGGAACTCTTACCGAACATCTCGCAGGTTACATCGATAGTGTTCTTAATCCATTATTACCTACTATAAGTAGTCACGTGCAGGACACTACGCACTTCCTTAGAATTTTGGAAGATATCGAAAACACCCCCCTGGTCGAAATGCTGCGGAGCACTGTTGAAATGTGTAGGTCGAAAAGAAGCAGTAAAAAGTGCTTAAACCTACACACATTTCCACAGTGCTCCGCAGCATTTCGACCTATATATATATATATATATATATATATATATATATATATATATATATATATATATATATATATATATATATATATATATATATATATATATATATATATATATATATATATATATATATATCATTTGCATAAGTTTAAGACTTCATACAACACTTAGTCTTTTCTCGAGTTCCCCTCTGTAAATGGTTGTTTATTTACTTTACGTTATGATACTTTCAGCCAATTAACGGTCTATACCATATGAACTTAGATTTCCTGTATGAGGTCCCCAGTTCGATCGAGCATTCATGGTGCAGACATTTCAGATGCAACTAACTTAAATTAAGTCAATTTTTATAATTAGGAACATGTAGTTCCAAATTATCTCTTTCTATTGCCAGCCAAAAAATGAGGAATTGTCCATCGTGAGCCAATCATCCTCAAATAATCTTTTAGAGGGACATCTGATCACAACAATAAATCACGGACAATTACAGTAACCAAATTATCTTGTATATTTTTGTGTGTGTGTGTGAAACGCAGCCAAGGACCGATCTAGCTTTTTCCTTATCACCCTTCTTATTGAGGCTTTCAATATTTGTAACTCTCAAGCAGGGCGGGGAGAGGGGCGACCGTCCCCTATTTTTGTAAGAAAATGTGAAAAGAGAAGGAAAAGAAGGAAAAGGAAGAAAAAGGAGCACTCAGCAACTCATGCTTTGCTCCCTATCAAAAATATCCTTGCGAGGCACTTGCTCTCAAGTTGGAACTTTGTCTATATTCCGACTTCCTTCATTGTTGCATAGTCTAAAACTAGAAACGTGAAAATCCGAGAAAAAAACGAAAAGAATGTGCTGGGGAATCGTTCAAAGTCACGGTGAGTTCCACCGTGAATTGAGTGATAATTCACTCTAAATAAGCAGATAAGGCATATTTCACACACAGGAAATGAAACGTTTTACTTGGAGTGAATTTTACTCCACTCCAGATGGAGTTCCCTTTTACTCAATACACTAAGTTGGGGAAGAAATTCACTTTTAAACATGTATTGACTTTAATCACCACTTTGACATGGCTAAGATAAGACTCAAAGAAGAATATATGGTTTGTAAATTGCATGGGGCTACCATGAAAAAATTTACAAAAGCTTGATTTTTCCGAGTGACAGTTTCCAACTGAAAGATTATTTTTTCCTTAAATGGAGATAACTTTTATGATAGTTATGGTTTAGGTGAATCTGCGGTATTTCCCACGTGTTTCAACCTGGATGTACCCAGCCCTGAAATACGAATCTCATGCCTGCCACTTCTCAAATAATGAGAATAAAAAATTAATATATGAAAAATGGTAATACATACACATTTTAGGGACCCCAAACTGGGCATTTCTTCTCTGTGGCCTGGGGGATGAGACTAAAGGGAACCGGTATCTCCCTTTCCTTTGGGAAAAATTGTAAACGAGGACGTAGATCGCAAATGCGGCAATATTTGAATGGGTTTCAGTTTAAATAGGAAAACCGAAAGTAGTTAAGACCCTCTCTGAGAAACTTTCTCTGCGTTAGATTTCCCAGATGCAAAATGGTGCTATATATGTTTGGCAAAACTTAAAACTGACTATTGGCCTACGTTTTAGGATTTTCCTTTTTGGGGAGCACGAAAAATTTCAAAGTACTCATTTTTAGTCTTTGTAGAGATTTTACAAGTGACATACATACTGCCAAAGAAACAATTTTTTCCGGTTTTCAGTGGTGTCTAGATGCAAAATGGTGCAGTATTTGTTCAGTCGTCGGTACATTACGTAGTCAAAATTTAAATACTACGAGTAAATCTCTCTAAATATTTAAACCGCAGAGCAGAAGTATGGATCATGTGGGAAACACATGAAATCCCGGACCTTGTGGACATTTTAAAAATCCGCCCGGATGCCAGTGTCAACTAGTAAAAAGAGGACTTGTCGAAAAATCGTTCTACAGCGGCACTTGTCATGGGCAAGAGTAAGGCACGACATAGGCTTACTTGTAAGGATGGAAGGGAAGATTTAAATGCAGTACCATACCCTTACGGCATATTTTGTGTACGATAAAGTATAGGAATGGTCTTGTAAGAAAGGTCTCCAGTGTATGATTGCCTTGTTTTCAGTAAATCAACCAGCCATGCGAAAGGCAGAAAGGGTCTTAACCTAAGAAAGTCACATTCGAGTTTGTCGTCGAGACGTTTGTTTCATCTTCTTTCATCTTCGAGGTGAAACTCAATAAACGACAGTGCATATTATATACTCTATCTAATTTAATGAAAGTAGGCATTTTTAAGTTATTACTTGATCTCATACGTGCGAACAAAATGTGTTTGACACACATTCGTGCATGTTTTGTTAATTGTTACACGTTTTATTTATTTACCGTTTTTGAAGGAGATACTTCAAAGTTTATTTCCGATCAAACATTTAATTTTTTCTCAATTACTTTATCAGGATGCATTTTTTGAGGGGGGGGGGGGGCTGAAGAAAATATGGGGGGCTAGGTCCCCCCCCCCCCCGTGGCTACGACACTGAAGTATAATGAAATCTAGCCTACGTGGGAGAGTAATATCGGGAAATTTGAGAGGTTTTATTAGTAATTCGAAATACTACGTCTGGGACAGCTGATCTTAATCTTTGTTTCCGATGAGAAAAGAATAAATTTCATTACGAATAAGTAGTCAACACACGTCTGAGTTTTCAAAATTTATTAAAAAGTGTAAAAATAATAATTACATAACAACATGATAGGCATATAAATTTCGAAAACAGATAATCTGTTTAAAATTTACAATCATAACTGAAATTAGCAACCAGAGCAATTGAAATTTATTTCTCAACAGTTGATACATAGTTTGGTTTCACGCCTAATTGAATAAATTTCATCCAGGAGAGTAGTGATCTAGCCAGTTGTTAGGAAGCATTTTGCTGTCATCAATTTGGACAGTTCCTCTGCTCTGGTTACCTCCAAACGAATGTTGTGAATGAAGGCAAAGATGTCTTCCTTGGTTATGTTCCTGTCAGGTTTTTGTTTTCTGATTTCCTTGGTAACACCTTTAGCTGTAAAGATAAAAATAAATGCATTTAGAACAAAGTTATTCAACCTATATGCTGCATACAAGTACAATGAGAAGATGCAAGTAGTCTTGAATCCATAATGTTAAAAATTTTGCTCGATTTCTAATAAGAGACTGTGGTTAACAATAAGAGGGTTATTTAAATGCATACATAGGTTACCTTTCATGATGTGCTTCTGACAATCTGTTTGCTCCATAAATAAATAGTCATGTTGGACGTTACGGAGTTCGGCTGTACGACGAAGCCGTTTTGAAGGGAGAAGAACTGGACTTAAATTGGAAACCGATGCTAAAAAGGAATTCCTTCCCTTATCCTTAACGTTCTTTCCGACGTCTTTGGCCAAACGACGTTTTCGTCGATGACTTTTCAATATCGACGTTACGTTGTTGGAAGTATTGCCTCGCTGGGATGACGTCAAGTTGCAAACATTCACACCTTTGCGATCTTCATAAACGCCGTCCCCATTTACACTTCCTATAGGACAAATGTAGGTAAAAAACAGTGTTCCATTTCTGAGTCACAGAAAATCTTGAACCTAAGCGCAGGCTCAAGTGAATTGCTAAGCCAAAACACCCGATGACATCAAAGAGATTAAGTTATAGTATGTTCCGAGTGCTAAGCATGAACGAGTCTGCGGTTTAAATTAGTTTTAAAACGGGCCTAGACCTAAGCTATTTTAAGAGGTAAGCACCACACGACGGATAATTTTCACACGATGTACTCGGTCATTGCCTCAGTACACTGACAGTAACAGTGCGACTGTGCGAGTCAACGGCAATCTACGGCACCATTCGCAAACGGATTTTCTTTAAAATTAAAGTTAGCTAAACCAAAAGTTGTTGAAGAAAGCCATGCAAATAAAAACTTGTCTTACCTTGTAAGAATTCAGATCCGAGATCTTCCAAGAGATGCATTTCGTTTCGAAATATTTAACGCAGTTGATAACTCGTTTGTAAACCACAAGCTTGTAGTATCAGCGATAACACTATATAGTGTTTAGTACAGTTTTTGTTGTAGCAACCGATCATATCCGACGCACATCGCTATACTGTGGCGTCACAGTCACATTCTATGAACGCGCGCGTTACATTGCGTGACACTTTCTCAACCACTATATGAGAAATATTGTTTGAACAATGACCATTGACGCACATGCTGGCCACGCTCTAGCCACGCCTTATCATGTGCGTCATTAATGAACACAAAGATACAATCTCCTCTACCGTACTGTACGGATACGCTTATTACTCATAGTTCAGACGCAAATTTGGGCGAGCCTTATCCAGTGCGTCTTTCTATCGCAGTTGTCTGCGTACAAAATTGCGAACGCGTTATAGAAAATGCTACACTTTACAAGTTCACGTACGTGCACATAAAGCGAAATCACACTTTCACGCCCTTGAATCGCTCCAGCTTCTTGTCCGTTGAAAGTCCACGGGTGAATTATGGTGTCCAGGAAAAAACAAAATTATTTTAAAATTTACAACATTATCAAAAAATTTATTGCGACTTATTATCTCAAATCTTTGAGTCATTATCTCGAAATTTCGACTTATTACGTCAAAATTTCGAATAATAATCCTTCCCATATTACATCGTAACTTCAGTTTGTCATCTAAAATATGCCTAGCCTATTCGACATTTTTCGGCTAGGCCTTAGTATATTTCATCATTCACAGGAAAGGCCATTGTGTTCTTAGCATTGTACAAATTGATCTTTCATTAGGAATAATTGTTGTAGCCAGAGGCAAGTTGTTATGAAGGTGGATCAATTAGATAGTTAGATTGAGTTTTACGGTCCAGTTTCCAACCAACTGGTTCAATTCTAGAGCCGGTCATGACCTTTTTTGCCACAGTTGTGGCTCACTGTCATGATCAGGCCTAGTTGTGAAAACATATGACGCTGCAAAACACACGGCAAATTTTAGTGGCGAAAAATTATCATGGTGAATTTTGGGGACTGACTAGACACCGTCGAACCCTCTATATAGTGTCCGCCCGCAATGCTGGGATCTTTTGGCATATCGTGGGTCGAAATGCGGGCCTAGTCTCATGTTTTTTGTGTACGGCCTTATTAATGTCTATATCGACAATATAAACAACATAGGCCTAATCACAATATCAACAAACTGCACTGCATGAGTAAAGACTAAAACGATGAAGGAAAATTTATGTTAAAAAAACATGAACAGAGAATTAACCAGAAAGCCAAAAGGCTTAATGATTCCTTGCCGCTGAGATACCTTCTTTTCTCCAAATTGACAGTGTTTAATAGATTTGTCTTTACAATTTAGGCACACAATGTCAAGGATTTATTTAACGAAGATCAAAATACACTTATATCATGTTAACAACCTACATATCGCAACACACACTGACCCCCAGTGACCCCAGATGACCTTTGACCTCAGCCAAAATCAAAAGGGGTTCTTTGATTCTCTCACGACCTCTGCATACCTGACGTGACCTCTGGTCTGTACCAAAAAACAAGAAGGTTCTTATGGTCTTAACAAACCATTTGAGAGGTTTTTGTAGTTTAACCCCTGGTTACCTCATATGACCTTTAACTTGCACCAAAACAATAAGGTTGTCCCTCTCAACACTGTAAATCTACATCCCAATATGAAAAGTGTCGGTGATTGCTATCTTGAGATATCGTTTTTACAAGCCACTTTCGGCGTTTTCGCAATTTTACCACCAGTGACCTCAAATGACCTTTGACCTCTCCCAAAAAGAATAGGCTTCTTTCTCTCAAAATGACAAATCTATATACTAAATATGAAAAGCGTCGGACTTTCGTACCTTGAGATATCGTGTTTAGGAGCAAGTGTCACAAACACACACACACACACACACACACACACACACACACACAATCATCCGACAGGACGCTCCGCGCGAACCAATGGCCACACTCCGCGTCAGTTGTCCCAAAGCGAATCTCACTCTTGTAAGAAATGTCCAATCTTGGTGTTAGTTTATGACACTACATTACATACACGTTTATTCTCAAATGATAACCTTACTTTACCTTACAATTTCATCCAATGGTAGCAGTAATATTTTAACTGTAGATCTAATATTCTGATTATTTTGCAATTTGTGCACTTTTGTGTTGCAGTGTAAATTTTATTGCAAGATAAAACTCAAAATAGCGACTGTTTCAATTCTACTTACAAGCCTGGAAAGGACATTCCCCGCTGTCTGGAGGCTGCGATTTTTAATACTAGTTTTCTGTAAGATGGTGGCGCTCCGCTCAGGTATAGACCGGCAGCCCAGTGCCTTGGGGTAGATGAACTAGGTACCAATAACGAAGTATATCACCAGGCGAGGCGAGTCACCTGGGATGTTCAGATAAGTGAGTCTGCCGGGCACCATCCGTTGCTAGTAGGTCTGGCGGCCGTTTTTCAAAATGGCGGCCATGTCTTAGTAGGCATCATTATGTTTGATAATAAAACTTTGATACAACCTTCTGTCAAAACTGTAAGGTGTCATATGAAAGACAATTAAATTTCCTATCCCACGGTACCATGTTTGATGGATATTTTGCTGAATTAAGTTACATTCATGTACTTTTTAGCCAATTTTCCCGAAATTTATATTACATTAATTTACATATTTCTTCATATTTTTTACAAATCTCAAGATAATATATTGAAACTTTTTTTTAAAATGTGTCTACTAAATAGGTACTATTGTGTCAGAATAACATGGTTATTGCTTGTTAAAAACGAAAGTTACAGTCATTCAAAGTAAACAATTTGAAATTTCAGATAATAGAATTTTGTACCTAAAATAGTACCTCGCCCTGTTCTCATTTCGCATCAGCTCACAGTACAAAAAAAAACAGTACAAATGATTGGGCCCAAATACAACCAATATTGTACACTTTGGGTTTTAAATGTAACATTCAGGACTGTGATTACAAGATACATGCTTGTGTTGATTTTCAGACATCTTGTATCAAATCCAAGATGGCCGCCATCGGTCAATGCACTTTTGGCCCATATTACTTGAATTCCAGCATGTAATGCTCATTCTCGATTAGAACAACGGCGATATTTGTTCAAATGGCACCAGAAGATACAACCCAGGATAAGGGCACCCTTCGTTATACACATAGCTTGTAAACCAAGATGGCGACTAGGGGCAAATGTACTATTTTCTCCTTATATCTATCTTTGATTAAGAATTTTCGATCAAAAAAGAATTGACCACTCGTTTGTTTGTGCACTGGGATGCAATCCTCAGCAGTCCTTAACTTCGTTAAGTACATTCTGGATCTATTCTAAGGTGGTACTTAACGCTCAATTGATTTAATTAGGCACTCCCATCACTCCACCACCCCACACCTTTCCTCGACAGTTACCCTATAGGGGCATAACTAGCTAAACCAATTTCATTGCTCACTTCGACGGCTTTCAGATATATTCGTAGTGCTTGGACAAAATATGGGCACTTGCAGCAAAAATCCGACATGAATAGGATACAGTGTTAATTAATTCCACTATCTGTTTATATATGTTATTTCTGTGTCAAGATGGTGGCAAGGGGTCAATTCAGTGGCGGCGGAAGTATAAAAATTTAGGGGGGACAATCAATGAACAAGATGGAATGGTTGGACTCATGAAAGGAACCCTATGTGCGCGTAGCGCACATCACGAGCGCGAAGTCTCAGTGGCGTGAGTCCAGGGCCCGCCTTAGGGCCCTGGAAGCTCTGAGATTCTACAAGCTTTCTCGTGCGATCTAAGCCGTTCTTGGAACATTTTGCGGTGAATTCAATGAACAAAAATGTGCGAAATATTTGCGTTCACAGATAGCCTATAGGCTTTTTCTTGGACATCAACAGTTGCGTTTTTATGTGTGTAATTTTGGTTTTGTTAAAATCATTTTTCAAATCCAAAGGAAAAAGGCGCGGTTACCTAACTACTCCAAAATCAGTTCCCCACTGTTCTCGCCCTTGGTTTGGTACTGCACCTGTAAGTTTGTTTTGATTTTGTATTTTAATCGAAGGTCTATTTCTTGAAATTCTTGTACTTTCACCGGGATTCATTTCAACATTCAACCTGGTGTAAATTCATTAATACTTACCTTGGAATCAGTCTGAATCTGCCTATGCAGACCTATCTGATCAGGATGAATCCGAACTTCTGAACAATGTGTAGGCTACCTCGGTAGCTTACTCTTCCAAAATACCAACCGGACGGTCATGTACGTACGCACACGTCAAACGAACGGAGCTACCATTCGGCGATTTTCCCATAGATGATACGTTTCGCTCATTTTTGGCGGATTCCGGGTTCCAATCTGTTAAAATAACTAGGTTTGTGGTTGAGGTTCTTGGCAATCACATTTCAAAGTTAGGTCGCAGGTTTCTGTAGGTTTCGACTATTTGTGACATTTTATTGCATAGTCTAGAATCTAGATCGTTGTTTGCTTTGAGGTTGCCAGATTCTTGTAATGATTTTTAGCCAAATACTAGGTCACAGGCATAGAGCATGGTCGCAGGGGACCGTGACAAGAATCAGCCAAACAATGGCAGAACATAGGCTAAGTCAATTTCGGCTGCTCTGCTCGGTGGTGGGTTAACTATAGTCTCCCCTTGAATTGGTTCAAGGCTCCCAAGTTTCTTTTAATTCTTCTCTGATTTTTGGGGGGACGTACGCTCGCTAAGAGTTTTAGGGGGGACGTCCCCTCGCTAAGAAATTTAGGGGGGAGTGTCCTCCCGTCCCCCCCCCCCCCGCTTCCGCCGCCAGTGGGTCAATGCACTTCTTACGATTCCTCCTTACTTCTATATTTGTGTGGAAATTCCCTATCAAGAAAGCAATAACAACCCACATGGTGCAACGAATGCATTCCATAGGATGTCTAAACTTTGTTACAGGAGCAAATTATATCGACTTTAAGATGGTGGTCATAGGTCAATTAACTTTCACCCCTGTTTTTGTGGAATTAGCTCATAATGGGGGCAGTACTAGCCTAACCAAGTTAATATTCCATTGCTATGGTTTTCAGAAACTTTTAATGTATACAGAGGATATATTTGACATAAGCAGAGTAACCATTACCAATACTGAGGATACATCCTAAAGTACAGTCACTTCTCAATTCTGTACATGGCTTCTGTTCCAAGATGGCTGTCTGGGGTCAATGTACTCATTTAAGGAGTAGAACAGTCCACCAAAGTACAAATTTGACGGACTGTAAAATTAATCTTCTCCGAACGATTGTGTTTAATTTATCTTTGTATAGTTTGGTGTGATGAATTTGAAATAGTCGGGTCTCATTAATTGCTGTACTCTATCATGGAAAGTCGCCATTTTGAATTTCAAAATGATAGACTTATTTTTTTTTTTTTTTTTTTTTGAGCCGTAATACATGTTGCAATGTTTTTTCAATCTTTTTATCACCGAATTTGACCAATTTTGAGGAAGATTAGTTTATATGGAAAATTGAAGATTTTCAAATAATCTTGGACTGTTATATGGGCTAGAGATGAATACACAGAAGTGAAAACTTCCGAAGAACTATAGGTATTACTGAAAAGAAGAGTTCTAATAATACGTTTCTTATTTTGATTCCGTTAAGGATATTTCTACATTAAGCATAGGTTCAAATATGGAAACGAGCTAGTTGGGAAAATCCAAATCGCCCGCAAAAACAATGGCATCTTGGTGGTAGGTGGTTTAATACCACTAAAATATTATGGACGGATCAAAACATGTTCTAACATAATCCCTAGAGTTGATGACATGCCTTTTGAATCTAAAAATGTCTCGTTAGCCATTTCAGTGTCACGGTAACTATATTAGAGGCCTAATTTATCGTTACTGTTACTATATTGAGCAAGAAACATCCAATGGGCTTGATGAATGCCATGTGAACCCAGCAAAGTATTGCCAACCATGAGGAGTCATCAAAACTATATTGGAGACCTAATTTTTCGTAAGTGTGGTTTCTAACATTTTATTACTTGACTTTGGCATGATCCCTACCCTTCATGTAGTAAATATAGATTCAGGGTGTTGTTATGTCATTATTGATGTTTTAACACTTATTATTTTGACACAGAAAAGTATTACTGTCTTAGTTATAATGATCACTTTTAAGTAAACTTGATAATATGATGACTTAAAAAAGCTTGTTCCCGTGGCTTCGTAAGTTATCTGTAGAAAATCCTTTCAAAATAGTATTTTTATCTCATTACTTTAACTTTATAGGCTGTTATTTGAATTTAAATGTCAATATCTTCACACGTTTGAGTTAAAAAATTGACATGAGTTTCAATCATATATTATGGACCTTTAGTTAGGGAGGTGGTAATAACAACTCCCTGCTGTAATGAAATGTTTCTGTAAATGTAAGATTGTATTTCTGATTCAATTAGAGAATAAATTTTTATAGTGATTTAGGGAAAGTTTGGCTTTAAATAACACATTTATTTTACTTTATGTCCTATAATTTACACATTAAGAGTGACAGTTTTAAGTAATCCAACGTGCTCCATTAACATTGAAGTCATTTATTTGATTTCCAAGATATTAAAATCATTAAAAAGGAACAAGTGATGTATAAAGTACGACTTCCACGCCATTACAATAACCTGAAAAGGTAATGGTTTGCTTTATGTTTCATGATTTCTAGTTGTGATACCTTTACTTTACATGAATGTCACGTTATTAACACTGTGTCTTATTCATGTCGGATTCATGCTCTAATTGCCCATATTTTGTCCAAACACTACGAAAACATCTGAAAGCCGTCGAGCAATGAAATTGGTTTAGCTAGTTATGCCCCTATAGGGTAACTGTCGAGGAAAGGTGTGGGGTGGTGGAGTGATGGGAGTGCCTAAATCAATTGACCTTTAAGTAACACCTTAGAATAGATCCAAAATGTACTTAACGAAGTTAAGGACCGGTGAGGATTGCATCCCAGTGCACAAACAAACGAGTGGTCAATTCTTTTTTGATCGAAAATTCTTAATCAAAGATAGATATAAGGAGAAAATAGTACATTGACCCCTAGCCACCATCTTGGTTTTCAAGCTATGTGTATAAAAAGGGTGCCTTTGTCCTGTGTTGTATCTTCTGGTGCCATTTGACAAAATATGGCCGTTGTTCTAATCGAAAGTGAGCATTACATGCTGGAATTCAAGAAATATGGGCCAAAAGTGCATTGACCGATGGCGTCCATCTTGGATTTGATACAAGATGTCTGAAAATCAACACAAGCATGTATCTTGTAATTACAGTCCTGAATGTTATATTTAAAACCCAAAGTGTACAATACTGGTTGTATTTTGGCCCCATTATTTGTACTGTTTGAGCTGATGCGAAATGAGAACAGGGCGAGGTACTATTTTAAGTACAAAATTCTATTATCTGAAATTTCAAATTGTTTACTTTGAATGACTGTAACTTTCGTTTTTAAAAAGCAATAACCTTGTTATTTTGACACAATAGTACCTATTTATACGACACATTTTTAAGATTTTAAGAAAGTTTCAATATATTATTTTGAGATTTGTAAAAAATATGAAGAAATATGTAAATTAATGTAATTTAAATTTCTGATAAAATTGGATAAAATTACACTTTTTGCCCCAAAGTGTAACTTACTTCAGCAAAATATCCATCAAATATGGTACCATTGGATAGGAAATTTTTAATTGTCTTTCATATGACACCCTACACGTTTTGATTGGTTGTATCAAAGTTTTATTATCAAACATAATGATGCCTACTAAAACATGGCCGCCATTTTGAAAAATGGCCGCCAGACCTACTAGCAACGGATGGTGCCCGGCAGACTCACTTGTCTGAACATCCCAGGTGACTCGCCTCATGGTGATATATTTCGTTATTGGTACCTAGTTCATCTACCCCAAGGCACTGGGCTGCCGGTCTAATAGTATTTTGGGGTAACCGCCACTTGCTACGTCCTTCTGCCCCCTCCCCCGAAAGAATATTTTTGCAAGATGCCCCTGTATGCAAATCCAGATATTTATAGGTATCTTCGAGAATTCGCGATATCTTTAGTTCATTTCTGGATATCTCACATTCTAGTCTGGTTACGTTGGGGTTTTGAATTCCTCTCAGCCATCTGTGGTCATATTGATAAAAATGATTACTAAAATTAAGAGTGCTGGCTTATTACAGTTTCTCATTATCACTTGCCTGCCGTATTTGTCTGTAAGAGAAGATCTTTCACACGAATGATCCATTATAAGAGCCCTAATAACCTTGTACTCTCAGCACAATTAAAATAAAGGACATGGTTTTCAGGACATCAAGAAGTACAGTTCTACATTATACATATAGAGCAATGTGGTTCGTATTTTGATGTGTGACAAAGGATCCAAGACTGCTACACCTTTCTAAATCATACAAAATGTTGATCTAACCTATGAGAAATGAAATTAAATCATAATTTTCATTGTCCTATCATTTACATACTTCCTTTTTGCTGACATGAATGGTTATAAACATGAGATACTGCAAACAAACACGAAATGTCTTTTTCATATAACGATTCCGTTTCCGATTCATGTTCGACTCATTTACGAGCCCAAACTATAGACAACCATGAGCGTCGTCAGGTGCTATTGAATTGAGCGGGAGGGGGTGGGCATGATACTCATCATAAACTTAAATTAAGCCTATCATATCAGGAGATACACTATCTTCAATGACGTACACAGGACTTTTGTTTTAGGTCTAAGTTGATCCTGAAAAGATTCAGTGTGGTATATGTTGCACTGGATTATTTCAGGGATTTTCACAGCTCTGGACTAGGAGTTGGTAGTGCAGTCATGAGTTAAAACCTCAATAAATCCAAAACTTTTCTGTTGCGCTAGGCTGGTTACAACAAGAGGATAAACCATTTTGGGGCGTAGACTCAGACTATAATTCTTCCTCAGACTATAGTTTCACAAATAGTAAAGAAGGACAAAATTTGTGGTCACTTTCACCAGCCTGACCAACTCGAATTACATAGACAGAGGTGGATATAGGATTTTGACTAGAGTGGGTGAAAGTGAGAATTGTCGAAAGGCTCTATAAGCGGAGCGTCACTATCAGTTTGATGTGAATATACCTACGGGAAATGGTTTGGCCGAAAGCAGCCCCGAGATCCCTGGAAATGGCATTTACGAGCCAAATTGAATCATGGACGTGAGGCATTCATTCAGTGTGGGACAGAAAATTCTCTCCTGCGCAGAAAACTATTTATGAGGAGCGCCACCACCCTAAGGAAGGAATGTAAAGAAAAATTTGAAACATCTTGACCCATCACATAGAAGGAGAAGAATTTCCCGTGCAAGGTGGAAGCAAAACCTAAGCACTCTTTATTTTGCAGTTCTGCCTAAAAGAATATCTATACGGAGGGCCACCATCAGTTGGTGAGGAGTGAACAGAAAATTTTGAAAAATCGCAACCTGACAGAAAAGGTGTTCCCACGCTTGTAAGCAGAATTTAAGCAGTCGTTATTGTGAGGTTTCTTTTTTAAAATGTTTAAATCAATAAAAGCTGAAAATGTCAAAACGACTAGAAATTGCACAATAAAGTGAACGGGGTAGCAGTATTTGGTGTGAAGTCGGACCCAAATCGAGTCGTTTCCGTCCTGGAAAGTCGTCCACTAAGAAATATGACATGTCACAAAAATCTTAATAAAACGAATGAAAAAAATGAAGTCACTCCAAAAGGGTGGAAATTCACTAATAAAGAGAAATTCATTCCAAAAGAGAGAAGTTTCACTCTTGATTGAGTGCCAATAGGAACCATAAAGAGCGTCATCCATGCAGACACTCGTAAAAGAGTGAATTTTCACTCTTTTTTTTAGTAAATTTCACTATTCTTTGAGAGTGCAAGTAACACTCTCATTCAGGTATTTCACACTTTCATTCTATTATAGAGTAACTAAGTTCACTCTTTTGTTTTTAGACTGAAGATGGATTTTGATTTTTCGGACAAAATTTTGGATACTTGATATACCTGTACACCCTCCTGTGTGTGTGTATATAATCCGGCAATTGAAAACACCCAAAAACTTTCCCGGGAAAATTCTAACAGCTTGATTAAAGTTTTATTCAAGGACATTAAGTGGGGCTGCTGGTAAATGTTTTTTTTTCGAAAGCTGCCCGAACCTTTTGCATGTTTTTAATGATAATTTTACTTTGTTTATGTTGCCTCTTTAATTTGTTTATCGGTGAAATATCTGAAATAATTGGCACATTTAACCATTTGGGGCATTATTTGGGCAAGACTATAGAAGCTGATAATTTAAGTATTTCTTTTTTATGCCCAAAATTAATGTTTTCTCCCTAGTTTTTCATGAAAATGTTATCTTGAATATAAGATACTTTTCACTTTCGAAAAAAAAAAATCGGTTATTCCCTTTTCGGAGTTTTGTGTTGTGAGAAGAGACTACTGTATATGGAGTGAGGCTCGTGAACAATTATCTGTATTTGCTGCCAAAAGGAATCGCACATTTTAACAATAATATTTGATTTTTCCTGAAAATGTCAATACGATACATTTTGATTTTTCTGGCATCTTTTTAAAATTTGCGGGCAGGCTTATGGGTTTCCCGTGTAATTGAAAACATGGCATGCCAGATTTTTAAGATTCACATGGCTGCCCGATTTTTTTTTCACATGGACCATGGTGAATGAACTATCGAACAATTCATTATCTAGCTTAAGACATAATGCTATATATAACGAAATGAAAATAGTTTTACCCAGTTTTTATATAAAATATTGAAGTCTTACATTGTAAGATACATTGATAACTTCATTAACTTTCTATTTATTTATTTTAAGTGAGTACGTCGTGTTCATTGTAAATTGTCATTTAATGATGGATATCAATAAAGTTTACCCAGGGAGTTGCAACTCCCTTACCATGATGAACTCAAAGTTTATTTTGGAAAAAATAATTGCTTTGAAAAATATGCTAATTCATTGAGAAACGAAAGCATTAATGAGCGTACGCTATCTATATGGTTTATTTATGGTTTATTTTTTTTCTGAGAGTTGGTGAGTGGGCCTTCAACTTGACAGTATGGTCAATGAGGATAATTTAAGGCAGTGAACTGGATCAGGGAACTGTACGTAGGATATAGGGGTTGCCCTAAAACATGGCTGGAATACACTACGTGAAAAGCTCCTATGACTTCACGTGAAAACTATCTATTGCCCTTCAAATCACAAATCCTTGAACCAAAGGCGTAGGAAGAGGGGGGGGGGATGAAAAATGAATGGCCGGAAGAATGCTTCCTCGCCAACTGAAGATAGTATTTCGAGCAGGACCTCCTAGCCTAGACAGAGAACCATTGGCTTACCGTACTCAAATGCTCTCATTCACACCTATCATTAGATAGCGTTCAACCCTGTTAAGTTGATAAGTCTGTGTAGATGGATTCTTTAGTTATTGAAGTGTCAAAATATTATCAATGTTCAATGTTGCAGAGCTCGAAAAGGTAAAAAAATCGGAAATGTGCCGTTTGAGACACCAGTCAAATACCTGCACTGTACGGTTTTCCCAACTTTTCCTTAATAAAATTCCGAATTATTCCTAATAAAAGCGCCATAATTTTTAATTGATAGTTTTAAAACAAGGCAAAATTTTCCGTGCGCTTCGCGCGACCCTAATTTGCAACCCTTAATACTGTAAGTGTCGCTCATGAAGAAGTCAGTGGTAAAAATTTCCGAGCCGTTTTAGTACCGTTTCCCTAAAACTTTCTTCAAATATGGGCTTTTTAATTTAAAATATTTTGTCTAAAAAGGCAACACAGTTTCGGGACCTTTTTTGAATGTTGCCGAGAAGCTTCAATCCGCACTTCTTAGATATGATTACGTAACAACAACGATCTTCAGTCGACATGCAATCTCAGATATATAACATAACAGGTTAAAGGGCAAAGGATAGAGGGTTAAAGGCTAGGTCACAATACAGCGATATCGGATCGTATTTAGTTTCAATTTTTATGAGTTTTTAATAATATCTCCACCATCTTTGGTCGAAAAGAGACAAAAATTTGCCAACCAGTGTAGATAAATGAATTGTATCGCAGGACTACGAAATTCTAAGTTATAGCCTACCAACTATTCCGTGACGTCACATCCACAGACAGCTTTTACTCATACGCGTAGTCCAGTAAAAGCTATTTGTCAATGTGACGTCACGAAATAAGTAGTTTTTAAAGATTTCATTCCCGTGTCCTCTCATACCGATAATATATTTACATAGGATGGCAAATGTTTGGTTCTTTCCGACAATGGATGGAGAAGGTTTTAACTAAAACTCACAAAAATCGGACAGTAATCTGATCATAGTGTGAAATGGGCTGAAGGCCCAATAAGATGCCCTGTAGTCCAAACCCTAAAAGTATACGGAAGTCATTATGTATATCATCTCTTATACTAATACGAAACACAGATTCTTCGATAGTCCTCACTCCCCCAAATTTCCTTTCAGGAATCCCTGGAGATAAACTATTTTCTTCACTGCAAGCTCCATATTAACAAATGTGTAAAAGGACCCGAATTTTCGGCGTGCTCCCGCCCCGTTAATTATGTTCCTAATAATTAAGTAGCGTAATAAGTATTGTTCACACTTAGAAAAAAAATCAAAATTTTTTATTAAAAAAAGGGATCTTTCTCGTAGAAAAAAGCGAAAAATTAGCACAAAAATGTACCTTTTGGTCAATAGGGTAGGGGTGGTGCATGATCAGAAATAATTCCGCCCCCCCCCCCCCTTTCATATTGCTTCCTATGCCAAAACCATGCAATTCCTACAATCAAATAATGTTTGCGCCGTCGAGGTATTTGCATCACCCCAGTCCATCACCCGACCTTACACTTCAGCATACAATTGCAATACCATATGGTACCCAAAGAGTTCCGTACATTTCAACTGAATTATTCATTTCTTAACTTTCGTCCAATCACACTGCAAGAAGGATATCATCGCGGGAGGGATTAAATAGTTATTTGCATTACCAATGGCAACAAGTTTAGTATTTAACATTTGCGTAATCCATAGTACGTCGTTGGTACGTACGCGTACTTACTGTACGACGACGTACGTCGAATACGCGACGTCTATATGACGATCGACCATGGCCTCGCCTAGCCTGGCTACGTAACGAGCATTAAGACTAGGCCTACTTTCCTGCCTGCAAATACGGTTTTGCCGCATCAAATTTAGCGGTGATTAATCATTCTTCAAAAGGTGAGTCGAAATAAACTATCTTTGGCTAAGTGCGAAAAAGTGTGCACTGTTAATGGATGCGTTTTTAACTCTCGAATTCGAAATGTGCATAAACAAAAAGCTTATAGCTTAGGCTGTAACGTAAGGCCTAACGTTAGGCCTAACGTTAGGGTTAGCTTGGCCCAGGAATGGACATAGCCTATAGACCTTATGCCAGTTAGCTGTAACATTGCACACTGGGAAGGGTTATTCCAACACAGTTCCCAATCAGCATTGTGACCATTGGCCTTCTCCATGGTGACGATTCACTTCTGTGGTTCCACACATGGAATAATCCTTCCCAGGGTATACAGGCTTGAAGCGCCCTCTAAATGGCATAAGGTCTATATGCCCACAGTTAACGTTATGTTATAGGCCTAGGCCTAGGTTAGGCCCCATGGGTCACAGTTTTACAAGTAGGCCTAGGCTAGCCTAGGCATAGCCCTTTCCTGAGGACCATGCAGCCTAGGCAATTATTAGCTCGCATTTAGTTTTACTCCACACTATATTGAGAGTCCCTTAGCTTGCCACGGTATGCTACAAACCCAGCCGTTGCAATATCAATTGATCACAGCATAAATAGGCTAGCTCATTTGTCAGCTAATTTTACCATTGCTATCCTTAAACAATTGAAATCAGTTTTATGTTTATTTATAGCTAAAAAATATGCATAGACTAGGCCTACATACAATTTCGGGTTAATTCTGAGGCAACTTGAAAATGTTAGAGAAAACCCAACAGAATTGGTGTTTGAGCAGCAGCCATTTTGCTGTTTTGAGAAATGATTGCGTTACACATACTTCCACATCAGTGGGAAAGTTACATTAAGCAGAATTCCTCCAATAATTATCGTAAAAGCCATTGTCTCATTTCCAAAAATGGAAAAGAAATAGGCCTGGGCCTAGGTCTAGATGTAAATTCTATCCGGTAGGCCTACAGTATATTAAAATAAATGTTTTTAAAAATTCTTTCCAGAATTTAAAGGAATTTATCAAAATTTTCTGTAAATAAGGACATATAAAGTGGAAATTTTAAGACCAATATCGTCATGGACATCATTAAGTGTAGTTATTATAACCATCCCGTTGAGTGACCCTGCCTTGTTCATGCACTCGAGGTGTAAAATAAGGAAGGGTCACCTCAACGGGAGGGTTACCCTGACTACATGAAGTGATTGCACTGCATCATATGATTTACACCACAGTTACAGGCATTTCTAGATTGTGTAACATACTCTGTGATAGAATTGTTTTTAATTCCAAATTTCATAAACTTATTCCCCTTGTTGAAGAAAAGCTTGGCTTGATTGACAAGCCAAGACGCAGTGTTAAAGATCATTCAATGGAAGTATGGTAATTATAGGTGCATTTTTGAAGCTGTGAGGCAGTTGTAGAGTTGAGATATATTTGGGCAGCATCCATTTTGCTGGGCTCTTAAACATTAAGGAGTGAGGGTTATGATTTTAGTTTCCAAAATCAAGAAGATATCATACTGGATTAAAAATTGTTCATCATAATCAGAATATGCAGTAAAATTAAATACCTAATCAATTAACATGCTGTTTCTATTGCAGTAAAAAAGTTGATTTTCTAACCTCAGTAATCTATTGTTCAACTGAGGTATATCAAGTTTCCAAACCTACTGCTGGAGGTCTATTATTACCACTTCACCGAGCTCCTAGTCCACTTATGTTGCAAAAAATTTCACAGTTCTTTGGGCAGGATTGTAATCAAAACCAGGCTATGTGCTCTGCATACTGTGGCTAGGGTTTCAAGTCTTGACTTGGATTAAATGTCTTTGCATGGAGTATTAATGTCTGTCAATCATCAAATTGTGTAATTGGGCAAGGAAGGAAATCAATTGCAATTTTTTACCGCAACCATTACATCATGAACATCCTGAAATTAATATTGTTAGGGGTGGAGGAACCCCCTCCCCCCCCCCCCATTTACACTCCATTGGAGTGTTTATTCACTCGAAAAACAGTGAAACTCAATCCATCCCCAAAGAAATTTGGAGTGTTGTGGTTTTCCCCAACCTAAGAAAAAACAATGATAAAATTTGTATAATTGGACCATTCATTTGATTCCAAACTGCTGGGATGCACAATCTTTTATCTCTAGAATGTAAGGAATGACCTAGAAACAGGTTTACCTTAATCTATTGAAGAGTTTTAATGATTTGAATATGGTGCGCCACTATTCACTATAGATTACGAAAACTATGGCACTGTTTGTGATAACACTTACTGAAATTGATATTCCGTCACATCAAAAAAAATTACAGGGTCATTTGAAAATTACAAGATTTTCCTTTAATTTACCTATCAAAAAAGGCTAATAATAACAAATCCAGTGTCATAACTTTTTTTGTTCTTGTTGGGGCAGGAAGGGCCTGGGTGGGGGGGGGAATGGTTTTTAATGTTTCAGTCAGGTTGGACAGAAGCCATCACAGGGGTGAAAAGCACAACATGCCACTTGGTTTATAAGATGTTGTTTTTCACATCTGAGACAAATTTTTGTCAAAGAACATTGCATATTATACGTTAAGTGAATGTGTTTACTTCCCTCATATTAATTCCTACTTGAACACTTGGAACCTCACTTTTCCATAAAATTCATTTTCCAAGTTAAGTGTCTGAAAACCCCCTCATTTATACATGGTCACATAATTGTTTCCAATACATAGTCCTTACTCTTGTGATTTTGCAGTTCATCACCATTGTTGGTATATGGCAGAGTCCCAGGGAGAATAAATGTAATATAGTAAGAGAGAGAGGGATCAGCAAGACTCCAGACACCACTTGAAAAATAGTCTTGCAGATAGCTTTTGAAAGAAGATGTTAGAAAAATATGGTGTCACTTTATTAAATTATCTTCAACAGTGATAGAGATTTGAACTGTACCATAGACTGTGATAAAGATATGTCTTGGGCAAATAACATGCCATCTGAGTTTGGCACTCAAGCAGCGTGGCCTGATGGAACTTCAATTTCCATCAAAGCACCAAGATCAAAAATGATGACTGATGCTGTAACAGCCCTTAAAGACTTGTGGCCTCAAACTCCAGATGTGGTATGTTTTCATAATTGCTTCAATAATTTGTACCAATTTGATGTAAATGACAAAGAAATGATCTATTTTTGTAAAAAAAAAAATTACATTTATGGCATTATTAATTTTACTTCAATTGCAAAACATTGTTCTTTTCCTGCCCCATGTATATGTGTATGATTTTTTCAACAAGGGTGTATATCAAAAATCTTAAGATGATCTCTCAAAATAAATAGGAAAAGGTAGTGTGACTTTTTCTGCTTGTATTTCTTTGCAGAATTTGGTTTGCATTATATTGGCAAAGCAAATGCCACGTGTCATAGCCAGCAAAAGCAGTAAGTACCCTACCTTATGGTATAGTGTTGGATCTAGGAATATGGCATATATATGGTAATGCTAATCTCCCTTGAGGCAAAATGCGGTTACATCCTTCATGGTTAAGGCAAAGATGAATAGTGAAATGAGCTATATATTGCACCCCAATGTTGACACATAATCACATCATTTCAATGGCCCACCATCTGTATGTGTTGACAGATATGTGCTTTCATAAATTGATTGACATTAGAGCAATAGCATGCATGTAGCCTAGATTGTTTTGCCATACTGCACCATTAAGTAATCTATAGTGTGTGAAAATGCTAATATGAAATGCTTTGTTGCACTGCTTATTTTACCGCCTATATGGTTCACTTTTTAACAACTTTCCAGTCATGTGCCCAATTAGTAAAATGAGGTAGAACAGAGATTTGACTTTAGCCAAGTACAGTATGAACTGTAATTGCCACACCCTTATTTGCACAAAATAAATGAAAATAAATTTGCAATTGACAAAAATAACAAAAAATGGCATACACTGAGCATTCCTCCCTTTTTTTGTAGACCCAGGGGCTGAAAGAGCTGTCTTTAATTTCACACTCAGAGACTCTCCTGTGGACTTTATTAATATCAGCTGTTGGGGACGGAGATCATTCATCTATGAACTTGCTCGAAAATATCATATTGGAGATATTGGTAAGGCCAGCTGATAAATGAAGTTCTCATTAACTTAGTGTAAATACTTTTGATCCCAACTAATTTTGAATGTCTTTATATAAATATGATGTTGTCAGGTGGGGGGATGATCATATCTTCCACAGGAGGGAAGATATTTTCAGATTTTTAGAATAACCATTCACTATTTTGTAAAGGTCTCCAGTGTCATTTTACAATTATGATCTCAATCCTCTCACTTCTCCAGTAAGGATTCATAACCCTCAGATAATGCCAAAACCAAATACTGAAAATGAAGAAAGATATCATCCATGGACTCCAAGGTAAGCTTTATAAATTACACTGGAAACATTCATGCTTCCAATGAAAAACCCAGTCTATGTTATTGCCATATTCAACATTTTAAAGTTTAAAGCAGAGAAAGTGCAGACCAATAATTCTAATAACCTTCAAACTAATGCAATAACAGGTCTCTTGCTGTACCAATACATTTTGATTTTAGCAAGGAAATTTTAATTGCTTTGGATACAACAGACAGGATAAGACAGCCAAGTTAAAAATCCCAGTCTATAGAAGATAATTTAGCATGATTAAACTAAACGTAAGAGTCTTACTCTGTATTTGGGTATGTCCACAATTAAGGGGTACATTCAGCATTTGGTTTTTGCTTTGATGATATTTTGAAAGATGTCAGTACGTATATGGTTTATTTTATGATTCATTATACTTGGACAACTACAGAAGGATGGGAAAGACAATTTTATCGATGCCCAACACATGTAAAGGCTGTTTGGGGTGGGGGGGATTCTGGGTTATTTGTCCTCTTTTTTCACCTATAAACATGACATTAGGTGTAGTGTAAATTAATGATGCAATTTAGACCCTTGTAGGCCTAGATGTGACTTATGCAAATTCTTTGTTTTTATTCAGAAATGTAATGTATAGAAAGAATGATTAATGACAAATTTGGATACTTTAAAGTGCACAAATGCAGCCAAATTTAATCATCAATTTGAGGTAAAAATTTCAAGTTTTGTCTGTCCTCTGCATGGGTAGTAAATCACAGTAGGTGATATTTTGACAATAAAATATGATTTCAGATCACATATTATGGTCTAGCACTTAAAGGCCCAGTTTTCTCATCCCAAACAGTACCAATCATCCTAACATTCTAAATTAAGCCCCTCCCACAATTGTCTAAAATTCACCAGGCTCATCCAGACACAATCTCAGTGTATTGCTTCAGGGTGCGTATTGAAAAGCTCAATGTGTATAATCAAAACACTCAGAACAGTTCATGCTGTGTATTTTTCAAGCTTTGGTATTTTGCATTGTTTGAATTCTCAGTCAACTTCAACTGAAAAGCTGGGCCAATGGAGCGTTTCTGTTACCCTATACTAAAAGCGTAGTTCTGGGTGAGAGGATTGGCCAATAATGCATTGTGATGTGAAGGGGAAAAAAGGAGTAATCCTTGTAGTAAACACATATTAGCTGATTTCAGGGCAAAATGATACCATGTTTGTAACGTCTGTCCATTGATGATTATGTACGTAACACACAGTTTCACAAAACTTTATTTCAGACTCATTTACATTTACAGACAGATAAATGTAAAGAAATGCAAAATAAAAGAATAGGAAGAGCCTGAGGAGTGATTGCAAGAAGCTTGGAAAGCTTGTAGGGGTAATCACCATGATGCATCACATACATTACGGGATATTAGCCTTTAAGGAGATCCGTCACGGCTACCACAGTTTTTAGGTAAAAACTGTGGTTCCCAATTATAGTCCCCGACCACTGGTTCATTACTCCTATTAGATGCTTCAATGCATCAGCAGATCTGATTACCAATCTGGTACAATAGAAGCCCAATGAATTTGGGTTCAAATAAAAACTTACAACAAATCCTGGTGCTGTGAAAAAGGGAATCAAATTACTTAAAGTGCACTGAAGGACTACATCCCCTTTCAGCTTATTCTGAGATAAAGTGCTATCAAATGCACAACCTTCATGGTCATTTTCAAATGCTTAAATGGGCATATAATTAGTACTAAGAACAGTTCCTGAAGAGATTGTTCTAAGGGTATTTTTTCCGACATGACAAATATAAACAAAAATACAACAAGCTGTCATATTAACAGGCCTAAAGGACACAAATTTCCAGAGAATTAAATGAATCTGCATCTGTTTGAAGAAGGCCATATTTGTCACTGGTTTCCTCTATCTTTTTGCTCATAACATAGATATGAGAGCCTAAAAGGTGATGTCTGTCCAACATGTTACATACATTACCATGCCTAGTCTGTAGTATGTCACAATATTAATGCAGGTACATGGGGACATTGGCAAACTATTAATTAGTTATATTTTACTAGTTTAATTGCACCCCAGAAAAGAGCAAAACTTGTGTTTCAATGCACTCAAGAGTTTAAAGTGCTGAATTTCCTTAAAAATAATTTGTCTACATGCGTAACGAGGACAGACATGTCTGTCCTCGTTACATATGTTACCATGATAAGCCTCCTACTGGTTATCAAATTACTTACCACTTGGAATCTGGTTATAAGTGAAAACTGAAAAGAACTATCTGTCAGCTCTCAGAAAAAATTTAGACTACCAATCTAACAAAATAACACAATAAAAACTTTATCTTTGAGGACTTGAATTTTCACCACCTTTGTCACACTTTTGTACCCCATTATTGTGGATATACCCATTTACAGGCATTAACTTTTGGTGCTGAAGTGTTGCAATATTGATCTTTATTCTTTATTTACCAACCTGAAAATGTTATTGCATAATAAATTGTCATGTCACTGTAAGGTTTTGCAACAAACATTTCAGTCTAACTTCTTCAATTGTTACTTTAACAAAAGTATGTGCCATTATCAGAAGTGATATTTTTCAAAGAGGGTCCTGTGGGCCATCTTCCTATGCAAGTGGAAACTTGAAACAACTCCCAAAAAAGTTTTGACCTCAATTGGATTGGTGAATGAATGAAACATTTATATAGCTAAGGGATCTTGACTCCTTTATAACTTTGTTTATAAAGTTTTTCACAACAGCCTTTTTGTCATAATTGATTGTAGAACCCCCTTTCATCTCTATGTGTTATACTCAAGAAAAATGTAAATTTTTTAAAGTAAGAACTTACATTTCAAGGAAACAGGGAGGCAATGTAAGTTGTGCAGTTTAAATCCAGAGTATTTGCATAATTTACTTTCAAGTGAGGGAAACCATGCAAGTTCAGATTTTTGTGTTGTCAACTGAAAAAGTATCAAGTGAGATCAAAATCATAAATGACGGTTACTTATTTTTTCTTTTGCTTAGAGACTGTTTCTTGTATTTTGAGGTGTAATAGGAATTTCTAGTAACCACAAAAAATAAAATATATTATCCTTCAGAAGACCTTTCTCTTCATCACATTGTATAGCTGCGGCCAGAGCAGACTCTGTAGTAGGCAAAAGATGGCCATCTCTCAAAATCATAATACGCCCATGTCTCTACAACAGTATACAGAGTCTGCATGCAAACCTTGTCCAATTTCCATTTACAGGAATCCTGCATTTTGAGGGACGAATTAGTAAACATGAGAAGGTCACGTGGTACACAAAACAATTATGAATAGTGTATTTTCATACATACAACTGCGAACAGCGAACAACCTGACTAGCTTTTGAACGTGGAAAATGTGTACCAGTCTGTATACGTTTGATGCACATATATTTCATATTATGCGAGATATAATTCAGCATTTTAATTTTTGTGGTGACATCATTTTTGATGGTCGTAAGTGAGATTCGATGGACAGTTGGCAGGCTATTGTATACCATAGGTATGCCATTTAACTTAGTACTAGTATAAGGCCATATGACTTAATAGACCTCAAATCCAGTGAACACCATGAAGGCAGCTTTCAGAATGTCACCAAAAACCTTCTGAGCCACTTTGAATATATTTCAAGCATCACCACAGAGCTACAGTATATCACTAACTGAGTCTATCATTATGACAAACCATCAACATTGCATAAGAAGATTTGTAGGGATTTAAAAGGCAATTTTGCTGATGAACCATACAGTAGGTTCCACATGGGACCTTTAAACAATACTTCCAGTACACAATTAAGAGATCACTGACCAAGCATCATTACATCAAGCAGCTGAAGGAAGTAAACATATTTTGCAATATTTCACAAAATGCAGTCTACTTTGGACCTTGGTTCCAATGTTGCATCTTCAAAGGTACAAATTACCGGGTATCATTACATAACAAACCATCCATATTGTACATGATAACTGGTGAAAGGAAAAACATCTTTTTGTAGAACATAAAAAGAGCCATGCATGCATCCCACACGGGACCTTTGAAGAAAACTTCCAGAATACCATACACAGATCAATGCAGTCATCATTACTTTATGCTATCATTAATTGATGGAAAGTGTTACATATTTAACAATATTTCACAAAGTGGACGCTAAGGTCTGGGTTGTGCCCAGATCTAAAATTCTTGAACACCTGCAGGTACTGTACCACCATTAAGTAGATATGATGTACGTACTATCAACAGTGCTGTTGAGAGAATCTGTACAGTAGTAGGAGAAGCATTGTGTAGAATTTCATTAAATAGGCCACCAGAAATCACTGAATGCACCAGATAGCCCACTACCTTAAAGAACAAAATATCCATGTTTCAAACAAACTCCAACACTAATTGATGGAAAGTGTAAAATGCATTTTGCATAATTTATCAAAAAGGTTTCTAGGGTCCATAAGGCCTTCCACCCATAATTTCTGAACCACCTTGAAAAATGTACCACTAGTTGCATATCATTATCATTATGACAAACCATCAACAGTGTACAAGAGAATACCATACACAGATCAATGCAGTCATCATTACTTTATGCTTTCATTAATTGATGGAAAGTGTTACATATTTAACAATATTTCACAAAATGGACCCTAAGGTCTGGGTTGGGCCCAGATCTAAAATTCTTGAACACCTGCAGGTACCACCATTAAGTAGATATGATGTACTATCAACAGTGCTGTTGAGAGAATCTGTACAGTAGTAGGAGGAGCATTGTGTAGAATTTCATTAAATAGGCCACTAGAAATTCCTGAATGCACCAGATAGCCCACTACCTTAAAGAACATAATATCCATGTTTCAAACAAACTCCAACACTAATTGATGGAAAGTGTAATGCATTTTGCATAATTTATCAAAAAGGTTTCTAGGGTCCATAAGGCCTTCCACCCATAATTTCTGAACCACCTTGAAAAATGTACCACTAGTTGCATATCATTATCATTATGACAAACCATCAACAGTGTACAAGAGAATACCATACACAGATCAATGCAGTCATCATTACTTTATGCTTTCATTAATTGATGGAAAGTGTTACATATTTAACAATATTTCACAAAATGGACCCTAAGGTCTGGGTTGGGCCCAGATCTAAAATTCTTGAACACCTGCAGGTACCACCATTAAGTAGATATGATGTACTATCAACAGTGCTGTTGAGAGAATCTGTACAGTAGTAGGAGGAGCATTGTGTAGAATTTCATTAAATAGGCCACTAGAAATTCCTGAATGCACCAGATAGCCCACTACCTTAAAGAACATAATATCCATGTTTCAAACAAACTCCAACACTAATTGATGGAAAGTGTAATGCATTTTGCATAATTTATCAAAAAGGTTTCTAGGGCCCATGTAAGGCCTTTCACCCATAATTTCTGAACCACCTTGAAAAATATACTACTAGTTGCATATCATTATCATTATGACAAACCATCAACAGTGTACAAGAGAATCTCTAGAAGGAAAAAACATTATGCAGAATTTCATAGGATGGGCAAGTATAGGGCTCAAAGGGGACACACCCTGGACAAAAACTCCTGAACACCCCAGACAGCTCACTATATACCCAAAGAACATCATGTCTGATTTCTAAATTAATCCATGAAAGCATGTGGGAAGACAAGCATTTGGAATAGATAGATGAATGGATAGTGGATAGATTGAATGGTGCTGCATGATAACAATATAGCTCTCACCAGCATGCTGGTATGAGCTAAAAATGGAGGAACTTTTTAATTTCTAACTGTGTAGTTTGTAATCAAAATGATCTTAATGTGGAAAATATACTGTACTATAGTTAGACAGCAGCCATATGCAAAAGGAAACTCAGTAAGTTTTTGTTTTCTCTACTTCTTCAACAGTCATTTCCAGTTAAGCTTTAGTGAATTGCATTCTTCTATTGAGCTTTGTGGAAGCTGGGACACAAGCAAGTTCTCAAATTTAGCTCACATACCAGTCTGTGACAGTAAAGAATTCCATAATCTTGGTGAGATATTATCCAATGGTCAGAATCTGAACCAGCAAAATGTTAACATCTTAGCTATGATCAAACAGGTAAGTTACAACTCTGTGTACGTCTTGTCACCAGATTTCTAATGTGTGTGTGTATCTGGCTTTTCCAAAACTGAATTAAAATTTGAGGGTTGCATCATTAAATTTTCATTTATATTATGTTGAAGTTTCACAGTTGTGATGCTTTGATCGAGGTAGACTGTACTGTAGCAAAAAGTGATCTTCAATATTCATGAAACTTACTGTACATCTATCTGTGCATACAAAAGAAGATCTTTTTTCGCCAGTAAATGTTTTTAAAGAATTAAATTGCATGTTGCGTGTTATATCGGAAGCTCTACAAACATGGATTAAGAAATTTGAGTCAGGCTCACTCTTAGATTAGTATCAACCACTATTTAACATTATAGCATCAAAATGTTTTAACTGTACATTTCTTTTTAGATGGGTTCACCAAAGGAAATTGTTACAAAAGCAGGAAAACAGGTTAAAAGATGTGAAGTGAAACTTTTTGATGATACTTGTGCCTCTCTAGCCATGATTATGTAAGTTTTTTAAAACTGTTGATCACAAAAGGTGAAATTTTGCGTTTATGAATGTTGATAGAAAGTCATCACAATGAAAACAAGAATATCTTGGGTTACAAATTTAGAAACACTTCCAAATTTACTAGTTTTTGTGAAATACCACAGTTGTATTGAGTATGAGTACTCATCATACTTTTTCATAAAGGAAGAGGATCTTTTGCACTTGGTAAAAACTATGTTAATTGCATATATTTAATTTCCTGCCCATCTCTAAAGCCAGAGCAAGATGGGGGGGGGGGGATATTAATATATCTAATATGTAATATATCTCCTGTTAAAGCTTTTAATTTTGCATTTGCAGGTGGGATGAGCCGATCATTGAATATGCCCAACACAACTGGATGGATAAAGAGACTGGTAAGATTGATGACCATTTTCCTTGCGAACAGACCAAAACATATTTTGCTGGGAGACATTTGCATGTTTCAGGGTTGCCATCTTACCAGCTTTCACTTATTTGCATCTGCTGGTTTACTGTATTATATAGAATTAATTTCCCACTTTTCTTTTGCAGTGATATTTGCTGTAGATGTGCTTGCCAAGTTTGATGACTTTCGACACACAATGACTTTGACAGTGACTGGTAAATCTATCTTCACCACTAATCCTGGTAAGTCTGTAATTAAATTTTAACTCTTCAGAATTTTCTTGTCAATTATTTTCCATGTGAAAGTTTTGTCATAACAATTTGTGTGGTTAAGAAACACCCTGTTGAATGCATGTAAAAAGAAAAAAATTACTTTATATAAGAGTTTTCTGTTGAAAAAGACTGCTAGAAATGAAAAAAGTATAAACATAACAAAAAACTTCAACCACAATACTTCAGAAGTGTAAGACAAATAATTTTGATAAACCTGCTTCGTGGTTGTACAGGGGATATATTAAGACATTGAAATTCTCAGGAATGAAAGGCAAACTCAGGCTATCACAATTATTTTTCACATAAGGGTTGCAAATTTATTGATAAAAAGGATATCACAAATATATTAATGGTTCCAAAGATGTAAAGTGTATTCCAGATGTGACTGGAAGATCTTTTGTTGAGTATCTTAACATATGATTATCCAGGTTCCTTTACAGTACATGTTGATGATGTTGAAGTTATTACCAACTTTCTTTGTGTGCTTATTGACTCTGATTTATACTGGGAGGAATACAAAAAAAAAGAGTTAATTCTAAAAAAGACTCACAATCACTTACAATTCAATAGACAATTTGATGGCCAGGTTATTAGAGATTAGGTGCAACTCTCTAGGCTTCCTAGTCTTCCCATACATCAAGTACTAGCTAATTATTACAAGTGTGGGGGAATACATCATTCAAAGGAAAGTAATATTCATTCTGTCTCTATTAGACAGGAGACAGCTATCTGACTGGTTACTTAAGGTAAATTTAATAAGCATATGACTCCATTCTTTTTTGACATGAGAAATAAAGGTTGAAGATCCTGTAACTTCAAGACAATCTTTTTACTGGGCAAAGCCAAAAATGGTACATTACTTCTGAATACTCAAAACTTATAATATTGAAAAAGAAGCCTTGGGTAAAATTTGTTCTCACCAAAAGGATGATTTTTATCAAATTTGTGTCTCCACAAATTTGAAAGCTGTATGAGCCCTCTCTTATGGAGTAAAAAAATAGAATAATGTAAATGACGAATTAAGGAACTCAGAGGATGAACGTATTTACAAAATGTAGTTCAGTGTACTGTTACATCCAGAGATCATTTTAGGTAAAGTGTGCTTGCTGCCTCGTCCACTTGTTCTTTATGCAATGTCTGCAATGTGGTTGAAATGCTATTGAGGTATTTTCACCTCATTACCAAATTTATTATCAAAAACCAAATGATAAATATGTATAATAATATCATCTGTATGAAATTAAATTGCTCTGAAAATTATATAATTTTTGTTCTCTCCTTTAAAATTCCTAAATTTTGGTTTGTATGATTGCACACTGTTTCTTTTTTCCTTTCTCAATTTCATGTATGAAGATTGAAATTTTCATTTTGCATTATAAATGGACATTCATGGAACAAACATACAAGTATCTTACAGTTCTTTGCTTCTGTATCATGAACATCAAGTTCTGATTAAGCCGTTTTCTTCATATACTGTAGTTTAATTCTATTTTGAAGTCCCTTTTAAGCTGTACTCTGAAATATGATTAATATGCCTAGCATCTGTTTTCAAGAACTATGTGGGAGGGTACTGTAAATAACTTTTTTCACTTCACATTCTCCCTTACCCGAAGACACAAAAGAAGCTCATGCATTGTACAAGTATGGAAAGTCCTTTGAATTTGAAGGTGACCAAAGCAGTGACCACACATCATCAGTGATAAACTGTGAGTTTTAATGATACCCTTTTGCAGAATGAAAAGTGTTTCTCTGTGTCCAGTTCATGTAAGAACTGAAAGACTTTTTAGACTTCCTTTTTACTGGGTAACGACAACAACAACAACAAATTAACGAAGCACCTGTATTAAGCTAGCAGGTATATTAAAAAGGTGCCAATGGAGGGTAGGTTTCACGGCATAATTTTGTGCCTGCCTCCTTGGTACAGTCGACATGCTTATCCAACTATTGAAACTATTGGCAAAGAGCACACTGGGAGTTGAGTCCCTTGCATTCTATCTGAGAAGATAGTGAAACATATTGGTTTAGTCCTAGTGCAGCACATCAGGTATATTGAAGGTATTAAAAGCTATTAGCAGAGCAAAATAACCTTCATAATCCTTATTATTCTAAATGTTCTTAACAATATCCCCTCTACTGTTTTTTTCTTTTCCCTTTAAAGTGTCAACAATCAAAAATGTTTACAACATCACTCAACTGCAACACAAAATGAGTGAAACATTATGCCAGGTTGAGTACGGATTGACATATGCATTCTTGACTGCCTTTGATGTGGATGGACCTGAAATGAATGTGACCACTTGGCGATGGTTGGTATTAATACTTGAATTAGATGAAACTTAAGACTTCTCTACCTTTTGAAAAAATTTTCTAAGATTCTCTATTAAGTCAGTTTTAGTTAACATCCAGATAGATGAATGGAAGTGACAGTCCATCCTTGAAATGGAATTATGGTAAATGTAAAAGTAAGATCCTGATTGGTATTTATAAATTTCTGAACAAATTGTTTCCTCAGTTCAAAGTGCAGGTTTCGGGTTCCAAAAGATGGGGGAATGTGCAACAACCCCTCCTGTCCCCTTTCTTTGGCTGACACTGGTGACACAACTCTGACATTCAACATGAGGGTCAACCTATCAGACCACACAGGCACAATTAGTGGAACATATCTTGGTGGAAAACTAGCACAGGAGATGCTTGGATGCACAGTAAGTGACAATATTCTTCATTGCATGCTAGTACTAAAGTACGCATGTCTGATGTAGCTACAGTTTGCTGACAGTTTGAACAAAGGTACTTTTACCCTCTTACAACCTAGCAGGTTTAATATGCTGTGTCGTTGGGGGAGAAAATTTACAAGATGTAGCTTTCAGTGCATTGCAGGGATTTAATTGCCATGACAATATTCAATTCTTGTATAAAGGTTTTGGAATACAATATTTTGTACGTTATGATGCCACCTAGAAACTGGGCCATAAAACTCCATCTTACTAACTAAAGAAGTAAGTTTTCAATGATTCACTTTAAGCAAATAAAGCTGTGAGTTATATATTACAAATAATCCCATATACATCATTCAGTGACTGGTGCTATTTTAATATGTTGGAATAACTTATAGGATTCTGTGTTATTTGTACTTGATGTTGGGGATTCTTGGAAAGTTGTGTGTTTTTGACCTAAGGCTTGCCAAAAACAGAAAACAGTCATGGGAATTCTGAAAAAATTTTACCTTTTGGACCCTAGAAATTACCCTGCATGCACTAACCCCAAAACCATCTCGGCTTTATCTTCTGTAAACCATAATGAATGCACATAAAATGTATATAAAATCTACCCAAGCTTCCTATGTTGAGATATTGTTTAAAAAAAATTTTAGATCTTGACCCCAGATGACTTGAGATGATCTTTGACCTCCACCAAAAACAATAAGAACAATCATCTCACCATAATGCATCAAAATACCGTGTGAAATCTATCCAAGTTTCCTACAGTACCATAACATATGTAAAAGCATTTTGGAATTTGACCCTTTTTGACCCCAATGACATTTATCTTCAATTCACCAAAAAAGTAGGGACCATCTTATCCAGATATAGTGTTAACAAGGTTTTCAGATTGTGACCTGGTGACCCCAGACAACCTTTGATCTCCACCAAAAAAAAAAAAAAATATAGGGGCATTTTTGTACCAAGCTTGAAAACTCACAAGTTCTTTTCTTAAGATATCATAAAGAACCAAGTTTCGCAAACACACACACAACACTTACCCAGACTCTTATCACTACATGAGAACATGTCCCAGTATGAAAGGAAGTCATTGGAATTCCTCTTTAGTGGGTGAGCTAATGTAGCTCGCAAGTGCCTGGAGGGAGGGCAGACTTTGGATCACCGGGTGGCAGACCTCATATAATTGGCAGAATTTTTGGATAGCTACACCAGTTGCAAGCTCTGTGTTTATAGGGAAGAAAGGCAAGCTTGAGCTCTGGCTAGCAGCCATGGTCCACATTGTTTGAATGCATTGGTTTGAATGGTTTCTCATATCATGGAAACCAAAAGTAAGGTGTGGGTTTGTCTGGGCTCAGCCTCTACAATCTGCTTCTTGACTGTGGAAATGGTTTAGGTATTTCTCTGCTTTATGATGAGGCTAAGATTTAAAAAAATTAAATTAAAGGTTTGCTTTATTCCTGGATGAAAGGGCAAATCAATTTTAGTTGCCACACCTACCCTGAATAAAAAAATTAACTTGAATGTAAGATTGAATTTTATTATCAGTTTATTATGGTATTTTCAATAGATTGAGCATTTCCAGCTTAACACCACTTGAAACCACATTTTTCTCTTTCACATCAGGAGGAAGAATTTCTTCAGCTGCCTGAAGAAAGAAAGACTGAACTCAAGTGGAACTACCTGTTAGAGAGATGTAAATTTTACTTCAAAATAGTTCCCTCAGGTATCAATGGAGCAAACAACATACTTCGTTTATTATCTTGTGAACAAGCTGATTCAAAAGAGGTATACAACAACTTGAAGTTAATCTGAAGTAATTTCTTCCCTATCAAATCATCATTTGCCAAAAAAAGAAAGATTCCAATTCAGGTGTGCAAGAGTTCTTGAATTACTCTGCATTAACAATTTTGTTCTTTTTAGTTGTCATGATCATTTAAAAAAATTGTATGACATGGACTCTGTAGCATTCAACTCTACATATATGTCCTATAAAATTTAACAAGTCTTGGATCTTTAGAAGTTTCATCCAAGCCCAGTGCAGCAATGAGTTTTACCCTATTAAATGTTTAATCCTGCTGGATTCAAAATTGTTTGGTCCTAATTGCTAACTGGATATTCTATGCCACAAAAGATGTACAGTACTTTACCATACTTATAAGTAACATCAGATTACTTAAACTATCTTAATTTTTTTTTGCCCATTTCTTCTGGGAGTTAACTTCCTTGATAAACATTGCCCATTTAAGTTCTGTTAGATATTGGAAAACTTTCAGGATTAACACAACAATGGTACTGCTTGTACAGAAAAGAGAAAAATTACCTGTTATTTTTGGAGCTTACAATGTGATAATATTGGCTTTTTGGTTTCGATGATAAGAGAAATTAATGCATTCATGATGGTGTGCGTGTGTGTATGTATGTGTGCATGTGCGTGTGTGTGTGTTTGTGACACGTATCTCAAGAAGGGAAGATCCGACAGCTAGTTCTCAAACTTGGTACACAGATGCCCCATATAGAGAGGAAGAACCCTATTGTTTTCAGTGGAGGTCAAAGGTCATGGGGGTCACGGGGGCCAAACACTGAAAACCTTGTTCACACGATATCTTGAGTAAGGAAACTTGGATAAAGTTCATACTTGGTATGGAGATGCATTATGTTTAGAAGAACCCTATTGTTTTTGGTGGAGGTCAAAGGTCATGAGATTCAAACTCTGAAAACCTCCTTAACACGATATCTCGAGTTATGAAATTTGAATAAAGTTCATACTTGGTATGAAGATGCATTATGGTTAGAAGAAGAACCCTATTGTTTTTGGTGGAGGTCAGAGGTCATGGGGGTCACGGGGTCATACACTGAAAACCTAGTTAACACGATATTATGAGTAAGGAAACTTGAATAAAGTTCATACTTGGTATGAAGAGGCGTATGGTTTGAAGAAGAACCCTATTGTTTTTGGTGAAGGTCAAAGGTCATGGGGGTCAAGCACTGACAATTTTGTTAACACGATATATTGAGTTAGGAAACCTGAATAAAGTTTATATTTGCTATGGAGATGCGTTATGGTTAGAAGAAGAATCCTATCTTTTTGGTGGAGGTCAGAGGTCACGGTGGTCACAAGGGGTCAAACTCTGAAAACCTTGTTTATAATTCTGACACTGGACTCTGAAAGAACATGCCAAATAACCCCATTCCACGTAACTCCATTCCTAATCCTAACCAATATTTTAAAACAAGGTTTTTGCAATATAGGTTTACTCAAAACCCTTTGGGAAAAAAATACAGCCTCCGGGCAACCCATGGAGTTGATCAAAGAGTGTCTGACGCCCGGGAAGCATAATACCTCCACGCCTATGGGCCTGTGAGCACCTGAAGTGGTGTAGCGCGTGCCATGCTTGGCTCTTCCGGGCACATCGGGCGTGTTTATGCTCGCAACACATATGTAGATAGGACAGCAACAACCGTGTCTCGCTGTATAGCTTGTTACCATAATATTGCAGGCATACGTATGTGTACTGTATCGTATATAGTACATCGATCATCGAATTGTGTTGTAATAGTAGCACGCATTTACATTTCAGGAATTTCTGTTCCGCAACATATACGACCTAGCCTACGTAAGGTTGAGCTCTTTCCTCATCCAGTTATCACGGTGAAATTTGACTCTAATTAATTTCTTTCTAGTTTTTTTATACACGTCTATAGATGTATGTCAAAACTGCCTGAAAGCACTGCATGCATTCGCAGCGTAATATCGCGTGCAAGACAAGTATGCATTGCATGTGACGTTGTGTATGTATACACAGTCAAGTACACACAGGTCAATGACCACCTCGCCTTTTTTGCAGGATATGTCACCAGGTATTGTTCAAATGCTCGTCTCCCTATCTGCCCTGCATAAAAAAATAACGTGCGTGATCACCAAAGGACTGTAGTGTACGTACAGCAATTTGTGGAAAAATGCTGAAGGGATCGGAATAAAACGATATTTTTCCTGTTCAAAATCTAAAAAAAAAAAAAAAAAAGGATGCGGCTCCAAAAAACGATGCAGGTGGGGACAGGAAACATATTTTATTTAACTTGGCCTTAATGGTGGTACATATCCTCTCACCCCAAACAACACTTCTTGTAGGGGAATACAGAAACTCTCCATCGGCCCAGCTTTTTGATTGACTGCCATAGTTCAAACAGTGTAGGGTACCAAAGCTTACATTACACAGCATGAACTGTGCCGAGAGTGTTTTGATTATACACATACTGTAGACTAGAGCCTTTCTCTACTCACCCTGAAGCAATAAACTGAGATTGCAGTCTGCATTAGGATGAATTTCAGACAATTGTAGGAGGGGTTTAAGAAAGAAGGTTAGGGGTGAAAGAATTGGGCCTTTAACTCTGCAATATGGTTAGAAGGTGGTCCCCATTGTTTTTGGCAGAGATGAAAGGTCATCTGGGGGTCTCCAGGGGTCAAAGTCTGGAAGCCTTTTGAAATAAAATTCTTCAAAATAGCTGTCTGTCCATCTGTCTGTCAGTATGTTTGTCTATCTATGTATGGCTTTTATGGAGGTCAAAAGGCCATCTGGACTGACAAAATTATTTTTTGAACATGCTAGTATATCATTTGGATGAGAAGATAATGGTGCATGATGGCACTCTTTGAAACAGAACATTCATGTATCATCGAAACCTCAATGCATTTTTTCATTCTGGTTATATAGATTTACCTGTTACATCTTTGAACAGATACCTTGGTGAACATGCACTTATTTCCATTTACCATTTCAGTAGAGATTATTGGAATTTTCATGCATTATTTATTTGACTACCAGTCAAGGATAATTATAGTCTATATTTTCATAGTAAATGGTTTTTTATGCTCAATAAATTTGAAGTTTAATATATATTGTTCTTAAAGTGCTAAAGGAATTTATTGTCATGGAATTAAGAAACTGAGAAACCATAATATATTGACAAAGTCAGGATACATTTTCATTGTTCTTGTTATATTTCAAAGAAATATTTGAAAGAAACTTGTGGTGTAATATACCAACACACAAGAGGTTAGAACTTTACATCAATAACTAACATTACTTCGTTTTCTGTGGTTTTCACCTTCAACATAATGAGGTTTGTACCATTAAATGTACATTATTTTTACACATCCAGTAAACACATTTGAATTGCAGAAGAAATATTTATGATTGACATATGTGATATTTGGAAACATCATAATTTTGGGACTTGAACTTTTTCATAGTTAAGTATAACAGCATCAGTTAGACAAAGTTCAACAAAGTGCTACACTTTCTGCAGCACCACCTTTGTCACAGAGTTCCCTTCACATCACAGTTTCACCCATATCACAAGGGAACAATAGAGCAATCCATGGAATTGCAAATCAAATGTCCCCTATTCTCTCTACAAGTAGCCTGCACTTCTAAGTCTCATCTATCTCTACATATCATGAGGTTTTCTAACATACTGATATGCAAATAATGGGTACAAAGCAAAATAAAGCTCTCAGCTATTTGACTCTTATCTCTGACCTTGACATCAGCAACACCTCATGCTAGTCTTTCAATGGTCAGGTACCAATCCACAACCATTGAACTTTTGTAGGCATACAATTTAGGAGTTTTGATGTATTTTGCACAAAATTTCGCAACCAAAGAGGCTTTATGCTTTAATAATCATCATGATATCATGATACTTACTTTAATAGTCATCATAAGTACAATTTCTGAGAAAATGTGTTGTTTTACATTTTCTAACATAGGGTGCACTAACACTAGGTCCAGATCTGATCAAATGCACAGGTTCAGTTCCACTGCTCAAAATCAAATTTGTAGTATAAACACACATCAGATCCATATGTGCAATTCTATTCACTGATAACATAGGATGATCAGATCTGAATCTAGGGTAAATGCACCCTTACTGATAGGTGCATGATGAGACAGTAACAATCATAATCTTTCCCATCTCCTTAGTACACTCACTGGTTTACCTCTTCTCAAAACACACCAAGCTCAGTGAACTGTAATCTTTATTTTCTAACTTAAAGCATCTAGCATGCTGACCCTCGCCACTGACCATTGCAAAACTTACCCAAATAAGCCACACATACAAACTGACAAGCTTGTATTAATTTAACAACTAATAAATAAACAGAGGAGCAAATGAACTGTTAAGTACTTGATACATGAAGGTGTGTGAATTATTTAACTGGAAAATCCGAGGGCACATCCAGGATTTTTTCCAAAGAGGGTGTGATCACTGGTCTTTGGAAGCGGTTATTAGTCAAGATAATCCTTGAGGGTATGGGTTACCCTGATACCCCTCAACCTCAGGGAACACTTGGCGATAAAAGCAACTTCATGAACCAAAAAAGTTTGGTTTACCAATCAGCGAAGAGAATGCTCATCTAATGGAAATTCATATTGTTGTGAATTTTCAGCCAATGGGAAGCACTAATGATGGGAATGATTTTTGTTTCTGATCAAAACAAAACAACATACTCTTTTGTTGAATTTGGTCCTTACCAAGACGAAGCACATTAAATGACGACTGCATACCCTTCATACCTGTCTGAATGCTTCATGTTAGCATTATCATGGATAAAGTTTTGTAAGTTTGAAAATATTTGGGATAGATTTGTTCAGAGTAGCAAAAGTCATAGGGAGTTGTATCTTGTGTATAAAATATTCTTGTGCATTAGAACAGGTATGTACAACTACTGTAGTGGACCCATTTATGGAATACCTCTGATTTAAAAATAGCACTGATCTTTAGATGACCAATGATTCAAGGGCTGTGATAATTGTGTATGTTTCCACTGGATGCTCCATCCTCATTTGAAGTCAAAATTAGTGCTATCTGCTCCCTGACATCCAGGGGTATGAACATGTAAGGGTTAGCCATACGCTCAACAGAAAGAGTGTGAGGGGAGGGGTTTCCCCATCCCCCTTGAAAATTTGTGCACTTGAAAAATTTTACATTTTCAAAGGTCATGAAGAGCAATTTGGTGCACATTTGCATATGAAAAGAATTTCTGTGATGAGATTGGACAGGTATTGAGCAAATTTTAGCTGTGCAATAAAAATGGTTTTCTTTTAACCTCAGTATCGGGGACTAAACATTACTTCTGTCCCCATAATTTTCACATGGGGACAAGGCCAACAACAGCCATTAATTCAACTAAAGGCCAGCTCCACCCGTGGGTACTTAAGTGCTATGCTCAACCCACTTCATTGGCTTTGCAACTGATTTTAGTGGCACGCATAATTTCAAGTGAGAGGAACCCATTAGGTCTTAGTTGTCAAGCCTCCAAGGAAGAATTTTACAAATACGCAACCTTGACTTAAGGGGTCCATAACCAGCGACAAACAAGTGATTGAACTACACGCCTGTAAAGCTTTGTATACACAGAAACTTGATTCAAACTTAAAAATTAGGACTTTTGGGCACTTTTGAGTTCATGCATATGCCACAGTTCATTTGGTAGGATGAAAAGACACATCTGACTTGTAAGGATAACTGTCCCATGACTAACATGTTAACAATTGGCATTTCAAAATTTTTTTGCTCAAGTCAAGGGGGGTCCAAACCCCCAGGCCTTCAGTCAGCAGGTTTTGGGGGCTACCTAAAGCTAATGGGATATTTCAGGGCATGCAAAGAATGGCAGAAAGCCAAAATTTGGACAATATAACCTTTGACATTTGACATGATCAATTAAGCATCCACAAGTTTTCATGGGAATGTGTCACCAGGATTTGTATGTTTACATATAAATGAGTATAAACTTGACAGAGTTTTCTATTTGCACACTAACAGTTTTTTATTTATACACAAATCAACAATTTTTGATCATCAGTTAAAAAATTCAAGGCAAACAGTGCCAAATGCTACTTTTGTTCTTATATATGAACGCTTCATATAATGACACAGGTCATTACATGAATTAGGCTTGAAACATCTTTTACTGCAGTGACTGTATTATCAGAGAAACTGATAAGCTTGGGCTAACCATTTTGCAGGTTCACTCCATCAATATAGAATTTGTTCAACAGAGATTTGGAAGCCTTATTTCATCTGACATCTAAAAGGAACTTGTGGATGTTGCGGAGGTAGTAGGTCACCCCCCAACCTACTCATACAATTTACACCAAGATGACATCTGTTAGACACAACTTATCATGAAAATTCCTACTTATGGCAAATATTCCCTTCCAACAACTTTCAGAAAACTTTTGTGTTGTCCCTGTTGGAAACTGTGAAAGGGGAAATTGTCCACATGCAAATGGTCTGAAAGGGAAATATTTGACAGAAACTGGAAGGAAAAGAACTTTGATAATCACTGCAGTAGTCAACACCATGACAACCTTTCCTAATATGGACAAAATCATTGCTTGCTGAAAAGAGTCCAACTTATTTTGAAGGATAAAATGTCCGTTTTGAATGAAACAACATGGCTTAATATTCTGGCTTCATATCACTTTGAGTGGTCCGAAGGTGTTTTCAAACATTTGTTTTGGTATATTGCAGCATTTCTTTGTCCAAACTTCAAAATACTTCCCAACATTGGTCTACATCTTCATAACTTGAGTAATTCAATACTGTAGGAATCTGCATTGGGATTTGAGTGTGTCCTTCCTTGCACTGATGTTTTCTTCATTGCTTGCAACAACTGGTTTATGGTGTTCACTTCTCTGTAGAATTCAGCCTTTGAGGAGAGGACAAGGTCAATACCAATTTTAACCATTACAATACCTTCATATGGAACTTAAAGCACACCATAAATCTACAGAACAGTGGAGACTTGGCAATATTCCTAAAAGAAGTCTCTTTATGGAGCCCTATTGTGAAATAGGTCAAAGGTCAACTGGTAACACCTTGAGTTGTATTGAAGCTGATGGCAGGATGTTAACACACATAAAACAGTATGTTCTGTGTGGCCAGCACAGCTATATTTTGTTACCAGGTGGCCTGAACAGAAAGGTTACAAATGCATGCGCAGATATAAACTTTGAACAATCTATTGAATGAAAGAGTCTAAACAGGGCCTCCTCAATTTTGCTGAAGTGCCACATGTGGCATTTGTAGAATTTCAATTTGCCAGTTTTTTCTACCTTGGGGAAGGGGTTGGGGGGGGGGTGTACACATTAAAACATTTTGGTGTTTTACAAGCCTCAGGTGCAAAGTGGTGCATAGTTAGGCCTCATTTCCAGAAAAAAATTCCCACAAAATTTGCAAGTATTTTGAGAAATCATCCTGGTCTGGTCCACATAGTGGATATGCACTCATACTTGTACCAGGTTGATATGTTTGTATTATACATGAATGCAGTTGGTAATGCAATTATGGTGAGTTGAAAGGGCACCAATTGCATGCTGTGTACTGACTGATTATAGTGAAAGTAAACTTCAGCATTTGCTTAAGAATTGCAACAATTTTACATTTCTGTAAAACCAAATAAATTTTTCTGGGACTGGTTGAAGTTGTGTAATTTTTTCAAATTTTCTGGAATACTTTGCACAAAATTTTAAACAATGTCACAAGTGGTATGTGCACTGTTAATTGAGGTAGCCTGGTCTAAACTATTGTTTCCCAACATTGGGGTCACCATCCCAATTAGGGTTACAGAATACTTCTTATGGCTGTGCACTCAGTTCCAAAATACTTGATAATTTTTCACCCTCTAATCAAACCAGAAAGCCAAAAGGCTTAGTGATTCCTTGCCGCTGAAATGTAAGGCCTTTTTTCACATTGACATTGCTTGGCAATGTTTTTCAATTAACAGGGCTCCATAATGTGCCCACAAAGTACACATGCAAGGCATCCAATCTTCCTACATTGAGATCCCCCTTGCCCGTTGTGAACCCAAATGACATTTGACCTCCACCAAAAACTTCTGGGACCATGTATTCACTATGTGCCATCTACAGGACAAGTTACAGGACCCTACAAGTGACATTTCTTGAAAGACTGTGCAGGAAAGCTTGTCAGGCTTTGAACATGCTGACTCCAAATGAACTTTGACCTTTCAGAAAATCAATAGGGATCATCTACTCAATATGACCAATCCACACACTACATATGAGCACAGTCACATGTACCGTTCTTGAGATATCGTGTTTACGAAGTTTTGACCTTTTGACCTCTCATGACCCCAAATGACCTTTGACCTCCACCAAAAACAATAGGGATCATCTACTCAATATGGCCAACACACTCGCCAAATATGAGTACAGTCACATGTACCGTTCTCGAGATATCGTGTTTACGAAGTTTTGACCTTTTGACCTCTCGTGACCCCAAATGACCTTTGATCTCCACCAAAAACAGTGGGGATCATCTACTCAATATGGCCAAGGCACACACTGAATATGAGATTAGTCACACTTACTCTTCTTGAGTTACCGTGTTTACAAGCAATTTTTAAGGAATTTACCTATTGACCTCTCGTGACTCCAAATGACCTTTGACCTCCACGAAAATCAATAGGGATTATCTAATCAATATGACCAACCCACACACCAAATATGAGCATAGTCACATGTACCGTTCTCGAGATATCGTGTTTATGAAGTTTTGACCTTTTGACCTCTCTTGACCCCAAATGACCTTTGACCTCCACCAAAAACAATAGGGATTATCTACTCAATATGACCAACCCACACACCAAATATGAGCATAGTCACATGTACCGTTCTCGAGATACCGTGTTTATGCAGTTTTGACCTTTTGACCTCTCGTGACCCCAAATGACCTTTGATCTCCACCAAAAACAAAAGGGATCAACTACTCAATATGGCCAATGCACACACCAAATATGAGATTAGTCACACCTACTCTTCTTGAGATACCATGTTTACAACAATTTTTAAGGAATTTACCTATTGACCTCTCATGACCCCAAATGACCATTGACCTCCACAAAAATCGACAGGGATCATCTACTCAATATGACCAACCCACACACCAAATATGAGCACAGTCACATGTACCATTCTCGAGATATCGTGTTTATGAAGTTTTGACCTTTTGACCTCTCGTGACCCCAAATGACCTTTGACCTCCACCAAAAACAATATGGATCATCTACTCGATATGATCAACCTACACACCAAATATGAGTATAGTCACATGTACCGTTCTCCAGATATCGTGTTTACGAAGTTTTGACCTCTCGTGACCCCAAATGACCTTTGACCACCACCAAAAACGATAGGGATCATCTACTCAATATGACCAACCCACACACCAAATAAGAGCATAGTCACATGTACCGTTCTTGAGATATCGTGTTTACGAAGTTTTGACCTTTCGACCTCTGGTGACCCCAAATGACCTTTGATCTCCACCAAAAACAATAGGGATCATCTACTCAATATGGCCAATGCACACACCAAATATGAGATTAGTCACACTTACCCTTCTTGAGATACCGTGTTTACAAGCAATTTCTAAGGAATTTATCTATTGACCTCTCGTGACCCCAAATGACCTTTGACCTCCACAAAAATCAATAGAGATCATCTACTCAATATGACCAACCCACACACCAAATATGAGCATAATCACATGTACCGTTCTCGAGATATCGTGTTTACGAAGTTTTGACCTTTTGACCTCTCGTGACCCCAAATGACCTTTGATCTACACCAAAAACAATAGGGATCATCTACTCAATATGGCCAATGCACACACTAAATATGAGATTAGTCACACTTACCCTTCTTGAGATACCGTGTTTACAAGCAATTTCTAAGGAATTTACCTATTGACCTCTCGTGACCCCAAATGACCTTTGACCTTCACCAAAAACAATAGGGATCATCTACTCAATATGACCAACCCACACACCAAATATGAGCATAGTCACATGTACCATTCTCGAGATATCGTGTTTACAAGATTTTGACCTTTTGACCTCTCGTGATCCCAAGTGACCTTTGACGTCTACCAAAAACAATAGGGATCATCTACTCAATATGGGCAATCCACATGCCAAGTATGAGATCCCTCGGACTTACCCTTCTTGAGATATCGTGTTTACAAGCCAAAGCGTCACATACGCGCGCACACACACACACACACATACACACACACACACACATACACACGACATCACCATCGCATAGATTCCTTGCCTGCCTACAGCAAGGAATCAAAAAGAAAGTATAAAGTATCCAGCGATTCTGTATTGCGAGAGATGACAGGCTAACTGAACCATGAAAGCATATGAACCAGGGAGGTCTTAACCCTCCAAGGCTCCAAGCTATGTAAATATGAAACACATTGCTTTGTACATGACTTCAACAAGTCAAATGCAATCATTACCCAGTGTCATCAGTACAAATATTGCTATCACACAAGAGTGTATCCCTCTGTGGGCTAAGGTGTAGAATGTGCCCATGGTATTTCCCACCTGTCATAAGAGGTGGCTAAAGGGATGGACATAAACCATTTTATCTCGACACTACATAACACATTCAGGTTTATGCATCATTAAATCTCATCCAACTCATTCATGCTGGTGTGTGGTTAAACCTCATCTCATCTCAACTAGCAGTTGGAGGTGAATTTGTGATTCCCTTTTAGGGTAACTTGGGGCCACAACCTAATGCTGTCACCAGAAATGGGGTCACCTCAAAGCAAAGGTTGGAAACCTCTGGTCTAAACTTAATATTTTGCAACAGACATATTAAAACAATATGGGCTCAAGATTGTAAAATTTAATTATGGGGTACTTACATGCTGCTTCACACAGTTTTGAAGATTTGCAAGAACATCTCTAGCTTCTTGAGTCAAAACAAGTTGGGTGAAATGGGCATCAAGGGTCACTGAGATCCAGTCAATAAGCTTCATTAAGGAAAACAAACAAATGCATTATTTAAGCAAAGCTGCTTTATTTACCATATATATACTGGTAGAAACAGGCACAGAAGACTGAAAGGGGAGAAGGGACACAAGCCTGTGAATTACAGACCAAATGGATGGAGGCTGCAGCCCCCATTATTCAAGATCCAAAACTATTTTCTCAGGCTCAGACATTTCCCAGAAAAAAATTATTCAGCACCTTCAGGAATATCCTACAAACATATGACCACAATCACATAAGTACCACTGAAAGGGAGGTAGTTACTTCAAAAAGTTTTTGTTAATATCCTGGGAATTGTGCAGGGTCACATTTCAATTTCAGACACCATCTAAACAAGTCATATGCAAGCTGTAGAAAAGGGTTGGTGGGCATGGGAGATTCCCTTAGGATATTTTTTCCTCCTAAATAAAAAATTTCCATTGCCTTCATAGTGCATTTCAGCATGTTTCATCCCACTAGAAAAAATTGTCTCCCTCCAGTATCTTGTGTTGTACAGAACCAATATCCAGCACTCTGTGGTATACATGACCCTAAATTTTCCATGCTTGGAAATTTAAAAGCTTGCAAACATCAAACTTTATGTTAGGATAGCCAAACCAAGAAAATATCAGAAACTGCAATATCTCTCTTTTCCATTTACTTCCCATAGAGCTAGGGTATGAAACTTCAACAGAATCCTCCCAAAAATTTGAAAAAGAACCAACCTCTTCTTAAGGCTTACTCCCACTCTCAATTTCCAATGTCCCTCTTCCTTTACCTCCTCTTACCTCCTCTTACACTATTGTACCCTAAGCATGCAGAGTCTCTGTGGAATTTCAGGTGCTCTTATTTTAGTTATGAAAAAAAAATTGGAAATGCTGTGATATGTAACTTCAAGTGCCATACCAATACTTACCACATCTTCAGAAGGATTCTGATCATCCAAGTAGCTGTCTGATGTCATTGAATATTCCAGATATTTCAAGAAAGTCTACAAAGGAAAAAGGTAGAAATGTTTAATGTCAAAGCTTGGCAGCATTGTCCAATAGAGAAATCTCACTTTTTTCCTGACAATGTACATAATTTTACTTTACAATATCTTTCTAGTACTTACGAAATAATATTACATCTTCATGAAATTTCAACATTACATGCATCTAACAGTATTCCTGCCAATAGTGTTACAAAGATTTTTAGTTTCTAACTTGAAATTTCTCATGCTAGAAGTATTCATTTTGGTTAATCAATTACAAACTCAATGCAACCATTCAAATGCACATACATGCAAAGACTCCTTGAATATCCTGAATCCTTGCCTTTTTGCTTGAGGTCTCTGAAGTCCACATAGATAGCTCAATGTTTTCACCTTGTATTCATTACACATGAAGAAGCAAACTATTCAAAAAACTGCTTCAGAATCAGTTTGGAGTGGACTGGTAACTGGAATGCTATCAACCAATAAAAAGCAACACTGCCTTTCTGTCACTGGGCTGACTTCTTTTTCCCTCCCCAAGTAACTCCCCTGTGACAATGCTAATCAATATAGCACACTCTGTAGTAATTCCCACAGAGGGTCACCACCCCTTGACATTTTGCCTAACTAGAAATTTTTAACATGTCCACATTGAGATAACTCTGAGTAAGTTTGTTTCAGACGGACTTGTCTGGGTACCAGTACAGCAGCCCTTCACAAAATAAACTTGATCACAAATTTTATGCATATGTGTTATTCCTTTTTCCACCTAACATTTGACAGTTTTTCCTATGTTGCACATTGTAAATTTTAGTACTATAAAAAGTATATAGTACTGATGGAATTTGGGTGGGGAAGCGAGGTCTTTCCCTTTTACATCATAATGAAGTCATACATGGTCATGTTTTAGACTTACCAAGATTGAACCAAACTGAACTTTCTTTACACTTGACAAGAGAAATATTGTGTTGAAGGGGCAGACCAAAACCTTATTTCTGATGAATATTGTTAAGAATGCTATGAAGAATTACAAGAAACTGCTTGCAGACAACCAACCAAATCATTTATGAAGTTTATGATACTGAACTGTTCAATATCCTACATTGCAGTGATTAAAGTACTTGCCCATTAATTTATTCATAAGCGTTACCACTGTAGTCAACAAAAGCATTACATCTGAGAAATAGTGATCACACAGTATTTCATATTTAAATGCCAGACAAATCATATCATCTACGATGTCATTTATGGTGTAAATCAGGCTTCCTCAATTAAATTTTCTGAAGCATCACATTGTTAAATGCTACTGATGTAAGGCACCACTCATCCCTGCCCTGGGGGAGGGGTAAAATTTTTGCGTTTAAGAAGAGGCTTGCATGCAAAATGGTGCAAAGTTTGTTCAATTTTCCAGGCCAAAATTTTTCACAAAACTGTTGATTCACCGGTAACAGTGAATCAACATAGCACTGACTCTAATGAATGTAAACAGTGATGGTGATTTACTTTCTTGTGAGATCAAATAGGAATTTATTATATCATTGTCAGTATGTGACGTCAGTCTGTGGGAAGTACTAGATTTATTTACAGTACCTATTTTTGAGACAGAACAGTTCTTGTCAGAAAAGTTATGAAAAAAGTTTTCAATACCCTCCCAGTAATTATTTTGCGCCACTCCAAACCACGTCGCATGCCACACGTGGCACGAGTGCCGCTATTTGAGGAAGCCCGGTGTAAACTATCATGATGAGCAGTATGCAATATGAGTATCAGAGCCCATTAGCATAAAGTCAAGTTACAGTAGGATAGTCTGGCAGAAAAGCCATTTCAAAAAGTCTCTTTATTTATTCATTGATACAGTTTGAAGGGTTTTAAACTAAATTCACAAAATATCTGACATTTATAAAAAGGATACATGCAACAAGCTTGTTTAGTCGAAATGGGACAGTCCTTCATCGAAGTAACTTCCCTTGAGCTTCCATTTAGTTGAAGACTGGATAACTGACTCTCATCTAGTCTGTAAGGGGGCAATAAAAGTATAAAATGTTTTAATATTTAACAATTGCATCTTTGTTCATTCTACATAATATAACAATAGCATTCTAGTTTGGTATTCATAAATGTACCCTCATGTTTTACTTGTGTTGAAGAATCTTGTCATATTCCGACTATAATATGCTCTATTTTTAAATATTCGATAGATAAATTTTGATAAGTTAGAATGCATTGCAGCAGCAGCTAAAAAACAAGTGAGTTTCTCAAGTGAGCTTTTATTTTCTTTAAACTTAACAATCAATTTTCTCAACAATTGCATCTTTTTAGCTATTTAGTTTCAAGAACAACATAACAGAATGGAACAAGAAAATAAAGAAACATTCCTTTTCAAAGTAAGGAAGTGGTATGGCCTCACATGCCCATCTACACTTGGTGTACCAGGTGTTTACAATAAGGCAAAACTGCAGCATAACACTAGTTTTTTCGCTGTGTATTCTCATGCGCCCAGGTTTGAGTTGTGGTACCATGGAAATGTGGTCAAATATTTTGAAAAAATGTTGGTTAACTTTAATGAACACAAATCAGTCATTATAGCTTAAAGCATGGATATCTTTGGCATGGAATTATAGCTACCAACTATATGTGTTCTTTAATTCCATCTAACCTCAAAAAATGCAGTGAGGATCAGTCTGCTGGGGCCCTCTGGACCCAATGTCAGAACCCTGATTAAATCAGATAAATGTTGTACCTAATTTGGGCAGAAAATTGGACAGATATCCAGGAGTTAAAGGTCTTGGAGTCAGAAAAATCACAGCCACTTTCCTGAGAAACCCGAAAGCAAAACAACTTAGTGATCCCTTGCAATAATAATACATTGTAACAAACATGAATCACCTACTTGGCAAGCATGGAACCCCTAACAGTTATAGTACTTGAAGTATTGTTTACAAGGCTTTGTTTACCTTCTGACCTTCTGAAAATACACTAAAAAACTGCCAAAACCAAAGGACATAGCTTCTCAACATGAATAATCCACACATCAAGTGTGAGATTCAGCACAATTATTCCTCTTGACATTTTAGCTTCTGGTAGCTCCAAAAAACCTTTAACCTTCATGAAAAACAATAGCAATCACCAGCTTAACATGGGCAAATCTACAACCTATGTGTGAAACCCATCACATTTAAGAACAAGATTCCTCACAGGTACCTTTCTAAACATATGGAGCTAACAAGATTTTGACCTTTTGACCTCTGGTGACCCCATATGATATTTGACCACCACCAAAATACTATGGATATCATCTAATCACTACTCTGGGCAATTGCTATGCCAGATAAAAGGTCCCTAAATTTGCCATTTTGAGATGGAGTGTTCAATAAGGTTTTGACATTTTGACCTAGGGGAAACCCAAATGACCTTGGACCACCAAAAACCATAGAGATCACTAATGCAATACAGGCAATCCACATGCTTTGTATTAGCTTCCTTACAGTTACCCTCCTTGAGATTTGTTTACATTGTTTGACCTCTGGTACCCCAAATAAACTTTGACCTAAAAGTAAAACTAGAGGGATCATTTACTCACTATCTGCAATTAACATGACAATGTGAGATTCCTCAGAATTACCCTGCTTGAGATTTCATGTTTAGAAGGTTTTGACTTCTTGACCTCTGGTGACCCTAAACGACCTTTGACTTCACCAAAACAATAGGTTTCATTTTCTCAATATGGCCAATCCACACACACCACATATGAGATTAGTCAAATTTACCTTCCTTGCTGAGATACCTTGACTACCAGCCATTTATGAAGTTTTTTACCATTTGATCTAAGGCAATCCCAAAGGGACTGACTTCCTTGAAAAACAAATGGGAAAATCAACTCAATATGAACAAGCCCCATGCTAAGTATGGGATCCCCTTACAGTTAATCTTCTTGAGATATTGTGTTTACAACATTTTGGTGTTTTGATCTCTGGTGACCCAAAATTGAGGGCTAGCCACAAGGGCTAGGAATTGCAGAATCTGCTCCTGATGCAAGGTACCTCTCACCTGTCATAAAAGACAACTAAAAGGAAGGACTTAAGTATTCAAGCTGTATTTTAAACCAAACTTTACTTGAACTGCATTTGTATTTTAACTTTAAGTTATATAAACTTTTAAGTTATCTAGCTGACACTATTATATAATACATTTGTGTTGGTTTGTTGTCAAATCTTATCTAACAAGGGTCTTACTTTTATAAATGACTTTAAACTAAACAAATGGTTTTGATCCAGCACAACACATCCCCAGTGGAAGTGGGGTTGTCATTTCCTTTAATTGAATTTGAATTTGTCTTCAATACACAAAGAAAGCCATTTTTTCTCAGCCTCAAAATTTTTGGAATCATTTGCAATACCTATGAAGTATATTGGAGAATCTTTTCTTAAATTCAGTTTTATGTATGACTAAATACTATACAAAATATAGCACTTTACCTTAGAAATAGCTCCAAACACTTCACAATAAATGGTTCTGGAAGGTCTTGCATGTAATCAAGACAAACTAATATAAGATCCACATCTGATTTCTCCAGAATGAGAGACAGAAACCAAGGACATGCACTGTAGAGGAATAAAACAACACCAATATTTGAATTGCTTTATGTACAGTAATGAGTCATTCTATGATACAGAGTAATGACTTCCATAGAATGTTAGCACTGACAAATGAGCAAGAAAATGAAAAACACAGAATATCCACTCAGAATTTATAAATAAACAAAACTGAACACACAGGTGGATTATCAACTTAGCATGAAATACTGACATAAATTACTGTATTCTTGATAGCCTGCTGGGGGGACGAAACTTTTTCGTCCAGCTCATTGCTACGAAAAATCAACGTCCGCTGGCGTTGGAGACCAAAACTGTTCAACTGCATAGAAAACTTACGGAAAGTCCATTTACATAATAGAAGAACAATTGGATATTTATACTAGGATATGAATATTCACATTCATTCAACATCTCTATCAATACGAAGAATCCCCACTTGCGAAGAAGGTATCGAGGCATACTCAACTCAAAAATCTCAAAATTCTTATCGAATATACTTTCAAATTTCTGGCAAACTATTTAAATATCTGTTTTCTAGCAAGGGATAGTAAACGGATGACTCACTGTTAAATACAAGCCAAAGCCTCTTAAATTTGACTGGCATCCGAAAGCTTCCAACCGATAAAACCGTTCACAACAAGTAAAGTTAGGTATCACATAGTCCTACAGTACTGTTACTGTTCACAGTGTGTTGTGTTCCAACGTTATTGCTCAATGCTACACTAGACCAAGGTTTTAGTACGGTATCTAATTTGCAGCTTCATATAGGTTTATGAATAGTCATTACAATTTCCTTTTTAGAATCCTAATAACCATATTCATGTTAAGATTTAGGCCAATTGCCATTGTCCAGTATGAGGTTAATTAGTATTAATGAAATTCTTGATTTGTGGTATGAACTGAATTATTGACTATTGCTGGCAGGCTCTGAGGGGAGGCAGCCTAAGGAGGCGGCTGACACAGGCGCTACACACGCTATATTCTTGTCTGACAAACATGCAAGACTTAAATAGAATATAGGATTGACCAAAGTAAAATCATGGCCTTTGACCATTTTTGAGGGCATAAAAACATGAAGAGAGCAAAGAAGATAGAATTTGATCGTTGTCACCACTGAAGGGTTGCCACTGATCACACCAGCAAATCCTTCTTTAAAATCAATGTGACAAGCATATATTTCACTGTCATAAGTATAAAGACAAAATTGATAGATCACAGGCATATAAAATTAATGAGTCCCAATAAATTATGTCTCAGTAGTTGCAGTGAACCAAGTAACATTCGTCTGTTGCATGTGCACTGCAGAATGAATAGCAGCTCATACAGCTCTCATAACAATTACAATGGAAGGTTGCATTAATAAGAAAAGACAATGTTACCTGACAAAGAATGACACTCTCTTTTTCTAGATTCAAAGACACAACAGGAGTACTGAAAAATGATTTTAAAACTGAAAATTTAACTTTCATTTCCAAGACCTACCTTCCAGCAATTTTGGTTAATTTAATGATAGCCTCCAAGAGATTCTGTGGTATTGGGTCACTCTTGCCACTGAAATGATCAGATACAACTTTCAGAATCTCCAAAATAGTTGACAAACTGTGGACATGCAGCTGTTGAATGTCTTTCCTAAAAACTGCCACATTTGTCTAAAATACGAAAAATGATACACAAAAGTAAACTTTCAAAGTACTTTAATAAAAGGTGAGAAATTTTGCATGGAGTCTGAAAACCAGAAAGCCAAAAGGCTTAGTGATTCCTTGCCACTGAAAGTAAGTCTGTTTATTCCAAATTGACTGTATTTCATTAACTACTCACATACTATGAAATGTATCTAAAATTTACCATGAGATACTGTGTAAGTCAGGTTCAGAAATTTTGACCCTCAGAGCTCCCAGATGACCTCTGACCTCCAACAACAAGGATAAGGCTCTACCTGCTCGAAAACCAATTGGTTAAAAAATGGGCCATAAAACTCCATCCAACTATTATTTTAACTAGCTAAAACACATCCACACAATAAGACTCTAACATTGGATGTATTTATATATTGTGAAAACATGATACTGAGACTTTGACCCTAGTGACCCTAGTGACCCCAGATGACCCTTGACCTCCAGCAAAACAACAGAGATCACTCAACATAGGCCATCTACATGCTAAGTTACCCATCTTGAGATACACTATAAACATGGTTTCAAGTATTTGACTTTGGTAATCCCACATTATCTTTGACCTACAGCATAACTGGCAGGGTTCACCCTTGCACCATAATGCATTCACATACCAGGTAATAAATCTATCTTACCTTCCTACCTCCAAATATCTGTACATGTAAACTACAGTAGGTTTCCAGATTTTGACCTATGATGACCCAACATAACCTTTGACCTCCACAAAAACAAGAGGAATCATCTAATTAAATGGACAATCTACACACACAGAACATACAGTGCCAGTACTCTAAGCCCTAATACATACTGAAAACATTTCCTGCTGTAAGGGTATCATCTGAATTCCCCTTAAACTGGTGAGCTCATGCAGCACATGAATGCCTGAAGCGAGGGTGGGCTCCCACATATTACATGACAGGCATTGCAGTTAGGTTAAGTTAGGTGGAGTTTTATGGCCCAGTTTTCAACCAATTGATTCAAGTCAAGTCGATGCCCTTTCTTCCAGTTGTGGCTCTCTGGCTAGTTCACCCTGCTTCATTGCTTATGGTGAGCACCAAGTACAACGCCAGTAGGTTCCGTTTTTGTAATTCTTCGGTATGATTCAGCCAGGACTCAAACTCCTGACCTCCCGTCCAAATTTTCTGGTAGCTAAGCCAGTGACATGCTCTGTGTGAGCACAGAAAGACGTGAGGCTTGAGATCTCCTGAGCCACCACTACCAACTAAGGCAATGGTGCCCATACACTTATTCGTTGGCCGATAAACAGTTTAGGTTCAGCACACACTAGTACTCATAGCCCTACAAGGTAGTAAGAAAATCATTGGAATTCTCTTTAGGATGTATGCACATGCAGCATGTGATTGCATGAAGGGAGGGTGGGCTCTGGGTTACCATTTGACAGACCGCATCCAAGTGTCAGAAAAAGCAGGTAGCTCCAACAGTTCCAAGCTCTGTGTGAGCAAAAAGGACTCATCACTTTAAATTAGAACACTTTGAGTTGAAAATGTTTTCATAAGCCACTGTAAAAAGGTCCCCACTACCGTAATAAGCAATTAACCCATAAACTGAATTTTGAATTACATATCATTTGACATATAATATTCACACTTTGGAAGGTATGAAATATCTGTGCCACAATCGTATGACCCCAAATTAAATGCACCCCTTTAACAGCAGCTATAATTGAAAGGATGAGGACAATAGGACCTGAAGATCTGTATACTACCCAAAGTTAATGGTTGAACCCCTAGCTGCCTTACTGAGCTCCATTATCACATGTAGAAACAATCAAATCAAATGATTCACCTCATCAGGCCCATCCCTCCTACCTTCATTACTTTAAAAGAGAGGCTTTGTAACATCAGTCAAAGGTTTAAAGAATTCAAAGAAATGACTTGGACCATGTAGCCCATAGATTATGATCAGTCAAAGGAGAGTCATAGCACATTTAAATGTGCAAACTGTAACACCCTCAATCAGTTCTGTGACTGACATTTATGAAGACTGACACACTCCATAGTAACAGAAATGATGCAGAATTTCCAATCATGATAATATGTTAATGGCTTTGAGTTCTGAAAAGGCATTTCTGTGGATGATCCAAAATGACTTACTGAGTAAGTAATTACATGAATACATTCAAAGTAAATTGACTCACCTAGTAAGTCACTTGGGTGACTTACAATACTGGTAAGGTGCCATACAGTGACCAGTTATACATTGTTAGTTATCAATGACCTAACTATAACCAACCATGCTCAACGTAAGGTGGGTGTATCATTCCATACAATACCTTACAATACCAACAGAAACAAAATTTTCCATTTGCAATGAACTTACCTTCCCAGGTTTTAGAAGCATTTCAAGTACTCTATCCTTCCTAGCAGTTAATTCAATAGATGTAACTGAAGGTACATTAGAGGTCTGGGGAGAGAAAAATTCAGCAAACAGGCCTTTTGTCAAGTATTCAGTTCCAGTGATGATATTCATTTTCCACTTAAATGCAAGTCATTTTTACGGTTCATCACTTTACATTTGTGAACATAATCTGCACATAAGAACAAGAGTCCAAGAGCAGTGTGATTCCTTGCATAAATTTAAGATGATTTTGTGTGAATGGAGTAGTGTGGAGTTAATCTGTTTTAAGTAGGATTACACATTGATTATGATGATGATAACGATAATGAGACGTTGCATGTTCATCAAAGATGACTTCTGAAGACTACTGTGACCTTTAAGTACTTTGAAGTGATCTCCAGACACCCTCAAGTTACTTCCAAGCACACAATTTCAACTCACAAACAGGTACCATACCAGAGCATTAGATCTAATAATTTGCTTCTTTATGAGAGAAATGCTTGGTTATTACAAAAAAAGTCCCAATATTTTCACCTAACTCATGAAATTTCTAAGATACCCATATTTCTGTGTAATGAATTTGGATTTAGATGAGGTTTTACCCTAATTTTTAACCAACTGGTTTTCAGCAAGCATCTCACTGCCTTTAATCAAGTTGTGCCTCACTGGTTTAATTTCCCTACTTCATTGCCTGTGAAAAGCACCTAGCACAATGACAGAAGTCTTTGACTAGAGGATAAAGTTCATGCCCCAATGTCAATCACTAGAGTTAAAGCATCCTAGGTGGGTATCGTAATTGCCTTTTGGTTCACCACCACAAGATAAATCCATGTGACACAAAATTAAAAAAGGTCAAAAAGGTCAAGGAAGGTCAAAGTAAGTCATCACATGTCCTTCACATAGACAAACAAACCTCCTTCTTGTCACACCTTTTTAAAGGTTTTGTTCAAGAAATATCAACAAAATATTACTCTGTGACCATTTCCACACTTTTGACTCAATAAACTTGAAGCTACTACATTTTCAACCTGAAAATTTTTTTTATTTATTCATTAAACTTTGAAGTAAATTGCATGACAATTGCTCTTTAGAAGAAGAAAGCAATATTCAGAAACATGAAAAACAATATATTAGCTCACATTTTCTCCATCAACTGTCCATTGCAAGCTTAACATTGCATTTTCACCAGTTTCCTGTATGGAGGGAGGTAACTTCCCTAATGCATTTGATAGAGTCCCACTTTCACATGTAAAGGAATGACACGTCAATGAAAAAGGAGAGGCAGCTATGAGGTGATCTTGAATTTGCACCAGGAATCTGCTTTGTCTATCACCCCCTTTCTGGATGGACCCTGGGACAGTCACATGACCTTGCAAGGTGCTAAAGTTGATGTTCCACATAGTGAGGTATTCTGAAAATCAACAAAACCATAAGAAATATTCATCTTAAATTGTAATCCTCACAAATTTATATGCAAGACAGCAGTAGGAAGGGGGAAGAATCTGAGCTAAACTGAATTGTAGGGATGTCAGAACCAGTTGAATTGGACGGCATTGAAATCAGTTTGTTAGAGTATGTCCAACTTACGCCTAGAAAAAAGCTTCAGGCTTTGGCTTCAGTAACAATACTGGTATCGGGATAAAAGATCCCAATTGTTTGTCCCCCTGGTAACCTTTGACCTCTACCAAAATTGATAGGGTTCTTTGTGTTATCATAATGCTTCAACATATCAAGTTTGAAATTAATCCAAGCTTCCTACCTTGAGATATTAAGTAAATAAGGTTTTCAAAGTTTGACTCCTTGGTGACCCCAGATGACCTCCACCAAAAAAATGGGTTCTTCCTTTCAGTGTGGAACATCTGTGTACCAAGTTTGATAACTGCCAGATCTTCCCTCGTTAAGAAATGGTGTAAACAAGTGAAGTGTCACAAACACACATACACACACAGCACATACCCATACTTAATGCCTTACGGGGTACACAGAACTGTTCCCCGCAAGGAAATGGTTGGAATTCCCCTTTAGCTGTTTAAGTCATGCAGCATGTGAATGCCGCGAGCAAGGGAGGGCTCTTGCATATCACGTGACAGAGCTCATTGCAGTGTCCGAATTCTCAGGTAGCTAGGCCATTTACGAGCTCCGCGTGAGCAAGGAAAGACTTGCAAGGCTTGAGCTCTCCTGAGCGGTCTGTACCCGGCAAGGTATGGTCTATAGCTTCACACACGCTCATTTATTGGCTTATGCACACTACAAGTACAGCACACATGCACACGCACACCCACACACACATGCATGTCATCATGAACGCATCTCGTTTTTCATTGAAACCAATAATATAATTCATAGCCACTAGAGAAATATCAATTACAAAATACTCCATTTGATCTTAGAATGTGTTTTTTCATCACTTTTGAAGCCACCAGTTGCCCAAATCAGTAACAACTGCCACTTAATGGATTAATGTCTCTTTAAAGGTGCTGTTTCAGATACTTAGGATATAACTTTTGTTTTTCATCATCTGCCATGGTCATTTTTCTTTAGCCAGAAATAAAACCAACACATTGCTAATACTGTACATTATGACATTTTCTTGCTCCAGAAATGTAGAAGAGGAGTCAGCAGAGAATAATTTATTGTTGATTCTAAACATTAATTTAACAGGTAACAATGAAAGCAACTCAAAAGGATAAAGTAATTTTACCATGTTTTTCTGTAGGATTTGTCAGGCTGATATCACTCAAACCAGATATGGCAAAATAATCATCATACACTGAGGTAATGCAAACCTAAAAGAAAAAAAAAAATACTGTAATAAAGATGTTCCAATCCCTGATTTCTGTTACACTGACATTAAAGGTATATTCTGGTGGCTTTTTACTTGGGTCTCATTAGAAAGGAAAAAATACTCCACACATCCTCCAAACTATGTTGCATTACCATAATTCTCACTCAAGATATTTCACTTTAAAGGTTGGTTATTTTGGTTAAAATTACTTTCACTTTTCAACAAAGGCAAAGAAAGTTACATGTAGGTAAGGTGGAGCACATTGCCTCAGATTCCTTATGTTTTCTATATAATTGATTGTCCTGTTTGTCCTCGAAAAATTGATACTGTAGGAAAGTTAAAATATAATTTTTGGTAGATCTAGCATTATATAACACCATATGTAATCTGTAGTAAACTACCTTGCTACGTATTCTCTGCCGAGGCATCAAAATTATGAATAAATTTAATGCAAATGTCAAAGTAATGTGCTGTAATGACATCACAGATATACAATAATGCACTAAATCTAAAATAAAATGCATGACTTTGAAAATTATTATCTTCCTATACTATGTGATGACCAGATGCAGTTTCAACTCCTGAATGTGAAAAATTAATTTTTGTCTCCAGAAAATCCTTTTTATTGTGTTATGTTGTTTATTTTACAACAAACTGAAGAAATACAGGTATCACAATCAGCAGGTACAGTAAGTTAATACCACCAGTAAGTAACAAAGAGTTTTCATTCCCATATTAGAGTATCACAGAACGAATGCAAGGAACAAAGGTCAAAAATGGAACTCTTTGTACCATCACTAAACAGAGGGACATGATAACAAAACCAGTGAGAACTGCTACACAGACCATCAGTTATTGACAGGATGTAAACAAGGCATGCTTTGTATACACACACTTCCACATGGAGTGCATACTTTGCATTATATGATTGTGCAGTATAACACTGCTGATGTGCAATCCAAAAGTTGTTACTCAGGAAGCTTACCTTAGTGATACAGTTTATTAACAAACATTGTTATTCGTTTCTCAACACTCGTTGCAATTACAGAGGTTCATGTTTACTACAGCCGATGGCATGAGAGACTTTCTTGACCAACTGCATGACTGCATGAAAGACTTTCTTGAGAAAAAAAAATGATCTATTCTGTACAAATATTAATGTACTGTACAGTATGCCACATTGTCAAATGAGAAAGTCATAAGTGTAGGTACAGTATGCACCTACAGTAGGCACACTTTCACAGAATTCTATGCTAAGTTGAACTTAAATATGAAACAAAAGGAAGTTTTTACACCACATACTGTACTTTTAATTATCCAAATTAAAGTTCAAGCTGACCTGCAGCATTTTATTGGCTATGTAAAATCAATGCAGGAGAGAGCAATGCCACAGATGTTATTTTTTTGTTTGTTGTTTTTTTGGTCTTCCAGATACCCCATGTGACAATGCACAAAACAAGATGGAACAAAATTCTTAATGCAGTGGGAGATATACATGATTTTGTAGATCAAAAACAAGAACTAGTATTGGCTTTCTTTATTATTCCTCCACACTGCTCACATTTGGAAACTTTCAGACTATTTCCAGTTTTTAATACCATTTAAATTTCCGTTTTAACTTAAATCAAAAAAGAAAAATAGTTGTTGTAGGTAGACATTGAAGATAATACAGTTTTCAATAAAAGTATTAAGTTGCTGAAGAAGAAACATGTCTCACAGTATGTTATCCTTAGTTTAACCATGATCTAATGGTGGCACTATTGAATGGTGGCATGCAATAGAAATTTGAGAGAAGCATATTCATTTCTTTACTTTCCTTTTCAAGTAAAGTAGATACAGTCCAGTTGATTGGTAAAATGTAGATAAACAGAAATGCTATTAATGTTACTAAATGTTATTACATTTTTCAATACTCTGTTATTGCGAAGTATAACAGCTAGTTTTCAACCAATTGGTCCAAGTTAAGCTAGTTACAGCCTTCTTCCCAGCTATAGCTCACTGGTTTGTTTTCCCTACTCCATTGCTTATGCTGAGCACCATGAACAATGGCAGTAAGTTCCGTTTTAAGTCTTCAGTATGACCCAGCAAGGACTCAAACTCCTGACCTAGAGACTTCAAGTCTGATGTTCTAACCACTTGACCATGCAGTTGGTAGTACAGTATGGAAGTAACCCAGTAGCTTTTAGATTGTACGCAGTCATACAGCAACAGTTCACACTCCTCTTCCCTACTGCCCCTCCCCCCCCCCCCCCCCACACTTTGAGTAAGTACATGCTGTTATAATACCTTTGATATGTCCTCCTTTGATGATAGCTGTATGACCCTGTTGCCTTTGACTTCTATCTCAGCTGCATGGTTTCCTATACTAAGGTGGTCTTGTAAAGAATAGCTCCATATTGATCTATCGCTCCCTGTGAAAAAAAACGTAATACATTTAAACTGTAAGCCAACTCTTATAACAGGTATGTGAAAACATAACAGAATTTAGGGTACATGCTGTATTGATTCTACTAAAATATTTCTTCAATCCCAGCAATTCCATTATCTAATGAGGAATGAATTAACATTAGACATGTTTCACACTGAATGATTCAATCTGTTCCAACAACAGAGAAAACATTAAAAATTCAAATGGTGCTTACAACTACTTTTGTTTAATGCATTTGGCTCAATTTTTCAATAAAAAGTAGGAAATAACTCTGTGTGTACATCTTTCCTTTAAATAAAACTTAACTCTGTTTAATTGTGTGGTTCCCATTACACTGCTGTCAAAAGTAACATTAACAAAACTGACACAGGTCATCAATCACTTGCCATGCCCTAGTATGCTAAGTTAATAAATTTTTACTGCCTTTCAATTTCAGCAGGACCAAGTTTCTAGAAATATAAGATATAAATATGATGTGATTAATGTTGGTTTGCATGATTTTTCTGAAAGAGTGTGTGTCAATGTTACCATGTTGTAAACATATCTTTGACAGCACAACATACCTAACTCAGGTGAGGTGACAGACCCTTTACAGGCTTTAATATGGTAGTTTCAGATACTGGTAGATGCTTTAAATTGATCATGAATTGGTACGAATTCATTCATTATTTTTCCAATAGAATGCATTTACTGTGTGCTAATGTTACATGATGTGTACAGAAGTTTGAAAGCATTACAAGATACAAGTGTGATCCTGTTATAACAGAATTACTATGCTATTCATCTATGCAGCCATCACACTATTCCCTCTTTTTGTGGATTTTAGATGAATTTTTTATTTTTGTGGGAATTTGGACAGCAAAACATTACTTAAGCAACAAAATCCATGTCAGGACCATAAGCTACCCAAAATAAAAGCAAGATGACAGGTTTTCTACTTAACCAAAGAAAAGGATAACTCCTATTCCAGAATAAATAGTCAATTACACAGAAATATTAATACTGCACAAAGAGAATTGATATCACGATTATAGTCCTCTTTGGACAGCAATTTTTTATGTTAGGAGCATTTGCTGTCCAATTTTGGATTTTTTCAGTGATAAAATATTTTGAGTGTTATATTGCAGGATTCTATGAGCTTCATTTATTTTGTCCATCTTCCAACTGTAGCTTGTATAGATGATAAGTGGATATCAAAGTTACGTATATAAACCTATTATGGTTGTTTTATTCATCTCAAAGGAACATACTGTATTTATCTATTGGCACAGTTTTTATGAAACATGCCATGACCAGTGTAGGCCATGAAAAATGCAAGTAACTCTTCAATGCATCTCTGTTTTTGTTGGAAACATTCTTAGCTCAAAGTTAATTTTTTACCTTTAGTAGGAAGCTAAATGATAAACAGTAAATTACTTCAAAATGAACAAAATAACAAATGCATATGACATCACAGTACTTGATAAATTGCTGTGCTATAAATTGTTGTACATTACATAAATTGTTTGTCCTTGTACTGTACTTGTAGTTGGTTGTCCAGTGCCTGTGGTTAATAATGGCAATGCGAAAGAAGCCTGCCGATTTTCAAGGGGAGTATTGTTCTCTGTTGTATGATTGTCCAGTGATGATGAAATCACAGAACTAAAAACTAGGTTACCACAACCAGTACCCATCCATCTAGTTTTAAAAAAAACCCAAAAGTGGGTTCCCAAAAGGAAATATGATTGAACCTGAAAATGGGTTTGCATGATTTTTGAAATCCTACTGCTTGAAAAGGACTGTACAGACAATATAATTGGTTGATTGACAACTGCTTGATCTCTGTGCAACAGTTTATTTGAAAATTCAACCAATTAATGTTGACAAAATCATCTTAATCCTGACATCAACATAAAGTAACTCAAATTTAGACAGTAGCCTGCAGAACTTCAATTCTTCATTTATGTATAGTACAGTAGAAAGCAATCACTTACACAGCACAAACAATTTAGGGGATGACATATGCTGATACAAGCAAGAATCACAAATTATGCTTTCAGCTGAAGGTTTCTGAAGAACCGCCCTTGATGAACCACTCTGATCTTCATCACATACAGGAGTTATCATCAAATTGTATGTTTTGGTCTGTAAATAAAAGAAGCCAAACATGTATCAATGATTAAAAATAGCTCACCAAGTGGTTTTGAAAGATAAGTGACCATTGAACTGCTTATTAACCCTTTACCGTTGTTTGGGTTCTTTTGGACCCATACGGAGAGTGCAGCTGTCACCCATCTTTACTGTTTCACACGGAGCTTGAAACTGCCAGTAGCTACCCGAAAATTCAGCCACAACAACGAGAGAGACAATAGTTTTAAGGTCACGGGGTCATTAGCCTACGGAAGCTGATGCGGGGCATGCTACATCCGCTTTTCCGCCCTCTCCCGAGGGGCCAGAATATGTCCCAATTGGAGCACAACGGTAAAGGAATATGTTTATCAACATGTTCTTTGAAAACTATTTTCCTCTTTTAAGGCAAATGACTTTTACAGTACCGTATGAAATTTATTAGGAAGCCTTTAATATATTTATGACAGGGAATAATTTAACATTAAAATTTTGAATAGCAGTTTTGAATATTTTTGAGATATTTCACACATTGTTTATGAAAATGCAAGGGTTATCCACACAAAAAATTGCTACACAGTTTTTTATTTGTGTAGCAAGTTGGCCTATTTGTGTAGCAAATTGTGATGCGATACTGGATAAATTATTCCCTGTATAATGTCATAGGCTCACTTCTAGGCTCAATATTAGGCTCAAGACTGGCTAGTTAGTAACTGAAGAAATGGCAGCTTGCCATGAGAAATTAGAAAAATTTACTCCTAAGTCAAACAACATGTTACTGGGGAATGCATTTCCTTTCCCTGTTCTTGCAATAAAACTGTTAATAGCTGTTCTTTTTGTCGGGTTACCTTAAACTTCATTTACAGTTTCCTCATCTTTTAAAGAGACATACGGAAATGCTGTAAAAGCATACAACAAAGTACTGTATTTCGTGCTACTTTCAAGGAAAATGTTTAAAATTTACTGATGTTACAATAATAAGTCAAAGTGTAAATATTTTTCTCCTTACCACTGAATCTCCTGTCAGAAGAAAAGCAATCAACACATTTTCTGTTGGACTTAACCATTGGTTGAGAATAGTTTCATTTTCCTTCAGTCTATTGGCCCTTGGAGTCTTTCTTTTTGTTGTCACAGATGTTAATTTTTCTACAGTTCCATTATCAAACACTACCACTGGGCAAGTAGCACTTCCTGTTGTCAGCACCCTTCGAATTTTGCTACTTACTGCAAAGTACCGTTGACTAGACAAATCAGATGTTTCATAGGTCCATTTCATCAGTGACTAACAAAATGATAGTAAAAAAAAATCATGAATGAATAATAGCATTTTCTTTTGACAGTTCCAACTCAAAGATACTCAGGACTCTACTCTCAATACTGAGCTGTTTGGCCTACAGTTCTGTAAAGACAAAACATGTACTGTATGATTTGACATTCCCACAAAATCACCAATTTTTTTTCAGTAATCTGCATTAAAAATGAGTTTAACCCACCATCCTACTGTTTCTACATTAAGAATGTTGGTGGTTTGTTTAAAACACATTTTTGAATGAAAATAAATGATGTTTTAAACATAATAAAGCAATAACTGTGATTTATCCTTGGGTCTGATATATGCACTGTACTGTACCAGTACTCAGTAAGATCTACTGTACAGTACAAAAGGCAAGCAGAAAGTAAAATGTCAAAAAAAAAGTTCTGAGGACTGAAACCCACTGTAGTAGGAATACTGTACTTTTGCCCAACTAACAGGAATAAACAAAAGAGCATTAATACCATTTGTTTAGTAATTTTAAACAGCAACATACCAATTAAACATAAACAATATTACAGTTTTGTCAAACAAAAACAATATAATTTGAAAACCAAGCTCTTATCAAGCCATATACTAAAGGTAACATTTTGCTGGATTTCAAGTGCAACTTTAGAACTTTTGATGATGTCTTATTCAAGACAGGAAGATTTTACTGACTGCTACAGTAAGAATACTGACACACTAATGGCATTCAACTTTATGAAGAAAATGAAGTTTACACTTACTGTGTGATTGCATACTCCAACAAATTCATTTGAAGATATGTTGAAGATAACAGGGCAAGTGAATGGTAAAGAAATTCTTGTTGACCAACTTTTCAATGGTTTATTATCACCAATCTGTGAAAAAATACCACACATTGAATGAGTGACTTGAAACTAGTCATATGAATGTGTATGCATTCTATACATCTGTCAAAACTGTTGGGATAAAATATAACTGTTGGGACCAAATATAAAACCTATCCAAGTTTCCTTACTGCTTAAAAGAGGCTGTCAGACTTTGACCTCTCTGGTGACCCCAGGTGATCTTTGACTCTCACTAAAATCTTGGGGACCATCTTTTCACCCTAATGCATTCACATATAAAATTTGAAATTTATTTTAACATGAGATACTGTGCTTTAAAAATTTGACCCCTGGTGACCCTACATATTGCAGACGTAAACATTGAACTTCACCAAAAAAAAAAGTGACTTTCGTTTTATCAATGCAACAGTTTCAACAGTTTCAAGTTTCATGTATAAAATCTATTCCAGTTTCTTACAGTACCTTGAGATATTGATTCTGTAATTTAATGAGCTTTTCAGAGTTTTACTCCTTGGGACCCAAGACGACTCAACCAAGAACAAATGGGACCATCTCTCCACAATGTATCCACAACCAAACATAAAAACTATCAAAGTTTCCTTCCTTAAGATATTGTGATTGAAAACAAAGGTTTTAGATTATGACCCCTGTTGATGTCAGTGAACCTTTGACTCAAGCCACCAAAAATAACAGGGTTCTTCCTCTTAATGTGTAGTCTGCATAAAAACTCATTTTAACCTGTGTATTTCCAATATTAATACCCATGACCGTGTCATCACTTTCCGAAAATCTAGACTGAGAGTATAAAAAGTTACGGAGAGAGAGGGTCACCCTGTCTACACCCCCTATAGACTGGAAAACTTGTAGAAACTGTATGTGTCCATTAACTAGGACATACTGTAGGGGTTAGTATCATAGGACAGTGTTTTACACCATGTAATATGACTTTCATTAAAGCCAAAAATCTTTAAAACTTTCCAAATAAAATTTCTGCTCAATGAATAAAAAGCCTTTTCAAAATCAGCCAGAAGGAGTAACCCGGGGATATGAGGACTAATATTTGTAAATATTTAGCTATTTCAGAGGTAAGGGTATATAGGATCCAATGAATAATCAGTAATAATAATAATAATAATAATAATAATAATAATAATATAACAGTTCTTATATAGCGCCTTACACAAGAAGTCTCAAAGCGCTAATTGTTTCATTACTGAGATATTGAATGATACAGTACAGTGTATGCTGCATAATATGAACTGTAGAAAATTATAGCGTTTTTGTAATGTACAATTAAGTTACTTGTCAAAAACTATGGTGAGAGAACTGAATATTGAATCATTCAATATCTCAGTAATGAAACAATTAGCACCGTATAACTATTGTATTATGTAATTAGTATGACTGCAAATTAAATCAGGCGTTTTTTATTTCTTTACCAAAAACATGATTTTAATCAGTAATTGAAAAAAATGGATTTAAATCAATAATTACTTAAAATCATGATAACTTTCAATTGAATTCATGATTTTTAATCATGATCTTAATCAATGTTCATACAGTAACTTAAATCATTGTTGGTACTGTGTGTACATTGCAGAGACCCATTGGGCATAGACCCAAACTAGAGAGAGGACTACTGTATATCAACATGCCGGGCAATACCAAGGAATATGTCCAGATTCTATGTCATGTGTCTACAGTAAAGCATTTTGAACAATTGGGCCCCTTTGACAATGTGCTCTAATGTAGTTACAGTACAGTACTGGGAAGAATTTGTGCTTATAATGGGAGGAAGACTCTGCATATTGTACCATTAGAGCTTTGCTATTATTATACACTTGTTTTACAATAATTTCAGTAGAAGTAGAACCTTTGACACATGTTGGTTTAACCAGCCAACTACTGTAGTTAGCAGAAGTAAGAAAGTGAGAAGTAAGACAGCTGGAAAGTGTTTCAACATTTTTTATACTGCACATGAGGCAAAGGTTATCAGAGATTTGGCAGTTTCTAAAAGTTGGGGATTGTGATTTTGCAAATACTGTACTGTACATGGGGGAAACGTTCCTCACTTGACTTACAGTCACTGTTAATCCTTCCTGTTTTATGTTGTATTGCCTCAATACAGTCAATGTCTCCTTCTAGAAAGTCTTTGAGTCCTTGTTGAAACGGTTTCTGTACGTAGCAGCTGCATATTCAAGTTTGCTTTAAACTATTGGGTTGTAACCAAGTTTCTTGCAATATTTACTGTAGGATAATGACTTTTCTCAGATCAAAATGACTTATTGTGCAATCTCTACAATTTTTTAATTATGGATTACGACTAGCAGTGGGTGCTTTATTCTTTAAATTTATCCCACTTAATACAATGACAGTTAGATGATTGACAAGACCATCGGTGAATATTTGCAGGGGTTCATCAGCTACAGTGCTGTAGCAGCTGTGCAGACAAACACTACTTTTATTTGCATAGTGCAATGAGCTATTGTACATACTTTTTTTGTTTTCAACCATCATATTTTTTTCATTCTTTTATGGCACTTTTGATATTATACATATGTACAATTTTAAAAACACATACAAATTTTGCATACTGTACATACATAGTGTACATGCAAATTAGCATAAAATTGACAGACACAACCAGCAAAAATCAGTAGCTGATGAAGTAGCTTACTGTTTGTGTGTCACTGCTTACTGTATGTGTGTCACTGTAGTGAAATTGACAACATGTACACACCAAGCTCAGTGACATTAAATGATGAATTGAGTTCTTAATCTGATACAAGACTCCAGAAGTAGGCTACAGTACTTCCCATGCTATTTATATTGCATTAACACTGCAAAGTTGTTTTGCTTTAGTGTTACTACTGTAGGCTTGAAGGAGTTCCACAGCAATATGAACCTGAACAAGTCATGTCTCCCAAATGTCTTCTGGGTGGGCCCTACTACACGCCTAATTGGGTTCTGTAACCAGAAGTGGCATACCTAAGCATAGGTATGCACATTCATGTATCCCTATACCTAACCTCCCTCCCTAGCCTCTCTGGTGGGTTGACAACTTTCTTTCTGATAGCAAGCAAGCTGTGGAAGTGAATGGCACCCTGTCCCCTTTTGATGATGTTGTTCCTGGTGTTTCCCAAGGATCTGTTCTAGGGCCCATTCTTATTCTTGTGCACATTAATGGCATTGTAAATGCACTTCCTCTAATATCGACTTTTTGCTGATGACTGTTTTCTGTTATCAGTACATTGAGAATGTTTTACATTAGGCAAAAGGTTGCCTCCATACAATTTATACCCGACACCCCACTTTTTGTTCAAAAAGTGATGTCAAAGCAAGGTCAACTCGACTTCCTATTATCAGCTTTCTGTCAATAGTAGCTGCCATGTCCAGCACTGTGTAAACAAAGAGTCCCATTGAAAACCTCATTCATAAAGGCAGAGACTGTTTAATCAGTGCAAGCCAAGTTTGCAACCAGAGCTGCCACAGCAGACCAGGACAATAGGCTTATCTTTTTGGACACATGTAGAGTTGCCACAGCAGACCAGGACAATAGGCTTATCTTTTTGGACACATGTAAGCTGGTTGTTCAGCCACTGAAACATGATGAATTGTGTAAACAAACATTGCCCTGACTGCAAAGAGGTAGCTTATGCCTAATGTAATGATTGTTACCTGCTCCAAAATGAAAGACATAAGCGGTATTTGAGCCAAGAACATCACTCCTTTTGCTAGAATCCGGTCAAATTCAACAATGCCTTGAATGATGTCAAGCTTAGCTAAGGTTGACTCTCTAAAGTACCTTGGGGTCACGATTTCTCACGACCTAAACTGGGATAGGCACATTCAGTCTATCTGCAACAATAAGATTTAGCAATAAGATTTGGGGAATTCTATGTAGAAACCTATCTTTCTGCTCCTGGGATGTGAAGCTAGCTGCATATAAGGGTCTCCTTCGGCCTATTTTGGAGTATGCTTGTTGCGTGTGGGATCCACATCAGTCCTTAGTACTTACGTGACAAGCTAGAAAACATCCAGAGGAGAGCCGCTCGTTTTATTAGTTCCAATTTTTCTTGTGAGCCAGTGTCAATGACAGCTATCCTGAAGGTCCTAGATCTCCCCACGCTAGCAGAGTGTCGCAAACAGAATAGACTCATTCTTTCCTAAAAAGGTTTTTTAGGAAAGGCTAATATTCCAATGGATAAACTTACTGTAGGTACCCAAACCGGAAATCTCGGGGGATGCAAAACCATCACTTTTGTCAACTTTATTCTCCGTCTAATTGTTATAAATATAGTTTTTTCCCAATACTCTGAAAGATTGGAATAATGTTCCTGCCACTCTGATAGATAGTATGGATAGTCACAAGGACCCTGTCCAATACATTACTAGTTTTATTAGAGATTAGGGCACCCCTGATGCATGTGCGGTGTAGTTATGTTCTTTGGATGTGTCACCGTGGTCCGAAAGAAGAAGGAGAGAACCCAGGATTACTAATCTATAATTGTAGCCTCACCCTATATAGAAACCCTATTACTGGTCAAGTAATTGGGTAAGTAAACCCAATTCTTCTTCTTCTTTTTCAGGAATATGTGTACTGTTTAACAAGGTGTTTCGTGATTGGCTGTTGCCATTGTATTGTATCGATTGTATTCTTTGTGCGAGTTAAGGATTAGGGCTATCGTTAGCCAGTTGGGAAACTTTTTGTTAATAAAACAGCATTGCCCCAAATATATTGCAGACTTCCAAAGGGCACAAACACAAAGGTTCAGCATGATGCCAGGTGGCACCTGAAGGTGTCATCTTCCTTTCTTGATTCATTAGGTACTTAATTGACCCAGGTCTTTGGTATTGTGCAAACTTACATGACCCATAGGCTTACCCACAGGCGCCCTCTACGTTGGTTCATATATACCACACACTGTATATATATATATAGTGTGTGTGGTACATATGAACCAATGCAGAGGTCGCCTGTGGGCCTACCCATCAAATATATTAAAAATGTAGATACCAAACTCCTATCCTTCACTGATAGATGCCCTGACTCCTCAAAGAGACTAAATCAGAAGGGCATATGTGTTCCTTTGACATGCACACAGTTCTATTCGGTTATCTGAGTGCAGATTCACGTATGCATTCTAGAAAATTCCATTGTGAGGAAATGTCAGTGGGCGTGTATTTTCAAAGCAAGTTCTGTACACACAAATGCACAAATTTCTCCCTGTGCACTACGGATATACTGATGATTACTTCCGCGTGCTTGGAAAAAAAACCCAGTTGTTGATTTTGTGTTGTAAGCGCGTAAGAATGTAAACGGGTGAACTGATGTGCGCTCTTAAGGATGCCATAGAAACTGACCAATCAGTAAGCAAATGAACTTCAAACCAGTCTTTGTGCGTTAATGTTCAAATGTTATTAAGTAGAAAGCTGGCGAAGAAGCCTTATATTGTTTCATGTTACTGGAATTTATTGAAGAATGGTGCTTGCAAGAATGAAAATGTTTTAAAGTCATACTTATTCATACTACTGAAACATATCAATGAGCTTTCAAAACAACTGATCAATAATCAGCACTTCCGCCCCTCCGATTCCGCCTCCGTGAGGAGTCACCGTGCCATTTTAAATTTGGTATCTACTTTTATAATATCTTTGCTACCCATGGCACAAACACTACAACACAACATACCTGTCACTACACATACAGGTATGTATTCTGTCTAAGACTCTTACGCTACGTGTAAGTGTGGCTTCTACAGTCAATGTGTGAGTAAGCATGGAGCAATCGCAGCATCTTGTCCGCACGGCGATCAGTCGGCCTAGCCCTTGAACAAGGCTGTGTGTTACGTTACATGGCCTAAGCTCATTACACTCCACATCACAGCCCTTGCCCCGCTAACGCCAAAAACCTGTCATTAGGCTTTCAGAACAAAATACGTTCTAAACTAGTAAATATTACACACATCGAACTTATATTACCACAAAATGATGTGCAAGTAACTTTCAATCGAAAGTTACCAATAAATCGGCTTTCATGGACAGTCTGAGGTCAAAATGCAGCAAAATGACACTTCGATTCTGGTTAGAAACTCCTTCGTTTGAATGAGCCCTCACACAATAAGTGTTTCTACATGAACTTACAAATAGTCAAAAGTCATTCCTAGAAGGTTGTAAACATTTCACCAAATCGATAACTTTAACAATCATTCCTTATGAACGCAAATTTCATATGGAAAATTGTTGATTGTTCGTATTTGAAGCTTCATAGTGTTTTTGAAATTGTCGAAACATTGACAAAATTTCCCTAAGTGTGAAAACTTTTTGAATAAGTGGAAACCCCTGGTATGTCCTTTGACCCCAAAGTGGATATGACAAAGACGACGGGTCCTACTATTCCGCGGGCTGGAACCCGCTGGCACCCACTGGTGCGCCCTGTCTCAAGTTCCAGGCGTTGCCGTACAATTTGTACGGCAGTGCGTGGAACTCAGTTGTACGACAGCGCATGGTGTTTCGTGGAACTAGTGGAAAACTCAGGGATCCATTCTAACATGTGAAATGAGTAGCAACATTTTGCGAACAAAAGTAAAAAAATCGATAACTTTAGCGATCATACCTAATGAATGCAAATTTCATATGAAAAATACTTGTTTGTTCATATTTGAAGCTTCTTAGTGTTTTTGAAATTGTTGAAACGTTGACAAAATTTCTCTAAGTGTGAAAACTTTTTGAATAAGTGAAAACCCCTGGTATGACCTTTGACCCTAAAGTGGATTTCACGAAGACGGCGGGTCCTACTATTCCGCGCGCTGGAACCCGCTGGTACATCCTGTCTCAAGTTCCAGGCGCTGCCGTACAATTTGTACGGCAGTGTGATGTGGAGTGTAATGAGCTTTAGGCCATGTAATGTAACACACAGCCCTGTTCATGGGCCAAGTCCGCCTAGTCACTGAACGTGACCGTATAATCCGCTCCTTGAAGTCACTCCTTAATACGGTCACTGGCCTACATGTACAAAGGTAATGTAGTATGGTGTGGTTCATGGAACAGATTTGAGTTAACATAATGATTTTGAGCATTCTTAAATACCATTTATACCTTCTGGAATGTTTAATACCAGCGAATTTATAGCAAAAGGCAGGAAAAATTTGGTGCAATCCTTCGCAGTAACATCTACATCTTGACAGATTGATTGTCTGCTACCGTGTTGCATGATTGGAAGGACTTCCGCTCGACAAGATATCCAAGACCAATTAGTAAGCGCGGCTAGTCAATACTTGTACGTCATATAGTAAGCTCTCTGTACATTACGAAATTGTACAGTCACTGCGTAGGTTTCCCCGTTTTATATGAGGTCACATGACAAACACTGACTTCTATGACTGAAAAATTACTCTGCACAGGCTTAACGTTACCTGCAGAATTATCCAGCCAGAATTTCCCTTTTAAAGGTTTCATTTCGTTTACAGACTTGTGTGGAAGTAGACTTGGCCAAGTCTCTCGTGAGTGTTCCCCGGGGAGCTGACAACACCAACTCTACACAAATCAAGTGCTTCAGCACAATACAGCATACCATATTTGCCTTTTTTCTAATACGCCCTCTATCGGTCTATAAAGGTATCGCTTCTCAATGAGAGACTTGGGACAATTGGTTTCTATGACGTCATAATTTTTATGTTATTCCTTTACTTCATTCATCCCTCACTAAGATGAATAATATGTAGTAGTTTCTCAATATCTAGTCCAATCAAAGTTGGCATTCTGTAAATCGTGATATGAATAAACATACATTAGGTCACATGACCATGTCATTCATATCTGTCAGCCAGCAGTGCTAGCAGTCGACAAATGTAGAACCCTTACCATATCGATGAAGCGACTATTTTCTTTGCAATAACATCTGAAATTATTCCCAAAGACATTCACAGGGGTTTAGAAAGAGTCATTATTAATGTATGGGATACCAAGAAGACGTCGGAGTTTGATTACCGGCAGGATTTAAGAAGTAAATTTATCCATCAACCACCTTTAGCGGTTGAGTTACACCAAGCGCAGAGAAGGCAATGACGCTTACAGTTACAGTATAAACTTGTATATACTATGAGATCTAACAATAACTTTACTTCGTAAACACTGCATAGACAATGGGTGAGTTAGAAAATATTCTATCAAGTGGGGTGTTGATGTGTGTAATGTTAGTGCTCTGCAATAACAATGAAGTTTGACCGTGTTGGACATATGCAAGTGTAGAAGAGGAATTTCACCACTTTTATAACTTATGATTAATGAATATGATGAGGCACTGTTCAGCATAGAGGACGGCAAGGGGAACTACTGGGAGTCTGCAAACTGAAGAAGACATAGGCCTATCTAGCATGCTGGTATAATTGAGGTAAACTCATGCACTTGAGCTAGATGTAACACTGTGCTACTGTACAAGGGATTGTCAATCCTGCAGAAAACCAGGAAATTAAAGGGACAATCCTCTCACCCCAAACTACACTTCTAGTATAGGGTAACAGAAACTCTCAATTGGCTCAGCTTTTTGATTGACTGCTAATTCATACAATGCAGAGAACCAAAACTTATATTACACAGCACAAACCGTTCTGATAGTGTTTTGATTATACACATCGAGCTTTCTTTTCCACCCGAAGCAATAAAATGAGATTGTGTCTGGATGAGGGTGAATTTTAGACAATTGTGGGAGGGGCTTAATTAAGAAGGTTACAGTAAAAGAATTGGTACTGTTGGGATGAGAAAATTGGGCCTTTAATTACCCAGGCACTGAAAGATCACTTGACAAGTTTTACTGTATGAAATGTACAACTGCTAATTTTTAGCCCTAGCATAATTTACAATAAATGAGCATTCATATGTAAACCTACTGCCTATATTTTGTAACTTCAGGAACAGCTACAGTAGAATAAATTGCACTAGTTGTGTTTTTTATGAATGTGAATATCTACACAAAGAATATGGGACAACTTGAAGACTGTATAAGATTTTGATACCATAAATTTGAGGTACAGTAGCCCATGCTAAATGTGTGTTATTTTCTTGTACTAATCTGAGAAAAAAAATTAGGTCAGCAGACTACATGCTAGGGTGCTAGTGCTATAGCACTGCATGTTTCATCTTGCAGTGTTTCCATCATGTCTCCTTAGTGGAATATTTGCTTCGAGTGTGACTGGTATGAACATTTTAAAGTGTACTTAATTCTCCTTCATTTTTCTTTTACACAGAACTTGAGCCATTGGAGTAAGTGGGACTGTACATACTGCAAAGCCACCATCTTTGGCAGAGTCAGCAGGCAACCAGGCTATGCAGTACATTAAACATTTAACACCGCAAGCTTAGCACGGTATATGGAGTATACCGTATTTACTCTATTAAACGCCCCAGGGGTGTGAAATTTTCGTTAAAGGGGGCGTTTATTGGAGTCAAGTTTACGTGACTTTTCTCTATGCAAGTGCCCCACAACTTGTTTCTTATCTGAGCCCTTCTGATAAACTACTATGGCGTATTTGCCCATTTGGTTGTCAGCTTCACAATCAGCTGTGAGCTCCTCCCCAATAATCGGTAACCAAACTTCCCTATAAATATGGTAGCCACGAACAACACTGTGAACTTTGCAAGTGTGATCAACTTTCGCCGACATCTTCATATGTAACGTTACACACAGAAGTGACTTTTTTAGGAGCCCGCGGCATGTATGCATGTATGCTGTGCACAGTATACAGCCAGGCCTCACGTTATTATACTGACCGGCCGGCTATACGCACGTACATACGGTAATTGCATAAAAGTTACTGTGAGTAGTACCTTTAACAGTACATACGCGTTCACCGCATTTCACTGTTAAACAGTTTTCCTGTGGTTAATTTGAATTTTCATGTAGTTAGGCTCTTTGGATAGGCTAGCGACTATTTTTATACCTACGGTGTGTACAGTACTGTACCACTTTCGAACCGCAAACGAAGCAGCACAGGTTCGCGGTTTGTGATAGCTTGATGGATATCAACAGAAATAAGTTGCAGAAACATGCCTTTTACTTTAGGATATGGGACTTTAGGAGATTTAGTGGCTTCAAGGTAGGGCTATTTCATTTTCCTTTTACCATATTGTCTTTGGAATTGACAATTTCAGTTTATGCAATGTGAAGAAAAAGTTGGGGGCGTTTATTAGAGAGGGGGCGTTTAATAGAGTAAATATGGTATTAGGCATGGAATGTATAGTGTATGTGTTGAAAACCTACAGTATCTTGATTCCAATTTTACATGGAATGAGTGGTTACATGAACTATGTAAATAAAATCTTTGGCCTGGAAAATATTTCATTGCAATTTTGGAAAAGAGAGATACACTGCACTTGACAATCATCTGATACCAGTACCAGTACAACCAGTTGGTGCAACTGTGGTGTTTAATTAGAGAACAGTCTGAAATTATCATTGACTGTCGTGATTGGTATATGCACTTGTCCTTAAGTAAAGCAATAACTGGTACATATAGAGTTACATTTTAAACAGGGACCTACCAGTTAAACATTAAAGAAAATATTTTTCAACTGCTGTAGTTGAAAAACAAGGACTACTGTAGCTGTTCACAGAAGAGATGCTTTCAACAATCAGTATGATTTAGTTAAAAGCATGTGCAGGAATTTTTTTTTTTTTTTAATTTGCTTAATAAAGTAAGCTGCTTCCATGGGTACAATGAGTACAAATTCTTTATTAATAGAGGTGGTGTGATGTAATGCATGATGATTTCAACAACTCTAGAAGTCTTATAGTAGTATACAGCTTCCTGAGATTGGGAAATTGAGAAATGTTTCCAGTTATTGGAATAATTGAGACCTGCACTGTTTACATACAAATGTGGTATGATGATAGCAACTCACTGGTTTAAGGAGCATTTTTGTGGAGGGTTGGGGGAGAAAGTATAGGCCTAGGGGGAGCTAAGTGCAAATTATGGGATATTTTCTCAGCACCCTTGTATGATGTATACACAGCATGTCCTTACCACTACCAGCCTCTGCAATATTTTTGTGTACTTGGATTTTTTGTGTGTTTGTGGGTAGGGTGATGGAAAAGAATCTGGCAAGTGTTGCACAAATGTGACAAGTGGAGATACACTTTATACATTACCATCTGTACCTGAGCATCATTCTGACATGCGTCTGGGTGATCACTTTGGATTAGCAATAATCCCATCATCACAGGTAAGTTAATTGGAGGATTACAACTACTGTACTGTAATGCAGCCTTGTTACAAATCATTGCAGGTACAGTAAGTACCTGTAGAGCTTGCATTACTACAGTCTAGTTCTACATTCCATAACCTCTTGAGCCAGTGAAAACTCAGCCAAAGCCCTTCAAGTGGCAGGATTATGCAAATGGTTTCAGGGACAACTTAGTTTTTTAAGGGGTGAGGTGGGGGGAGGGGGGTGGGTAGAGACCTAGGTCTCCATAAAACTGCAACCAGACAGGCCATGCAGATAGAGTGTTTAATTTAAGTGATGTAAGGTTACAGGTGGGATTTAAAATTATGAACTGCTTCTCTGAGACAAGATATTTTTGTCCTTCATGGTCCCGGGAAGGTAAAGGCCTACCTTCGGGCCCCGATTTTCAGAAAAATTTGTGGTTGTCCTGGGCAACCAATTCCATATTTTTAGTTGTCCTAAAGAAAATTTGGCTGTTCAAAACATTTTTTGACCAATTACAGCACAAAACAGTAATTGCGTTTATGTATAATTGGTCTGGAAGAATGAAATGATAAAATTTTTGCAAGACAAAGGCGCTTGAAGTGTGAAATTACAGTATGATGGAAAATTTTGCAACCAGTTGATCAGTCAGCATGAAAAACATACAGTACTTCTTCATTCAGATAAAAGCAAGCTGCTGGAATATAATTCTTCCACCTTTTGGTTGTCCTTATGGAACTTTAGTTGTCCCGGACAATCGCACAACCAAGAAAATCGAGCCGTGCCTCCCACATGATACATAATCTGAGAGATTTGCAAAATACCCATGTTAATCTCTCCCTTTCTCTCTGAGCTTGGATCACTGTTTCAGTAGGCTATGCATGTCTTGTCTTATGCTACTTATCATTGTTTGAGACTGGCAGCAATCAGTAAAAGGAGGAATAAAAATTATCAGATTCAAATTAAACACATGTTTAAAGTGAATTAAGTGTCATACCTAGTTAGTGCTGCTGGCTGTATGAAAGAATCACTGTGGCCAATACTCTACAAGATGGCTGGCTATTTCTACCTTATCACATAGGGTATATTGTTCCCATGTCTCATAAATCCCACTTTCAAAAATACCATCTTGTTTTGGTCCCCTGTCTCAAAAGTCCCATGTCTTCCTCCTTGCTCCCGAACCAATCAACTCATTGGGATTATAGGGGTTTGGGTTAGAGATATGGTTATTGGGCATGCACTTAAAAATATGAGGGGAACAATGCCATGGGGAACCAATGCATATTACAGGTAACAAAACTATATTAGATTAACAAGGCCACCATGTGGGTAGCTCACAGGTAGGGATTTAATTGGGCAGCTGACCCATATTCTCCCACATATTAGTTGTTTGCCCCAGAGCTCTCTCATATCAGTGAAGTGGGCTATCATAAAAAGGCCGTGCTTATTAATCCCGGGTGAAATTGGCCCACATGAAAAGAGTTAACACCCATTGGTGCAGCTGCAGAGGAGCCAACCCAGGCATGCATTATGTGTTCCCCTTCCCAAGATTTTGGCCTGTGTCCATCCCCAACTTAGGTCAGTTAAGAATTGAGTACACAGAAAAAAATAAATAATATACCTCTCAAGATCTAATTTTTCATACTGAGAAATATCCTTGCAAGCTTTTGGGTTTTTGCCCCCTGAACATGCCTACCTCCAGCCTGAATGGGAATGAATGCTTTGGGATCTGCATTCTGTTTGAAGCTGCGTCCAAAATTTTTGCCCCAACATTATCCTGTGCCCTTTATTTGTCCCAACCCCATCCAGTTTTGACAGTCTGGCACCACCGCTGCCAGTCCATGAAATAGCCCAGGGGGGTCAGAAGTTTGCAATGCAAAAAACACCTAAAATAGCGGTTTTTTCTCCCTATTCTACCCTCATTTAGTGCCCCATGACAACAACCCCCTCCCCCGATGACACAATCCTGGCTATGCGCCTGACTGCTACTACAGTAGTATCAAGGATGGGGGACCATTGACTGGGAAGTAAAGAGATCAGACTAAAGGCACATCCCCTTAGGTTTGACAGCAAAATTGTCCTTCATCCATCAAATAACGGCATTTTCTTCTCCTACTCATTTGACTTATCTGTCTGTAATCTCGTAATCTCAGTTGAGAAATCCTTTGGATTCAGACGGTTTCGTTCTTTGCAATACTGTTCATTTTTTGTGGGCTACAATCTGACAATAACATTTCAATGATTAGTGTCTGTAATCAATTCGCATAATTGCTTCAAGTACTAATTCAATGGGTTACGTCGCTGTGAACTCCGATTTCGTGCCCGCAGGATAGATCAAATTGTCACATACATTGTATAACTTATTTTACAACATGCGAATTTCCCATTTTAGAAGTATTCCACTATGGTACGGGCTCAAAAACATTACGTTTTCTGCCACGCTTCAATGGAAGACGATACTACTTTTCAAGGTTATAAAGGGCGATCCTATTTTCCTTTTACCACGAGAGATATCAGATAGATAACTAATTCGAGAGATAACTCCTTATACGCTTAAATATTTAACAAAGGATAAATTGAGATATATTTAAACATTTTATTATTATGGGTATGATAAGGGTCTTTAATATATTCACTCACGTTTCTATACAAACCTTCAATTGGGCGATACTTAAGTTTTTGTTTGAGAATGCTGATTGGTTGGTAGTGCTGACACAGTTTAAAGATGAATAATAAATAGCCTCATTAGTATGACGTCATAGAAACCAATTGTCCCAAGTCTCTAGTTGAGAAACGATAGAATTAATTGACCGATAGAGGGCGTATTAGATAAAAGGAAAATACGATATTCTGTACTATGCTGAAGTAGGGAGATTTTGAAGAGAAAGTTGTCAACTCCCCGCGGAACACTCACGAGAAACTTGGCCAAGTCTAGTGTGGAAGGTGAATGTGATGACAAAGATCATCTGTGGAAAGTTTGTTGAGAAAAGGTATCTTTTTGGGGACGTGAGGGATGCCTACTCACGCGTGAGTAGGCAAGTGAGCTGTGTTTTTGTGTATAAAGGGCAAGGGCCCAGAAATGAAGTGTATAGCATAGGAACGTAATGCTGGGTCCTGTTCAAGGGCTAAGTCGGCCCAACCGTGGCACTGGCAGTGCTGTAAGTCTCGCTCAACTGGTCCATATATACTGTAGGCTAGGCCTTACATTGAAGTTGTCACCCAAATATTCGGATCGGTCGTCTGAATTTTAGAACGAACATCTTACCTTGTAAGTCTCAACCGATCTAGCCTTTGTAACAATTATCTCATCTTCACCAGCGAATGAAGAAACTCCGATTAAATTTTCTCCCTTCGGGGAATGGAAAAGGCTAACACCATCTTGAATCGCGGCCATGCTTTTACGCATGGTTTTTAGTTTATTTTCTTTTCATGAGTTGACGACCTTGGAGTGAAATGTGGTTTTTTGAAATGTTTCAAATTCGTTTTTAAATCTATTTTTGAGTAAAAGAAAAGGCAAGGAAATTTAGATTTTTTGATACTTCTCCGTAATACGGTATCAAAATAACAAAAAAGGGGTTAAAATGCGGTTATTTTAGAAGTAGGGTGGGGCCAACTTCCGTGGGGTTGATTTGCATTTTAGCATGAATATCCCTTCGTCTATATACGAAAAAAACACTTGAACAATTTAAAACGGGTGTATGCATGAAACAATGTCTCCACAACTTAGCACAAAACTCCTGAAAATCGGTCAAAAATTCCTGACGGCTTAAACTATACTTCAAGTGTCCCCTGCCGAGGGAGTCAGTGGCGTAGCTTTCCCTCTTTCCGAGGGAGGCGGGCAAGCTCCCAAATTTCTCTGATTTTAAGTGTCAAGTCTATGTATTAGGGACGCTATCTGCTGAATTTTAGCTCTTTTTAAAAAACTTTGAAATTATTGAACCGTACGTGTAGGCGTACGGGACCCATTGCTGTAAATTTTTGATCGTGGGATTCCTGAAAGGAAATTGGAAAAAGTTGGGGCAGTTCCTTACGAAAGTAATTAAGGATCTGCACTTACTATTGGCATATCCGAAACCTGCATGGTGACTGAAGATAGTTGTTTTATAGCTTACCCTGACCAGTCAAGCAGTTGCCCCTAGCAACAACCAATTGCCCCTGTCAAAGTGGCCCCTTGCAATTGACCAACAACCCCCGTAAAAATTCTAGTTGAACCCAGTTGACCAATTCAACTGGGTTTAATTGGGACACAGTTGAACCCAGCTGGTCTTCTCCCAAATCCCATATGAAACCAACTAGCATGGGTTGAACTCGGTTGAACTGGGTTAATTACCAGCTTTCAACTGGATTGACTGACATTCAACCCAATTGAATTTGTTCCAATTCCCATATTAGATGAACTGGGTTCAACTTTTTTCAACTCAGGATGATGGTATCCTATGCTCCGGTCTTATTGCTTGTCAGTATTGCGCAGTATATACGCTGAACTGATCAAATTACCCTGCATGTGTACCAGAGAACATTCAAGCTGCCCCACTGAGAGACTGAGGGCATTTCTGCCGAATAGTCAAGCGTGCTTCATGCTGCAGTGCACACAGATGAGATCTGGGGAAAACGTTGCATGGAAATTCGAGTTATGCATGAGAAATGTTACACGATTACTTATAGTGAGAAAAATTTTAAGAAATAGGAAAAGGTAGTATTAGTTCGTCAACTTGACATTTCCCCAAATTTCACAATTTTCCCCAAAATATTTTCCAGGGGGCAATTAACCACGCTACTGGATTTTACAATCAGCGTAACTTCGATCACTTTATTCAGGCTATGGAATCTATTGATAAAAGTTTTTATAGAGCAATGCTTTTGTTAACGTCGCGTATGATAAACTTAACATTTTTTTACATTCAAATCATATTCAGTATTTTCCTCTAAAAAGAGTATCTAGGAAAAGGTTCAGTGACAAGCCATGGATTACTCAGGGTATAAAAAGTCAATTCCTCATAAAAATGTGCTGTTTCGAAAGTATTTTGAATAATCCTACTTTTAACAACAAATTGAATTTATCATCTAATCGACGTGTTCTCCAACGTATTATTCGATTTGCTCGTACCTCGTATTACAGAAACCTAGTCTAGACAAACCAGTTCTAAGAATGCTTGGCCAGTTGTTAATTCCCTAGTTAAAGGAGAGCAGAAATTACGGCCGTTTTCATATAAGCTTAATCCGTTGAGAGTATCTCACGAAATGGAGCTACCTACTCAAATGATTGTGACATAGCTAATGCTTTGAATGGCTTCTTTTTATCAGTAGGTCGTACGCTAAGCCAGAGACTACAATCCGCGACAAAAGTGTTGGAACGGACAGTGGAATTGGTCAGCCAACTTCCCTCATCCTTCCTTACTCTCGACCAATAAACCCCCTGCCCCCCAATTAATGTTGGCCATCAGTTGGAAATACTTTCCCGAAAGTCTCAGATTAGCAACATTGAATCGGGGGAGCGGGGGTAACGTTGTTGTTCCAACTACTTTTGTCGCGGATTGATCCGCGACAAAAGTGTCGGAACAGACAGTGGAATTGTTCAGCCAACTTCCCTCACCCTTCCTTACTCTCGGCCAATAAACCCCCTGCCCCCCCCCCCCCATCAATGTTGGTCATTTGGAAAAACTTTCCCGAAAGTCTCAGAGTTTTTAGTATTTGTAAAATGATACCTCTGTTGATGATTGTTGTACATATGAGAAATGAATGGAATTGATTTTCATTGAATATCATATATGATGGTAGATAAATGGCACTATACTACACCACGGTAAACGGTGCACAGTGACAATGGAGGTACCTAGGCTGTTACTAATAACACCTCCCTGTGCACAAATTGCGAGAATGAGAATATAAAGCTTTTATATATAGACCGCGTGTATTAATTTAAGGCCAGTTAAACATTTTGCGAAAGGTACAGGCCAAGTGGTGTTTTTCCCAAGTTGCTGACGATTCTCTTCAACAGGGCGTCAAATTAAAAACTGGTTTAGATAGATGGCTGGGGAATACGATGGCTGTTTTCATTCCCTTTAGCGTTACGAAAACGTTTGCTAAATTTACGTATAAGCAAGCCTTTTGTAGAATTATTTGTTGTAATATAAAGAACTATTATGATGAAAAAGTAAAAGGTTGGTCGTATATTCGGGGGCGGTGGTCTTTCAAGGGGCGACTTGACTTTGCCAGCCTGCCATGTATCGCCTTATTTGTAAGAGGGCGAGTTTTTAATTTGTCAGGGGACGTTGTCAATTGCCAAATTAATTCAACGAACAGACCTGAGGGTTTTCGTGTGCAGTTCCTAATAGTTTTTCATCTATCTTGCCCCTAGAGCCAATAGTGGCAATGGTTAAAAAAGAAAATCGGAAAATTTGTTTTTCAATACTGAATTTTCTCAATGTGAGGATTATCTTCCTTTATCTGCCTTAAAATTCATTTGAACCCAAGTCTTAACGACATTTTAGGTGTTACTAAAAGAAGTAAAATTATTTATAGCCGTGAGCTTGGACATTCACATACGCAACTTTCTTAATGCAACATATATTTAGTCATCCAAGAGTTGTAATTGAGCAAAATACATTAGCATATTTTCAATTCCGTTTTATCGTTTATAGAAGACCATTTCATTCATTGGTAGTGGTACATTTTACGGGGTAATTTTTCGATCAAAATAGCGACTGCTTAGATCATCCTTCTAAGCATGGAAAATGGGCATTCCCGTTTGCCCGACGGATCCAATTTTCCCAAAATGTTTGTACTCTCCGCGCCAACTGATGGTGGCGCTCCGATTAGACGGTCTCTTGGGAAAATTTTAGCTTCGAGTAAACTCCACTTTTTACAAACGATATCTCAATATAGCGACTGCTGGTTACAATACTTACCTGGGAAATGAAATTTTCGACTGATTCGTCCCATCTCTCCAAATTTTCTTTACGCTCCGTGCAAACTAATGGTGACTTTCCGCTTAGATACGGTAGTCCTTTGGACAGAATTACATTTGCCCTACACTGAAATGTTCCGGTTTGCTTAAGTTAATACATGATCATTCGTTATTATACTTTAGAGTTGTTATCATAAGAAGGAATTCTTGGAGGGAGGAATTGGGACGCAAAGAATCAAAAAGTTTGCGAAGGGTTTGTAAAAGTCCCATGCAGAGCTTCGGAACCATTTATGATAAAACTTTGATAAGTCTTTCGGTAGAAAGAATTTATGTATTTTTTTTAAGAAATGAAACATTTATTTTTAAAAATATCCAACGTGGGGACTTGCATGTGCTTCCATGTACCTTGCCAGGGAACTTCGTGAGAGGCGAAAATTTATTATCAGCTACTTGCTCCAACCGTGAGGTTCACACATCCCTTGGCGAACTATTGGACTAGAAAGCACAATACCAAAAAGGACAATCTCAGACAGTTTTGAACCAAAATACCTGAAAAATTCAATGTACCTTGTTATTTAACTCACACTTCCGTCCGAAATTACTGTTGGTGTACTGGTTATTTTGAATGGGCTCTGTCGTATTGTATCAGACAAAATTGCCGTATATTTTTACCCAAAGTGTGTAAAAGAGATGGGTTTCTCGGAGATTAGGCGGTGGTGGAGCTTCCACCTCGGCCAAACTACCGTCAACTGCTCATGCAAATCGCCTTGCACGGTAGTAGCAAGGCATTTTAACTTCACCTGTTCACCATTGGCTTCAATAAACCTTGAGTAAATAAACCAAACTGTCTCGCAAGTTTCCCTGAAGACTCTCTTGCTTTTCCTCACGTCCCTACTGAAAGTCACCACAGAAGCTGTGCTTTCAAAGGTAAGGATTGTTACCAGGGCAAAGTTCTATGAACAAGATCGCACATGAAGCACTGTCACTCAGTCAGTGGCGTAGCTAGGATTTTTTCCGGGGGGGGGGGGCAAAGGTATGAAATTTCCCCCAAACTTTTCCCGGTCAATGTGTATGTATTTCATATAAAATATGCAAACTTACAAGTATAACAACATTACCTTGACATTTTGTAATATTACCTGAATTTTAATCTTAAAGTATATCATAGAGCAATCGGAAATAACAAAGTATATTATTTTGGTAAACAATATCTGGTTTATTTGTATGTACTAAAGCAGTGGCGTACGCAGGATTTCTCTGAAGGGGAAGGGGCATGCAGTATGGTCTAAGGGGAGGGGTGTCCGGAAATTATTCGACGTTTTCAAGTAGCCTACATGCAAAATGGTGCAACATTTTTGACTTTGACAGGAATAGTGTTAAAAGTTGAATCGTGGTGGTTCATGAGAATAAAACTGAAACTTTTGTGTCTTTAAATGCACTCTTATGCCGTTTATGCTACCTTACGAAGTAAAACTTGTCATTAAATTTGCACACTTTTAGAAGTCCAAATTGGAGAGCATTGATCGGTATTTGTGGTTTTTCTTGGTCACAAAATGTTATTTTGTCATAAAGATTATCTAAGCGGAGCGCCACCATTGGTTGGCGCGGAGCGTAGAGAAAATTTGGAAAAATCAGACCCCTTAGATGGCCGGAAATAGCATTTTCCAGGCTAATACGAAGAATCTGCCAATCGCTTTCTTCTTTTGTCGTTTGCAATAAAATGCTCATTTCAAAATATGTTCGCAAACTGCAAAGTGATCAGAGAGTTAAGAGCTAATTTTACTCCAAATATGTAATTTTGCCCAAAATACCGAGAGAAGCGCCACCATTGGCTGGCGCGGAGCGTAAAGAAAATTTCGAAAAATCAGACGCCTCAGATGGGTAAAATAGCGTATTTATGCTTGTAAAGAGAATCTAAACATGTAGTCTTTTTTATCGATGCCACCAGTGGGAAACAGAGTCTACCTTTTTAAGTAAAAAATGGAATTTGACAGAACTTGCCTAGGTCTATTTGTAGGAATTAAAAAAAAGTGGCATCACTGAAAGACCTTGCAAGGACAATCCTTCCCCTCTGAAAAATTTTGAAAAATTGGGTGTCCTTATAAGCATTCTGGTGCCACATATCCTATCTTTTGAAGTAAAATTTGTGTTAATAAAGTTAGACTACGTATTTTTAAGAACAAAGAAAAAATGGCATCAGTGAGGGGGGCATGGTCCAATGGTCTCCTCTTCGCACGACACTAAAGGGGCCTAATAGTAGCTCGATCACACAGGATATCCTGTGAGGAAAGCAGTCTGTTATGTGTAGAAGGCCACAAGGTACTCATTGTCCATTTATTGTAACACTCAAAGTGAGCAGAAAGCTATTTTCCCGAACTAGCTTGTAAGTGTCCAAGGATTAACAAAATCTAAGTGTGCCAACGGATCCCGTTAATCCTAATTTCTAGATTAACTTTAAGTTTATCGTTGGCCATGGATTGTTTCAGCCCGATCCATCGTTATGTACACAGAGTAAAATCGTACAGCTACTGCTAGCTTGGAGATGAACATAACAACCTCGGTGGTCTACGGTAGTGACTTGTCAGTTTTCACATCCTTTCACTGATGAATTCCCAAAGTATCACCTGAATAACAGCTTCCTGTGCACTGAAATGCACTGATCATAACCCCCGTGCGTATACAAGCACAAGAGAACATTCAATCTGCTACGCGACGAGGACATATCTGTGGAACGCAAATTGGGCCGGTTCATGAGACACTGACGATATCTGAGTTAATTTGTTGCATGAAAATACGAATCATGTATGAGAAATGTCTCACAATTTCTTATTCTAACAAAAATTTTGAAAAATGTTTGTGAAATTTTTGTAATAATAAGAAGATTCATCAAATTTCCCCATTTTCATCAAATTTCCCCCAAAATTTTTTCCAGGGGGGGCAACTTGCCCCCCCCCTGCCCCCCAGTAGCTACGCCACTGCACTCAGTAAACTATTTCGGAATAACTATTGTCATATTGTTAAAAGAGGGAAACTAGCGGACTTTTTGCTCCAGTTCACCACTGAAAGGGAGTTAAAAACCTTGAAGACATCAATCAAACGCTCGCAGATACCACATCGATAGCCAGTAAAGTCTCTCGAGTGAGTTTGCTAGAAGCCCGTTGTGCATAATATTGACCAATGAATTAACTAAAAACTCTGGGCAGCAAGCTTCATGCATAAGCGTATGTAATTTATTGTTGTGTTTTTGCAAGATGTAAACATGGCAGCCATTAGAACTGTAGTTTTCTCTTAATTTCTTTTGCCTGTATTTGCGGGTAAAATAAAAAGCCATCGATCCGCGAATGTCCTAATGTAGCGCTACTGCGCGCGATACACGTTCAACATGGAAGCTTTCGAAACGTCTTTCGTGTAAAGCAACATAACGCAGCATATGAATATAAAGAGTCACATTTCACAAAAACATTTTGAGCGTTGGCGTGTCGAGTGCCCAGCGAAGAGTGCATGGACGCTAAAAAGCTCTTATTTTTACCAATTGATTCAAGCGAACGGGCATTTTCCTTTTTCGGCGTGTTTGGTTGATATTTTTATATTAACCTATTATCATGAACAGAGTCAGAAACAAGCAGTAGCTTAGTCAGGGACCACTGGGTCATGCACCTTTCACTCATTGCGATGCCATTTATTTTTTTAGATCATTCCTAAAATTACGTAACATAATTTAACATAAATTTTAAGCATCTTCGAAGGGTAGTTTACATGTGGCACCTGAATACAAAGACCCCAAATTTTATCTCATCGCCCGTGAGGATGACGATATATTCACGGACTTATAAACATGGACAGAGCATGTAACGTGTAGGTCCTATCCGTAGATGGTCGTCACCGTCTGGGAAAATAGGCGCACCAAGATGGCTGCCGTTAAGCTATAAATCGTCTTATTTGACGACTCTGTAACATTTTAAACAACAGATAAACCTGAATGGCAAATAATATCATATTCCTGCAATATGTGAAGTGATTTTGACCTTACATGGCCATGTTTTAAAAATGTTTCAACTTTCTTGCGAAAAAAGATGATATACTTGAGCGAGTCCAACTTGACTTTCACACAAAACCATAGCAGACGGCCATCTTGGTGCGCGTTTTCTTACACGTACGGTAGCGACAATTTCCCGTGCAGTATGCTCTGTCAATGTATAGGAAGTCCGTGGATATATTGCAATCACTTTGCCATTTTGGGTATTAAAGCCGGTGCCAGCTGAAAATGACGTGTTTGATATGGGAATGGTTTGTGTTTCCAATATACTATTTCTTAATTTTTCAAAGAGGGGGAGTCTGGACCCTAATTCCTTTGGCGACTCCGGTTCGGTCTACAATAACGTACGCAATTTACTGCGTAATCCCTTTCGAGAGAACCTTCCTACAGCTAGTGATGACGGGTATGGATGACAGTATGACTTCCACTTTGTTGGTTAAACCACACATGCACTATGAATCATTGCCGAAAGATGATAGATAGAGAACCATGCATGGAATCTTATCCAGCATTACGACGAATTTTGCTAATATGCTACCTATTTCAACCTTTACTATTTCAACAATGTTGGCGGGTATTACTGGCAAGAGAACGAAGTGTAAATAGCTTGTAAGGTATGACATATCAACCTAAAGGGCAACGCATGGCCCTTTAGGTTCCAGTACGTATTGAAATGTAGCAGAAAAATTATTGCCGTTCAGTTGCCAATATATAATATAATACATACAAAACCGAACGTATCAATACAAAACTTGAAAAATGTTCATCTTGGGATAGGTCAAGGGTTAAGCTATACCTCCACCTTTGTGGTAGTTGTTAGGTTTAACATGCACCAGATTTGCTCAGTTATTACCAATCCAGTACATATAGTTTTGGTTTGAAACATTTTTTTGACGTTTTTGAAATGTTTTTGGCTAAAATGACTTCAATAAATATCACCGAAAATCCCACAAAAAGCATGTCAATACCCTAGGCCTCCCGGATTTATGTACTTTCCGTCTTTTGTCATACCACTTTTTTCTGATACTAGTCAATATTATTTGTTGTCAGTTTTTTTTTTTAATTAGAGAAATGTGGGTGACATATATATTTTCTCGGTAATGCCCATTGCTACCAACATAATTGGTCTTCACATTTACTTTCTGCAAAATTACTGTAAAACACGCTAAAACGAGTAATATTGATCGACATCACCCCAAGTGGGACTCCCAGCAAATCTCTCAAAACGCTTTGCTCGCTAGCTTTGTGAAATTTGCACCGCCGCACTATTGCTAACAATTTAAGTACATTTAATTGGCTTTGTTTTGCTTTTCTCGATGTGTGCAATGAAATGTTTTTTTGCTCTCTTGAAACTTTACTCTAAGTTGACCAAACATTTGATTCACACATTGCAGATAGCTTACATAAAATATGGTCATTGTAAAATTGATGCGGCTTAATATTTCTGATGTTTGTCACAAACTTGTGAGAACATCTGTTGCAGTCATCTCACCCCAGCTTTCTGCTGTCATTGGGATCTCGTGAAAAAGATGAAAAATTTTGGAAACAAGCATGGTCGAAGAGAGTGCGTCTATTGGTACCTGCTGATGAAATACCCATACTCTTAACAACGTATTCAGTAAAAAAACCATTTGAAAACAGCTCTGTCGCTTTGTAAACATGGAAGAGTGTCAAAATCTGTTATGTTAGTTTTAGCTGTTGAACATTCCTTAGCCTTTTAACTACTATAATGTTTTAGTGTAAATCGCTTTCTGCGTTTGCAACAGTGTTATGATAGGCAATATTGTACATTGTCGCCAGGAGAAACCAAAGAAGGCATTTTGAGGCTGCAACCCCTTCCATTTTTCCCTTTGAATTTCCATTTTGAATTTGAGAAAATATTACTCAAATTTGTTATACAAATATGTATTTTGGTTGTTAGATGCCGTGTTTGTAATATCTAAATCCGGGCTCAATTCTGCTTTTCGTCGAATTCAGAATTGGTGATCTCAGAAATGGGAGGTCATGGACAGCCAAGGTATCGAAAATGAATGGGCTCACAGTAGCTGAACTTTGAGTCGGAGACAAATTTAGTCGAGCGAACTAAAATAAAAGTTTCGTGCGCCGATTTGAGGACTCGAATCTCAGTGAAACTTGGAAACGAATTGTATTCTTTTTATTTGGGGGGGGGGGGGGGGCTTGAGACTTGCCCAAGGACTTGACTTGAGACTTGGTATCTCTGACTTGGCATGGTACTTGGAGATCGAGGCTTGTCGACATCTCTGATGTCAAAGCAACATTATTAGTGCACAATTTAACAAGAAATGGTAACATACAGTCAACTTAGTAACAGTTTCCAGAGAACGTATGAAACTTACTCGAGAAAAATTCTCATCTTGGTTTAAGTCTGAACAATCAGAAAAGAAATTGTGGGACACTCTACGGTATGGTATAAATGGCCGGGACCGGAATTGGTCCGGAGCTGGTAAACCTGAAACACTGTAGTTAGTGACCCGGAATCAACCAGAGGGCACCGAATTTGTCCAAAATGATGGACACTGGGATCGGAATTAGCCGAAAATTTGATTAAATGGACTTGGTCACAGGCTACTTACAGTCCTGGTACAGCTAATTTGAACTCCCTACCCCAAGTCCAGGTTCTTTAACTGGTTTAATTTCTCCTTTAATTAAGTCCTGGATCTGTCCATAGTCGTTGATGTCCTTTTATTGTGTTGTTAAGTCCTGGGTCTGTCCATAGTCGTTGATGTCCTTTTATTGTGTTGTTAAGTCCTGGATCTGTCCATAGTCGTTGATGTCCTTTTATTGTGTTGTTAAGTCCTGGATCTGTCCATAGTCGTTGATGTCCTTTTATTGTGTTGTTAAGTCTTGGATCTGTCCATAGTCGTTGATGTCCTTTTATTGTGCTGTTAAGTCCTGGATCTGTCCATAGTCGTTGATGTCCTTTTATTGTGTTGTTAAGTCCTGGATCTGTCCATAGTCGTTGATGTCCTTTTATTGTGTTGTTAAGTCCTGGATCTGTCCATAGTCGTTGATGTCCTTTTATTGTGTTGTTAAGTCTTGGATCTGTCCATAGTCGTTGATGTCCTTTTATTGTGTTGTTAAGTCCTGGATCTGTCCATAGTCGTTGATGTCCTTTTATTGTGTTGTTAAGTCCTGGATCTGTCCATAGTCGTTGATGTCCTTTTATTGTGCTGTTAAGTCCTGGATCTGTCCATAGTCGTTGATGTCCTTTTATTGTGTTGTTAAGTCTTGGATCTGTCCATAGTCGTTGATGTCCTTTTATTGTGTTGTTAAGTCCTGGATCTGTCCATAGTCGTTGATGTCCTTTTATTGTGCTGCTAAGTCTTGGATCTGTCCATAGTCGTTGATGTCCTTTCTTTTTAAAGACATAAATATTCGGGGGTACATTGTCCACAAATACTCAAATTTGATACCGTAAACTGGAAACGATAGAAACCTTCATCGTATTAAAAAAAATACCACTAGGAGAAACTTTTCATTTGGCTTTCGGTTCAAGCAATTTACACATATAAGAAAAGAAATGCTTATTGTGCGTATTCTTTAAATGACATATCGAATATAATTAAAAATAAAATCCCGTATCTTACACAGTGGCCTGGGACATAGGGGAGATCTACCGACTATAAAAAATGAAAAAAATTGCCATGTGTGACACCAGACCATCAAGTAACACAGGTCAACTGAACTTTGGATTCGGATTTTCCCAATTTTTAGATTTTCCCAACCTTTCTTTCATTAAATTCTTATTTTTCTCAAATACAAGCCCCTTCTTTGTCATTATTTTCTTAAAGGGGAAAATTTTTCAGTTTTCAATCCTGTATATGCAGTAAAGCTCGATTTTGAAAAATTTTCAACCTCTGAAAATGAAAACTTAGGGAAGAGGCTATAGGTGTCACCAGATTAGAAAGAAACACCGGTCAATTACAGAGATTTTCATACCTTTTCCATAAAATTCCAAATTTTCTTCAACATAGGCCCTTGATTTTGCCTGAAACACTGATCTAAAAGGCGACAAGTTATGGAAACTTTAAATTTCGTCGGATAGCCTCAATTAGCAGGACTTAGATAACAACAACGATCTTAAGTCAACTTCTCAGATTTGCTTATTGGAAGCACAACTTCGTTATTATTCTTTTGTTTGAAAATTTCCTCACAGGAAACCCTAGAATTAAACCTTTTACGCAACGCAAACTTCATATTTCCTTATTTTCAATTATGTCCTTTGTTCTACGGAAGGGTAAAATGTTTGTTTTCATTTAGCAGTCATTAGGCCAATAAACCATACAAGTTACAAAATTGGGAAACCTTGGGTGCTTTCCCCTCCTTACCCTGGATAGAGTCTAATTTAACGTCATGATACATTATAAATATAATCACGCATATCGTACATAATTCAAATCTATCGCGACAGGTCCTGCTGTTTAAATTGTTATTACTACTGTTATATTAATACAACCGATAAACAAATACCACCAGTGTTTGCAAATACAGACCCAAAGATCTTTTTTATCGGGAAGGGATAGTAACAGCGGCCGGCAAGGAGGGGAATGTAGGTGGTTTCCAGGACAACTCTCCAAGAAAACTTCCAGGCCATTCAGGCAACCCATCGGCAACCCAGAACCCTAAAAATCTGAAAATCTCCAGAAATCTTCAAATTTTATGGTCAAGGTGGTCTTTAAGCCCACAGCCAGACAAGGAGCAAGGCGACTTTCAGTAGGGTTTCAAATTTTTCCAAATCTGAAAGATGTGTTAAATGACGACGAGAACTGTGAAATTTTTAAAGGGCCTTTCAATCATATACTTTTCCAAGTTCTCCATTGCACCCATTTGAACACGAGCTTGGGTATTTTAAAGGAATTTGTTGGGGGTGAAAATTTTGGAATTGCGGAAATCATATCAATTGGGACACTGTCCCGGAAGGTTCTACAAACCACCTAATCTCGTGATTTGCTAACCGTTTCTGGTTATTATTAGTACACTCTTAAAAAGTTGGGCAAATTTCGACCAACAGATGGGTACCTATGTGTCCAACCAACTGTTGTTTAAAATTTATCAACAGTTGGTCTCTTAAAATGCGTGTGCATTCTTAAGGCCATCTGGTGGGCATTTTTTTTAACCAAGAATTAGTTTGTCTTTTAGAAACCAACTGAAGGGCACGTTTTAACCGATGGTTGTTTGGACATATAGCTACCCTGCGCTGGTGAAAATTTTGCCCAAAGCCTGGTTCCCGGCTATGCTAGTGTCAGAAAAACTGTTATGATGGAATAACCACCCTTTATAGGCCTACTTCCACGCCGTGATCATACATTTACCTCATTGCAAAGCATCGTATGGTAAAGCACGTGAAAGCTGGCTTGTGTAGAATTTTTTAAAAGATTACTTGCGTAGATATATATTTGCTACGTTTCTCATGTGTCGTCGGGAATTTTGTATATAGTTACGCGTGAAACCTTCGTTTTAAAGTATCTTAATGCACATCAACTGAAGCCAAGGACATTCAAAAACAGGTCCATGGTTTTTTCACGCATGCCTGGCTTTTCACAAAGGTGATTCACTGTTTCAGAGATGCATACCGCATGTTCTTTATTTTAAAAAAAGGTTTCTTAACTCAAAACTACGATTTTACTATGAGTATACCAAACTTCCCAATTGGAACAACACTTTGATGGACATCAAATAAAAAATGCAGATCTAGTTACCCATATTAAACAGTACGCTTTGAAAGTGTTTTAATTACACATTTGGACTTTTTAATGCTTATCAGGATATGCCCTAAAGCAATTAACTAGGATTGTGCCTGGATAAGGATGGGTTTTAGATATTTGTGAGAGGGGCTAAAAGTAAATAGATTGAAAGAAACTGTCTAGGGTGGTGAATATCTTTCTTGCAACAGCTGTATTTCAGGACTACGAGGAACCGCGGGGAACCTGAGTATTGATTCTAATATTAAGAAGTTCTTTGGCAGGTTTTGGGGTTCACTAAACTTCAATTTGATAATATATTCTTGTCACTCTTTCTTCCTTTTCAACGTGAACTAAAGCTTGGTATCTTGTTGATCACTGAAACCCAGATTATGAACTCCTCTTTCTTCCTCCATTTGATTTTCTCGCTCCTTATCCCCTTCCTCTTCTTCTTCAAGAGCATCACGTGATTCACTAACATGAGGTTGAGATTTAGAACTGGATTCGATGCCACTTCTGTTAAAAAGCTTAGACTTTGCTCTGACCTTGTCCTGAAAATGATAAGTGCGTAAATAAATGAGAACACGATTTTGTTTTACTTCGTGCCTATTTTTCTTGAAAAACTTTAATTGATAGCTCACATAGACCACAAATTATTCAATACTCGGTCCAATTGTTTTGATGATTTCTTAAGTAGCCAGAACAACAACATTTGTCATATGTCAATATGCATTTGTTTAAATAAAGTTGAAAGGTTTTATTATATCAATCATTAAAGTTTTCTCGAATGGTTTCTAGTATTTAAGAGTTTTGCAAAATATAAAGCATTAGTGGTTGCTAAATTTTCTTGAGAAAGTTGCCACCATCATAATTTGTGATTGCAGAGTATAATACTATTACAGCTCGTATTTAATTTCTTCCAAATGAATAAACAGGCAAGTAAGACTATAGTCCGCGGAGCTGCGGTTCAGCTGATCGCTACGAAAACCCAAAGCGATAGCATATAGGGCTGCAGCCACAGAGGCACTACGCAGGCTAGTAAGGCTAGGGACGTACGCTCTCCACAGAACTTTTACCGCTCCATGCAGAATTGATAATAATGGTGCAGCTCTTTTTTCATGTCTGTCCCAGAGACAATTCCTACAGTTTGCAGCACATTAGTGCTGTATCCACGGGTTAGAACCCCCATGAACCAACCGTGCAATGCAAAAAACACCTAAAATAGCAGGTTTTTTCTCTATCCTTAGATTTTTCCTTCGTGTCGTGCGCCAACCCCACCCCTTACACCACACGATCCCTCTGACACCACCCCCTATGACACAATCCTGGATACGCACCTGCAGCACATAATTACACTCAGTCCAAACATCATGAAAAGTTAAACGTTAACTGACAAATACACATTTTTCCCCTGGAAAAAGGGAATGGAGAGTTGACATGTTGCCAAAATTCGGAAGGAGTGTACCCGACAGCACTTGAAACATCAACATTGTATTGATAATGCGAACCATTTACCACGCGTCTTCCATCTGACAGCGGTCTGAGTAGACCCCTTGAGGTTGCCACGCCCCTATGCCCTTTCAGTTTTTTCGAGCGATGTATGATCTGAACGAAAAACTTCATATCAAGCACGAGGTACGCATCTCAGGCCACGACTTCCCAGAACACGACTGCATGGTCAAGTCTTAAAGTGTATCTGACTTGCAGTCGGAAGGTCTGGGGTTGGAGTGCTGGTCGGGTCATACCGGTACCGAGGACTTTAAGATTGGAACCATTTGCCATTGTGCTTTGTACTCAGCATAAGCAATTATGTAGGGTAAACAAGCCAGAGGCCCAAACTTACAAAAGATGCCGTGACCGGCCAGACGTAGAACAATTGGTTTGAAACTGGGTCGTGAACCTCCATACCTAACTCATGATACTCATCTAGCCTATTAAACAACAGCGACCACCCGTCGAGTCGGCTGTGGTCGTGGTGATGGTGTCAACACTTCTACGACTACGATTTTTCTAGAATTCCGTCGGGTCGAAAGCCTTCTGCCCGATTGAACATGTTCGGGTGCAGTCGGTGCATTTTAGCCTAGGTCACACCGCCAACAAGCTACCACAGAAGTATCTACGATTTTTTTTTCAAATCTTCGACAGAGAGTGTTTGGTAGTCGTGGCGTTGTGACCCGGGATATTCTAGCTGTCCCTCGATCGTTGCTCTCATCACGATTTGCGATCGAATCTGGTTTCTACTTTTGCAGAAACACGCAAGAACACACACTTACCTTTCTCTCGTGACAAAATACGAGTATGAGAGTCAGAACCGCCGCAAACAAAGAAACTGAAGCAAAGACTGTAGCTACACCAAAAAGCAATCGCGTTAGTCTCTCTATGTCGTATACAAGACAGTTGCCCGTCTCTCCACACGATGTCTGGAATAGCATGCAGCTCTTATCGAAAAGGATCCCGTAAACGATCGGACCTGGGGCTGTGACTGCGAACATAAGCAAATCGACATTACAAGTTCAGTTCAAAATGACTTCATTTATTTATGTCGAAAATTATATGTTGAATTTCAAAATGGAATATCGAAATTACAAATGATATATCGGATTTTTAAAATGACACACCAAAGTTCCTAATAAACAAAGAATGTGAATAGGCCTATATAAATAAAAAATGGCCAGAAAGCAGTTTCAAATTTCCCTAAATAACGAAGCTCTCCGCTAACAGTTATGAAATTATTCGAGAACCAGTGACGTACAATCGGTGTCATATGTCAAAAATGCAAATGAGATGTCGATACGGGTTATGCTTTCCTCACAACTTACACACTAGCTGAAATGAGATGTTGAGTTTGAGTAAGATGTTTGAATTCAAATAAAATTCCGAGGTACACAGGGCATATATGTTTTATCAGAAATGTTCATTCTGATTTAACAAATAGTGATTTTGCCATGTAGGAAGTGATCGTAAAGTACTAACAAGCACGTTAAAAAGAGGAAAGGAGAAGTATTCTTACAATAGATAATTATGCCTCATGCCGTTATGTATATTCATTATAATCCGTTAGAAGCGAAAGTTATGCATGACATATTTTGTATTTAGAACTGCACGAATACGGCCGAATGTGGAAGAGGAGATTTAGACGATAAATTCATAACCAAAGTTCTTAGACATTCCCTCTGAAAATGGGCCGTTTAAAACTGTAGTTGTGTAAGAAACCAGTACGCACAATTGTTAGAAAGTTCACACATTCTTTTACAGTGTCAGTTCATTATTTATTTCCCATGAAGGCCCAACATGTGCCCTAACTTTAAGCCTCTTACCTCTGCAAGCCCAAGTTAGTATTAATGAAGGTTTAGCCCATCCCTTGAACACATGTTGTGTGTAACGTTAAATAGCCTGGTACCAGGGAGCTGTTTTGGAAGGAGGCAGAACGCTTTGAAATGAGGTTTGCGCCGTCAAGACCACTCAGCAATCCGTCTTTTGTATCGTTCTTAGCATTTCTATTGTGCTTGTACGAGATTATTTAGAAGACACAAAGAGGCATTTGTCGTCTGCTACGGTTAGAGTAGGACCGGCAGATTTTTGCACTGCCACAGCTTTGCCAGTCGTCAGGTAAATAAAGGTAAAATTCGGTCTTTCCATATCTCGGATACGCGTATGAAAAATATCAACTCGGTCATATGTCGAAATCTGAACAAGAATTTACTGTACATCTGGCTATTTCAGGAAACCTCAGGAATCGTCTGATATTGTTGTCAAAAAATTAGAACCTTCCCCATACAACTTATATTTAAGTCATGCCATCAAGAGGGAAGGGCCAATTGAATTCATTTGTTTTCAGTTGACCAGTCGTTTCGAATGAGATTGTATCTCTTTTAAAACTGTTGGCGGTACCAACCTACCTATCAAAGCATTATTCTGCATGAGCCACTTGTCTCAGGATTAGTTGCCTTGAATGAGATGGTGTCCCAGGAATGATATTGAAGCGGCGCCGCGAGTAAAGGAGGGCAATACCTTTGCCTGTTTGCGGCATTTTTACAGCTTATCTTCATTCTTTTAAGTAGGCCTTAAAGTATTAGCATAAATTAAAATTTCCGTGACATCTCCTTCCAAATAACAGCTCCCTGCTGGTACATTGCACTCAGTTTTTATAGATGGAGTGTACGGCGAGCCCAGACTAGTCCTTGAAAGGGACTTTAAGCCTAGAATATTTTCACCAGTCCGAGAACTGTCTCGGTTTGAGCTTATGGTGCCCCGGTTTCCAGGTTCGTCTCCTGGGTCTCCCGGTTTCCACAAAGTTTTAAAATTTGAAACAAAAGGGTAACATACCGTAATGCACAGTATATCTTGTGCTGCCAAATGTTACCGTACCTTGTAACAATGGTATTCTTTTACGCTGCATTCAAGCTGATCTTATATAGCTTAGCCACAATGCTAAACTAATAGCTTAAAAGTCAAATTTAACCCCAAAGAATGGATTCTCCATATTGCAAACGCACACCCTGATTTTGTTGTAAAGCACGAGCTAGAATTCTTTGACAGGTACTTTTTGAAGTCATAAGAGGTCTGACGTGTATTAAACTAATATAACTACAATGTTCAACCTTTCAATCGCTACCATTAATGTCCATGGCCTCCGAGATAGCAGAACGCTCTCGTGTCATAAAATGGTTGAAAATTTTTGCTTTTGATATTATCTTACTACAGGAACTTCATTTATCTACTGAGACGGATTTCTCTTTATTCAAAAGGGAGTGGGGAGGACCCGTCTATTTCCCCCAGTCTCACCAATCATTCAGGAGGCGTTGGTATTGCTTTTAATACTAAGCACCAATATGGAGCATAACTCAAATTAGGTATGAAAATAGAGGCCGTTGCATTTCCCTGCTGTGTTCTGTAGGTGAGAATTCTTTCCGTGTTTGCAACATACATAGCCCGAATTCTGCTTTGGAGAGAAGAGAATTTTTGAGTAACTCAGATCTTTACGTGAGAGGCCCAAATCCCTTAATTCTGGGTGGTGGTTTCAATTGTATTATGGAGGAGTTGATCGGGAAAGCCACACAGTTAATTCCCAATTCTAAGCAGGACGGGGTGAGATTATTGATCTTGTTACTACTCACAAACTCACTGATTGTTATAGCAAGGAGGTTCTACAAGCCTTTGATAAAGTCAACTGGCCTTTCTTAATGAAAGTTCTGACGAAATTCAACTTTGGCAAAGATTTTCAGAGATGGGTTTCCATCTTGTATAATAATATTTATATTTGTTTACTAACTAATGGTAATCTTTCAGAACTTGTGTATATAAAAAGAGGTGTCAGACAAGGTTGCCCCTTGTCACCCTTACTGTACGTTTTATTCATCGAACCGTTAGCCTCTTTCATTAACAGTTGTGCCAGTAATAAGGGATTTGACGTTCCAGGCAGAAGGAAGCGTATTAAATTTTTACAGTATGCTGATGACGCCACCTGTATTGAAACGTGTATCTTTGACATTCTTCGTTTCTTTTCCATCTTATAAGATTTCGGGAGTGCTACTGGTACTTGTATCAATATGTCGAATCGTGGTAGACTAAAATTGGGAACGTTTTGCTCCCTGCAACTTCCGGGTAATATTCAATAGAGTACAAAAGATATTAAAATCACCGGGATTGTGTTTGGTACAAAATATGCCGTATTAAGTAACTGGAGTAAAAAGATCGCTCTCGTACAGAATCTTGGACCAACAGGCACCTATCCCTTCTTGGGAAAACTTTGGTAATCAACACTGTAATATACCGTCTGTTCTTCTTTTGGGGCCAATTTTTCCCATGCCTGATAGTGGTCTTAAGGCTGTTTTCTCTCTTGTGTGGGGAAGAAGGAAGCCAGATCTGGTTTCACGTGATGTTATTGTCCTGCCACGGTTGCGGGAGGGGGGGGGGTCAGGTTTAGACAACTGACGAGTTAAAATGAATGCCCTTCTAGTCAAACCATTATTCCCTCTGTTTCTTTCTCACTATATTCCCACTCACCAAGCAATTACGTGTCTTTTATCCTAGTATCTGGTCTAATTCCACTGGCCAAATAGTAATATGTGTATAACTTCTTTGTCTCAGGCCTGTGTAATACTAAGGCAATTATTCATAGTAGATAACAATTTTTTCATTACTTGTAAATAAACCAAGAGCATTGTTAAGCTTCTACAACCGGTTAATGTTACCATTTCCATCGTACGAAAGAACCAACTTTTCCATGGGATAAGAAATGGAAGCTTGCTTTAAGTTCTATTCTGGACAACAAGCTCAAAGACTTCCAATGGAGACTCGCTCATCAAGTCCTTTATACCGGCAAACGAATCAAGGATTGGGGTATGGGAGACGCATGGGGCATGGGAGACGGTGTATGTCCTTTTAAGGGTTGTGGGGAAGTTGAAAGTTGAAACATTACACCACATTTTTGGGGATTGCCCAAAGGTGAAACCCATTCTAATGTCGGTTACTAAGGTCTTTTGAGAGCTAGTATGTACGAACCAATGTCTTCAACCTGATCTCTTTATGTTCGGTTTCCCTGATGTAGTTTGTACAGCGCTCGTTTTCACAGAATTTGGTTTCTTTTCTGTATTGTTAAATTTACATTGTGGATATCAAGATGTTTGCATGTATTTGAATCTGAAGTTCAAAATGACAAACAGCTTAAGTCATTAATCATTTAAACTATTACGGAAAGAGTCGAAGCAGATCGTAGCCGTTTTTCGAATGCCAAATTCCAGAAAATATGGATTACCGGAAGATCTTTTGTTCTTTTAAGGGACAGAGGGATGATGACTTGTTTTTTTTACCTTGTAATTCTTCTGTTTTACCCTCATTGTTAATTGCTTTTATTTACCATTTCCAAGCAAAGTCACCAAAATAAATTCTGGTACCGTTGGAAAAAGCAAATAGCCGGGTTTTACTGTAAGTCAAACTAATTATGTTCAATGTATAAGTGTGATAGTTAATTTAATTGAACTGTGAATATTTGTAAATAATATTTTATTTCTGTATGTTTATATGTTGAAGATGAAATAAATTTCTTCCTTCTTTAGAAAAGAGGAAGACGGATTCAAAGTCAAATTTAGTGACGTCCCGATGAATATTTTATTTTGGGATTTTTCACTTTTTTCTGATCGAGTTTTGACTGACTGCTAAGTAAGAACTTTACATTCCATTATATGGAACTACGGTATAACATGTGATTGGACAGGCCAATTTATCAGGAGTGCTTTCCAATACGTCAGTGGCGTAGCCAGGATGGAATTTTTCGGGGAATTTTCGGGGGGGGGGGGGGTAGGTAAAAAGTGGTGCGGGCTGGTACCTTCGAGGGTCAGACGAGGCAAGACTACCTAAGTGGAGCGCCACCATCTGTTGGCGCGGACCGTACAAGAAAAGTTTGGGTTCTACAAACCCTCCAGATGGCTGAAAACGGCACTTCCCACGTGTTTTAAGCTGGATGTACCCAGCCTTGAAATACGAATCTCATGTCTGCCACTTCTCAAATAGTGTGAATAAAAAATCAATCTATGAAAAATGATAATACATACACTTTTTAGGGACGCAAAATCTGGGCATTTCTGATCTGTGCCATGGCGTGGGGAATGAGACTAAAGTGAACGGGTATATCCCTTTCTCTTGGGAAAAATTGTGAAATTCAGGAGAACGTAGATCGCAAATGCGGCAATATTTGAATCGATTTCAGCTTCAATAGGGAAACCAAAATTAGTTGTGTCCCCCTCTGAGAAACTTTCTTTGCGTTACATATGCTCTATGCAAAATGGTGCTATGTTTGGCAAAACTTTGAACTGATTATAGGCCTACGTTTTCGGATTTTCCTATTTTGGGAGCATGAAAAATTTTTAAATTTTCACTTTTAGTCTTTATAGAGACTTTACAAGTGACATACATTCTTCCAAAGAAACAATATTTTCCGGTTTTCAGCGGTGTTTAAATGCAAAATGGTGCAGTATTTGATCTGTCATCGGTTTATTACCTAGTCAAAATCAAAATATCTCAAAATTAAAATCTCTCAAAAAATTTGAACTGCAAATCAGAAGTATGGATCATGCGGGAAACACATGAAATGCGGACCTTGCGGACACTTTACAAATCCGCCTGGACGCCAGTGGCAACGAGTGAAAAGAGGGCTTGTTGAAAAATCGTCTCACAATGGCACGTGTCATGGGAAGGAGTGAGGCACGACAAAGGCCTACTTGTTAGGGATGGATGGGAAGAATTATTCGAAGGCAGTACCTTACCCTTAAAGGACCAACCCTCTCACCTCAAACCACAATTTTGGAAGGGTGTACTGGAATTCTTCATTGGTTCAGCTCCTTGATTGACAGATAATTCATGCAACGCAGAGCATCAAAAATTTTATTACACTGCATGAATTGTACTGAGAGTGTTTTTTTACAAACATTGAGCTTTTCTATACTCGATTAGAAGCAATCAACTGAGATTGTCTGTGGATGAGAATGAATTTCAGACAGTTGTGAGGAGGAGCTTAAGTGAGAAGGTTGAGAATTGTATCTGTCTGGGGTGAGAGAACACGACCTTTAAGACATATTTTGTGTATGATAAAGTATAGGAATGGTCGTGTAAGAATGGTCTCCAATGTATGATTGCCTTGTTTTTAGTAAATCAGCCAGCCATCGAAAGGCAGAAAGGATCTTAACCTTACTAAGTCAAATTCGAGTTTGCTGTCGAAACGTTCGTTTCATCTTCGAAGTGTAATGCAATAAACGACAGTGCAGATTATATACGGTATCCAATTTAGTAAAAGTAATCATTTTGAAGTTATTACTTGATTTCATACGTGCACACAAAATGTGTTTTACAAACATTCATGCCTGTTTTCTTAATTGTTACCCATTTCATTTATTTAATGTTTTTGAAGGAAATACTTCAAAGTGTACTTCCGTTCAAACACTTTATTTTTCTCAGTTACTTTATCAGGAGGCTAAAAAATGTGGGGGCCTGAAGAAAATCTGAGGGGGCGTCCAGGCCCCCCGCCCCCCCCCCCCCCCCTGGCTACGCTACTGCAGTACGTAGAAGATATTGGACACATACGTTACCTTCCTGCATCGAGGAAGGCTACTTTCTCATGCCCTTGCTGTCAGTGAAAATTTTCAGAGACATATAGCAGCATATGTACTATGTGATCGCTGGCTTCAACTGACTGCCTCAACAATTTACTCTTGGATTAAGATTAAATCTTCAATTATTAACACCTCATGTTTTAGTGTTTTCAAAAATACAACACTTCATATTTCTTTCACACGGTTAATAACTTCCATATCGTCATTTTTTGTCAATGTGAACCCAAAGGTTGTGAAGAACTTGACCCGCCAAATCTGGCACTTTTTCCTTCCGGCAATCTGCATCTTTTTCTGCTCTTGCTGAAATTTTAAAGTCAGGCACTCGTCACCCCAACTACAATTTTACTTGCTACAGCTCTTCAATTGTCAGTAGTTCTTATACACAACATGCACTGAGAGTGTTTTGATTGCTCTATATTTTACTCAACAATACACGAAGCAAATGAACTAGAATTTTGTCTGAACAAGGACGAGTTTTACACAGCTTTGGGAGGGGCTAGAAGCAAGTTGGTTGGGAGAATTGGTGACTTAGTACTGGGGTGACAAAGTATGCCTTTAAGTTCCACAATCATAAATATAAGGCAAACGATTTTGTGTGTGTTTTGTAATTCCAAAATATTGTGTCTTCGTGGCCCCATGAAGCATGAGGCATGGGTAGTGAAAAGGCCTTGATGTGTGCTTTTGTGGTTATAATATTTTGTGTCACTTTTGCCCATATTGCTCTGAATTTGTCCCCAAGTTTAATATCTTTTAAACAGACGCGAATGCACACTATTTGAGGGGAGTACTCAATTTCCGAAACACTGTCTACATGCGCAGATGATTCCAAGAACTGACGGTCGTCAGAATTGCAGAGAACGTCTTGCAACAAATTGGGAGATTTGTCCTTTCACTGTCATTTTATTTTATGGAGATCTCAAGGTTGACTGTACTGGGTATATTTTGATACATGATTCGCTTCAAAATAATGCATTTAGAAATATTTCTATCAATAAATTCAGATTCTATGAAATAACTACACATTTCTTGATGTAATTTTTTCAACTTCGACTTAACTGAACGATTTAAATTGTAAGAGATTACAATAAATGTGCACCTGTTGCATTAGACTTGTGATTAGATACTTGAGTGCACGACTGTGTGTTATGTTGGATCAACCTCTCATTTAAGCGGAGCGCCACCATCATTTAGCGCGGCGCGTATAGAAAATTTTGAAAAATCGCGCCCCCTCAGAGAGCCGGAAATAGCATTTCCCAAGCTAATAACTAAATTATGAAAGTCGGGCAATTTTTATTTTGAACAATTATGCAAAAAACTGTATATCTTAATAGAAATGAGCTAGTTGACCCGGAGACTTAAATGACCGAATTGGGAAATTACATGATACTATTTGGCTCTTAATTGAAAACGTAATTACTCAATTTTAGGGCGTTTCCAAGGAAACGTCTATGTACATATTAATCCCAAGTAAATAAACAAGAGCGCAAATTATTTTAGCCAACAAGTGAGTCAAGTTCACATCAACGGTTTCTTCACACGTGATCCCCACAAAAAGTTCTCATCAAATAAAAATATACGCGGCGAAATAAGTATTTAAAACCAACGTAGACCTTTAGCTTTATTCTTCTATTTGGGGGAAACTAAACCAATTTCAGGTATTTGACATACGTGACCAGTGTTGGTGAATGTTTTTAACCAACTTTTTAAGAGTGTTTTTAGTATCAATTTGTTAGTATCAGTTTATGGAGGTAACTTAATACTTTGTGTGGGCCAATTTTCTACGAAAATGTGATACTATTTTAGACACTTATATAATTCGAACGATTTCTAGGAGACAAGCCGAAGTTCCTCAAACGGACAGGTCGGAGGCGGACCGGAATCTTGGTTCTTGGAACTTGTGAGTTATTCAAGAAAAATCAATCTCAGCACAATTTGAAGGGGCAATCACGTGTAATTGTGTAGAGGTGTCACATAAAGAGCATGATGTGGAATGGTTTTATTATTTTCTTGTAATTTTCAAGCTAGAGATATTTCTGTGGGTAATCCCTTTTTGGATGATGTATGTAGAACATGGTCTAGTTACACTTATCTAAAACCTACTAATGAATTCAAACATCAGATTATTTGGAATAATTCTTTGATCAAAGTTAATGGAAAAGTTGTCTTCTATAATTTCATGCATGATAAGGGTGTCTTAAAGATCGTCGATCTACTTGATGAAAATCTTAATCCATTATCTGTGTCAGATTTTAAGCAAAAGTTTTCAATCGGAGACTTCCCGTTCACGTTATACTATGGCATTATCTCAGATATACCCACGGCTTGGAAAAACCATTTTTCAGAGGAAATCAGTGATCGGCTAGATAATATTTATGTGAACCATATTGCTCTAGAGCAAAGCGTGTCGCGTCATGTTTACATGTCTCTTATAAAAAAAATCAGTGAACCTCCAACTTCTATTCAAAAATGGAACGCTCCTATGGAGCTCGATGATTCTCAATTGCAAACGGTGTTTCGTAGGCCGTTTGCCTCATGTTCTGAGAGCAAAATCCTTTTCTTCCAATTTCGATTACTCCACCGAATACTGGGAACAAATCTTTTACTCTCCCGTATGAATTTTATTGAGAATGCTAGGTGTACTTTCTGTGGGTATCAAGATGAAACTTTGGAGAATTTATTTTGGGAATGTCGTATTACTTCCTCTTTTATTTTAGATGTTGAGCAATGTATTTTTGGAAGACAATTTGCGTTAACAAAACAGGATTTATTTTTCGGGTACAAACTTCTTGTGCGTCACCCCTATAACTTTTTTATTTTGCATTTGAAATATTATATATTTAACTCGAAATTAAATCAAGTTGTACCTCATGTAAATCAATTTTTTAGTAAATTTAAGTTTGCTTTGGAAGTTGAAAAATATCTTGAAAGGTCAAAAAAGCGAAGAAAAATTCCATATGATGATTTATATATTTCGTTCCGTAATTGCCCTCAATTATTTCAATAATGCTATTATATTGACACTGTTTATTTCTGTGTATATAATGCTTGATGAGTATAAACTTGAAATTGAATAAAAGAGATGAGAAAAAATATTCAAGAATAATCAATCTCAGCACAATTTGAAGGGGCAATCATGTGTAATTGTGTAGAGGTGTCACATAACGAGCATGATGTGCTTCCTCAGTGGACAGCAGGTTCTGCCAGTATAGTCAGAGTAATTTTTCTCTACAAAGAGAGGAACTTTTTCAAATACAAGTAATTCAATATGAAAACTTTATTAATGTAGCCAATGTCATTTCTTGCCATTTTGAGATATATCGCTGCAAAATTTCAGACTGGTAAATTTTCATGAAAAGCACAAAGGTTGAACAAATTTAGCCACACATTCACCCAGCTAATACGATATAGCCTCATTATTCTTCAGGCTCCTGTCATAGTCCTGCGCATCAATTTGCCCGAAATGGCAAAACATTCAGCCCGGAAAAAAAAATGCAAAAAAAATTGCAAAATGTTCTTGGATATTTTCAATTGCTAAATAATACAGACAATCGAAGAATATGCGGAGTGTCTAATGGCACTAGGGTTTCATCACCAGATTTGCGAATAGTTTCAAAGCAGGTGTTGAAGTTAATTGATTCAAATCTGTTATGTGAGTTTTCGATACTGTTACATGTGGATACTACTTGATAAGTTTGTAAAAACATTTTTTATAGCTATGATAACACGTAGACCGAACCAGAACCTTTCATTTTTAGTGGTCTATACCGCCTTTCAAACACTTCATCTTGTTTGTAATTTCGATACGTTATCTCAATCGAGATTTCGAGAAGTCATAATGATGTTCGAAATGTCATTTGCACCTTGGGTACACGCTAAAAAAGGTCTGGTGATATCTCACCAAAATCCGTATTGATATACCACCTACATAGTCCTGGTTATTTTTTACCAGGAAGTCATGGTCACATTAAACATTACACTGGTGAATTTAACCAATAAATGGCTGGTCTTCTACTTTTTAACCAGTTGTTCCTTTAATTTTGAATTAAAATTCCTGGTTAAATTCACCAGGATTGTGTGGGTGCTATACTGACAGGGAATGTGTGAAATTTCACCTTATATTTCTTAGAGGGTATATATGACACTATAGGAGCACCCCATACCCCACTCCACCTAATGGTACTTACACAGAATGCCATGGGTTGGCGATTTTTCCCCTTAACCCTTTACCCTTGTGCTCCGATCGGGGCATATTTGCGCGCCTCGGAATTGGGCGGAAAAGCGGACGTAGCCCGCCTCGCATCGGCTTCCGTAGGCCATCGACCTCGTGACCTTAAACTATTGTCTCTCTCGCTGTTGTGGCCGAATTTTCGGGTAGCTGCTCGCAGTTTCGAGCTCCGCGTGAAACAGTAAAGACGTGTGACAGCCGAGCTCTCCGCATGGGTCCAAAAGGACCCAAACAACGGTAAAGGGTTAACTAATTCTCTTTAATTGTAAACCCATCCGTGTAAAAAGTTACTTACCAAGGAAACGTTTGATGAATTTATCGAACCCTTGTATCATTGAGCGATCATCTTTGTCGACAAACCTGTTGAGAAGGACAATCTGACAACAGTCAAATACGATTAATGAAAAGTAACTTGGAACAAATTTTTAAAGTTTGGTGAACTGACTAGTTTGGCTGAACTTTCCAAGAAATTTAAGTTTATTGAGAGAGCATCGTACCGAAAGAAAACAAATTCTTGAAAAAGGTTGCATAAATTTCCAGGATGTAAAAGGATTCGGGTACGAAATATGCCAAGATGCATTAAGGCAGAGAGCTGTTTGTTTGTTTACTTTATATTGATGTTTGCGTTGAAAATGTCACAAAGTAAACCCTCTTTTGTCTCTCCTTGTCTTGGAATTTCTACAAGACTTACAATCAGTTAAATATTTCATATAACATCGATTTGTCTGATCGTCTTCTATTCGGTCTGAAATTATTCGCTACTGCCAGTCCCTGGAAAACAAAAGATATTGCCTCATGTATTCCGCGGTTTCTGCCGGTAAGAGTGTATCACTTATATTGTATCCGAAAGTGTAAACATTATGTTATATCTGGTCATTACAGGAAAAATTGAGAAAGGAAATGGCAGAAATTAATGTAACGTAATGTTTCTGTAGCTAATTTGCATGAGACTCGTCATTTAGAAAGGAACAGAAGTAGTTGTAGTTGTAGTTGGCTAATTTCAGTCAACTAGAGGTCTTTGGTTTTGTAACCTGCTTTTACATAGCTAAATTAGTCAGTTAGAGGGTTGCCAACCTACTTATCAAAGCAGTTTTTTTTTTTTTCGAAAAAGCCAATTGCGATAGGGTTAGGAGACTTAAACAATGTTGTTAGAGTATTGATATTTAATAACAGACAACGGGTAAAAGAAAAGAATTCTTTCAGCCGAGTAAGTATTTAATGAAGGATGTAACCTTATTGGGTCTAAGAGCATTAGCATGAATTAACGCTTTCCGTTTAATTCCCTTCCCTGTGGTAGTAGAGCCCTGATTAAGGCAGTTCTAACTACCGTTCTGAAATTCTTTCGAGGTTTCAGTGGTTGGGGGGGGGGGCTGCTCTCCGGCCAATGGAACTGCACATTTGAAAGATAAGGCAACTCTCTAATGGTTCGTATGATTTGGAATATTTCCCTATTAGACGTCATCCATTTCTCATAAATTCGGAATGAGCGCACAAATTATGCTTCGTTTCCTTGCCCAAAACTCCTGCCAGGGTGTAAAGCGTAAACTTTGAAAACTAGAAAAGTAAATAGGTACATTTATGGCTTCTTTAAAAAAAACAGCATTCAAAAACATGACGACCACTTTTTACACATGACAAAATTAAAATGGTACTGGCATCCGCATGGAACACCCTCAATTCATTTCAGAAATCAAAGTTCATGATTTGGACACTCTCTTTTTTTATGTCCATCCTTTGACTTACCTGATTTTAGACATCAAACTGGGACTGTACATTATGTTACGTAACAAGGTGGTCAGCATCAGTAGAATAAAATGAAACACCCAGGAACAATCCGTCGGGCATAAACCTTCAGTTAGTTTGTCGCTCTCACTTGAAATATTCAGATGCACCTCGTCGTAACAAGCACAGTCAGTGTAGACCTGCCATGAAAGGGGAGAACTGTTGTTAAAGGGCTTTCTAATTTGTACATCCCTTACCGGTAACTCTTTGTTGCGTCATCAATACGGTCCTTGAAAAATTGTGGAGAAATGGAGGGGTGGGGAAGGGTTTTAAAAATGGGGGTCAAGAGACCTGTCCCCTATTTAAATCGTTCAGCTTTTAAAGATTAGTGGGACGCCATCGATAATTTCATCTTGACATTTTGTAACGCTTCGTAAATTGTGTAAATGAACAAGATTTTACTTGTTGATACCATTGAGTTGTAAGAGGAAATTCCCTGATGATACTTACTGTGACATTTTTGGAGCCTTTAACTTCAACTTTTGTGCCTGAACATCCTGCGTGGCAAGCTGTAGAATAAGAGATGCCGTTTCCTGCACATACAGGGTTGTAACCAGAAGGACAGTAGCATTGTTCATTACAGGAGCTGGTCAAGTTGCGATCACTGTCACTCCTGCAGAAAGAACAATTTAAAATGGGGTTCAATTTACCATCTAGAATCTAATTATATGAAGACACATAGGAATCCTTAAAATATTGTTTAAACAGGAAATTAAAAGATAAATGCAATCACCCTGACTTGAATTAAAGCAGTAGACTGCACTGTTTCTTGATTGGCTCTAAATAGCCATGTGACAACATTTCCCTCTCCAAATATACCAAGTCTAGAGTAACTGTTGGGTTTACTTGCAGTATTGAAAACTTAAAGGTAAAGGGCAGTCCCCCAAACTTATTTTGAAGAAAAAGCTTAAAAGCCTTGTCTTATTTCTCTTCAAAGTATCTTTCATTACCTTTTATGATTTAACTATTGCATATTCAAGGTAAAGCAAGCAGTTATTTCTAGTAAATGTCACATTTGAAGAGAAAAAACATTGTCACGTGACTCCCAACAGCCAATCATGGAACTGGACAGTCTACTACACTACTTCAGTTTTGGATGACTACTCGTGTCCTTTAAAACATCCTGAACGATACTTTAACGCAAAAATTAGATTGGGGCGACGACTCTTGCCCTTTAATGGGTGATTCTATTCAAAGCGAAGACGGACTGTTTGTAGCTCAGTCAAATATTACATATTTTTATATTTAATCACAATATCACATCCGTTGTTTTCTAGTTCAATGTAAACACAGATATAAGTTGGCGCATGTGTAAATGGAGGCAGCTTACGTTTGTAAGTCCAATTACAGGTATCAGCCTACATTCTCAATTTCTTTCCTTATAGACAGAACCAAAATTTGACTAAAATGCCTTTACTTATAACCATTTGACGCATGCAGGTCGAACTGACTTCAGACACATATTTGTTTCTCTTTTTGCAGTGCAGTGTTTTATGAGAGATTTCAGAATCTGGCTCATGAGATAAAAGATTTTGTAAAATTCATGCTGACGTGACCCTTCTGCACCACAGACGGTGTTATTGGCGGAACTATATTTTTTCCAAATCTGGAAAAATTTTCAAAAGATAACCCTGAAAATTACTAAACAGCGATAGAACCACACTTAGAAAACAGGCAAGTGATAAATATGAAAGAGTATAGAAAGGTAGGGAGTAATTTCAATGTCATTTCAATTTGTTGGAGCAACATTTTGAAAGCCCCCAAAAGACTGAAGAACAGCTACATAACTCACAACGACTGCTCACCTACTATGGCCTGCGAAGGACCGAAAAGACCTCAAGTATAGCCTAGTTCCACCAACAAGTTAGATGGAGTTTGATGGTATAGATGGAGTGTGTGTCGTCATATTCTTAACTTTCCATTGATACAGTTTCAATTCTCCAAACAAAACCAATGCAAAGGCGAATCCTTTACCTATTTGTGGTTATCAAAAGTTATTTATAAGGGTAACACTGGACCATGGGCCGAAGAGCCCAAAGATTGCAAAAATTGTGGTTATTTTAGAAGTATCTGTGATAAAACATAACTTAAATAAATCCATCAATCGCTAGAAAACACAAATCACCCTACCCCTTCTTTGAAGGGGCATTTGAAAAGATAAATGAGATTTCTTCGAAAACGATCGGGACACACCCTGCTATTATCGGTTTCATTAAGGCTGTAAGGCACGGGGACAACTGTTGTAAATACCCTTTATTGTTGAACACCACAAATGTGGTAAAAATGACTAATAGAGATAAAGATGGTAGTGACTTGCGCGTTCAGACATTTTTTACTTTGCAAAAGAGTTTGATACAGACTAAGGTCGTGTTCATACTGGATGCCAGTAATCATGTGCAGTAAATGTGTTACCGATACAGCACCTAGTTACAATTGTTGTACTAATGGAGGCCTGGTGGCAAAATAGAAACACGCACAACGCAGTGACGTCCGTGCATGACCTCTACATAAATCTACTACAATAGACCTTGCATAGAAATCCTAAGCTTCAGCTAAAGCTTACGATTTTTGTGACAATGTCTATGGACAAACCCGATTAGCGCTTGTTTTAAGTGACTGTAGGCAGCCATTAGTGGGGCCCATCAGCTTTCAATCGTCTTCATTTATTGTCTACGTAAATTTCAATCTTCATATTCAGTGAAGTTGAGAAAATCAAGATGCACTTCATTGTATAACCATCCATGGTACAGGTGAGGAAGGAAATTAAAAGATTAAAGTGAAAGATCTCAGTAATGGCCGACTAAAACCAGACCATCACAATCTGTCCGGATTCGTCTATAGAGACTATGCACGTGACGTCAGGGCGTTTCACTTTGGCATACTGGATTGAACTGATCATGCGCAGTAAGTGTGTTTCCGATACACGCGCACGACAGCACCTTGGTAACAATTGTACAAAGGACGCCTAGATGGAAAAACCGCAAGACGTGTACCCCAGTGCAGTGACGTCGGTGCATAACCTCTGTAGAAAAAATATTTGCTGAAAGACATTTTTCGTATTTGACTGCTGTTTCCATTTTTACCCCTCATAAATGACACAACATTTATGGTAGAAGTACCCGATAGCTTATGATGTTGTGCGAAATACGTTCATTTCTCAAATATGGATTTCTGATATCGGTTTTTCGGTTGATGAGAATCTGAGTATCTGAAATGTTATGTACTAAAGCAATATCGACACAACACTCACCTGCTCAAATGTAGTATCTGCATGTAAGTGCTAGAAAAGTTCACCTACCAAGTGTCATCTGTGTGTTCGTAAGGTACAGTTAAGCCGGCAATAGAATCATTCTCACAACCTGCAAACAACTTTGCAGGTGTTAGTATAGTCGCGAAAACGATGCAAAGTGAGACCATGATGATAGTACCACGTGGTTTCAATCGACCAATCATAATGATGAAGGCACTAAAGAAATAACCAATGAAAATCATTGGTAATTTGGACCAGGCTGTAAGATAATAAATAAGTCCATTGAAAGGAAAACGTGCGTAGCATTTCTAGAGAGACGAAACAAACACACCGTACGTCATCGCTTGGATATATCCACATTGAAGTGAAGGAGAAATATTCAAGGTGATGTAAGTATAGGCCTATAGGAAATGTTCAGTTACGCAGCATACAGTAAAAGAAAGAACAAGAGGGCAATCCACGGAGTTGCTTATCTCATCGCTAACATGTGCGCAAGTTGGTTACAGAACTTGAACTATGTATGAGCCAGAAGTTTTATCTGTGCTGAATTTTATGCTACAGTAGAATGTCATTGACAAAAATTACCTACTAAAACTCCATGCCACAATCTTGAAGTCCAAGGGAAGCGATTTTTTTTTCGTTCCAGGGGACGGAAGTTTTTTCCGTGAGATAGCGAGGGGAAAGAATATGGCACAGACAAATCAAGTTCTTGAACAGGCGCACCTTATTAAAAAAAAAACATCATTTGGATATTTAAATTCTGACACTGGATTATATAAGAACTGGAGAGATAGGCTACCCAATCTTTGTAATGCTTGCCCTTTTAATCCAGTAGGCCTATCTAAGATTTTGGAACAAATTTATTTTTTATGATGCTGTTATCCCCTTGCAACACTATGAAAAAAAAAAAACAACGAGCTTGACTGTTACACTAAACTGATACGATTAGATATGGACGCAACGATAATAAAAGTAAGACGCTTTGGGGGACGCTTTAGACGAGTGCGTAATTGTTATTATTCAGTCGCTAGCTGGGCGTATTCTCCATTTTGACGCGACGGCAAACTTCATGTGTGTCGAGCTGATATGCACATCAAGTGAGTCTCAATTAAAAAACTGGGCGTGTGCGCGATGTTGAACGTGTGGCGTTAGAAGATTTCCGGGCGACGCACAAACCTTTTCTGCGTACTGGCCAATCCTAGCCCGTGGCAAGGAAATTGTCACGTACGTTTTTTTGGCGATGCTCCAGAACTGCCAAGTTTTAAGGGCACCAATATGTAAGATAGAGGCCCTATGCCTAACCTAATGTTAGTCACCCACAGTTTCATATCTTGGGTTATAACTCAAGCATGAATGGTGTAGGTTTAGCCCCAGACCTAGCCTACATACTGTTAACCAGCTTGAGATTTCAAGTCTAGCCCTAGGTTTGACTTTCATACTACTGTACTAGGCCTAACAGTTACAGCAACTTTGGAGTGAAAACAACTGTCTGCATACACCATATGAGAACACTCTAGATATAAGGGCCATCAAAGTGAACTGCGAGTAGGAACTTAAAAATGTCACTGCAGCATACAAGCTAGTAAAAAAAAGAATCTGAGACTGTTACTACGAAGTACTAACCTAGGAGTCTAGTTTATTTATATTAATTGATGAAAAATAGGCTAGTTACAAAACTTAAAGTGGGGATGACACGGCCAAAGTAAGTTCCTAGGTAACTGTTCTTTGGGTACACCTTGACATAAAGTGAATGATTTCCCTAATAAATTATGTCCATAAATACCGAAATACGACGCTTTGAATTCCAAATTGCAGGCCAGACTCAGACCATTTGAAATTCGAAAGCGAAAAAACATATGTGAACGCTTCTCAAAATGGTGACGTCATTGGAGGCACGGTTAGCAACACTGTACCAGAGAGCTCACAATCATCGAATCATGTGCCGGTGCTCCGATAGCAGTGAGCGTACATTGTGAATTGTGCATTGCGCGGTGACTGCTTAGTATTCGCAATAGCATCTTCATCAAACAGCTCATACAGCAAAGACGCGCTCGTAGTGGGGACGCGCTTAAGTGTGGTCTGCCCATACATATTCATAGCTGTTCTTTATAGCAACCGAACCGCGTCTTCCTTGCACAAAAACCGAACTATTTTTACCCGCGCGCATGCACACGCGAACATTTTGTCCAATGATTTGCTCCGAATCCCCACCATGGTCCGCGCCGTTCGCTCTGTATGTTGGACTCTGTATTGTGATGTAATCGTTTTCATGAGGTTGCTAAGATAAGATAACTTTACCGAGCGTTACATTAGTTCCACATCTAGATGCGCGCCGTAGGGCAGGGTTTGTGCCCCCAATTGCGTCATAAAAGTCAGGCGAGCTGTTGCGGCATTTTTCGAAATTGGATGTCGAACGCAGTTTTCCTTCGAATATCATTTATGCCGAATTGTACGGATTTTTAATGGGGTGTGAGATGATATTTGTAAAATACTGTATCTAATCTTGCAATACACAAAAGTTTTTGTGGCCGTGTCATGCCCACTTTAACCTTTGACAATCTGTAACGTGAACTATGTCCTTGGTTGCCATGACAACCACACATATCGGTACAACTTACAGTATCATGCCTAGGCTATTACACTTAAACTTTCAGATTTGTGGGATGCATCCGTTAAGAGTTAAAGTGAATACAAAAAAAAAGTATTTGACCCCCTGTCACGTGACCTTTGACCTTGGTTGCCATGGAAACTACATATTTTGGTAGAACTAGTCTACCCTATTATACTTGTGAAGTTTCATGTAAAATGAAGGTTTCCTTTTGAAGTTTTAGTACAAAATAGGGAAAAAAGTGTTTTTCTGCAAAATGTGACCTTTGACCTCTGAACTTTGACCTTTTCTTCTGAGGGTCTGGGAGACACAAGTTCCCACCCTGGGGTACCCACCTACCAATTTTGAAAAGAATCGGTCCAGCCCACTAGGAGGAGTTTGAGGGACAAAAACGTTGTTTTACGAACAAATTATCACTTGGGAATTTATTTGTTCCACTCTACCACTTGACCTTTGACCTCTGTTGCTATGGCAACCACATATTTTGGTAGGTCTAGATGCAATTATTATAAGTGTAAAGTTTCGTGTCAGGAGAACGTTTCGTTTTGGAAATATAGAAGAAAATGTGATTTCACTAAATTTGACCTTTGACCTGTAACCTTTGACCTTCACTTCCGGTTTTGTATTAAAAATGCAATTGTTCCACCTGAGGTACCATCTTACCAAGTTTGAAGAAAATCGGCCCAGCCGTTTACAAGATATTAGGAAAACAAAATTGGACACACACATATATACATGTTTTGACCGTCAATCGGGGACACATTTTTTTAACTATGAAAATGGGGATATCCCCACTTTGGGTGAATCGACACTTCACTAGGGGAGAAAACGCTCATGTCCTCGATTTACTAGTACAAGACAGATACACACACACCCATGCACCAGCCCATGGTTTTTCACCCAATGTTAGGTCCATCACATGGAAATTGGGGAAAACTCCAAAATGCTTCAAACTTACTGAGGCACATCCTTGGAACGTGAGAAATTCAATTTCATGGCTAATTTTGCATTTGGCAAGTGGGGATATCCCCACTTGCAGGTGTATCCACACTTGCCCGGAGAAAAAAAGGCTCATGTCCCCGTTTTACACCAAAAACATACGCACACACACACACCCACACACACACACACTCACCCACCAACACACACACACACACACGGACAGGTTTTGACCCCTCTCTCAGCCATGGACCTTCAGTCACCCCGGGGTACCTCACCATGGGTTAGACCTCGAGACTAGTAACCTGGGAAAATTTACCGTTACCATGGTAACCATTGCGATTTAAGCTGGCATGGCCATATATAGCCCCATAGGCAAAGTGACTACAATATCTCATCCTCCTCACGGAGCGATGAGATAAAAAGGAAATATAAGATGCCTAACTTCATAGGCTATTCAGTGTAGGAACTTTATCTTAAGGAATCCTATCTTAACTAGCTTCTTGTCCTGGGCATGACGTTAAACTGCATCCAGGGTGTGGCTTCTGTTCTATTAAGCCAGTCTAGAGCAGGACCACACATGTTTGCCCTTTTAGAGGGCGCACTTGTCCTTTTGGGACGTTTAGCTCCTTAAGGGAGCAGAACTCCTCCGCGAGTAAATGTTTGGTTTTCGCCCCTTGGCTCTTCGCCAGAGAGTCGAGGGGACTTTTAGAAAAAAGCTTCTTGTCCTGGACATGACGTTAAACTGCATCCAGGTTGTGGCTTCTGTTCTATTCAGCCAGACTAGAGTAGGACCACGCATGTTTGCCCTTTGGAGGGCGTACTTGTCCATTTGAGACGTTTAGCTCCTTAAGGGAGCAGAACTCCTCCGGGAGTAATCGTTTGGTTTTCGCCCCTTGGCTCTTCGCCAGAGAGTCGAGGGGACTTTTAGAAAAAAGCTTCTTCGGGAACTTCCTGGGCATGGCGTTAAACTGCATCCAGGGTGTGGCTTGTGTTCTATTCAGCCAGTCTAGAGCAGGACCACACATGTTTGCCCTTTAAAGGCGTACTTGTCCATTTGAGACGTTTAGCTCCTAAAGGGAGCAGAACTCCTTCGCGGGAGTAAATGTTTGGTTTTCGCCCCTTGGCTCTTCGCCAGAGAGTCGAGGGGACTTTTAGAAAAAAAACTTTTGGGAGCTCATTTTGAGAGCAGAACTCCTTCGTGAGCATTGTTTGGTTTTCACCCCGGCTCTTTGCCAGAGAGTCGGGGGACTTTTGAAAGAAACTGCTTTAAAAATTGTCGAATCCTGTCAAAGTTTGTCAAATGGCAGAATGTAGTCAAATCCACCAAACCTACCTCTCAAAGCTGAAGCTTCTGCCGCCGTCAGGTGGAACTGATATTGCAGGTATTTAGCTGCGTAGGTACCGTCAGGAAAGCTGGCAAAGGACAAGGCGTGATCCGCAAGCATCAAGCTCAGTACTACCCAGTTTTTCAAAACCCGGAAAAGGGCAATGAAAAATCCTTCGAGAAATTTAAAAGAAAAAATAGTTTTATCAAGAGAAAGTGCAAGTATTGCTTTCAATAAAATAGTGAGTAAAAGTCGTGGGCCAAATTTCTATTGAATAAACATAAATTTCAACATCGTTGCAAATTGTGTGTATATAATCGCATGCATATTCATAGCATATGTGTAAAATTCGCTATTTTGTGCCTTCCCATACTCTGAAAACATTATATGATTCCTTTATACACTCTTAATTGTCTTATTGCAATAAAGTTATCTGGGAAATGCTTTTCCTTCTTATTTAAACTGTCTTCACGTTCTCCAAAAGAAAGCTGTTCGTATTATTACGAACAGACTAGTTACTGTTCCCACAGTGTCATCCTTTTCTCAAACCTAAAAATTCTAACGATTTTCGATACCTTCAAATTCCAAGCCGGTGTTTTTATGTATAAATATGTTAACAGATTGTTACCCCGCAGTTTTGATGAATACTTTAAGTTTAACAGACTATGTTCATACCCATAACACACGTTTCTCTCAACATCTGCGTACAAACTTTTCCTACACAGAAATATCACGCCGCCTTTTCATAAATACCGGGGTCAGTATATGGATTTACAGGTTACTAGCGGATTGTCGGGGGAAGACAGAGAGAACATGCAATCCTGCTTTTGTCCGAAAACATGATACAACGACACGATGGTCCGTCATTTATTTTCTGGTAGGGTTGGCTCAAACTTTGTTTTTTTTTTTTATTATTTATTCCAAGGCAATAACTTCCTGCGCACTAAACCTGGAGTATACAAGGCAGCAATTTCTACGCCAGAAAGTGTCTTTCATGCTTAAACCAGATTTAGAACCTTGCCAATAATGGTTTTTCACGAATTGGTAGAGCGGATGGTATTTTTTCGGGGCACGATTGATGTAGAGCTACATACCGAAACGTTTGTACACAAAACGACCATTTGTCCATTTTAAACCAAACGTTCCACTTTTTCCACTTTAGATAAAAGCGTTTTACTTTTGAATCAGATGTTTATTTCAAACCTTATAAAAAATGACGATTTTTATTCAAAATTTTTGACGATTGCAAATTTTAAGGTAGGCCTATCACAAATTAAGGAATTCCCCCAAAATAATGAGCTCATAAGTGTGCCAACTAAAAATATGTGCTTTTCGAGATCCTCATGTTAGAACCGTATGATAAAACCAAAATGCACACATGTATGTTCTTCCATATATTAGGAAATATTGACGTAACCATCCAACTTCCAGTGCTTAAGCCAGTGAACCACAACTGGAGAAAAGGCCGTGGTCGGCTCGACTTGGGTTGGAAACTGGACCGTAAAACTCCATCTAATTAACTAATTACAGTACTTACCAAGAGCAGACAAATATATCTTCCGTACTTTAGATGTGGGCTGTGAATTCTGATTCGCTGCTTGAGCGATGTTGCCATACGTCTCTCTATTTTTTGCATCGGTTCCTTTTTCATGAGAACCTGTTCCGTTCTGTACCGTTTTCTTGTCTTGGATGTCATGGCAATATTCTGAATTGCCATCTTTAGAAACCCAGTACTTCGGGAAGAAAAACATAACAATAGCGGGTAATATCGCCATGGAAGAAATGGGTATAAAACCCAACCACCAGGCTCCAAGATACTGAGGATTGTTAGGGTCTGTGATGGTGCTTGCATCGACGTTTGGCCATGAAGCAGGGACATTGAGACATTGTTGAGCAATGAAACCTCCAATGGTTGAACCAGTTGCACGAAAACCGTAAATAATTGCTGAAAGAGACCATAGTTTACGACTTAATTTAAACAGCTCGTTGGAAGTTTTTTTTTTAAATTATTAGGGTTGCATTATGGCAGTAGTGGTTAGCAGTGCAGGGCATTGTACCATTTTTGGCTATAAACATAACTTTGGTATTGCATTAATTAAGGTGGCACCAACGCTATTGCAAACAAGCGTCGATAGTGCTCACTATCAATAGGGAGATGTGTGGGAGCTTCAGCCAGTCCTTCCAGCAGGCGCGCAGCCAGGATTGTGTCATGGGGGGAATTTGGGGCACGACTTGAGGAAAAAGTCCAAGGAAAGAGAGAAAAAATCACCATTTTAGGTGTTTTTGCATTGCAAGTTTGAGTCATGGGGTTTCTAACCCCAACCCCCGCCCCCACCTCCCCGTGGCTACGCCACTGCCTTCCAGAAAATATGTACTTGAGAATAAATAAATCCTCCTTAGCTACAAAAATTAACTTAACGGGCCCCTTCCTTCCTAATAATTGTTAAGCGCCAACATGAAACCTACTCGGGATTTATTTTTATTCACCTTGCTTTTGTCATCTTTAAAAGAAGGGTTGACATTAAGGCATTGCGAATTTGTTGTCTGCTTCTCTTTATGTGCACAATACTGCATGAAGAGTAAGGAAAACACCCCTTTTGCTGAGTCATAATCCAACAGATTTTATTTATTATAATGATCAAATAAGACTAGTGTTACTTTTAGGAAGCAAGATAAAGTAGTAGATCAGCTTATTCAAATACAATTTTTAATTGGTCAGAACGTGTACACAAGTTGACGGAAAATTAAAATCTGAATTACGGTATTGGAAACAAGTTAAGGCCCCCATATACGGTCAAATGTTTCGTCAATTATTTGATGTCAAATAATTGATATCAATTAATTGACAACAAAGTTGATCGTATGGGGGACATTGACGGCAAATTATTTGAAGCAATTATTTGAAGCAAATATTTGACGGATCAGAGCTCCGTTGATATTTTTTGACGGCTCATCAATGAACGTGACCGTGTGTTGGCGAAGCGTCAATATATTGATCAACTAATGATTCATTATCCGCCTGACTGTCGAAGCGACAACATGGGGGACAAAAAGAGAGACATCGAGCATAAATTCTTCCTGGAAGTCATAGCAACTTACGAATCTCTACCAGCATTATGGAAAATCAAATCCGATGATTGTATGAATCAAGGCAAAAAACTGATACATACAATGTGTTGCTTCAGAAATACAAGGAACATTTTCCGGAAACGATAATAATTTGACATCAAATAATGATGTGTATGGGGGCCTTTATTACGACACAAGTTGTCACACAGGTTGCCGCTTGGTATGCACTGGTTGCCGCAGACCTGCCCTGTACACACTGACAACATTTTCGGACTTAGTGTGCTTTGGCAATTTGTGTCAACACATTAGTCCTGAAATGTGTCCAGTGCACGCAGGGCGTAATTTAACTTTTTTATTCGGGAATGTAGGCGGGTATTGCCTCTGAAGGCCGCTGTAACAGACGGAGAAGCATCAAGCAGTGCAGACAATGTGTACTTCAGGATAAGTAAATCCTCCTCAGCTACCAAAATTTGATTGATAGGCCCCTTTGCTCTTATTCTTTAGCTTTTGTTGACCTATCTCCTTCATTATCTCCCCTTTTCAAATTGCAGCAATCCTGTAACAAAGATCATAAAGAACGTGCTTTGATTACCCGACTAGCCTATGCGAGAAGTTTGTATTGTGTTCTGACCAAAAGGGCTGTTCATCCTCCACTGAATTGTTGCGATTCCAGTATTATTCTAATGTCTTCATTGACGAAGACATATAGCTGTTTGAAAACCAATGCGGAGGAGAGGAGGGTCAAAACTTTGATAGTGATATTTTAAACGATTTCGGATTGTTACTGAAATAACAACGCATGTATCTATGTTAAAAAAGTAAAGAGAAGTACAGGCAACAGATGCGTCTTCTCACTGGTATTTTGACCACTCCTTATACTAATCCTTCAGTAGTTGATGAAGGCATTGAGATTGGGATAATGAGAAGAAAAGCAAGGTTAGAGTCACAAGCAGACATAACTTGGAAGCCTAGTTGTTGTATCTCCTTCTTAACGCCTCCCTGCTATCAACAACCTTTCTTTGTACCGTTATACACACTGCTCATGCATTTAAAATTTTCAAATCATTTTTGCACTTTGCTATTAGGTTTTACATCTTATCACTATGATGAGAGATGTATTTTCATGAGGATTCTTCAATAGAAACCTCAAAATTTGCATCTTTTCTTACAAAAGTTCCAAATTTTCTGCGTTTAATTCAATAGCCGTTCCATATTTCCAAATGCTTGTGAAAGGAAAACCAAAAATCCTGTTTCGCTTGTCAGCTTGTGCGAACCTTAATCCATACGATTAAATATTTAATATCAACACACTTTCATTAAACCCTACATTTTGCTTATATGAAGAACAGACCCTTGAATAAAGATCCATGTAATTCATTTTATACCACAAACTCAAATTTTTCAAATTAAGGTTCTGTCATGAAATTCCATTTTCTCCAACATTTCAATGTTTAAAATAGCCATATATAAAAAACAAAATTAAGAAATTTTCCAATTCTTCATCCCTATCATAATTATAAAATATAACTCAAACAAGTTGCAATCGTCCCATAATTCTCATTAATTTTATTCTAGAATAGGGGTTCTGCAGTAAAAATTTAGAATACTTCTATTCTCCCTCCCCACGAAATAGCCAAGGTTTTCTTCATCCAATTCATTTTTTCCTTATACATGAGCTTCATATCTTCAAATATTGTCTACAACTTTAATGGCAACAACAATTTGGAAAATTTTCCAATTTTGTTGGAGAGCCTCAAACCGTAGGCCGAAGACACAACGTGTAACCCCAACGATATCGGCCGTCCTAACAATCTAGGCTGGATTGATAATAGGAAGAGCAGGTTATATCATAAAACTCAAGTTTTTTAAATGTTGTAAAGTAGGCATTTAAAAAAGTACCAAAGTTTTCTCCAATACAAGCTCTGCATTTCTTATAAATTTGTACAAGAAGCAAAAATCTGAAGTTAAGCATCTCCCGTCCCTTTTATGACTTCTGTGTTGTGTAAATCTTAGCACCATTCCTGTACAGGCAGACAGACGGCAGACAGACAGACGGACAGCCAGACAAGCAAACTGATAAACGGACAAACGCACATATAAAACTCTCTAAACAGAAGGATCTTTTCAATCTTGCCCTTAATGTGAAGTAACTTGCCAGCTGATACTTTGGTTGTGATAATTACCCATGCAATTTTTGTCAACTTTTATTGGTGAGGCTGTACTCTAATGATCTTGCTTATATAGTTCATTTAAGATTAAAATTTGACTTTTACTTACTTCTTTAATGTGTATATAGGTTTACTTACTTCTTTAATGTGTATATATGTTTAAGTTTTCGCCCCTGGACCCTCATCCCCTAGGAACGGGCGTTTTAGGCTCGGTTTTGCACCGCACCTGAATTTTTACTCCAATATTATACTTTGCCCCTATTTTGCCCTCCCCCAGTTTTTACATTCTGGCACCATGACTGAACACATGTATTGCCTCCGCCATTTGAAGTACAGTTTAGTACATAGTCCGCTGGAATTTTTATTTTTACTTTCAAAGTCACAATATCTTTTAATATACAGGAACCTAAAATATTTGCCACGAGCGATCTATGGAAAGGCTACACATGTTAATAAGAAGATCGGAAATTTCATCCCATATCGCCTTACTTAATTGTTGTCTTGTCTAGACGTACTGTATAGTAGTCGTGGAGAGGAGGGTCTGAGAGCTGACTATAACATAGAAGAGACGAGATGATTAAGTTCAATATAAAATATCCCCTAGCGAGCGAAATGTTGATATGTTTCTGTTCAGTTCCAATTTTTTAATTTGTACCATAAACTTTCCTTGCACTACCCGGTTCCAAAAATTGATGTTATCCGACATATCATTAAATTTGCACGTATAACTCTGTACCGTAAGTTCATACGAGTACGAATGATGAAGACTACTTGCTACGAAGGGTACGGGTGCATCGCGTAATCGTACCGGCGCCCGTAGGCACAGATAATTCTCCTTAATGTTTCGCCCCTTGTGAAGAATATTCGACCTAAACCTGTAACTAACCTGTGACTTAAACTGTTAATTACATCACTATATCAACTGATTTGATGGGGATATCCACAAAAGTTTTTCGTTCCGAGAATAAGACAGTCCACGTAAAGGGGAAGCCTGATATGGGAAAGGTAGCAGTGGAGGATCTAGGCGGGGCGCAAGCGGCGCGCCCCCCCCCCCCCCTAAAATTTTCCAAAGCTTATTTTTTACTTTCACTAAATAGATCATAGCCTACTTGTTTCTACATAATGTTTTATTATCTTATAATTCTCAAACTATGTAATTATAATTGTTACAAACTGATAGCAATTTAGAGCACACAGTTTCAAGTTTTCCGATAAAATGTCAATAGAGTGATATCGAAGGTCTCAAACCGTACCACGCTTTGTATAGAACACTAAACTTAATTTTACAATCCATCTGCCATTTGAGTTCATCAGATGTGGAGTTTTTTAATCAACGGAAATCCTCGATAATGTTATCATACACTCGTCATGGAAAAACAAAAGAACCGTGAAAATGTCCATAGGCTAAGCACCATCGATAATGGAAGCTCAAACTGTATGTAAATGTAAATTATGCTATCAGTTGCAATACCATTCCTTTCAAGGTAATTAGGAAGAATTCGGGAAAATTGGTCAATTTCGGGAAATGTAGAATAGTGACAAAATATCTGGAAATTCTCTGTGTGAACTCAAGACCTTTTGCGTAGCTACTGGAGGGGGTGGGGGCAGGGGGGCAAGTTGCCCCCTGGAAAATAATTTGGGGAAATTTGATGAATTTTCTTATTCTAACAATAGTTTCTCAAAATTTTTGTAGAAATTGTGAGACATTTCTCATACGTAATTCGGATTCTCATGCAACAAATTAACCCAGATTTCGCCAGTGTCGCATGAACAGACCCCACTTGCGTTCCACAGAAATTTTTTCGCCGCGTAGCAGATGAACGTTCTCGGGTGTTTTGATCAGTGCATTCCAGTGCACGAGAAGCTGTTATTCAGGAATTTAGCAACAGCTGATAAAGTTCAACTAACACTGGAAGGCTGTAAACCCAAACTTAGGAATATGATCACCTTGTACCTGCGTTGTACACTTTGGGAATGCAGTAAAAGGATGTGAAAACTGACAAGTCAATAACGTAGACCCCCGTGGTTATATTGTCCTAGAAGCGGGAGGGGTTTAAACTATATCGATTTTACTCTGTGTACATAACGATGGATGGGGCTGAAACAATCCATGGCCAACGATAAACATAACGTTAGTCTAGAAATTAGAATGAACGGGATTCATGGGCATACTTAGATTTTGTTACTTAGCCTAATCCTTGGAGGCTTACATACCAATTCGGGAAAATGGGTAGAGATGCGCACTGTTTAACAAGGTGTTTCTTGATGGGTTGTTGCCATTGTATATTATCGATTGTATTCTTTGTTAGGGTAAGGGGTTGGGTTAGGGATTAAGCTATTGTTAGCCAGTAAGGAAATTTCTTGTTAAACAGTGCGCATCGCCCGCTGAAAATAGCTCTCTGCTCACTTGGGGTGTAACAATGAACAGGTCCATGAATACCCTGCAGCCTTCTACACTTAACATACTGCTGTTCTAACAGGATATCCTGTGTTACCAAGACACTATTAGGCCTCCTCGTAGTGGCCTACGAAGGAGGGGACCATTGGGCCATGCCCCCCCCCCCTCACGGATGCCACTTCTTTTGTTCTTAAAAATACATTTTCTTACTTTAGTAGCAAAGATTTTACATCAAAAGATAGCATATGTGGCACCAGATTGCATATAAGGACACCCAAATTTTAAAAGATTTTCAAAGGGGAAGGACGGTCTCAGCAAGGCCCCCAGTGTTGCCATTTTTTTTTTATTCCCACAAATAGGCAAATTCTGTTAAATTCCAATCTTTACTTAAAAAGGCAGCCTCTGTATCCGACTGGTGGCACCGATTGAAATAAAGACCGCATGTTTAGATGCTCTTTACAATCAAGAATACGCAATTTTTGGCCATCTGAGGGGTCTGATTTATAGAAATTTTCTCTACGCTCCGCGCCAACCAATGGTGGCGCTTTGCTCAGTTTTTTTTTGGCAAAATTACATTTTTGGGGTCAACGTAGCTCTTAACTCTCTGATTACTTTGCAGTTTGTGAACATATTTTGAAGTGAGCATTCTATTGCAAACGACAAAGATGATAGCGACTGGTTAGATTCTTCATAAAAGTATGGAAATGCTATTTTCGGCCATCTGAGGGGTCTGACTCTTCGAAATTTTCTCTACGCTCCGCGCCAACCAATGATGGCGCTCCGCTTGGACAACCTTTATGAAAAATAACGTTTTGTGGCCAGGAAAAACCGCAATTCCTATACCTATCAATGCTCTTTTTATTTTGAGTCCTAGAAGTACGCAAATTTAATGACAAGTTTTACTTCGCAAGGTAGCGTAAATGGCATAAGAATGCATGTACGGTAAAGACACAAAAGTTTCAGTTTTATCCTCATAAGCCACCAAGATTCATCTTTTAACACTGTTCCTGTCAAAGTCGAAAATTTTGCACCATTTTGCATCTTGGCTCCTTGAAACGTCAAAAACTTTTAAAGGGGAGGGGGGAATCCCTCCCCTTTAGATCCCTCCCCTAGGCTGGCGATCACTCAACATACTGCATGCCCCCTTCAGAGAAATCCTGCGTATGTCACTGCGATAGTACATACAAATAAAAGAGATATTGTTGGCCAAAATAAATATCCTAAGATTTGATAAATGTTATACATTAAGATTAAGATACAGGTAATGTTAAAAAATGACAAGGTAATGTTGCTTAACTTTTAAATTTGCATATTTTACATGAAATACATACACTTTGACCGGGAAAAGTTTTGGGGAAAGTTCATACCTTTGCCCTAAACTACTCAAATTAGCTGTACACATATTGTATGATGGATGAGAACTGAGCAGATTAACGAGGGCGTCAAACCTATTTCTCGAAATGGTCAAACGCGGATTTCAGGAGATACAAGAGCACGTTTGGGAAAAACGGCTTTGCTTTTTGGAACGTTTTGTGTGATAGCATTGGCGGCTCGCCGTAGGGGCCCGGGGCACTTGCCCCCCCCCCCCGGCGTTTCCAAAGCATGGTCTTCAATTTTCCAAAAATAACGTTATTCGATATGACATGAGTAAAAAGAAGCCTTTTTCTTAAACTGGGCAAACTGTCCCCAGCCCTCTATCTCATTCAAATGTGATATATTATTTATAAAGTATAAACTAATGCGTAATTGTCAAGGATATACAGTAGTTCGTAATTGTATCAAGATTTTAGCCCAGATTTACAGGCTCATTCGACCAGTGGTCATATGAATTAATATGATTCGAAAAGTCATGATTTATTTTCAGACGGGTGTTAAGCTCCTCCAAACAAAAAAAGTCCAGAAACAAATTTATGTTTGATATTTTTAGGCATAGCTTACTGGTGAAATTTTTACTCATTTCCCATGTTTTGTTCTCCAGATATTAGAATTGAAGTTGACATATTTTCTACAAAGAGTGAACTTGTAACTAGTAGGCGTGATGTCATGTGTTCACATTGAGGACAATATTTACTTGTTTTTCTCACCATATTTAACACCATATTTATACAACTTAACTGTGATATGTTGTTACCATAAGTGCATACCTAGCAATGGAAGTTTAAAATTTTTATTTGCCTTAGGGGCTTGATAGCATCCCTAATCAATTCAAGGTCAAACAGCAGGATCAAAAGTAAATAAAAATCAAAACAAAACATTGACTATCAATATGAATACAATGACATCGCACCATCTTGGTTCAAGTTTACTTTTTGCAGAAAATGTGTCAACTTTAATTCATCTAATATCTCGAGAACCGCGCATAGGAAATGAATTAAAACTTAACCAGAGTTCTTAGAAACGTTTGTCTTTAACTTATAAAACAAAAATTTGGTTCTGGTCTATTCTTTTTAATGGAGTTTATACTTTGCGACAAAGAAAATGATAAAATGTCACATCGTCCTGTAAAGGAGCCAGTACATTTTATCTGGTAATTTTCTGATCATTTTGCAATTTGATTTTCTTTTTATTAAAATGAAGATTTTATCGCAAAGGAAAACTCAAATTAACGACTGCTTAAATTCTACTTACAAGCCTGGCAAATGCAATTTCCGGCTATCTGAAAAATCGCGATTTTTCCAAAATTTTCTGTACACTCCGCGAAACCAACTGATGGTAGCGCTTCGCTTAGATAGTCTTTCGGGCAGTCAGCCACCACTTCTCATGCCACTCCCCCTAAAAAATATTGTTTTGCACGACATCCCCTGATACTATGTGAGACGTTTGGTCGCAAGTTGAGTTTGCCCCCCCCCCCAAACAAATTTCCTTGTATCCGCCCTTGTTTGAGAGTAAGCTCAACAAATATCGCGGAATATATGTGTTTTAATATAACCTTTCCAATGAATATGTTATCATTGAAAGCAAGTATTTATGATGTCTGTTGCACTTGATCTTACTTCACGCCCTCCTGATGTGTATGCTGATCAATATATTTTGAATAATTCTTATTAAAATAGACAGTAAACTTATCTATGCCAGGGCTCTCATGGTCACTAAAACTTACAAAGTATTTTTTTAATGAGAGAGTCGACTGAGTGCTTAGCCTAATTAGAATGATTTCTGCCATAAATGTAATTTTACTAATATTTTTTTCTTTTACATTGTATTATGGAAAAATTCTGCTATCCCGAGGGAGTGGAGACTGAATCCACGTGCCTCTAATGAAATCAATGATAACGCAAAGCATTTAACAATGTTTAACTCTCATGCACACGACAATAAAGTGGTATATTTCATCAATCAAAAGACTTTCAAAGCTACTGCGATCTCAAATATGAATCTTACAGCAGTGCGTCGTATTCTTGGTCAGATATTTTCACCATCGTCTTAAAGGTGTTGGAGACCCCAAAATTCAATTCTTACAGTTTTTTAAACGTTCATAGAATTATAGGTTGTAACCATTCTTTATTCAAAATTAAAAGGAAAGAGTCTCCTCTCTGTAACTTGTGTGAGGATCCCCCTTATCTGTAGACCACTTTTTCCGGACCTATCATAACATTGCGACATAATTTTATTTCATCAAAAGTGTTTAAAGGGTGATCTTAGCTTAAATCAAGATCAAGTAAATTTTTGTTAGTTCATGAAGCAAGTTTATGAAATTTTCTCACTTTTAATGGGAAGGAACATTTTTTGGCAAACAGAAGCTCAAAGTAAACGACTGCTAAGTTTCTACTTACAAGTCTGGGAAAGGCCATTTCCGGCAATCTGAGGGGTCGCGATTTTCTCAAAATTTTCTGTACGCTCCGCGCCAACTGATGGTGGCGCTTCGCTTAGATATTCGTTCGGGCACATGATCGACCGTCAGCTCCCCCCCCCCCCAACGAAAAATCCTAGATCCGCCCATGGGTAGTTAGAGGGCGCTCAAAGGCAGATGAGGGAGATATTAATCAGGATTTTCTTTGTACGGACCTACATATTGACTTCATGCACTTACTGGCGTCCTATTAGAGAGTGAAGAATAAATTAAGCTAGCTATATAGGGTACGTGACTTTGGTGCCTATAACATACGAACAAAGCGACTAGATCTAGAAATGACAAAAATAAAAAAAAAGAGCTATCTGCATCAGGAAGCTCAGTGTCTGCATGGTTATGATCCGAGGCCTATGGTTATGATCCGAGGTAGCACCCTCTGCCTATTGATGTCATACATGCAATAAGTTTATTAAAACCTTAAAGGCATAAGGAAATTGGAGTTACGATCTTGGAAAATGTTTGAATGGATTATTTGAAGATGCAGATCAGGTTTTGTTACCCTTACTAAACGTTTAATGAATATATATATTCAAATTTGATCTTTTCAGTTGAAAAAGTGAGTCAGCAACCTGAGGTTTACGTAGACGCGCATAGTGCAAAGTCACTCACTTGTTCTTGGTCCTATCGTAAACCAACTTTATCATTGGTGTGGGATAAAGCATGCACCAGTTATTCAGGCTGGCAGTCTGGAGTCTTTCTGGATCTGATATTTATTTGAATAAAGTTCTTCCGTACAAGAGATCATGGAATGTATTGTAACGTCCCGCTCGGTCAGGCTACCTGAAGGTGTGCTCATTTTACTTCGTTGTAAGTCCAGATGATGAGAAGCCGGCGATGGTGAGGCTTGAGCCTAGAATAAGCCCGTACAAATTGTAGAATGCGCAAACTCCGAGAGGCAGGCGCGACAGAGTAAATAAACAAAGGAGGGAAAAACTAGAAGGACACGGTTTCTGGAGTTTTCTGAATTCGTATTAAAACTATTTACATTATGAATGGAATATATACAATGGGTAAATCACAAAGCCTCATACAAAACCCCAAACCAATAGAATTAATTGACACATACAGTGATACAGGACTGAGTACCTGGCGCACTAAGGGGCTAGCATGCTAAATTGCGCGGACGCCGGCTGAATGGCGCTGGCGCCGGCGTAGAGCACGGCGACGACGCACGGCGCACGGCGTAGAGAGGTTTCACTTGCAAAATTCCGCTGACGCCGGATACAGTTCGCCAGCGCACGGCGTAGAAATTATTGACTGGCTAAATAGGTCTACACACGTACTGCGCAATTTAGGTGGCTTTAAGCAACTATCTGCTTCAAGTTTTCCGGAAATATGTCTAAGTGAGAAATCTGCCCTAATTTGTTTGATTTGCCCAACCAACCCAACCACAACCGATGAAGCGTAACCCGAGGTAGACAATAGAAGCGCTCCTCTTCTCTCGTGTTTCACCTTATAAACAACTACGAAATCTCTACGGTAGCCCGCTTCACACAGTACATAACGGTCCCCTTCGTAATGACGTAAACTTCCATTAGCCACTCACGGCCCTGCATTACTAGGACTGATCGAAAGCCAAACAGGTACCTACATACAATTTACATTTAACTTCCCAATTAACGGTCAACTCAAAATGTAGCAATAACACATTTCCAACCCCTTGCTAAAACAATAGCTTATCCCAGCACTGCTTGACCCCGCAGTTACCAATTCAACCAGTGGCCTAATGCTCACTGGATTCTTTCCTAACTTTTCTTAAAGCACTTAAATTACGTATGTCCGGTCTCACGAGTCAAACGAAACCTCTTATCTATTAGGATGCTGGATGGCGATGAATTCCGCCTTTGAAGCTTAACATTAGTGTTTCCCTTCTGATCAAGGTAAACAAGAGTATGATCCCCGAAAACAAAAGCACATTTTGTTACAGTATTATCTATGTAATGTTACCATGTTGTTTACCATGAGCGTAACCCTTGAAACTTAATTCGCTTTCATCTTTGCGCTGGTACACAAAAAGTAAGATAAGAAGGAGTCCAATGTCAGAATACTGCAGGCCTTGGGTGCAATTGGAATCGAATTGTCTCACTAAAAATTTAATTTCAAGGTATCAAAATATGTCGATACAGGATTAAAATAAAAACACGACATAAAGGGCTGTATTGGCGTAAAATACAGTCGACACATTACTCCCAACTTAGCACTTCATCCATGCACAATCTATTTGAGATTTGAAATGTTCAGATAATTAGTTACCGATGCTATAAAGCATATGGACATGCATCCTCAAATCCATCCTCAAATTCATTGTAATTTTATCTGCAATATATAAAGCCTTTCTTTACATCAGCTAGGACATTCACACCATGATGAAATGCTCTCCAGTCTTCAGACACGAGAAGTGTGACAAGTTCATTGAAAATTCCTAGACATTAAACCACGATCACATTGTAGAAAGACGCGTTGATTTGTGAGGGTTATGGGGGGGGGGGGGGGGGGGATGTCGTAAGCTTGATGTAAAATAAAGTGTTGATGCGCAATGTTTAACAAGGTGTTCCTTAATTGGTTGTTGCCATTGTATTGTATCGATTGTACTCTTTGTTAGGGTTAGGGGTTAGGTTAGGGATTAGGCTATCGTTAGCCAGTAAAGACATTTCTTGTTAAACAGTGCGCATCGCCCCAAAATAAATGGATTTTTCCAGTGGGGCTTTCCTATATATGATATGGATGTCTTGAGTTCGACTCTTGGTCAATTCTTACACGTTTCACATACAAAATCAATACCAAGATAATTTTTCTTCCTCTGAAACTGTTGAAAACTTGTAAGATAAATGAAACGTTCCTAGGCATGGTTGTTTCTGGTTATTGTACCTCCATACCATTAGTGTGAAAACTGAAGCCCGGTGCCAAACGCAACTTAAACTACACCGGGAAACAATTTCGATTTTCTCCATTTTTTGGCTTCTTGTCTCTTGTTTGAAGTACATTCACAGGCGTACGGGAGCATTTCAGTTTGGGGGGGGGGGGGCAGAGGATTCTCGGCCCGAAAAATGTTATTCTGCCCGAAAGACTATCTAAGCGGAGCGCCACCATCAGTTGGCGCGGAGCGTACAGAAAATTTTGAAAAATCGCAACCCCTCAGACAGCCGGAAATGGCCTTCTCAGGCTTATAAGCAGAATCAAAGCCTTCGATATTTTGAACTTTCGTTTGCAATAAAATTTTCACCAAAAATGAGGAAATCTACAAAAAGGTCAGAAAACTCCCAGATGAAATGTACCACTACCATTGGATGACTCCATTAAGCTATAATCATTGGAAAATGAGTTTGTTTGCGCGTTCTACAAACTATTTTACGTCATGCAGCATGAGATTATCATCAATATAATTTTGAAAATTGAAAAACTTCAGAAACCCTCGAAAATCCCAAGGCTTCTCAACTTCGAGGGAGGATGGCATTGCATCGCATTCCGGCTGCCTATTAAATATAAGTTTCGTCGAACTTTACAAGGATCCCGTGTGTTTTAGCAGCCTGTTTAGCTCAGATTCAGAGGCCCGAATTACCTGAGTGGGGATGTCATGCAACGATTTGGCCCTTAAAAACCGATTAACTCAATTTTCACGCCATTCCCAAGCAAGGTAGCAGCCTGTTTATATGCATTTAAACAAACAAGGGCGCAAATTATTTCCTAGTGAGCAAACGACCTAAGTCCATATCAACGGTTTTGGCATACTTGATCCCCACAAACCAAAATTTGGGGGGCTGTATACATCCTCTCTCCCCTTGTAATCTGGCAATTAAAAATATCCCAGAACCTTTTTGCAACTTTTGCCCGAATATTGTGTGATTTCGGGCAAAGGTTTGCGCAAGAATATGAAGTGAGGCTGACGAAAAATTGTTTTTTTCATAAGCTGCCCGAATGTGTCGCGAAAATTGTACCGTGACTATGATGCTTTTTTATTATTTTTCGGCCAAGTGTTTGAAGGAATTCGGGCGCGCCTAGGAGTTTTCTGTGTAAGTAGAAACAAACCAGGTTTTAAGACTCAGACGGCTGCCCGAATTTTTCCAGATCCCTGCCCGAATTTTAGGTCTTGAGAAAATTTGGGGGCAGTCTTCCCCCCTGTCCCCCGCCTCGTACGCCTATGAGTACATTAACATTAACCATCTCATTTTGGGGCTCACTACTAAACCTAAATCAACATTTGGTACTAATTAAGTTTCCGTACCCGGAAGTAGACATTATTTTACAGACTTCAAAACTTTACAAGAGGGCGCTGAAACTTGAAATTTTTTTTTCCTTTTTTAAGTAAAAAACCCTTTTCTTTTTTCCTCACTCTGCAAACAGCGCTATGAGTGTGTGCTGTGGAAAGAAATGAACGGTTAGTGCTGTGGAAGAAAAAAGCATTGTTAGTACCGGGACCCGAACCCTCGACCCTAGCGGTGTAGCGATTCTAGCATGAAGACCAGCGCGCTTGCCTACTGCGCTACGAGCGCCGTTGCCGGTGAATTGGAAGTACTGTCCTATAATACTATTACATATTGCTAAAGGTATACGTATATACGTATACCTAAAGCTAAGTATGTATGTACTTGAGAGTGTGTACATATGTACAGTATGGGATACGTATACATCCCTACATATACAGTTCCTATGCATGCGTACACCTGCATATGGCCCACCCTAACCCTATTACTATGCATACGTAACCCCTAACCCTACAGCTATGACGCAAGTTCCGGGTACGGAAACTAAATTAGAGCCCAACATTTTTCACAAAATAAAGATTAATCGTAGTCACACGGGGACAGTTTTCATCAACAATAACCCGGCCCATACAACCATTTTTTTCAAGTTGGGCATGTGCATCTGCCTAGATGGGATTGGTCAATCTAGCCAAGAAGGATGGTAGAAGAGGTGAGTGTGAGGTGCCACCCTCACTGCATATACATTTCTTTATTCCAAGACAACCCCCAGGTGGCTGAAGCAGCCTCAGTTGGTAAGGTGTTCCAAAAGTATGACGTAAGTCTGTAGTCACAAATTGTACTTAAAAGTGAAATTTCCTACAATATGCCCCTACTTTGAAAAATGGAGTTTTCAGGGGAGGGTTCACTCAATCAAAGTTTTGAGGGACGATGTATCTACCCTCCATTATCGTTGCCCTGCGAAGTGAATGGAACATTAGCATGAAGGACTAGGACCATATGACAACATACAGAAACAATAATTTTCACATCATTAACGATGTAAACGTTGATACTTACCAATGAAGACCGGTAAATAGTTCTTCCTTGGGCTATCGTCCAGGTAGGTTAGAGCCAAGGGGTGGGTAGAGATGCCAAAACCAGCTAAGGCTTTCCCTAAGTATATCCACCAAACCTGGTACCAAAGAGCACCTGAATTCTTAATTTGCTCTGCTGTACAATTGCTGATAATAAATGAATTGTTATCACAAAGGTATTGGGTACTAAGTTCTGCTCTGCCACCCCCACCTCCACCACCACCTCCACCACCTCCACCTCCACCTCCGCCACCTCCACCTCCTCCGCCTCCCCCTCCTCCTCCGTTACCAGGCTGAAAGGAGCCTGGTGGTTCGTATAAAAAATGTGGAAGAGACTGGAAGATTGTTCCAATTCCGACCAAGAAAAACAAGCAAGAGATTATCCTTGGCTTACGTGATGAACCACCGAAGTGGGTGATGAAAAGAACTGTGCTAAAACTGACGGCGTCGTCGACTGTAAAGAGGAGAGAAGATTCGGCACTCTTGAGTTGGAACCGTTGTTCGATTGTACTTAGGACACTCGATAGGTACCCCGAAGATGTGGAAATTGCGAGAGAGGAAATAGTAAAGACAACGGCAAAGGTATATGGATTAAAAATGATCAAATGAATCCGTGATCTTGCCGCCATCGTAAGATTTGTGTACGATATACTAGCTACTCACAAACAAACAATACTTGTTCCAGGTTATATTCATTGAAGACATGACGGTGGACAATAAGGGATCTGAAACCTACTATTGAGCGGTACATGGATAGTTTGCACTGTGTTCAGGTGTTACGTGACAGATAAGCTTCGACTGAAGGGACTTTGAACGGAGGTACTGTCATTTTTATAGCACAATCATTTACACAACAAAATGCTTTCTGCTGGTTACAATACTGTGCCGGGAGTTGTAACTGGATGAAGGAGGATCAAGAAAATCTGCCAAACAATATGTGCTTCACAGTAAATAAATCCTCTTCACCTACCAAAATTTGATTGACAGGCAACTTTGTTCTTATTGATCTGATGCGGACTTTCCTTCTTTGTTACGTCTCCCCTTTAAATGAGTATTGATCCTGTAAACAAAGACCGTTAAAAAAGAAAAAAAAATCGCTTTGATCACTACTGCGTAGCAGACAAATGTAAGACATTTGCATAGTACTTTTATCAAAACAAATGTACTTTTGCTCCTAAATTGTCGCGATTGTGGCGATTTCTAAATTTTGATGGTGATATTTTGAACGATTCCAGAAGAGATTTTATCTATGATCAAAGAAGTACCGTAACAGTTAATTATGCTTCCTCGATTGAGCTGGAAACATTGTTCAAGTCTACGTGGCACCGGTACTTTTCACATTTTCACCAAATTCAGCGAATAGTTAAAGAATATTTTTAAAAGAATGATTTATGGATATTCTATGCTGACTTGAAATTAAACATGATATTAAGTGCACTAGTAATGACGAAACATCAAATTTATACTTTTTAAAAGACGGCAATGAAAAGTTAACGAGTTCACATAAGGGGTGTCACTAATCCTTTAGTAAGTTGATTAAGGCACTGAGATAAGTAGGAATTGTAAGAAACCATAAAGCAACATTAGCGTCGGAATGAACATGACATCAAAGAGTCTAAGAACGTTGTATCTGCATCTAAACACCAGTTCCATCATAAGCCATTGGATGGATCATAGGCGTAGGAAGAGGAGGTGGGGGCTATTTTAAAAGGTACCCATAATCTTATAAACAAACACTAGTATTCGATGCACAGATTCATACCAAAATTCTTTTGAGTGTTTAATTTTTTTAAGGGCCAAACAGATGGCAAAGGATCTTTAAAAAGAGGAAGTTCAACTTTAAAAGTCAATTGAATTTTAAGTTAATTAAACTTAGAAAGGCTATTGTAGAATGTTCTTTCATATATGTTTGCCTGGTTTTGAAAATTTTAGTAAAAGCTGTGAAAAATCTTAAGAAATATGTATGGAATTTCAAAATTATGTAAAATTCTCAAACATATTTAAACTTGTGCAGGGTCCGTTGCAAATTCTCATGCCGTATATATAATACCAAGGAAGTTCTTCTCCAATTAAATATTCCTCCTGCCTGTTACCAAGAAACTACACCATTGTTATTTACGAATGTTGTGAAATAGTAATATGTAAATGACAACTCTATAGAAAACAGTACACAGAGTAGGTAAAAAAGCGTGCTGCTAAGAATCTCAGCCAAAATTTTGGAGAGTAGGATCATTCTATATTTCAAGGCAATTTGACAAGAGGTGGAAACACAAGAAACGACCTACCATAAACAGCACAAAAACTCATTTTATTGTTTCTTCGTTAATTTGATCATATGTTTTTCTTTTTCAGAAAGTCTTTTCAATGCTGACTCTTTCATGTCCAAGCATGTATGTAAGCGCTTAGCATAGTCGAATAATCAGAGTTCTGTTACTATTTAAATGGCCCAAGTCGAAATTTTTGTGGTCTATCTAATGAACATAGCTTTCAAGTTTGTAAGTACCCGGACCGTACCTTCGTCCTCTAGATCATCTCAGGGCCCGTGGGATACATAGACCCTTTTTCTAATTTTTTGTCAACGACACGGGGGGGGGGGCAGTGTGGCTCCAATCATATTTTGACTCCAAAAATAAATTTGAAAGATTCATTTGAATGGCTTCAGCTGCCAGTGATGTGTAAATTAACAAGAAATATTCAATTGAAACGTGCAAGAAATGTCATTCTCGGTGGTCTGGAACCCCTTTTTTCGGCCCCAATTTTTCCGGTACCATACCTCAACCACAAAACTCTGGAAACGCCTCTGATTGTTACTAACACATTGCATGAAAACTGACGACTGACGCTGGCCTGCGTTTGCATAACAATTATTTTAACCGTAATCCGGGTTATTTCAATGTTCTATGGCAAGTATCACTTTTTTTTTTACATTTCACCGCCAAGTATTAACATGTAAATGACAAATATCATTAGGCATTTCAGTTACGTCTTTTATAGGTGAATGAAATTACTTCTCCTGCAACAGTTTCTTTTTTCACTTGGTTTTAATGACGACCGATGTGAATTTAACCGTCAGCACATTTAAACAGGCAAATCAATTCAAACAAGAGGCGTGTGTAGCGGTGGCGGGTAGCGCTTTGCTTAGGTAGTGCATGTACTTTGACAATATACCTCCATAACAATATATCCTAGCGGTCCTAGCAGTTCTTCATTCCAGTGTCGCTGGACCCACCACCCAAGCCCCACAATCTTCACCCCAGGGGGTGATACAACCAATAGTGGCGTGTTAATACTATAGACAGGTGAACATTATGACACAGGAAAAGGTTTCGAGAGAATATTTGATCATATAGGTTTTATGAAAACTTAAGTTTTTGCATACCGGTATTTAATATTTGGGATATTTCTTGTACTAACAGGCCGCCAGTTCTGCATAACATGTTGGCCCAAAACGATCATTGCTTTTTCACTGCTTGCTGCATCACGACAACCTTTTTGTGTTTTTTACGCTTGACCGCACACACCACGGCAGCTCCGTATTCCAGATTGTAATTAAATTGGGAGAGTCCATTTGAGAGCAGTACGAAAATTTCTATTTTTTGCTCAATATTTGATGTAAAACGGTTTAGAGTATTCGTTTCTAGGCTCACTGGACAACACTGTACATCTTTTATGAAAAAAAAAATTGTTTATATATTTGGAATCTCAATGCATCGCGCACATGATATTTTAAATTTGTATTTTAACCCCTAACATTTTGCAATGGTATGTGCCAAATACCCACGCCTTAACTGCCATTCAATGCATTTTGAGGGATCCTAAATTTCCCCCGATTTTTCCACTGTCAATCCAGTTTTTCGAATCAAGAAATTTACGATTCCATTAAGGACAAATTCCTCAATCTGATGACTTTTTCTTAAGGAAAATGGTTAAGACTGTAATGGGATAAGGGCAATGAAAATGTAAAGCACCTCTCTAGGTCTGTGCAAGCAAAACGGCGTCAGTTTGAATGCATGCCTGTGACGTCACAGGATCGTTGACCAATCCGGACAAAGAACAAAGCAACGGTCCGATTTCCAAACCAAGATTTTTTTATATTTTTGAAAAAGGCGTAATGTTCCCGTTAGTCAAAGTGGATGATACTTGAGCACGATGAAGATGAATATTCATACTTTTAGCACACGCTTGAACTAGATTTTTAAGACCATCCTAACAAAAGTTAGGTGAATTTAAGTGGAGGAAAACCGTTCAAAAACGTGCTCTTTGGAAGAATCTCCATTGAAAAACATTAAGAATTATATTTTTCATTGAAAATTGGCATACTCTTCCACCCATTGTATAGAGATAATAGTTACATGGATAGAAAGGAAACATTCTAAACTTTCAAAACCCGTTTGAACTAGGTTGGTACCCTCCGATTTGATCATTTGAGAGACCAAAATGTAACAATAACAACACCTACAACATACAGAGACGGCTCTGCTGGAATGATTACGATGTTCCGTTATGTAATACATATTACATAAGGAAGAATGATTTTGTTTTTACTGTTAATGTAACGATGATTCACTTGTCAGCTTATTCAAACTTTTCAGTTCACTTTTACAGATTTTTCACACACGACAATACGAGGTGTCCTATAATTATTGGACATTTCAGCCCTACCTCCTGTCAAAATGAGAATAAACACTTGAGTGTTTGCACAATATGGTTCAATCTGAACGGTGCTTAATTTTAAAGTCTGTCCAGGGAGCTGCCATTAGAGCAGCTGCTAAGTTGCAGCTCCCTGGTCCATCTAAATACACGAAATGTGTTTTTCCTTCTGGACGAGGCCTTTTTTGGTACTACGTAGCAATCTACATCATTACTACACACGGCTCCTCACATTTTTCAAACTCACCAAGAGTGTCTTCCGGAGGTAAGATTGGGGCTGAACAATTCAATTCCTTAGTTTTAACACTTTCGAAGAAAATTCGAATGGTTTAACTCGAAAAATCTTCAAACTACAAATACAATTTATCGCGATTGAAGAGGCGGGGCCGGGGGCGGGGGCGGGGGCAGGGTGTCAGTCCTGTATTTCATTATTTTGACAAGGACAAGACAAAGACAGATGTTTACGTATTTAAAGAATTATAATACAAATTATTGGCCATCGGCTGTTGAAAAGGTAAGACAAATAATATTTTAACACCTAATTTTGATATAAAACTAGGTTTAAAACCGTAATTTAACCAATTAAATGTGTAGGAAGCCGGGATGGCTGACGGAGTGAATAAGGCCTTCTATCAAAACTGTGGTAGTGCTTGGTCAATTTTGCAAGAAAGCTCTGTTTTCATTAACTCTCTGGAATTTGAATAAATTTTTCTCAAAATTTGATCATGCATCGCACAAAATTGCATCTAAGTATCTCAATTATTGAACACATTACTAAAAAGAAACACTTTTTTAAACCTCGTCCCAGGGCGAGGTCCGAAACCATATTCAGCCTCCACGTAGCTAACATCTTCCTTCGTCTATGAGACCGATATATTCAGTTTCAATATCGTAGCTAAGATGGGCAACCTTCGGAGTATTAGACTTTGGTATCCCCAATAAATAATACTGCATTATCTCTCTGTCGTTTTAACAAACAAAAATAAAAAAGTAAACATTGTAATACGTATCGGCCCTCTTTGATCTACAATTAACATTTTATTTGTTTGATTAGAAGAAATTGACACGGAGGTCACACAGGAAAAATTCACTGTCTTGCAATCTTTGAGACGTTAAGAATCTTAAAAATGGACTTGTTCCTTAATAGTCATGGGAGAGATTCTCCATCAACATGTATGTGTGTGTGCTAGTTACGTTACGTTGTTTCCTAATGATAATTATGCTATGGTATGTAACTCGGATAATAAAGAGGTTTTTAAACATTGTCTGAATGTGTAACAATGGTCTACTCATAGCGATTGCAACGAAGTACACATGCTCTGCAAATACAATTCAAATATGCCCCATGTTTTGTAAACTGAATTTTATGTCCAAAATACAGTTTTTTGATGACATTTTGAACTTTTTTTTATGAGATAAAATGTTTCGAGATAATGAATTGAAGGTAAGAAGTGATTTCATCTTTCATTTTTGTATACTTCGGAGATACATTAGCGTTGCATTAAGTTATGCAGCCTTTACATGAATTTACTTTAGGACCGATAATTTTGTGATCTCATCGGATGTCCAAACTCTGTCATATAGTAATAAATAATATTCAATTTATCTTAAAGATAGTGGTCCTTATCCTTAAACTATACCGTAGTTGTCATAAATGAAATTGAGTCGTAATGAACAACCAATATAAAGAGTATCACGGATATAACTTTGTCTTCATCGAAATACAAGTGATCATCATATCAAGGGTTCTTACTTTTAGACTAAGCACTGATTTGCGGTGGAAGGTGGGCGATCGGACAGTCCTTCACCCGTGTAAATAGTCTGAGAAAACCACCTAGTAGGAAAACACTCACAAAGAAGTCTTATCAAGCAACAGGCACGCTTTTCTATTGCTCGCTGTACATTATTGTTAAAGTATGGTTAAAACGTTTCAAATATGGCACCATTTTGCATCTGTGCGTCCTTCAATCTTTCTAAGGCAAAACATTTTTAAAGGGGATACCCCTCTCCCTGGCCACTTCCTCAGAACAGCGATCAATGAAATCGTACCTCATCTATTAAACTGTTCCTTTCCTAGTTCCCGAATATCGTCTATCGTCAATATCGTCTTTGAATATGATTGCCTTAGTATTGGTCATAAAGGGACGGTATTTTGCCAATTAGCTTGCTGGTATTAGCAGTTTTAGTTGCGAAACATTCCAGTAGCCTCCGTTCCATTCCAGTCGGGTATCACAGCCTCCCCCGGATTTTCCAGGGTGGGGTCAGAAGTCCAAAGTGTGATCGCCGTCTTGGGTGCCACTCTCCCCTTTTAAATTTTTGTAATTTGAGATTTTCTGAAATGCAATTTGGTGCACTCTAGCAAACGAAAAGTTTCAACTTTCTGAAATGAAAAATGGCTGGGCATAGAGGAAAATTTAACCGGGGAATAAAGGGTTTCTTTACATCAGAAGTGGGGGCTAAACAACACTTCCGTCGACAATTTTTATTGGAGCTAGAGCTATAACACGCATACATAATACAGTTTGCTTGTTAACAGGTCCACCCGATGGTACTTCAATCTATTCTAGAGGGTACTTCAATCCGCAACCAATCTCTTCGGCTGGATAATTGACAATAATTTTGGTGTCAAGTCTAAGGCCAAGTGGGAAAAAAGCCGGAGTACATAGAGAAAAACCTGTGTATATTGGACGTATATAGACAATCAAAGATTATCTGTATGACTCTTTTGCGAGGGCCCATTTGAATTCTATTGATAAAAATATTCCAGATAAATTAAACTCAAGTCGTTTCTGCTACCCATGGGTTAACTGACCATTAATAAAAGAGATTTGAAGAAAACAAAGACTTAATAATGAGGTTAAGAAATATGGTCAATCTTCTCATAAATTTGAGTTTAAGAAATTAATGATGGGTTCTGATAGGAAAATTAGAACTTCATAAAATAACTATATCCGTGATGTGATTGTGGCAGCTCAAAGTCAGAAAACACCAAGCCTTTCTGGAACTTGATTAAATCTAAAAGAACTGAATAGGCTGGATCTCTTTTTTACAAGTTGGCACTGCGTTCGGGGAATTTTGTAAAATTTCCACAAGGTCCTGATTTCATGTGTTTCCCACACGATCCATACTTCTGCTTTGCGGTTCAAATATTTTTAGAGATTTATTCTTAGTATTTTAATTTTGACTAAGTAATGTACCGCTGAAAAAATACAGCACCATTTTTCATCTAAATGTTTCTTTAGTAGTATGTATGTGTCTTGTAAAATCTGTACAAAAACTAAAAATATTTTGATATTTTTCATGCTCCACAAAAAGGGAAAATCCTAAAACTAAGGCCTATAATCAGTTCAAAGTTTTGCCAAACATAGCACCATTTTGCATCTGAAAATCTAACGCAAAGAAAGTTTCTCAGGGGGGACGCAACTACATTTGGTTTTCCTGTTAAAGGGTAAGATACTCCCTTAGATAAGCTGAAATCCATTCAAATATTGCCGCATTTGCGGATGGGTACATCCACTTTAAAACACGAGGGTAGTGCCGTTTCCGGCCATCTGGAGGGCTTTTTTAAAGCCCCAAATTTTCTTGTACGCTCCGCGCCAACTGATGGTGGAGCCCCGCTTAGATTCAAATATTGCCGCATTCGCGATCTACGTCCTTCTGAAGTTAACATATTTTTCCAAGGGAAAGGGAGATACCGGTTCCCTTTAGTCTCATCCCCCAGGCCACAGATCAGAAGTGTCCAGTTTGGTCCCTAAAAAGTGTATGTATTACCATTTTTCATAAATTGATTATTATTCTCATTATTCGAGAAGTCGCAGAAGTTTCGTATTTCGTGCCTGGCTACATCCAGCTTAAAACACATGGGAAAGTGCCGTTTCCGGCCATCTGCACTGTTAAAAATTTCTGTAAATTTACAGACTTTTTTAACTTAAACTTTTTGTATTTTACTTTTAATAGAGATTTTCTGTATCTTTACAGACACTTTGTATTGCTACAATAAAAAGGGTTGTTTAACATGTATTTTCTGTTTATTTGAAAAACCATTTCTGCCTGCTTTTTTAACCAAATTTTACTGCTTTGTAAAACCTTTTCTGTAAATTTTCACAAATTTTAACAGTATTTTGTATTTTTCTGATTTCACATAAATATACTGTCGTTAAAGAAACATTCATTTTGTTTTTAAGCTGAAAAAGAAACAAAAATAAGCTCAAACAAACAAATAAGAAATAGCCAGAAAATTTTCAATATATAACATGCATCTTTCTGCGGAGCTTCAGTTTAAAAAAAAAATGGCAAACTTTTGGCCCTATTTGAAAATTAACTTACATTTATTATAATAGCATACTTTGTTATTACGTTCGTAGTTATAAATATCATACAACTGGTGTTTTGTCACCCCTTTTTAAGTAAAAAGAAATTGTAAGGCTCTTATTTCAGAGCACTTACAATTGGTACACTGATCCTAACTCATCGACACAGGCGCTCATGCACTTGATCGGAGCAAATTCAAAACGTTTCACAAATTAACTTGAAAAAGTCTGTAAATTAACCACTATATGACGAAAATCTCATTTTGCATAAATGGGTGGAGCTTATTTTGTAGACATTTTCCTAACAAAGGGATTGCTGTTGCTTTGAATAATATCTTCTTTGGCGTTTTTTAATCAGGAAGTGATAAACTTATTGTTTACCTTGTCTGAAAATGTTTGCAACCAATGTATAGGCGGCGGAAGCGGGAGGGGGGGGGCAGGAGGGCCTGGCCCCCTGGCCCCCCATAATTTTTTATGAGATTTGGGGGGCATGGCCCCCCATCACTGAATGTCGCAAAATAAATTTTTCAAAGTAATTTAACAAATTTAAGTTGCTTTTATTACATTTCGGCTATTCTTTGGCTCAAGTATTACTTTTTAGAGTGCAAAAGTTGCAAAGATGCAGGTAGCTTAGCCCCCTAGACCCCCACATTAACGATAAACTGTAGGAGAATTTATTTTCGCCCTTCAAACAGTTGCAGGGTATTCTGCAATTTTGCCCCACTCTGAATTGCGGAATAAATTCAGGTAGACTGTGACAAGCTTTATATTCGGAATCTCTTGACTTTTAACTGGTCGGGTTTCAGGATTGATAATTTTCTAACAGATTTGGAGTGGCTAAAACCGGCTACCTTGGTGTGGATTAAAGTATGCTCCTAGCATCTGGCATGTTTCTGCCTCATGTAGTGATTTTTTCCAATTCCTGTGATGCACAAATCGTTCCAAAATCGTACTTGATGTGGTGAGTAGAATATTTGGGTCTATTAGCTCAAAAAGCTATGACCGTTTCTTCACAGATAATCACAACACAATGCCCGAAATTGTCGAACATCCGAATTCTTTCAAGCATTTACCTGAAAAAGGAAAAGTATTATTGTAAGGGTAACATAGTTACGAAAGCTCAAGAGATAAAAAAAAATCGCGACACATTTGGGAAGCCTGTGGCTTAAAAGAAACAATTATTCTTAAGACTGTTTTTAAATCTTGTGTGACACAATACCCGAAATGGCGAATTTTTTTAATAGCTTCAAATATTTGCCGAAAAACAGAAGACGCTATATTTAAAGTACAATTTTGATGGAAAATTAAAAAGATCTGGGAATCATTTGGGTAGAATGTGTAAAAAAGATTTTCATCATCCCAACTTCACACTGTAGTCTTGCAAAAATTTGCTCGAAATGGTCAATTATTCGGGACGTGTTCAATTGCCAAATTAATTCAATGGATAGACAGGAGGGCATTCAGGTGCCCAAAAGTTTGTCTAGAGCTCTAGAGCTAAATACGGGCAATGGTTATGAGAATCGGGTAATTTGTTTTTCGATACTTTAATGATGCAGGGTGAGAATGTCTTCCCGTAAGTCTGCTTGAAAATTTATTTCAACACATCTTGTAACGTGACAATTATGTCAATAAGTGTTACTAATAGAAGAAAATCGTCTACTTCATTTCATCCAATGGTAGTGGTATATTTTATCTGATTCTTCTGATCAAAATAGCGACTGCTATAGATCCCCATAGGCCTAAAATCAAAGGTCAAAAATAAAATCACATATACACACAATTTTTTCAATATATATTGAACTTAGCCAAGAGTCGGAATAAAGTAATATTCATTAGCATGTTTTCAATTCCGGTTTGTAGTTTCCCCGAAAATATACGGGACCATTTCATCGATTGGTAGTGATACATTTTATCTGGTAATTTTCTGATCAAATAGAGACTGCTAAGATCCCCCTATAAGCCTTCGGAAATGTCATTTTCGACTGTCTCAGGGGTCCGATTTTTCAATTTTTTTTGTTCCCGTCGAGCCAACCAGTGGTGAAGCTCCGCGCAGGTAGTCTTCCTAGCAGCATTTTAGTTTGAAGTGAGCATTTTTGTGCAAACAGAACCTCGAATTAGCGACTTCTAAGATCCCCTATAAGCGTAGGAAATGACATTTTTGACTGTCTGAAGTGATCGGGTTTTTCAAAATTTCCTGTACGTTTCGCCCCAACTTATGGTGGTGCTCCAATTTGACCGCTTCATAGCAGAATTAAAGTTTCAAGTGATCATTTTTTACAAAAGGAAACTCAAAATAGCGACTGCCTAGATCCCCAGATAAGCTCGGGGAATGCCATTTTCGACTGTCTGAGGGGTCGGATATTTAAAAATGTTTTGTACGCTTCGCGCCAACTTATGGTGGTGCTCCAATTTGACCGCTTCATAGCAGAATTAAAGTTTCAAGTGATCATTTTTTACAAAAGGAAACTCAAAATAGCGACTGCCTAGATCCCCATATAAGCTCGGGGAATGCCATTTTCGACTGTCGGAGGGGTCGGATATTTAAAAATGTTTTGTACGCTTCGCGCCAACCAATGGTGGCGCTCCACTTAGTTTTTCTGGCTGAATTTTAGTTTGGAACGAACGTACGTTTATCTGCAATTGAAACTTAAAAAGCGACTGCTTGTATCCCCTTAACAAGTCTGGGTAATGTCATTTTTGACTATGTGAGAGGAACGAATTTTCAAATTTTCTGGACGCTCCTCACCAACCAGTGGTGGCACTCAGCCTTGACTGTCTTACGGGCAGAATTACATTTTTCTTCTGCCCCAAAACTGAAATGCTCCGGGCCCTACGCCTCTGGAAATACCTTCCTCAGGCGTGCACTGGAACAGCTGCTTGAAACATTCAGCAGGATTCCAGATTTGCGATCCTAGGATACACAGTCCAGTGGAGTAATGAACTGAGCTAATTAGTATCTCAAAAGTGTGTTTTAATCTTAGAAAAATTACAAATTTTTCTAACCAGAATAAGAGGCAAATTTACCTGACAAATGCCATTTCCAGCCATCTGGGAGGTTCCCTGCCAGCACACCATATTGGGTCCCGATTGGGGCCAAATTGGGCTCCCGATTGGGGCCCAATCAGTTTTGTCACTGGGCGTTCATTAGGCCCCAATTTGGATAACTTAGCCCAATTAAGCCCCACTGGGTTCCAACTTGGCCCCAAAGAATTTACAGCATCTCTCCCATCTTTCTGGCAAGCCCAGTTGGGACCCAATTGGGACCTGATGACAAAACCAACCTCAGCCCAAGCCCAACTAAGCCCAAGATTCCCAAGTAAAACCCACTTGGGGCTCAACCGGGCTTGCTTGCTGGGTTTTAAAATCCAAAATTTTCTTTGTACGCTCCGCGCCGACGATGGTGGCGCTACGCTTAGATAGTAAACTCTAGCCAACCCCTACAAAAGTATCCAGCGTCCCCATGGACCCCTAGCAGGGTTCCCCCCCCCGAACCCTACCAGGGACAATTAGCGCGGCCCCTGGACCTCACGCCGATGGGGGTTTGTGCTTCGTACAAAACCAGACGCCTTACGGCGTCACCATTTTGTCGGCTGCCGAAAACGTGTGCCCCCCCCCCCCCCCCAATAAAAACATTTTCCTCCGCCTATGCAATGTATTTGCATTCTTTGTCATATTCATTGTACAAACGATTATTATATTGTACAAAAAATGTGACTTTCCAATTTCCAATTTGGCAGCCTTCACCCCTAAACGTAAAGTGTCTGCCTACTACTTAGACATATTTACAAGATCACTCTGAATTATTTGCAGTAAGTTGCGTTAGACACAATCGCCCGAGGTCACTAATACTTTACTCCCCCGATCAGGGATCGGGCATCACTTGCTTCTGGCATACCCCTCCCAACACTTTAAGTATCCTGTGGTTGTCATATATCTTTGTTCCACGGTATGATGAAAATTTAAAGCCAAATTTTGTTGGGTAACTCCCAGAAGTCACATTGACCTTGCTCTCCCCAGGACTCATTGAGGGGCTTCTGGCACACCCCTCCCAACATTTAGATTTTCTGGCAATGGCCATTTCTTATACACCAAGGAACGGCCAATATTTTGCGATACCTTTTGTTGGGTAACCTTCAGAGGTTATCTAGCCTACTTCCTCGGGGGTCATCACTGGCGTCTGGCAGACCCCTCCCAACACTAACAATTTCTGGCAACGTACTTTCAGGAGGTAACCTTCCGAGGTCATCTAGCCTACTTCCGGGGTGGGGTTAATGGCCCCCCATTTCTACACCCAACACTGAAAACCCTTCCTTGACTTAGGAACCATGCCGGACCCGATGGTGAGTATGAAAATTGGTAACATTCCCAGGTCAATGAACCCCTCTTGACTCCCGGTCAATTAGTGTGTATAGTATGGAAAAACTATTATTGATAGAGTAATTCAAAAGCAAAGAAAATGTATAGTCACAGGTTGAAGAGCTGCTTGGAAAAGTGACATGTAGGAAAATTTATTCTTTAAAGTCTTGTAATAAACATGCAAGCAAATGTTCACTGTATTCTTTTTTTTTTTCAAATTTGACTTTGAATAAGGCGTTTTTTGTTTTTTGTTCTAAGTTTGGAAAGAAATCAAATATTCGGCCATCTCGAGCATTGTGTGGAGCAAGGTCTGGAAACAAGTTGAAAAATAATTGTTTCTTTTAAGTCATATGCGTCCCGTATGTATCATATCATTTTATTTTTCATGAAAATGTTAAATTAGACTATCATGATACTTTTTCAGATATTTCGCGCAAATTAATGCTTGAAAAAACTTGGATATTTCACCATTTCCGCCAATGTGTGGCGTAAGGCTACAAAGTAAAGCTCACGAATAATAGCTTTTTCAGTTGCCCGAATTTTGCAGCGAATTTTTGTTCCCGGATGATTTTTTATGACAAATTTACCATGACTTCGATGTTTAAGACCTTTTTCGAGCATCTCTTTTAAGATTTCTAAACATGCCTAGAATTTTCTATGTAATTGAACAATGCCAATTTTTCAAAAAAAAAATCAAATTCTAGCCGTAATTTTTCAGATTCTTATACCATTTTTTCCAGATTCCTGCTCCAATTTTTTCGCTAATCCCTGCCCGAATTTAAAATCTTGCGAAAATTTGGGGGAATTGTGTGTGTGTGTGTGTGTGTGTGGGGGGGGGGGGGGTTGTCAGACATTGCCATTCAGCTCCCTTCCTTGTATGCATATGAGTTGTGTCCTAACAGTAACAGGGGAAGCTTTTTTTTTTTTTTGAAGGAACGTTTTATTTCTGCCTTCAAACACATATACAGGGGAAGTTAAGCAAAAGTTTTGTTTTCATATGTGAAAGAGGAATCAAATCTACCAAGTGTGGTGACACTTCCATTTATTTCGAACATGTATTCTCGAGATATCAGTAAAAGAAGTTACTACATTTATTTGCAAAGGTGCGCTTAAGGGTAGCAGCAGTTATATCACTTCCTCTTATTGACAAGGGATGCTTTGTTTCCCTTTGTTTTTTCAGATTGTTGTGATGACCGTGGACTTTATTGGGGTGGGATCTCCCTGTAATGGATGCAAAGTTTGTTAAGTTTTCATGATGCCACTTATGCAATCTCATCCAGACAATATGTGATTGCTGGGGAGAAAATGTGCTGATAAGTTAAAATAAAAACAAAAGACTGAATTTAATGTGAGGATATGATGTCATATATGCTTGCTTCAACTTCACTTTTTGTCGAAACATGACAAATTAACTTGCCCTTTTCTTGATAACCACACGTCGGATTTCAATGCAAATTTCACCAAAGTACTGAGAAAACATAGCCCTCTTACAAATAAAAATTTGATATGACATGGAAAATGACATTTCGTTGGCCTTCACCAGGTTATTATCCTCAGTGTTTAAGTAGCTGGGTAAAAAAATCAAAAAGATATGAACAGAAAATTCGACTAAAAAAAAACCAAAATATCACCGGGTTAATAGATTTTGAAAATTATTGTGGCTTGTGTAAACCACTTAGCCGTCGGTGCAGAAACTTGTAGTATGGTAAAAGATACGGGTTTTTTTATAGGTGGTATTGAATTCAACGACAGACCAACACAAATTTGTGATAAAACGCGCTTTAAAAAGTAAAGTTCAAATACGTGTCAAGTTCATCTTTGGTTTGCAAACAAGTGGCAACAACGAACATTTTATTCCTGCGGGACTCTGGGGGTGCAAGGATTTTGCAGAGAGTAAACGCCAGGCACTCTGATTGAGCTGGAGGCGTCACCGAGCGCGAAGCGCGAGACGGCGATGCCGTATCGGGGGTCCAGGGTCCACATAAAGACCCCTGGGGGTGTACGGGGGACGAAAGTCCTGGAGCTTCTGGATCTTGGGGTATTTGTGACGTGTTAAAGGCGCCATTTAAGGATAGTTCAACTGATTCACCAGAATCAAAATTCTTAGTGATCCCATGCCGAAAGGAAGGTTTGCCTGGATAATATTGACTTTTGACCACTGGTGACCTAAAAAATACCCGTGGAAATTCTTTGGGTATTTACCTTTTGATGGCTGGTGACCAAAGATGACTTATGATTCCCCAAAACAATTTGGGTTCTTTTCTTGACAATACTGCATCCACCTACCAAGAATAAAATTCTACCAACTTTTTTACTAATATATGTATCTTGTGAACATTTAGTAACCCCTGGTGATATAGTATGACATAAGACGTCTTGTGACCTGGCATTTGACCTCTGTTTACCTAGTTGACCTCCATCAAAACCAATAGTCTTCTTGTTTACAACATGAAAAAAATCTGCATACGTAATACGAAAAGTGTCCACTATCTTGAAATGTTGTGTTTACAAGTCATTTACATGGTTTTGCATATTAAGCTCCTATGACCTCAAATGATTTTTGACTTCCACCAAAACAAAAGACTTCTTCCTATCAACATTGTAAATCTATAAACCAAATATGTAAAGTGTTTTTCATTGCAGTCTTGAGATATTGTGTTAACAAGTCATTTAGGTCTGTAACCAGGCAAGTTACTTGAGAGAACAAACTTTCCAGTTGGGAATAAATGCTTTAACGCAGCAAAAGAGCAAAAGTGTCAAGAAAAAATCCAATCTCTCCAAGGGCGAAAAAACTGAAACATGACGCCAATAACAGTCTTATCGCACTTTTACCTCTGGTTACCTCAAATGACCTTTGAACCAAACCAAAGTTTCTGTGTTCTTTCTCTCAATTTGGCAAATCAATATGCGAAATATGGAAGGTGTCTGTCATTCCTATCTTGATATATCGTGTTTACAAACCTCTTACAATGTTTTTGCAGCTTTACAGCCAGTGACCCCAAATGACTTTTGACCTTCACTAAAAACGACAATGGTCTTCTTAACGTGACAAATCTAAGCTTTTCCTTACCTTCTCCTTTTTGGCAACGTCACTGTTTCAAACACAGTTCAAATGGATCTAGTTCTGGCTTTTAGTCACCATTATCGGCAGGCGAGAAATACCGTGGGCCGTCGTCTCTTATATTACAACATGGAGAAAATCAGAGCTATTCTATTTATCCCATCTACATACCCGCAATGGGCCTGGTTTGTCACATATTTTGTATATTCACAAGTCGGGTCATACCAAAGACTCTTAAAATGGAACCTACTGCCATTGTGCGTGATGCCCTTCATAAGCAATGGAGAAGGAAAAACAAGTCAGTGATCCACAACTGGAAAAAAGGCCGTGTCCAGCTCGACTTGAACCGATAGGTTGGAAACTGGGCCGTCAAACTCCATCTAACGAGCTAACTAACTCGTATTTTGTGTCTTCTAGAGCAGTTGAAAGTCGCAGCTCCAAAAATTTGATATGTGTGCCCGCCTCCTCTCGAAGCCACATGTCATCTGATTAAGTATAGTACTGTTCAAATAGTTATTATTTTACTTGAACGAATGAAGAAGCATCTATATTCACGAGGAATCGGCACGACACTTCGTGAGCAAAACCTAATGTAAATATTGTTTAAGTTCACCGAAAATCGAGATAAGAAATTGAACTGCTACCAATTCTACCTTTCATCGCCGTTAATCAACGGTGCATACCAGATCAAATCTTACTTTTGTCTACGTAGACCTTGATAACGTGTTAATTACTATACCTTGCGTCACCGTAAATCATTGACACAAATCTGATAAGGAAAATCCACAAACCATTTCTTTGCAAACTAAACCAACAACGATGGGTAAAAATTATAACATTAGTCAATTTTTAGTCGAATCAAAGAGAGAAAAAAGCTTTGTTCTCATTTCTTTACATTTACCAGTTATTGTGGAATTTGAGACTTGGCCTTACGTAAGATGCGACAAGCACGGTGTTTAAAGCCCCAAACCCCGAGATCTGAGGTGAACCAAAGTGAAATCACCGACCCCGTGTTAACCCGCGTTCTCACATTGCTCTAGCTCGAGGTAAACACGATATTACCTCGAGCCCGGGAAAGGTTAGACCACAGTATAGCGGGTACAAATTGTACTCACCCACCATGTAGGGGATTTCTCTATCTCTTAGTTTGGGAGTTGTTCGCGACACAAACACTGACACTAGAAATTGCATATGACCTCATGACTCCGTGACATTTGACTTCATGCCTTTTAAAACGGAGTAGAATAGTTCTTTTATTTACAGACGAAAGTCCAGCAGTCAAGTAATGATGAGAAACTGTTGGGGTCCATTAGCCTTACTTTAGTTATCTTTTCGATTTCCGATACCAGATGGCTGTGAGCAAACGATGATGATGATGATGATGATGATGATGATGATGATGATGATGATGATGATGATGATGATGATGATGATGATGATGGTGATGGTGGTGGTGGTGGTGGTGGTGGTGGTGGTGGTGGTGGTGGTGGTGGTGGTGGTGATGGTGATGGTGGCCTGACGCTTAACATCTCTTCTCGCCTTACGCGGAAATTTTCCACATTCTTGAGAGATCAGTAACCAGTTGTTGCCAAACTGCTCTTCAAGTTTTGTTCCTGTGCGGTATACCCTACGATTATGTCCGGTGTCAAAAGGAGAGGACGTCCCCCTCTGTCACAGAATACGTCAAGAAAAACTGCCCGACACGGGGCCATCCTATCATCGTACTGTTCACTTAGGGGACGAGTTAAGCTAAACCGATGAACCTACTAACTGGCGTGAATCAATAGATTCTTTTGAGGCAACGCTGAATAAGGCCCTTAAAGAGGTAAAAAACAGTGTACGGAAACTAGAGAAGGATTTAGGGCAGGTCATCGAACTTCAGAGTCACCGTATAGACGAGTTAGAGCAAGTTTTTTGAATGAAGGGGTATGTACTGACTTAAAGAACAGAGTTCAAGCTTTGGATGCCGCCCTAGCCTCAAAGGATTCAGAAACTAATAAATTGGAACGCATGTCAAGACGTAATAATTTTCGCATAGTTGGTATCCAGGTGTCTCCAGACGAAAATTGTGAGGAAATTTTTAAGTCAGTGGTGCTACCAAAATTTGATAATGCACCGGACATTTCCGTGGAACGTTCCCACAGAGGTGGGAAAGGACACCCAGATAGACCACCTATATTAGTGCGCTGCCTCTCATACAAGGACAAGATTTTTATAATGAAAAATAGAAGGGCAGCACTGACGAACGAAAATTTTTTCATAGTGGATGATTTGACTTATCCTGATCTTATGGGGAAAAAGAAATATGCCAAAGAAGTACACCAATTATACTAACAAGGTACCAAACTTCGGTTTTCTGGAGGGAGATGGAGGGACGGCAGTGGCAAGCCCTTCCTGTTTACCTGAGCTAAATTTCAAGGAACCATAACCATATGTTTTGCGCAGGAGCATTAAGACTGCTTTGAAACTACTCATCAGTCAAATCAACAATTACAACCAGATTTTTTGGGAATTTGCTCCCCTTTGGCAGGCTCCACTGAACTTTTTTCAATTGGACATGTTTCTTCCTGCTCTTCTCTCCACTGATTGGCCAGTGGATGGAAGCAGGATTTCAGACCACCAGTTGTCTTCGATCTTTTTCTCTTTTTCTTTTTCTTGTTTTTGCTTTACAACTTCCATCTCGTATTACATGGTACTATATCGCTTTATAGTCAATCCAGAGTGCTTACAAAGTATCCTTATTTGTGGAGGATTTGCATCCTTTGGAATTAAATCAAGTGACGCCATGGATTGTGTGCTTGGTATGTGGGATTTTTTCTTCAAAGTCTGTCATTAACAATGGATGTCCTTAAGTTAACCTCTTTCAATGCTCGAGGTCTTCGACAGTAAAAGAAACGTCGGCAACTACTTTGTTTACTACACAGTAAACATTTTGACATTTTATTTATTCAGGAGACCCATAGCTGTTACATGGATGAAAATAGATGGAAAGCTGAGTGGGGAGGTAAAATATTCTTCTCCCATGGATCAAACACAAGCTGCGGAGTGTGTGTGCTTTTTAAAACTTCATTGGATTTTGACGTTATTAAGTTGCATCCACATCCACTTGGCAGGTACATCATTTTAGACGTGAAGGTGATGAATACTGTTTTGACACTTGTTTGTGTATATGGTCCAAATAGAGACGACCCCAATTTCTATGCCGAAATCAATAACCTGGTTAGCGGTTTTAACACCGAAACTCTTATATGGGCTGGAGATTTTAATTTCATTCTCAATTTAGATTTTGACAAGATCGGAGGAAATCCACGAACTAATTTTAAAGCGAGAGATAAAGTGTTTGAATGTATGACAAATTTTGATCTAGTAGATGTATGGAGGGAAAGGAACCCGGTGTCAAAGAATTTTTCATGGAGCTCAAATATTACTCCCGGCATTCATTGCCGGCTCGATTTGTTCTTATTTCTCGTTTTATTGCAAATAATGTAACATATAGTTCATTTAGTCCCGGAATTCAGTGAGACCATTCTTTCGTAAACTTAAGCTTTTCCGTACACAATGATATCCGTGGTCCAGGGTACTGGAAATTGAATAATTCCCTTCTTTCAGATGATAATTATGTAGCTATGATCAGTGATATTGTCGCTTTTGAAAAAAATCACTCAGGCAATGATTCCGTTTCCCTTTGGGAAACAATTAAGTACAAAATTAGGAGATTTACTATTTGTTTCTCTAAGCAGAAAGCTAGAGAACGCCGTATAACGGAAAGTGGAATATTATTAAATATCTCTAGACTTGAACAGGAGTTATTTCTGAATGATTCAGCAAATATTCGAACACAGCTAAACGAATTACGTAATAAATTACTGTCTTATTACAATTACAAGCTACAGGGTACAATTTTAAGATCAAGGGCAAGATGGGTGGAACAGGGTGAAAAAAATACAAAATATTTTCTCAACTTGGAAAGGCGTAACAAACATAACAGTGTAATAAGGAAAATCACTGATAATGATGGTCATGATATAACCGACAACGTTTCTATTCTAACTAAGGTAAAAGATTTTTATTGTAAATTTTACACTTCTGTTTACTGTAATCCGAGTATTTTCTTAGATGATTTGCCCATATTCACTTTAAATCAGGAGACCTCTGATTCATGTGAAGGACTACTTAGCCTGGATGAGTGTTCCAATGCATTACTTTCGATGGCTACTAATAAATCTCCAGGCAGTGATGGACTTACGGTCAATTTTTACAAAAAGTTTTGGCCTATTATTGGGGATTTGGTAGTTGATTCCATTAACTCTGGTTACCATAAAGGTCAGCTTTCGTCAGAACAATCCAGAGGTATTATTACTTTATTGCTTAAGCCGAATAAAGATCCTCTTTTTCTATCTAGTTATCGCCCAATAACTCTTCTTAATTGCGACTACAAGATTGGTGCCAAAGCAATAGCTACAAGACTTAAGTCATTTATCAATAGCATTATAGGATCAAATCAGACTGGGTTTCTGAAGGGGAGGTTTATTGGGGAAAACATCCGCTTTGTTTTAGATCTTGTAAATTATACCTCTGAGCTGAACATCCCTGGGTATATTTTCCTACTTGACTTTGAAAAGGCCTTTGATAAAGTAGAATGGAATTTTCTCATTTCGGTTTTGTCACGTTTTGGCTTTGGTTTGAGTTTCATAAATTGGGTCAAAGTCTTTTATAAAAATATCTCTGCGTGTGTGTGTAATAATGGTTTTGCCTCTGGTTTCTTTCCTGTTGAAAGAGGGATCAGGCAGGGATGTCCTCTAAGCCCATATCTGTTCATTCTTTGTGCAGAAATGCTAGCTTTAAAAGTTAATTTAAACAATAATATTAAAGGAATATCTGTACATAATTCTATGATAAAAATTCTCCAGTATGCTGATGATACTCAATTATTTCTTGACGGTACTAAAGATTCTCTTCTGGAAGCTTTTCGTACATTAAACCCTTTTAAGCGTGCTTCTGGACTTTCCATTAATGTTGACAAGTCTACTCTTTTCCCTTTAGGACCATCACGCAATACGACCCCATCTTTCCTGAAAGAGTTTAATCTTAAATTGAATTACGGGCCTGTTTGTATTTTGGGGGTGTTCTTCACCCACAATGGTATTGACTTGTTTCGTTTGAACTTTGTGCCTAAGCTTTCTCGTTTAAAAAATTGCTTTTGCCTGTGGTCTTCCCGTGACCTCACCCCTATTGGACGAAACATTCTTGTAAAATTCTTTGCTTTGTCCCAATTTGTGTTTCTTTTTCTTATCTTCCCAATCCCCCTGAAAAGTTTATTAAGGAGATACAGAATCTTATTTTTGATTTCATTTGGGCTGGCAACCCTGACAAAGTTTAACGTGTTTCTATGTTTGATGATGTATGTAAAGGGGGATTGAAAGTAGTCCATGTTGAAACTTTTGTCAAGAGCTTAAAATGTACTTAGGTACGTAGATATTGTGACGACGATTCGCTGAGGCCATGGAAACTTTTCTTTGATTTAGTCTTAAAGACGTATGGCAATAAGTTTTTGTTTTCTTGTAACTGTTAAAAATCTGATGTGTCTATTTCAAACACTTTCATTAAAAATGTTGTCCATGCTTGGTGCGATGCGTCGTTTGTGGAACCCCAAAGTAATTTTAGCGATCAAATACTGTGGAGTAACTCTTACATTAAAATAAATAGTAAAGTTGTATTTAACGATCAACTACTTAATTTTGGTTTGGTGTATTTAAGGGATATTTTTGATCAAAATAGGAGGCCGTTGGTTTGGGACACTTTCCGAAATACTTTCCCAGCCCCAGGTATTACCTTCTTTTTTATTGGGGATTGTTTTCTAGTATCCCAAATGCTTGGCGAGCAGATATTCTTTCAAGTAGACATGCAAATACCCAAAACTCGAACCAGTTGTTTTACCATAAAGTCATGCATTCTCTTTCAGTGTCTCAATTGGTTTATCGTCGTCTCATTGTAAAGGTAGTAAGTCCCCCTACAGCTATGGAAAAATGGGTTAAATACTTTCCAGGTATTTCTACAGATGCATGGGAGCATATTTTTAGGAGCCCTTGGGCTACTACAAGAGAAACCAAAATTGTGTTTTTCATTTCAAATTCTTACATAGAATCTTACCCACAAACAGGCTTCTTTATTTAATGGGGAAAACAGACTCCCAACTCTGCACATTCTGTCAAAGAGGGATTGAATCTATTGAGCACCTTTTTTGGGCTTGTACAATCAGTTCTACTTTTATTCTTGACGTTGAATCAAGGTTTCTTGGTAATCAGTTTGTGTTTTCTAAGAATGATATTTTCTTTGGGTACCAGTATAGTATTTGTCATCCATACAATTTTTTGATTTTGCTTTTAAAGTATTGTAACGAATATGGGGGTTTGCTTTAAGGATTGGTAGCGTGAGGCCAGCAGGGTGGGGTTCTTGGCCCGAGGTGACGTATTTTGATCGGCCAGAAACAGGAACGCCGGAAAAATGACTCCAGAGAGTTATAAACGGTGTGTCTGTATATTCTTAAAAACTTAATTACACAAAAATTATGAAGGCTATTTCTTAGAAAACAGGATGAAAACTCCTCGAAAACTTAAAACCTGCCGGATGGAGATAAAAGTTGGCGGCTTCAGGGCGTGAAGCCTGTTGTCCAACTCAGAATTGTCCTCCTTGTCTCTACTTAAACGCGTCTTTACTAGACACCGGCTAACTGGCTTTCTCCCTGAGTTGTTTACGACTTCCCCTTAAAAACCAAACCTTAACAATACAGCTTAACGTCTGGGCCAGAGACACCCAGACGAGTACACAATACATCCAATTAGTGCGCCCATTCAAGTCTTGTGATGAAAGGAGCACTAATCTGGAGCTTTGCTAACACATGGCCAGTACACTTGAGTTGAATAAAAGGTGACCATGACTGACAGAGATAGAATAATCGCCCAAGTACAAAAATAACTTAATCCCCCTGACAAACAACTTTAAGTATGAAAACAACCCACTCCCAGGGTAAAACTGGCCTGCACAGACTGACAAACGAAATCTTACATACAGACTGTGACAACTTGCAAGTACTATGACAAGCATAGCTTAAATAACAAAATAACAAGGGCTTTTAGCCCGCCGTTACAGTATTATTTGTTTTCATGTAAACTTCAATCGATAAAACCAAATGTTAATAGTTTTTATTTCAAGTTTAACTTTGCTATTCAAACTGAGGAATATATATTTTTTAAGAGGAAAAAAATCAAAATGTTAAGCAAATTATTTACATTTACATTTAAAAGACGCCTTTTCAGTTTGTGAGGGTTTATTTGACCCAATTGATTCCTAATTCATTTGTTTTTCGCAACGAAATTTTCCTCCTTTTCTTATCAAAGTTTGAAAGTATGAGAATTGCTTTGTCATATTATTATTCTGTTGATTAAAATATTGCTGTGAAAACAGGTTCAAAAAGGAAATAAAGATGGAAGAAAAAAAATAATAATAATAAAAATAATAATGATAATGATAATGATAATGCTAATGATAATGATGATAATAATAATAATAATAAGCTTTCTCTACCTAATGACGGTGGTTGCAATAGCAACTGAGGGGACAGGTGCACTTTCAACAATAAAGGAAATATAACATCTCACCCCCTACACATATTACCTAGCCTTTTTGGGGAGTGATATAATTATCGACGCGTGTGCAAAATTATTGCGTTAGGTATAGCTATTGTAAAATAGTAACAGTTCTTCCCCTGTTCTCTTTCTTAAGATTGTTTGACTTAAATGTCAAATACAAAAGATTGCCTGCTGCTGGAGTAGCATTCAAGTACCCAGTGGCGGAGGAAGGGAATTTAGTCAGAGGGGCCAGAATGGCCTGTAGGGGTGCTTCAAAGTTTGTAGGGCAAGAATATTTGGTCAGAGGGGTCGAAAAATAGGTTGTAGGGGCGCTTTATGTCGGTAGATACATATGCTTCAATACGGTTAAAAGAGTGAAAAGGGCGCTGGCAGGCAATTTGAGTCCGTCAAGGGGGGCGACCGCCCCCTCTGACTATATGGTAGCTCCGCCACTGCAAGTACCCACTGCCAACTATGATGCTAATAGTCCTCGTATGCTTATCAAGCATACCAGGGTTAAGTAGTCCGTTACAGCAGGGAGCTATAAACTCCCTGGCTACAGCGACATATGGGCAATGCAACATATGTACATACCTGAAAATATCATTCCTTGAGATAATTAAAAAAACTCCATTTTAAGGTCCCAATTCATGAAGCCCCCACCTCTCCCCACTTAAGGGAGCACTTATAGAACCATTTCATAGACGGGGAACACCGTATTAGGGGTATATACCCAAGGTATAATAATAGAATTGAAGGATGGAAGACGTGTTAGGGTCATGAAGTTGAAACTAAACACTTTGGACAAATCATTGTGGTATGAACAAAATGTCACTGTACACGATATCCGCTGGGTTAAGTGATTCTTGTAATAGTCGTAATATTGAGTCTACAGGACTTGTTTAGTGAAAAAATATTTCCAACATTACAATGAAGAACATATCAACCAGGTCCCAAGTTTCGTTGCTGTTAGTAGGAAAATCCCACAAAGACACACAAAAATCAACCTTTGAACTTAATAACTGTCATTTTGAAGGACCTGGAGATACTCTTGATTGTACAACAGTGTCTAGATGTTAAGTTGTTTCTTTTAAAGACATTCTCATGAGGTATGTAAAATAAGGAAACATATTTTACTAAGGGTGATTAACACTTGATCCGAATCTGATCGCACGATGTTATCAGCGTATCGAATTACGTTTATGGCTTAATCCTGACGCATTTACACTTGTCTCGTAATCTGATCCTCCTCTCTGCTTAAGCAGAAGTCGCTCCAAGTAAATTACGAAATACAAGAACACGCGCGTGCGCACCAATATGTAAACAAAAAATAGACCTTGTACATTTACCACCGTACCTTACCTCACCTTTGATCCGGCGAGCATTTACACTACAGATTTGATCGCCTGCGCGGGGTCTGATCCTACCCCCTTACTAGGATCAAAATCGGGCGATCAAATCCGGATCTGATCTGCATTTACACTAGAAATTTGATCTCGAGCAGTGGATCAGACCCCGCTCAGGCGATCTGATCCGGATCAAGTGTAAAAGCACCCTGAGAAATACCACGCAGAGGGAGGAAAGGAACGAGAAATAAGTAATTTATGGATACGTCTGATGATCTCACAGATAATTGTTTTAAATATGTCATCACAGCGCAGAGGTTATCCTGGGATTTTACAGCTGGAAATCTGAAAGCGCTGTCAATCAATTTACCAGTTTACGTATTTAGTAAGTTTATTGTGGAAGAACTGCTGGCAAATCGTAAAAGGTATTGGCCATACTTTGGTGGAAAGTATTGAGGTCGATTGGGATCAAGGCAGCAAAGTGTTTCCAAATGAGATTTGTTGTGAGCTCGAACTGGACTTGTTCCAACCTGAGTTGAAACCAAAAAGGAGTTCAACTTGTCACATGGTTGAGAACCAACCAGCTGATAAGATCTTCTAAAGTCACGATCGCGTGGTAAGACTGCCAAAGAAAATGGACTGGTCGTCAACTGGACCGAACCGAACTTGCACTTATAAGAAGAGTTAAAATAGACTTTCGTTTTAAATGCAACCATTTTCACCAATTGGTTTCCAGTACTGATGATTATTTTCCAATCTGTATCTTGCAAATGCGTTTAAAGTCTAACAAACCATCAAAACGATTATCAGTTTTTTGAGGTCATACCAATACTCTTTGGTTCAATTTGTGTTCTTGTCCCCCACCCCCATGGTTTCCTTGAAAAGCTGTATAAGTACTAATAACAAACAGAAGTCATAAAATCAAACCATTTCCCTACTACTAAGCCATATTAAACTAATATATATGCAAATAACATTTTAATGTGGTCGTTGAAGTTCAAAATTTCCCTCGAGCCCCAACTTTCAGTTTTTACGGTAAGGAATGAAAATGTGTAGAATTCATGAAACGTACAGCAAGCTCTATATAGTTGAATAATGCCCATTTGAAAAATAAAACCCACAGTGCAGCGTATACATTTAAAAGTAATTATTTCGATGCACTTGCCAGTTCACTGTCAAGTAAGTTGATAACTTTAAATACTGAAGCCAATTTAATTCAATGGAAATTAGAATTTGTTAGAAATTAATTTTTGGTGCAGAACTGGCTCACACGGGCATGGCAATCCCGAATCATGCAAATTAGGGAGCAAGAAAATAATGTTTATGTCTCGGACATGGACTTTAACATGTATTGTATCAAATTTGAGCCCTAATTTACATAGACTTCGTATGGTCTTCAAATAATTCCAAGTTATCTGTCCAATTTTTGTTAAAGCCAGATACAAATCCCATACCAGGTCCAGATATGGCGCAAACATAAACTACCATACATGCTCCATGTATGCCGATTTTGATTAATGCAAACAACTTCTTTGTCTTGCTCTGACAGTAGTCGTAAGTTTGAACACGACAGTTTGACCTATTGTGTCATATTGTCGTGTCGATAAACGGAACATAAAATGTGTTGTCTTCAGGTACTTCTGACTAACAAATATTGACTTATTTCCATTCAGACACGGAATGCTCTGATTTATCGAAATGGGGCTCGTTGCTACAGATTTTCCATTTAGGGAATGAACTCTTACAGCACTTCCTTAGACTTGTTATGGCCATGCATTAGAATTTCAACATCCTATTGAGCGAAATGATTCTGACTCTGGAGAGGGCATTATCCAGTCTACATTCCTTTGTTACTTTTAGAGTAATTATGTAATACTTATGTTTACTTAAGCTTGTTTTCCAACAATAGCCTTTGAATATTAATGTCTAGTCATTAAAGTCACAATAGCACGACCAAAGGATTTGTCCTCAGATGCCTACTCAAAGGATCAAATAGGTGTACTGTATTCCTGTGTGCTAAGCAAAAGCAGTCGGCCCAAACTTATTTTTAAACAAACAACAGCCAGATCTCACATATTTCTCCTTATTTTTGGTTCAGAACTTAAAACAGTGCATATTCACGTTAAATCAATGAAAAACATTACTAAATTTATCATTTAGTGTGGAAAATAGTGTCACATGACTCTCAGATTTGCACCACCCCTTTAAAGTACATAATATCATTACTGACAAAGATTCCGCATTAACATGACTCACCAATCAATGGCCATTAAATACACTAATTTCAACATCAAAAGCTTTTCTAAAATGTTTTGGTGAAGTAAATAAATAATAGTTTCCATCTCTGTTTGAAGTAAGTTCAAAAGAGTTCACCATAGGACCACTAGTTCCAAGTCTTTCTCTCAAATTAACAACCTCGGAGTTCTACAACCTCAAAATTGAACAATATGTCCAAGATTCCCTCTTCTTGGCTCATAAATACTTTATAAAGTTATTTTTTTTCATGCTGCTTAACCTGTTAACTGACCCAATAGGGCCTATTTTGGAGTCATGCATAATCAATGAAGTTTTAAAAACAGTTTTCATCACTCTCCTTCCTTTTATTTTTCCTTTTATCATGAAAACATCAGTAAATTTATCACAAGGCTGATTTGCTTACCTTACATGTTAGTTACATTTAATTGAATTAAACGACATCTTTATGAATTCTTAACCTTGAAGCAAGTTGTTATCTCTGTTTTCTATTTCATAGGCATGAAGAGTTATGGCGTACCCAGGGGTTTCAGATTGGCAGTTCTCTGCTATAAACATAAATATCTAAACTATCAAAGCCTACACTTCACACACTCCTCAGTGGCCAAAGAGTTAGCAGAGTTGCAGTACTTGTAGAAGCGACAGACGTATCGAGATAGCATTTCAAGTAGAGGAGACAGAAAATAAAATTGGGCCTTCATCAACAATGTATCAAGGTATATATATATATCAAGCTATTACTGTAAGAAAGATAACTATTTGTATATACTCCTTGGAGAAGTTAACATCTGTATTTTATCTAATATTTAAGGTTCCTGAAAGACTCCAGAAATTTTGGAAAGAGGTATTTTCAAATTGCCATACCCATTCTATACTGAACCGAAAGCAGGTTTCCAGTTAAACCAACTCTTCCACTGACCAGCTCATCGCCCTAATAATGCAACTTTGTTGTGCAAAGAGGACCCTTGTAAAGTCAATGGTACTAGATTCATCGTAGGGTGCTAACACTGAAGACTGAAAAGAATATTTGGGAAAGTCTGCTTTATGACCTCTGGTGACTTCAAATGATAATTTTGAAAGTTCTTGGGAAAATCTACCTTAAACTTTTGATGGCTTGTGACCCAAAATGTCCCCCAAAACAGTTAAGGTCCTTTTTATCCATAATGCATCCACATACAAATACGAAATTCTTCCAACTTCCTTACTTGAACATATCTTGCTAGCAAAGTTTTTAAACCCCTAGTGATCCCATGATATTTGGATTGTGGTGACCTAGCATAACTTCTGATTTTCACCAAAAACAAAATTCTTCCTCTCATTGTGTTTCGCAAGGTTTTCACAATTTTACTACGGAAGAATTTAAAAGACTTTTGACCTTCACCTCTCCACATGAGAAGTCTGCATACTAGATTTGAAGAAGTCACATCATTGCCATCTTGAGATATTGTGTTTACAAGCCATTCACGTGGTTTTGGTTCATTTAGCTCATGTGATCTCAAATGACCTTTATCCTCCACCAAAAGAATAGGCTTCTTTTACGGCATTTCAAATCTAGGATTTAAATATGAACAAAACTGACTGCCAATATAGGGACTGCTACCGACTGCTTTTGGAAAACTTAATAACGACGCAATGTTTATACTGCATGTAGGTCACACTTTAATATTGTCACAAACCGCCAACATTTCCAGCCTCATTGGCCAAGGCGTTACCATAACAGCACTACTAAGTACAATTTGAAGATACAATTGGTAACATTAAGTGTACCTCAAGTCTTGAATCTTATAAAACTATGTTTAATAAGTTGCAAAATGAATCTTACTCATCCAACTCTCATTGTCAAGGCTTGTCCATAGTTCCTGCTTTGTTTCACATTGAGATTAAAAGTCTTTTGATGACCTTTTAAGCTTCCTGTCTACTTGCATATCATGTTGTACAGAATGGGTTAAATTAAATGCAGTCGTGTAAGAGTCAGTATTACTTCTTGTTACACAGGTGCAGTTACTTCTAGGAAATCAAATAAATACAAAGAATATAATATGAGAAGTACAATAATGATATCACAAGTTATTGCACAATGAAACATTTTATATTGAGTGAATAAACTTCAACATGTTATACCTCAGTTCAGAAATGTCCTATGAGGAGGGAGTTCGAATGTTTGAATTGATCTGTCATGCTCTGTAAAATAAGATTTAAAATTCTAGTTTCGAGATACACTTTAAAGAAATGCGGCAGTTTTTTCTGAAAGTTTTCTGTATCATGTATTTGCAAGGGCGGATTCAGCCCCTAGCTGAAGGGGGGGGGGGGGCGTTTTGAAAAGGGGGCGCCAGCATCATGCAGGGGCCGCATACTCTTGAATTTGACCGACTACATTTCGGAGACCAACTCCCAATGCCATAGTTATATATAGCTATACGATTCAAAATTCTGGGGACCCTTTTTTTTTAAATTTTCGGACAGTTTTTACTATACTTGTAGGACGCAAGGGCGCATTTTTCTTGTATTGACGGGTGCTAGACTGGTCATGGGGGGGGGGCAGTTGACCCTAGTTGCCCCCCCCGGGGTCCGCCATCGTGTATTTGTATTCATTCTCCATATGATTATATGATGATATACAGCTTTCTGTGGCGAAAACAGTTGGAGAGTTGAATGCTTAGGATATTCATCCACAACTCCTTATTTCATGATCAATATTTTTACGTTTATTCTGAAAAGCACCCTTTACTTTCTCCTGTAGATGAAAGATCATTTTTGTTGGAGGGAGAAATCAAGAGGAGTTCCAACCCAGGTTGGAAAACTACCTGTTTCAAAATCGTCAACGCCTTTACGTTTGTGGCGCTGTTCACAGTTTGTTCTCTTACATTGACAACATCATCAGGGTACCTGGCAGGTGTTTTGAGCACAATTGAACAACGATTTCAGCTTAACAGTACCGGATCTTCTCTTCTCTTCTCCATCGAAGACGCCGTCAGCTTTAGTACAGTTCTTTTTGTAGCACACTTTGGAAGCACCTCCAACAAACCAAAGATAATTTTTTGCATATTTTTCGTTGTTGGTATTGGCACGATGCTTCAAATGTTACCGCATTTTTTATATGACAGTCACAGTAAAGAAGGTGAGGAAGGAGATCCTGAGAATGGAACAAGTGCACAGCTCATGAAGCGACTCTTTCTTGACAACAGCACAATAAGCAATTGTACCTCAAAAGACGAAGTAAGCTCTGGCACACTATGGCATCAGGTTCGGTGGATCTACTTCGGTCAAGCTCTTATCGGCGTTGGCGTATCAGCCCATCCATTGGCCATAACATATCTAGATGATAGCCCGAGAAGAAACTATTTACCCATTTTTATCGGTAACTTATTACACTAACAGGTTTTTTCTTCTCAGTCGAAATTTAATGTAGGTGTAAGAACTAGAAAGTAATTTGTATAAATTATAATTGCCTAAGTTATAAAGAAATAGATTTGAAAACAGACTTTGTATTATTCTGAGTTTACGAAAATGGTGACTGGGGGCATACATTGGGCAGTTAAGGAGTGAGTTTTCCTTTCGAAAACTTTGATGGAATTACTCCAGTATCTTTTACGGTTCTCAATGATACCTCTTCAACACTTGAATGTTTCTGCAACTTGTTGCTTATACTAGAATGATGATGTAGCGCACATTTTTTATTGCACAGTCTTGGCGTTTCTCATGTTACTCTTACATTCACTACCTCGAAATTACTCATCAGATAGTGTATGGTTTGGTAACTGATACTGATGATTTTCGAGGACACAATATAAATATGCAAAATAAACCCTAAGAACACACCAATGTTACAATTGTACCTTGAAATGAAGATTGTGAAAATAAAGGATTTAGCATCAGCCATGTATAGCATGTCTCTTCCTAGACATCACGAAATTTTCATATTGAGGTGCTAATGCATGATTCAGGTCAAATCAGAAGTTACCTTGTAAAATGGTCAATTTTGGACTAATTTCGATAGAAATTGCGACAGCTTTTTTGTTTTAAATGCTCATCACTTCAAATATGGTGCAACTTTTTTCATTTTCATGTCACACAACAAGCTACAGTCAGTATAAGGGGAATCAAAATCTGACGTGACAAACTGAAGAAGAGCAATATTCATCAGCCAATTTAGTCAAATAATCTGCGAGGCTCTATCAAAATTGTTTTTCTTTAAACACTAACTATGTTGAAGTTCGTAAATACAAGGTGGGCCAGTGTCATTTGTCCAAAACCAAATTTCTTGTTTGATATGTTAAGACAGAAAACTTTCTTAGCATTCTGATGGACGTGTCATCCATTTTCAATGTTTGGTTCTCAAGCTAATTGCAGTTAAAGTTGACAAAATTTCTATAAAAAGTGAACTTGAAGCAAGCAGGGACATGATGTCATGGATTCACATTGTTGGCCAATGTTTTGGGTTTCTTTTTTTTTCATCCTTTTAGTTTGACGTCCAATTGATTAGGGATGATATCTTGCCCCAATTGGGCATGTAATGTCTATAAAAATTCATTGCCAAGGACGCATTTATAGTATTAATATATCAGAGTTAAGCCATATACTGGTGGTCAATTGTACTAAAGTTATGATGAATAAAGAGTATATATATATAAACACGCACAGACAGATAGATATGTGTGAACTTTTTTATTTTGAAACTCCTTCGTTGTTGTGCTAATGTGGAATGTAAGTTGATTCATGAAGAAGAATTTGCGAACTTAAGAATTTTAGTCTTTGAGCTGTCGCATAATAAGATGTGACCGTTTTTTTTTTTTTTTTTTTTTTTTCGTTTCAGCAATTATTTATGGGGTTCGCTCAATCGGCTTTTCCATTGGTGGGTTATTGTGCCAGCAATGCCTTAGTGTACCTGCTTCTTGGCCGTATATCACTTCAGACACGTTGACCAACCCAAACGATCCGCAATTCCTCGGTGCTTGGTGGATTGGATTCATTCCAATCGCTGCAATGGCCTTCTTTCCAGCTCTTCTCTTACTCTTCTTCCCAAGGGATATGAGACTCTCAACTCCTGCACAGAACGACACGCAGTCCCCCCTCGGAACATCACGGCTAGGGAAGAAACGAAGCAGTGAAAAAGCGAACGAATGTAGAGGCAAAGATCAACTTAAGCAATTAGTGAAGCGGATCTTACATGCAATAAAAGGTAGGTTTTCCCTCTTTATTTAGTCCTCACCGAAATCAAAAGGAATCTATTGAGTTTGTGCGAATGTATTGGTTGTTGTGTATGTCTCTATGTGCCTGAATCTGCTCCTGACGTTTAACACGATTTGTCAATATAACAATGATGTATACTCTCGGACTTAAAACATAATACAGTTGAATCTCTCTGGCATATGCTGATGTAATAATGAAAGGAGAAAATATACTTACTTTTATTACATAAAAATGCCGTATAAAGATCAAAGTAAAAATACACAAAAACACTCGCGAATTGGATATTGGAAATCTGGCAAACCTAAATAAAAAAGTTGCTATCAATTGGGGGTCTGAAGTTTGTCTCCCAACCTCGTCGTAAGAACTTTAAAATTAACAAATTGCTTCAAAGGTTTTCCCTCATTTTCTCGCGACACCGCATCAATATCATCCCTAGAACACCATCCCATTCAAGGCAACTGACCCTTAGACAAGTGGCTTATGCAGAACAATAATTTGATAAGCGATCTGTCTGCACCGCCTACAATTAAGGAGCAGATGCAATAAAACTTGATACGACTGTTTAACCGAAATAAATGAATTCATTAAGTGCTTCGCCACTTTGAGTTTCATTTTAGTGACGGATCCAGCGTTTTTCAGAAAGGGGACAGGTCAGTTATGGCGGAAGGTATAAATATGAGGGAATTGAGCGCCACCGGAACTGAACAAAGAGCCATCATTGTTGGCGCGGAGCGTACAATGATTTTTTATTCTACAAACCCCAGGTGGCCAGAAACTGCACTTCCCGAAAAATATGAAAATGGTGCGAATATTTTGGTTTTTGTTTTTACTTGCAATGATTTCTAGAACACTAAATAAAATGCTACATTTTAAAAGTAGCATTATAAATTTTCCGTTAATATACGGTATATTTATGTCTCAGGCATTGAAAATTGTGTTCAGAATGTCGCCATAAGAGGGTAAATACAGGCATAGGCGTACGGATGGGAGTATTCCAATCTGGGGAGGGGGCAAAGGATTCTTTGCCGGTGAAATGCAGCAGTGGCCAAAAACAATAGCGGTATTTAAGCGGAGCGCTACCATCAGTTGGCGCGGATCGTTCGGAAAAACTGAATAGCATTCGTCAAGCTTGTAAGCAGAATTCAAACAATCGCTGCTTTGTAATTCTGCCGGAAAGATAAGCCGGTGCCTGGCCATCGGTTGGCCGGAGCATTCAGAAAATTTTGAAAAATTTTTAAGCAATTGTTAGTTTTAGCTTTCTTTTTGCAATGGAATGTTTAATTCAATAAAAAGGGTGAAAAAATGCGAAATGATCAAAAATTTGCTTAGCAAACTGTAAGAAAAAAAAGGTTCAACCTCTTTTGGAAGGAGGGCCCGAGATCCGATCTTTTCCCCTAAATCTGCCCCTGCATGTTGCAGCCTCATTGAGTACTAGACTTACATGCTTAACGTGGTGACTGGGATTATTAATTTTGAACTAGGTATTATACTACAAATTTATTTTAAAATTTACCATTTTCTCATTTTCAAGATAAAACACACTCCGCTCTTCTGGAAATCGATAACTTAAAGACCCATATGTCTTTGCATACTATAAGTTAAGATTTTACAATGTTAAATTCGTTCGTATCTCCTTCACATAGACCAGCCACCACGATGCCAACATTGTCTCTCCCAGAATCCAATTCCCAGTTAAGGTCTGTTGTCCTTATTTGGACCAACGGTCAAAGTACATCATTGTCATACATATGGACCCATACTGGACCTCCACACTCATTTCATTATGCACAGATATTAGAACAAGGGAGCGAGGCTTGAAGAGCGTCCTCACTAGAAAGAAAATTTCGTGCAGACATCGAAAGTAATTACTCTTTAAAACAAATAGATTTTCCGACTAGCAACTGAAGTGTATTGGGTGATAAATTTTAAGTTTGCGTCATTTTGTTAATTAGCTTTTTCGGATGCCAATAAAGACGAAAACCAAAACTCTATCCCACAATGCTCAGTAATTGCTCTTTGAAAATGGGTCTTCTCTTAATGATTCAAATTTCATTGTATTGGATATAGAATTAAGATAATATAATGGCTATATTTGACGTGCAGCAGTGGCATCGATATCGGTGTATCAATACATGACGACGGATAACATCATAATCACATTTTCACATGGTACTAATGCACTCTGATCTCCGTCACCGAGCGTCATTAAGCCCCGTCCACACTATGCGACGTGACTTATTGCAACAAGACTGTCTTGTCGTGGTGAGCGACTGACGACTAACTAGTTTTATTTTATAACTAGTTTTAATTTATACCGACTGCCACGACCTCTTCAAAAGTATGACACAATTTTAAAGATCACATTTCAATAATATCTATTCTTCTATTTTAGGGTTTTTCACAGTTCTCTGTCGGGTAATGAGAAACTGGATGGTGCTGGGTTTAATAATTGGGGATCACGCCTTGTCATTTGCTGCTTTTCCAGATGGCACCTACGTCGCGAAATATTTACAGTATCAATTTAATTTGTCTGCGGCAGAAGCATCTGCCCTAGGTGGTAAGTTGGTTGGTGAGTAGTGGAAAAAGAACCAATCTTACGTCCTACGAAAGGGTTGAGAAGTGAGAAAAGTGGATATCCTCGCAATATAAAAAAAAAATAATGTATTTTGGGAACTACGTTATCGGCTCTCCATAGGCACTAAGCGTACTGTTTACTATTTCTACATATTGTTTTAGATTGAATCGACGTGTGGATGTTCTGTTAGATTGATCTTGGATTTATAAGAACATATGGTCAAAATCTGAATACAATAACATTTCGCATCAAATGCCATATGAATATGTAAAAAAGGTGTGATGCAAAGGTGTGCCTCAATCTGCATGATTTTCGCTGTTGGGACCACCCGATCGTGGGCTTAGACTTATCCAACACCCCCGATACCAAAGCGATATCGGTTTTTTATCGCCAAAGCATCCATACCGATAATGCATTTAAGTCAGGCATTTGGAGAAAAACCCGAAATACCAGAAGCAATGTTGTCCTAGAGTCTTACAAAAACGTACAAACAGGAGAACGTACCCATTATAATGAAAAAAAATACAGATTACAAACGAGTGGCAAATTTTACATCAATAAGATGAAAGACCAATCAGGAAGAAAATAGTGAACAAAATATAAATTTGAATTGAGGTTGTGTGACTTTCAAAGAAACCCCAATAGTTAAACCTTTCATTAAGCGTACTATTAATTTGTAATTAATAAGAGAGAGTGTTGAAAATATAAATTAAAACTTACGATAATAGTGAATTTCACACAAAATAAAGGAGTAAGATCAATAAACTTGGATAATCCGCAAGAGGGATTTTAAGAAAATACGCTTGGCGGACGTGTATTTATCAAGCAACCAATATTGGGCTGCACTCGTGTGTATTTCACAATAGAATTACATAGTCCATTCTTGATAAACAAGTAAAAGAGGAAGTCAAAATTAAAGTTTAGGGGTAAAACCTGATATCAAAGTACAATCAACGTTTGTCAAAAGGCTGATTTACTCAAGATCACTCACAATATTAATCTACCATACCACACAACTACGAATTAAGCCCCCCCCCCCCAAATGCCAAATTTAATGAATAGGTGTTATTAATTGCAATGAACGAGTTTTTTTTTTTTCAATATTAAAGTAAAAACACTCGGTAATGCATCTCCTGATCAGGCAGCTGTTAGGATGGAGACGCAACTAGTATATGGGTGCTTCCACAAATATGGAGGCCAAACGAGTTTTTTTTTTTCAATATTAAAGTAAAAACACTCGGTAATGCATCTCCTGATCAGGCAGCTGTTAGGATGGAGACGCAACTAGTATATGGGTGCTTCCACAAATATGGAGGCCAGCTGAATTTATGCTATAAAATGTTTTGGTTGAGCTGTAGCTTGTTCATGCATACTTCCATACAGTTAATGTTAGATTATTTTGATAGAGAACATGCTACAGAAATTATATATTGTGGCTGAGTAAATTTTCATTGGTTAAAACTTTATACCTTTGACCAAAAATCATTTGGTTTCTTACATTTTTAAGGGTACCAAGTGTGACATAAAATACAAGCCTTATTCATGATTCAATACAATTTGTTTTGGAAGTAGTTATGGTTTCATTTTACTTTTAAAACATAGACAATTGAAAAACCTACTAATGCACACATCTAATGCAGTGACCAGGCTTGTATTTTGAGGCTGATAAGCATTCATATGAGGGATCACAATGTAACATTTGGTGTCTCAAATGTTACATGTGAAATTCTCCAAAAATTAGAGTCAAATCTCCACTATATTGAACTGTATGAAGGGAAACTGCACTTCAGTTTAGAGATAATTGTAGCCCAGTACCCTATATCAGTAATAAATGTCAAGAAACATTTGAATTTTGATAAAATTTTCACAACTGAATATCTCACTGAAAGTTTGGTGTCTCACAAAAGTGTTACAAGGTGACAAATAGTGAAATGAAACTGGGCGCTTATTTGGCATATTTGGTGGTAAGCAACATGACTTACTAAATACTTCTGCTGGTATTACCCCCAAAAGGAAAATATTCAGGAAAAACGTTTTGGTGTCTCTTCGTTTCACGTGAAATGAATAAACCCCGTTTTGCCATATTTTGAATGTAAATTTAAATTAAAAAAAGTATGTGTTTCACTACAAGAAAGGAAAAGACAGGCAGATGAATAAAACATGCATGTTCTGTGTTAGGAACACTGAATGAGTCATTTCACGCGTAACGGAGAAACCAAATTTTGTTTCTCTGTCACGCGTGAAATGTAGTAAAGTGAAAAAGTGCATGTATCTAGCTTTTATTTGATGGGATTAAAGAAACTACATACACAGTTGGCTTTAAACTGTGGACAGTGTCTGTATTTATTAGTTTGAATTATGTCGTGTGGAATGGTTTAGTGTTCACACAATATAATAAATAACATCCAACATGCCTATCATCATGCCATATTCACAATTTACTGAAAATTGTTTATGCCCACTACACCTTTTTCCAAAATTGTGCAAAACAGAAACCCCTTATATGTTGCTACCACATCTTACACCTTTGCAAACACAACAACTTATGGGATTATTCCAAATAATGATTGTCCTGTGCTTGATGAAGCAATGTATTTGGTGTCTCTGTTACACGTGAAATATTGTTGATTCCTTTTTTTTTTTTTTTTTTTTTTTTTTTTTGTTATTGCCTGGCATGAACAGACGGAACAACTGAATGCAAAAAAAATTTTGGACATTTACCTAGATATAATACAGGTACTCAAATTATAACTTGGAAGACAATCAGGTAATCTTTAAACTTTGGCCCTCATGTCACACACCGGCCTCCATATTTATGGAAACACCCATATAGATAAATAGACTCATTCACGCAATGTTTGTTGCAGACGGTAGTCCTGCTCTCCTCCTCAAAATTCTTCTCACTGCTTGCATCAACTATTAGTAAAAGTGATGCATTGTCAAAATGTCAATAAGAAGGCCCATTTCCCCTTTCCTTGCCAGCCGTCACGCAAATTTATGAAATTTTACACTGTGTCCGTTATCGGTCACTCTGTATGGGGAAGGGAGATTAACATTACCTAACAATAAGGGCAAAGGGACCGATCAACTGGTCAAAGGGACCTGACAGTTTGCTACTTGTTCGGAAAGCTATTTTCAAGTACCTATTATTCGACAGATACTACTCATTTTGTCCCCTTCATAACAGCCTCCTGTTCTGATCCAAGCTATAATTTCACTTTTTCGTGCTTACTCAGATATCATTCATATATTTTTTAAACTTAATCCTTAATCACATTTTTTTTATCCAAGGACTTGAACTGTACTTGTCACTTGCTATAATTAGTCACCAGTGACGCCTCCCGGGCCGATATTTAAAAGCCTGTTAAACTAGTGCTCAACTAGGCCCTGATCACCCTTATACGTGGCTAGTTGCCTGCTCCATGGTTTAGGGAAAGTGCACGCTAGTTGTAAGATGTAATTGGTTGTTAGCTTAACAGTCCTAAACAACGAATCTAATCACTTTCAATATGAACGGCATTTTTCTTTCTATTTAATAGGCTGTTTTGCATTTACAAACTGCGTTTGTTGTTCACAAATTAGTGTTCAGAGAGGAGGGTGGGGTACGTATCGTCATAATATTTTGAAAAAAGAAATGCATTTGTTTAAAAACATACTATATGGGGAGTGTGGTAAGGTCTAAACAAACAGAAATGATTCAATTAAACTGGCTCTGAGATGCCATCTCCAGTGATCTAACAGTCTAAGGAGGTGTTTCAGCCAAAGTGTTTCCAGTGCGCTCTGCGATAGGCGATCGTGACGCTCTGCTTAAATAGTCTTCTCACAATTCTCAGCTCCCCACCAGGTACAGATTCTGGGTCCACTACTGACTATTAGGTTTATTTCGTGTGGATCGGGGTGGAAATGACCACAAACTGTGTCCTCCTTTCTGGGATTATTTCACTGTCGTCTTGAGAAATATTAAAGTCTAGGCCGGCATTGCGGCATTGCGTGACCAACAGGCCACAAAACGTTATTTATCATAAAGATTATCTAAGCGGAGCGCCACCATTGGTTGGCGCGGAGGGTAGAGAAAATTTCGAAAATCAGACCCCTCAGATGGCCGAAAATAGCATTTTCCTGACTTATACGAAGAATCTAACGAGTCGCTTTCTTCTTTTGTCTTTTGCAATGAAACGCTCACTTCAAAATATGTTGGCAAACTGCAAAGTGATCAGAGAGTTAAGAGCTAATTTGACCCTACAAATGTGATTTTGCCCAAAAGACTGAACGAAGCGCCACCGTTGGTTGGCGTGGAGCGTAAAGAAAATTTCGAAAAATTAGACCCCCCAGATGGCCAAAAATAGCGTATTCATGTTTTTAAAGGGAATCTAAACATGTTGTCTTTTTTTATCGATGCCATCAGTGGGAAACAGAGTCTACCATTTTAGGTAAAAATTGGAATTTGACAGAATTTGCCTAGGTCTATTTATAGGAATTAAAAAAAATGGCATCACCGAAGGACCTTGCAGAGACAATCCTTCCCCTTTGAAAATTCTTGAAAAATTGGGTGTCCTTATAAGCAATCTGGTGCAACATATGCTATCTTTTGAATAAAATCTGTGTTACTTAAGTTAGACTACGTATTTTTAAGAACAAAGAAAAAATGGCATCTGTGAGGGGGGCATGGCCCAATGGTCTCCCCTTCGCACCCCACTAAAAGGAGGCCTAAGAGTGGCTCGATCACACAGGATATCCTGTAAGAACAGCAGTCTGTAAAGTGTAGAATTCTACAAGGTACTCATTGACCCGTTTATTGTTACACCCCAAGTGAGCAGAAAGCTATTTTCCCGAACTAGACTGTAAGCCTCCAAGGATTAGGCTAAGTAACAAAATCTAAGTATGCCAATGGATCCCTTTCATTCTAATTTCTAGACTAACTTTAAGTTTATCGTTGGCTATGGATTATTTCAGCCCCATCCATCGTTACGAACACAGAGTAAAATCGGCACAGCTTGTAGAACAACATAATAACCCCGGGGTCTATGGTAGCGACTCTAGTCGGTTTTCACATCCTTTTACTGAATTCCCAAAGTGCACAACACAGAGACTGTGTACAAGGGGATAAGTTCGGGATTACAGCCTTTCAGCTATAGTTGCACTGTATCAGCTGTTGTTAAATACCTGAATGTGTGCACTGAAATGCACTGATCATAACCCCAGTGCGTATACAAGAGAACATTCAATCTGCTACGCGGCGAGGACATTTCTGTGGAACACGATTAGGGCCGGTTCATGCGACACTGACGAAATCTGAGTTAATTTGTTGCATGAAAATACGAATTATGTATGAAAAATGTCTCACAATTTCTTATTCTACCACAGATCTTGAGAAATTTTTGTAAGAATAAGAAAATTCATCAAATTTCTCCATTTTCATCAAATTTCCCCAAAAATTTTTCCAGGGGGGCAATTTGCCCCCCTGCCCCCCCCCCCGTAGCTACGCCACTGGTCCCAATGGGAGAATTTGAGGCGAGCTTAGCGCGCCGAAATTTGTGAATTTCTTTTAAACAAATACTTAAAAGTCTGGAGGTTTTTTTGAAGAAGAAAATTAACTTTTAGAAAGAAATTTGACTTTTGTAAGTACCTTTAAAAATTTGGGCTGTTTATTGAAGAATTTGTCCTTCATATGGTAAAAAAACCGTAATTTAGGCGACAGCTGAAATTTTTTTGGATTTATGCATTAAATCGTACAAGTCCTATGTGTTAGGGCTTTAGACGACACTGGAAGTTTGTCCGAAAAGTTCTTCCCTTGTTGGAAGGAAGATTTGGAAATTAAGAGCTTATTATATTGGAGAAATTTTGAAATTTAATGAAAGAAAATTTGTTTTTTGGTAAGGGTATAATGAAAAATTTTGGTTTTTATTAAGTGGTATGCCTTTCAAGAGCAAAATTAGGTGAAATGTCGGGGTGATTAACAGAGTTGGCTTTGGTTTTTTATTTTACGGAGTATCCATCGAAATTGGAATTGCCACTTTTAAAAGTCTGAAGCTTAAATTGGAAAAAAAATTGTAAGTTTATGACAGATTTTGTTTTTTTCATGCAATAACCTGATCTTCTTTATAAGAAAAATCAAGTAGGGGGTGATCTTTAGTTTTGTTGGAGTACTGAATATCATCATGTAGATTTAGACCCTCGGACCATATTGGAAAATTTTCCCGCCGAAAAAGTTTTGCTTCCCATGTATTTGAATTTTTATATTTTATATATCGACACTAGCGCACCAGAGCGTTTCGATTTGGGGCAGCAGAAGAGTCTTTTTTGTCCGAAAAATGTAATCCTGCTCGAAATACTAAGTGGAGCGCACAGAATTTTTTGAAAAATTGAGAACCCCCAGACAGCAGGAAATACTAAATAGATGCAATTTTGTACCTGACTGCCCCCAGTCCGCCCGAACTCTAGGCTTCTAGTGATTCTACTCCCAACGTATTTGAAAATATGTCACGTTACAAGGTGGCTTCAAATGAATTCTCAGTCAGACTTATTGGGGGGGGGGGGGGTATTCTCACACTAGTGTTTATCATAACGTGTAGCTGAAAACGGCCTGGTCGATTTTCATTACTAGAATTCGGCTGTCGGGGAAGACCAGATGGCAGACCATTGGGCACTTCATGCACATGAACAACCTCTCGTCCGTTTTTGTAAGGAAAATTCGGAATTGTGAGTTTTGTTGAAGAATATGATCTTCTAGTAAGCAAAATCAAGACTGATCGTCTGGGTGACTGAAGTTTATCAGGCCCACATCTTTTATCATGGGCCTGTAGACGAAGGTTCCCCGACGAAATTGGTTTTCCTCAACAACAGGGGGAGAGAACCTTTCACCTTGCATGCCCGGATTGAAGATGGGATGAGGGATAGAAGAGCTAGTAAGAAGTGATTAAAAACTGATTCAGATATGCATTAAAATAGCGTTACAAAACAAAAAATAGTTCATGTTCATCCATCCAGTAACTTCAGTACTTTACTTATTTTTTTTTTAATTTTTAGGCCTCCCCGAAAGAAATGCCGTCCTTTCTCGAAAGGGGGAGGAGATAGTAAAAGGTACATGAGGTATAACAAAGCTAAGAAGTGATATAAAATCGATTTCGATATGTATTAAAATAGCATTACAATACAAAAAATATGTTCAAGATCACCCATCCAGTAACTTCAGTCCTTGCAGGGATTTTGATTATTTTTTTTATCATTTTAAGGCCTCCCCGACGAAACCGTCGATCTTCCCTCGACGGGGGGTTAGTGTTCACCGACGGGAGCGCCATGGCCCCGGCCCCCGCTGGCTCCACCCCAGGGTTTGAAGCTTCAAATTGGCCGAAGTTCCAACTCATGACCTAAAGACTCAAAGTTTGGAGATCCGCATTGAATTAATTTAATCCATGTTTTATTTAAAGTAAGATTACTGACTCCTTTTCACGGCTTTTCAGGATGTAGTTCAGAAAAAATAAAGTCAGAACCACAAATTTTGCCACTATGTACCCTTGAAAACCAAAGAAATCACAAAAGTGAGGGGAAATTCTTAGCTGCTTAAACCCCATACTGGCGGTAAGACCTTGCAGGAAGCAACCGAAACAAAAATCCTGCCTAGGCCAGTCATGTAGATAGTATTTACCCTATCAAAGATATGGCAATGGTTCCCACAGTCATCTAGATTCTGGTGGTCGCCTGTATGGATCAATTCTTCATCAGTAAAAAATATCAATTGGACTACTTTTGTCTCTGAACACTCTTTCCCTCCTCATTGCACGATGCAACTGTGCCAATTTAAGAATTCATTTAGCCAGTGGCAAAGGCTGGAGGGGGGAATTGGGCCATGCCCCACTCACGTTGCCTAGCCTCCAAAAAAGAAAAGTAAAATAAGACATTTAAAAATTACAAAATTTTCTTCAAAACATAGCAAGTTGCACCAGATTGCATAAAAGGGTACTCAACTTCGCAAAACTTTTCAAAGGGGAGGGGTTGTCAGAGCTGTTTATATAGCTCTGGGGTTGTCTCCTCACTGATACCATTTTTAAATTGTTTGTAACATTTCAAGTCTACTTCAAAAGGTAGTACACGTGACATCAAATTGCATCTTAGGATAACTAATGCTTAAAATATTTCCAAAGAAGGGAGGGGCACCCTCAGACCCCCCCCCCCGGTCAACTATCATTGATGCTCTTTTATTTACACTAAAAATACACCAATTTGAAACACATATTACTTCAAAAGGTACCAGATTGCATAGGAAGACACCAAATTTAAAAAAAAAATGCAGTATTACCCCCATTAGCTACCGCAATTCAACTTTCATGACTATTCCTGTCAAAGTTGAAAAGCTCGCACGATTTTGCCTCCATACTCCTTGAAAAGACAAAAAATTCAAGGGGGATAGGTCTCTTTGAGTAATATATGACCAAAATATTAAGCCTCCTTGACCAAGTTTTAACTGAAATTTTTTAGTCCGTTACTGCGAAATTTGTCAGATATCATTAAAAAATTGTCAAATATGAGTGACTTACGGTGGTTAATCGATTCAGACACCACTTTGACTAAAGTGTGTTTACAGTGATAAATTAATGGTTACCGGCACTATGCAATAAAGCATAATGCAAACACAACTTCCTTCTTTTGGCCCCGTGCACTATCGTAAGGTTATTGTTGTTTAATGTGTCTATTTCGCTCCTCCTTACCTCCTATTTACATACGTAGTTTTGGGGAATTTGTTTGGAAGGAAAAATTAGCTGCATGTACGCCAAATCTTATACCGGTATTGCACTCTCTTGTTTAAAGTAGCCGACAAGTTGTCTTACAAGAATTTTGCTATGAAGAAGAGGTATAAAGAGGCGATTTTTTTTATTTATAAAAGGCTATTCCACGTGATCTTCATGAAAATCTTTTTTCTTTCAGCTTGGTCTAGGTTACCGATGGTATTTATTGGTTACTTCTTTAGCGCTTTTATCATAATGACTGGCCGACTTAAACCACGAGGTACGATTATTATGGCTGCAGTTTGCATCGCATTTGCTTCCTTGCTAACCCCAACCAAGTTACTAACTGGATGTGAAAATAACATGATTGCCGGAATAACAGTCCCATATGACCATACGATAAAGAACAAATGGTAAGAATGACAAAGATATTAAAATATCTCAATGAGATCGACACCTTTAACATGTGATGTTATATGCTTCCTCTATGAACCACCCGAGTCAGAGATCATATCTTTGGAATATAAACCTTACAAAAATCTGAGCTGTATTAAGATGAAAACCTTTTATATTTTACACAATTCTTTTGCTTTTAGTTTTATTTTTCTGTTGGAATGTCTATACATTCATAATGATTTTGTGTGATCTGTTGTGTACAGCCTCTAAATAATTGACAAATGAAATGTCCATAACTTTTATAGAATTTTACTTGTCCTTAATTTATTTTTGCAGCAAATACACTTGTTAAAGGTCTTGTATTTAGTACGAAATCGGTTGAGGATTAAGAGTTTCTTACGAGATTTTGTTGATTCCTTTGAAGTTCCTTGGAATTCTGCAGAGGACATCTGAGGAAGTTATAAACCTCTTCTTGAATTTCTCCGAAGGTTAACGTTGTTAGTGTTAAGTAATACTTCAAAGGCCTATAGGAATAAGTAAAAGAGTGTCAATATATAAACTACACACACGAATATCCCGTACTTCTAGATATGTTACTTCCCTGTAAAGGTTATTCACCCGTACACACATACATTGCCTCGATCACTTGACTGTGTTTTGGAATACTGTTGTAATCGGTATCCAAAATGGAGGGCTGTTGGCAACGTGAGTATTCATACATGACCATTTTTATATAACATGTTTATTTGTTTTTTCTTAGCCAAATATACACACAAAAGTTTACACATCTTAAAATAAGAAGTGCTACTGTTTTTTCTGTGATAATAAAAATAATTATTTGCAGGAACTTTATGGAGACCTTATACACTTTCGTTTTTTTATGAATGAAAAGATATACTTTGGAATTTTAAAACATTCTACATTGAAAATGAAACTGGTTTTAAATTGTCTTAAGGATAGAACGTAAAGTTGTTTTTTTAATACACTTGCAGTTGCATCACTTCTTATCTTACATAAAATATCGTTTCATTAAATATTTGCTCTACCTCGTGTTTGGATAAGCCCATTTTTCAAGACATAAATATTTTAAGTTTGTATCGTAATGAAATTTCTCAAAGAAAAATGGATTTCAGATATATTTGTTCAATGGAACCACTGTGTTGTAACATGCGTTGTTACGTCTCTTTGTAGGTGTAAAAATGATCGAAATTTGACTGCCACCTGCAATATAGACCGGCATTGCCCAACTGCTTACAATCCGGTGTGTGCACCCAGTGGCATGTCGTATGTCTCCCCTTGTTATGCTGGTTGTACATACAACACCGTTACGACGATCGGATCCAAAAATGTTTCTGTAAGTATGATGTAAATAACTACCATCCGTGCCAAGACAATCAAAGGTCAAATTGTATTCTTCCCATGCTGTCAGTTTTAGTTGAGCAAGTACGATAGTACGTTTTTTGACCTACTTGAGTGCTTGCCAAAAGGCCAAAATGTTGATGTTTAGGTGAACTTCCCCCCTCTCACATAATTTTTTACGTACGACATTTGATTTTGAAATGACGTAAACTATTTTCAGCTCGTTCCACCAAAAGTTTAAGCCATGCTTACTTGATTGATAGCTAAAATAAATTCTCATGGGAATATCTTCTTTTAAGCACCATCTCCACAAACTTACATGGCATTCAGGAAAGGTTCAGTCTTGTGTCAGTGGACAGAGCTTTGTCATAATGAAGAGGGAATACCTACAGACTCGAAGTTCCAACTCAATCGTTAAGCTTGACGTGCTGTGCAAACAGAGAGCGATCATTTTTGTGAAAGCAGGGGTACGGAAGGTCCACTAACCGCCTGGTTGTCTTCGTTTATTATTTTCTCGGACACTGGGATGGCAATTCCCATGGTATGTTTAAAAATAATGGGAATGTATATGAAGCATTCAGAAATATTTAAATCATCTCTGGATTCTCATTTCACAATCTGCAAAATTGACAGCTTGATTATGTATGAAAGCTCATGGTCTGACGAAACCCTCTGGTCTAAATGGTTATTCAAGATAATAATTGTTTGGAGGAATAAAAGACGAAAAGAGAGGGCTGTTGACAATAATTTTACGTAGCCTGATCGAAATAGATACTTTTCCATAGTCTTCCCGACCCTCTGCAAAGGGCCGTTCGGCGAAACCAAAACTTTCTCTGCTTTAAAATAAAGTGAAAGCAGACAACACTATAAAACTAGCATTAGCTAGAAGACTTTTTCGAAGAAACACGTAAATGGCTAGGACTTGGTCACGTGGAGGGTTGCTGCATTGCGACATACGTGGGAGGGTCCTTTGGGAGGAGCGCCCAACTCTTCTTTGATGGAAACGCGTTTTTATTTCCCCAGATGCTAAATGATGATATGCCAATTGCCTCGCGTGTAATGCAGTCGCGTTTTGTGTCATATTTGTTATCATTTTAATTTTGAAATGCATCGATCATGGGCGCCTTACCCCCACAACCACCCTTCGCTAATTACACATGGTAGAAATTATGAAAGGTGGTGTGACATGAAAATGACAAAGTTTGGTATTTAATTAATTTTGAAAAGCATTAATTTTTATCAAAATCTTCTAAAAGTGAATACTTGACGCCGTAATTTCTTACTTCTTTTGAAGTTTTGAAATCTGCATAAACATGAGGTCAATGTGCAAATATTGTGATGTCAATCATCATCTAAGGACAATTGTAACATTAGTATGTACTGAGGGTTTTATTTGGAAAGTTTAAATTGTTTCCTTGAAAATCACCAATATCAGTTCCAAGCAATAAACTATGTGGCGAGTAAGTAAAGGATAATAAAGGTTAAACAAAAGAAATTTCAAAAATGTGTAACCCTCCATATCGGTATTTTAGCATAAGCAAGAAGCTGCTTCAGGCACATTCAAATTTTCAGGAGGTATATCGTGAGGACCGTAAAAAATGCTGACATTACTCCAAATGATTTTTTCCAAAGGAAAGCCTACTCCTTAAATGCCAAGTAAAGTCAGGGCTGAAATGTCACCCTAGCTTTACATTTTCTCTAATTTAATTGAAATGTATGAAATTCTTAATCGTAACAGTTTGTTACCCATTCCACTTTGTAACTATAGTGGTCAATTACAATGAAAAGCGGGATTACTTACAACTAACAATCGGTGAGACCACAAATTTTACAAGAGATCAATCTCAGAATATTGTGCTTGCTTCTTTTTGAGATGAATAGCTAGTTTGACGTCATAAAACTTTTTGAAAGTCAAGTCTATTATTTCGCTTTTCATGGTCTTACTAACGCTATGCATTTTTTATTTAAAAATAAGAAATGTGCCTTCATCATTCTGTATGGGACAATAACCTGGGTTGAGAATAGGGTTATGACAGCAGAGCTGGGCCATGCCCATCGTCAAGAAGAAGATCCAATTTCGCCGTGGAACCTCTATTCATACAGTAAAAGATGTAAGTCCAGTGGCGTAGCCACGGGTGAGAGGGGGGGGGTGGGGTCAGACCCCATGACCCAACCTTGTTAGGCAAAAAACACCAAAAATAGCGTTTTTTTCTCTCTATCCTCAGAATTTTCCCTCATGTCGTTCCCCAAAACCCCCATGACACCCGAAATGACACAATCCTGGCTACGAGCCTGTATAAGCTCTATACACTTCAGTCTTCCCCTCCCAACGACCTTATTTTTTTGTTTATGAGAAGGCTATATGCTTCAAGGAAATTTTCAAAATTCCCAATTTTTCTTACAAAGATCCCCCTAAAAAGGTTCCATATAAGCTCATTGAAGCATTCTGGAAAGAAATTCAAAAACTTTCTTTTTTTACTTTCTTTTACACCGTACGATAATATCATGAAACGTAACAAACATTAGTCTTGATTTTGCAAATGTTAACTTCGAGCCAATTGATCTTTAATAAAAAAAAAAATCCAATTTTCAATCCTCTTCTACAAATATAACCAGCCTTTTAATCTTTTTGTCATGAAATTCCTTTATCGTGAAACCTACAGATTTCCAAAAATATATTAAGGGGAAGCCAAATGTTTTCTTCAGTTCTCCAATATCATCCGAATAATCTGTACGATGATAAGCCTACTCAGAAACTAGGTAATCCCAACAAACTGCAAGTCGCCCCAGTGACCTAGGGAAGGATTTAAGAGAGCAGATAGCCCGATCTCCCCTTCCAAAATGTCGAACTTTTTCACTTCAAAAAACAATTATAAGGCCCTTTTTTGATCAACGAAAGATATGCTAGAAATAAATGGCATTTTTTCTTTTTATGCTTAGTGACAATTGTAAGCGCTAGTTTCAAAATGCGACTTTTCTACTTAATGATTGCAAGTACAAAAGAGTGATAGTTGACAATTTTCATATTTTCTCATTTAAAAAGTTCCATTTCCGGCCATCGGGAGGGTTTTAACACCCCAAAATTTCTTTAACTCTCCGCGCCAAACATTGGTAGTGCCCGTTAGATAGACCTGCCTTATATATTTCCATTCCACCAAGAACGGACTCCCCTCCTTTTAGCAAATCTTGTATGCGCAACTTCGACCGGTTTGATTTTCTCATAAGATAGGTCAGATTCTTCGATAAACACCGATAAAAAGCCGTCATACAGTTACAAAATTTTCTCCAATATAAGATTCAGATTTTCAAATGTTGGCTAAAAATCGAAGAAAATGTCGAAAAGTCTTCCAATTTCGTTTTCAGTACAATAATAAACCCAAGCCAACTTGAATCACCCAAAATTCTACTGAATTTTCCTCTTGAATGGCAGATCACTAACTAAATAACCCATTTTTTTTTCTATTTTTTCGATTTCATCTGACCAAAAATTCTTTCACTATTTTAAAAAATCTCTCCAATGAATGTACGTTTTAATGAATTCAAATCTCTTTCCAAAAAAGGTAAAAAGTTAACTGTTAACAACTTTCTAGTTTCGTCTGAGAGCCAAAGTTTGCTGGCCTTCAACAAAATGCGTTACCCCAAACGAATTTCAGTCGCCCATATAATTTTGTTTTATTGTGCTCGTATGAAGGGCGATTTTTTTTAACAAACACCCCCGATTTAATGGTCCTTATAAAAAGCCGAATTTGTTCCAAAAATTTCAAAACCACTTCAAAACAAGGTAGGGGTAATTAAATATTTCTTAAAACGAAAGTGAAAACCTACCAGCGCCTCAAATTCTGCCTGTCACATCCTGCCGGCAACTTATCGCCTTTGTCGGGCTTTGAAATGCTGCCCACTGTCATTGAGCTTGGCCCCCTTCGTTCAAATCTTAGCTCCACCCCAGGTTTGAGCAGATATCAATTATGTTACACAAATCTGTTTAAAAGGCTATAATATTGTTTTTGACCTCGGATTGCATTATTTATCGCATTATTATCGCATTATTTTTAATGTTTTGCACCTATTATTGTATCAGATGTCATTCCTCTGCCTTAATAGATAGGAAACATGGCATTATAAAGTCTACAAACTTGGTGTTCTGGTCAAATTTATTTCAGATCAAATATGATTGCGTGTTCTAACTGGTCATATTTCATTTGTGTGTATGTTGCTGTGCTGCAAAGTGACCAGCTTAGCGGCAGTATAGTTTGTAAAAGAACCTTTCCTTCACATACAGGGAGCCTCAACAGCAGGGAGCTGTCCCTTTGCATCTCCCTGATTTAACCAATTGTATGATCTCCCTCTTAGGGGAAATTTTGTTTTCATGTTCAATGACAGATACGCTTCTTCATTGAAAAGAATGTGGAAATATCCTCACTTTTTAAGTACTGTAACTTAAGATTACACATGGAAAAATGACAATTGTTGTTTTTTTGTCTTTACAAAAGCCTACACCCATTGTTCTTGTTATGACGACTTGTTCTTGAACGCGACTTACAATGAGCAATTTCTGATTGAAGGATTATGCACCACAGATTGCACCTGGGTATACCATTTCATTCTCATAATGCTGACGTCACTGTTACGTAGTATCCTGTATTGTCCTAGTTTGATGTCTAAAGTAAGGTAAGACTGAAAGAAAAACCTAATAACATACATACTGAGCTGAGAAATTATCCTCTTGATTACTAGCACACCAAAGGTAACTTTTTTTTTCTTAAGGAATGTTTCATCAGGTAGCTGGGTGCACCTAGGAATAATCTACCTTCGGAATAGCAGTTAAGCTGATAAATGTACACCTACAACATCTGACACCCGAATACATCGTTCACCCCTCCTTCGTGCAGGGGATAAAGTTCTGGAAAAATTCTTTTTAGTGGAGTATCAGTTGTATACCTTTACTTCTCGTCTTTTATTTTATATTTCTTCTATGAAAACGTCAAGGCCTATTCTGCTGCATGGGCTATGTAACTACTGATACATCTAAGCACGTTTGAAAATGGAAACTACTTTTTATAAAGTAATTTCGTACACTCTAAAAATGTCTGGTAAATTTTCTTCAGATTTCTTATGCATACACCACGAAGACACTGGTTGCAAGCTAGAAAAGTAAACAGAGCAAACACCACATCAAAGTAAATACCATATCATCATCAAGAGACACCGGCAGCTATATTGATATTTTTGCCCTTTTTAAACAAACATCTGTAGATATGGAGCTTGTGTTGCAGAAAATTTTGGATTCTGAGTTTCCTGTAAGGAAATTTAAAAAGTTGGGGGATTACTGAAGAACTTGCACTCCCTATGTTGGGGGTAAATCTAGAAATGATTACACGACGAATGAAAATCGTTTGTTGCTACATAATGATATCTAACCTTTGAACTAACACTATCCAATGACTTTTCAAAAGTTTCCCAAAGTTTCGTTTTCTTTTTAGACAAAATATTTCAAAACCAAGAGCTTATATTGGAGAAATCTGAAGTTTCAAGAAAGACAATTTATAAAAATAGCTATAAAGCTGCCGGTGTCAGTCTCTTGATAATGAGGTGTCACATATGGTAAATATCCGATTTTGTCATTTCCAGGGCTCGGAAAAGTTAAGCAAACTGATTTATGAGCAAACACTACTGCATCTCAGATTACACTTTGGGGCGCGCGAAGCGCGTCGAAAATTTGGCTTTCTTTTGAGATTTGGAGAAATGAAAAAAGGGGTTTTCTGATCCAGGAAATGAGGGAAGCATTGTTCCTCTCCCTCAATTTTAATGTTGGGCTGCCCCAGCCCTCGCTTCCTACGCCTACGGAAAATTACACAAAGATGCAGGAATTTGTCCACTTTGAGAAATGGTTTTTGCTTGAACGAAGCTTAAATCAGAGTACCCCGTGCAAATCTTGGAGAATCGAAGGAAGTATCCCATAGGCCTACTGAACGTTTACTGGTAGTTGTTACAACCGATAATGAAAAAATTAACCGAAAACCTAAAAACAACTGATAATAAAAAAAAAAAAATTCAGATAATGTAAAAAATTTTTGAACCGATAATGTAAAAAAATTAACCGGTAATGTATAAAAATCTTTGAATCGATAATGTAAAAAGTTTACCGATAATGTAAAAAACTGTTCAAAAGAGGGTTTCTAATGGCCCTTCCTTTAGGTGTGTATGTTTGAGAGAGTTTATGTAGGTAGGTAGGTAAGCTGACAGGCGGCAGGCGGGCAGGGCAGGGAAGCAAGCAGGTTCGTGGATGGGTGCGTGTGTGCATGTGTATGCATGTGCGCGACATATGTACGCGTATGTGTGTAACAGCAGTTGCCTAACTGAAAGTTTGGTCTATCAGCCTCAGGAACAAAGAGCTTATATTGCTACATCCTTTCAGAAAGAGCCTTGTTTAATGATTACTTTGGACTTAATTATGGGTATCATCATAATGGTGATTTATTCGACAATGGATTAAAATTGCAAAGAAAGACGCATGCTAATAATAATACCTAGAAAGAAATAAATATGTCTTCAAGAGTAGTACATTTTGCCTGAACAGATTCGTAGATGAGCAAGATCGATCGATGATTCAAGGATTGGATAAATTCATCAAAAATTTCTTAGGTGAGAACTTTCTCTTTTTTATGTACAACACAACTTCTCTACCCCTACCTATACTGTTAAAAATTTTTATCTGCACAGACGAAAAATAAAAAATCACTAAGGAAAATGGAAAAAGTGATGTCAATTATTTTTAAAAAAGTGAAAAGACTTATTCTGTTTTCATTTTGAAACTTCACTTTTTCTCTTTGATTCCTTAGCGTAGACAGGCAAGGAATGTACGCGCGACGATGATGTCGTGTGTGTGTGTGCTTGTAGGTGTGTTTGTGTTTGTGACCTCTTTGCTTGGTAACACGATATCTCAATCTAGGAATGACCCACACTTTTATGTTAAGTACATATATCTGTAACGTTGAGAGAACTAACCCTGTTGTTTGTGGTGATAGTTCGTTGTCATTTGAGACCACAGGAGGTGAAACTGCGAAAATGTAAAAAATGGCGTGTACACACCATACATCAAGATAGGAATAACCTACAATTTTCATACTTGGTACATAGATTTTTCATGTTGAGAAAAAGACCCATTTTTTGATTTTGGTGGAGATCAAAGGTCATTTGAGGTCACCGGCTGTAAACTGCAAAAACCAAGAAAATCGCTCGCAAACACAATATCTTAAGACAGAAATCACGGACACGTTCCATATTATATTGACTTTTCATGTTGAGAGGAAGGACACTATACTTTTTGGTTGAGGTGAAAGGTCACTTGAGGTCACCAGAAAGTTAAGAAACTGCGATAAACATGTAATTGATTTTAAGTTAAATTTTTCCACCCCATGGATAGTCTGATGTTTGCTTTGAAGACTTTTGCTCATTTTACCGCCTGAAAATTTCCTCTGTTTCCTTCCCCCTTCCCCAGTGGCGTACGCAGGGCACCCCTCACTGATGCCAATTTTTTAGATCCTAAAAGTACGTACACATATTTCACTTTAGAAGGTAGAAAATTTGGCACCAAAGTGCATACAAGGACACCCAACTTCTCCAAAATTTTCAAAGGGGAAAGGATTGTCTCCTCGAAGCCCCTCAGTGTGATTTTTTTTTTAATTCCTTAAAATAGGCGATTTTTTGTCAAATTCAAAAGGTAGTATCTATGGCAACGATTGCATGTAAGGACACGTACCTTTTCAAAAATTCGAAAAAGGAAGGGGTCATCCTATCCCGCCTTTCACGGCCGGCATAGACGTACCAGACGGGGCAGGGGAGTAGTGGGTTGTTCAGGTGCGGTGTTCAATGGTTTCCAATTTACAGGGGCGTAACCAGTGGGGAGGCCAGGGGAATCTTGCCCCCGGACACCTCAAAACGGGAAGGGCAGAAAAACCGTAAGGGAAAAAGGGCACGTCAGCTCAACTGATACAAAATCGGGAAACCTCTTGAGTCTTGTCTTCCAACGGCCAGGAGACCACGACCAGGACTGGTTACATCCCTGGCCATTTATCATGTTATCATGCAAAAAATGTTAGTAGTAAAACCATTTTTGGTCGGGAGTTCAGGTAGTCACATGGACAATTTCACCAATTAAGAGGTTTTTGAATTTAGCAAAAAGTCACAATAGAGGAACATTGGAATTTTTCAATTCCGTTGTTTAGGCTTTCACCACGAAAAAGATTCAAGACCATTTTAGCTAATGGTAGTCGTAATTTTATGTGGTAATTTTCTATTCACTTAGCACGTGACTGGTTTTCTATTTTTGCAGATTTTTTATTTTTGCAAACAAAAGCTAAACATTGAGACCGTTTAGATTCTCTTTAATGGAAACTCATTTTTCGGCCATCTGAGGGGTCGCGATATTTCAAAATTTTATTTACGCTCCAAGTCAACCAATGGTGACTCTCAGCTTAGAAAATCTTTTGGACAAAATTACAATTTTCAGGTCAAACTATTTTTAAAAACTTCTGATCACTTTGCAGTTAGGGAACTTATTTTGAAGTGAAAATTTTATTGCAAACGACAAAAAAGACAGCAACTACTTAGATTCTTCGTATAAGTCTGGGAAACGCTATTTCCGGCCATCCAAGATGTCTGATTTTTCGAAATTTTCTGCACTTGCCCCCCCCCCCAAAGTTGCCCTAAGTAGCCTGCTTGGTTACATGCCCGAATGGCTTGTTAAAACAATATCTCAAGAATGCAAGGATTAATCCTTTTCATATCTTTTGCATATATTTGCAATGTTGATAGGAAAAGCCCATTGTCTTGCGGGGGTCAAAGGTCATTTGATTTTAACAGAAGTAAAATTGTGAAAGTCTTGTTTAAACACAATGTCTCACATTTTGAGCAATTACACAGTTAAGAGAATTACCCAGAACCATATTTGTGCTTAATATGTAAAAGAAAGAATCTTAAATATTCCCTAAAATTAATTCATTTCCCAATTGATGTTCAATTTTCGAAAATTAGGGACAAAATTGATGGATTTCTAAAAGATGAACCTAACAAAGCCGGCACGCTTGATGTCGTGGATTCACATTGTCGGCAAATGTTTCCTCTCATAATCATGCCATAAATTGATACCATTAATGCACCCTGAGATATGAAGTTTTGAAACCTTCACGTGCCAAAGAGCCATACCTATTCAACCCAGTGTCAAACCAGTAGAATGAAAAAGGAAGAAAATCAAAACACTGACGGTCAGTGTAAATTTATGACATCACATCTGCTTTCTTCAAGTTTACTTTTTGTAGTAGAAAATGGATCTTCCGTTGCTATTATCTCGAAAACCGGACATAGGAAATGAATGGAAGTTCCACTGCACTGCTTAGAATATTAGTTTCATTGTATTATATCAAACATATATTGATCTTGGACCATTCTTTCAAAACGGTATTCGATTTCAATGTTTTCTTTTTTCGCAGTCACTGCTCCTGGCCCCCTTGTATACGGGATTCTTTTCGACAAGAGTTGTATGTTATTCAAGTATTCTTGCGGCAAGACGGGAAACTGTCTCGTCTATGACATCGTGTGGTTGCGAATACTACTTTTCGTTGTCGCTACTGCGTTTGCGATCGCATCAGCATCTGCGGCATTCGTGACACTATACTGCGTATGCTTTCGAATGGACGAGATAAGTATGGATGATAGCGATAGCCCCGATGTCATTTTACACAACCACCAACGGGACAGGTCCGTGGAATCACACACGGCTGAAGCTCCACCAAGCATAGTAACATTGTAAACAGTTCATGCAAAAACTGGGTTAGACTTGAAGGCCAAGGCTCACTCACCTCCCCGAAGGTGACGAGAAATGCAAGTCGGGTAATAGCACGACTGATGCAGCTGAAGATGAAGGAAGGACATTTTTTCTCGGTGATAAGGTTAGACAATGGCGTCATCCCACGGAAACAAGCTTTGTGCATGGATGCTTTTCGCGACGCGTTTATAATTCCAATTCATAAATACTTGTATTGATTTCCTGCATTCTGATTGGCTGAAAACCATTCGAAACCAGTCTCGAATCGCATTCGAGACTGGTCTCGAATGGTTTTCAAGAAGTAAGGAGAATTGAATTGAATGTGATCACTATACTTACTGTGTACAATATTTTAAGCCCATGCTAGGTTGCCATAGCAACATGCCATATTCACCCCATAGTTTTGCACAGCACATGTAGGCCATGTAATGTCATACAGTAAGCCAAGTACATGTTAGCAAGATAAACAGTAACACTGAGACACTAGCTGTGTAAAGTTGATACCCTAGTCTTCAGAGTTACCATTCCAAAGAATAATAACTGGCAGTGATAAAGACATAGGTTAGCCTAGGCTTAGGAATCATTGCTCCCCACAAATGGGTATTTTGATCACACACATTGTTATGTAGGTCTAACAAGTTAGGCCCTAGGCTAGAACTGCATGCACTGAACTGCGATGACTGGCCCTGTTGTTAACGTTTTATTCCACTCCTAAATTTGGGGGGGGGGGTCAAATAAAACGTGCCTATAACTACAGTATTGTTACGCCTACTAAAGTGTCTAAGGTTAGCGACAATATACACAGGCTTTGGCACAGTGACAGTGCTGGGGTTACTAATTCCGCTAAGACTGTCTAAACAGGGAAACCACAGTAACGTTACTCGTTTGGCCCACAGGCTAGCAAAGTAATCGTCAAGTTCAGTAGCCTGAGTGGCAATTCCCTACGGAAGCCTGGTATAGTTTACCTGTAACCTCAGTCTCTTTAAAGGCTAAAGCGCATTTTAGAATTGCTTCCATCTCTTACAAAGAATTTATATCGCCGTGTCTGACCCATAACATCAACTAGGCTACGTCTGCATGTCCCCCCGTAGTATGATCTGCTAACCACACACAGCGCTAGTATAGCTGCACACTGTGTACTGCATATATAGTATGTAACGTTAGCTCTTCGCACAACTGTAAACACAGGTAACGAGAAGTTAGTAACTTTCCTTGACTTTTCGCTCAACCTCATCTCCAAAACGATGCGATACCGTGATCAGTGTTTTTCTGTTAACAACATTTGCTTGTAAAATAGCCAATGTAGTTCTCGAAAATATGTTGCAAATTAAAGATGATAATGAGCGTATCGGTCGCGACATGCAGTTCAGAATGTTCGTCTTGCTAGCATCAATTCAAGTTCAAGATATCGATACGTCACAATGGGGGCTAAAAAACTGAGGAGAATTAAAACTTGATCTCTAAAATTTGACCAATTTTTTTAATTTTTTCATGTTTTTCACCCATTTTTCTCAAAGTATTTATGAATGGGGATAAAAGCAGGGTGCCCGGTCTTAAATGTGATTTAAGACCGACGATGCCGTCATCACAGAGGCAGCGGACCTCGGCTATCGCCTCGGTCCGCTCAGCCTCTATGATGACGTCATCGTCGGTCTTAAATCACATTTAAGACCGGGCACCCTCGCATTTATCCCTAAGTACATAGAAGTGTCGAGTAAAGCCATTCGCACACTATAGGCTACGACTTTGCGCGTTGCAAACCAACTCGATCGTCGGATCTCTCAGTCGTGTAGTGCGCGTGTGTTTACGACTGCGACTGGCAGTTTTAGGACCAGTTTTAAAGCCTGCCGCACAATATACGAATTTGCACATGGCATCTCAACTAAACCGTCGTGACCTAGTTTTGAATCATCTTCACGATTTTTAGTCGCACGACTGGGCCACGCACACTATACGACTGGCTATTGTCAGTCGAACGATTAGGGAATGCACACCCACAATTGGCATGTGCACACTACTGCTACACACATTACGGTACAACAGCACAGAACAGCATGCAGTTTGCGACTATACTTTCTGTGTTTAGCTAGTGTACTAGGCCTATGCAAGTTTACAGCCCACCAGTGATGTCGACTGCCTTGCCAATCTCTTCAACTTTTTTCCAAGCATTCCTATAGGAAAAGCTTTTGCTTCCACAGTTATAACGTACAAGTCGTTGCTCCCACATTTCTACGAGCTTGTCTTTTCTCTACTAGCCGTACTCGGTCCATACATCCAACTTTTCAACTGAATATTTACACAAAGTTAAGTCAAAAGTTGCCACCGAAATAAGCATCAGACAATTTTCACCGTATCTATATCACGTGCAGATAAATCAGTAATTTTGATTGGTAATATTTTTCAGTTACTTGCGACTGTCGCCCTACAGAGTCGGAAAAACCAACATGTTCGTTCTTCCTGACTGAAGGCGATCCGACTTAAAACTGGTCCTAAAACTGCCAGACGCACACTACAGGACTGTTGGAGATCCGACGATCGAGTTGAGTTGCATCGTGCAAAGTCGTACAGTGTGCGGCTAGCTTAACGTAAACCTTGCCTTTTCTGACTGCTATAACTGGGTCAAATCTTTTCATAACATTCGCATTAGCATGTGGAGGAATAAAAATCCTTTCTGTAATAAATTTCAAGGCTTGGTTAGTCTTCTCAATGGTATTCCAGATTCGAAAATGAATCTCCTGAAACAGCTGCTGCCATATGAAGTGTACTTTAACATTTCCTGACTTTTTGCCTCCCCTTAAAATAAAGGATGAGTGTCCATGGAATACCTGCAGATTTACGCACGGGGTACTGGGACCCGCACTCTCGTTCTCATTTTCTTGCTTAATGGTATTATATAGTTTTTAAAGGGGAAGTTCAAGAAAAGCAATTACATGTGAAAGAGAAAGCAAATCTACACAGTGCGGTGAAACGCCCATCTAAATGTATTTCTCAAGATATCGGTAATAAATATAGCTACTAGATTTGTGTTCCAAAGTATAACTTTAGGGCAGCAAAGCTTATATCACTTCCTCATACTGGCAATGAATGTTTTGTTTCCCTTTGCTTTTGCTGACCTTGAATTCAATAGGAATAGGCCCTCCCTGTGTGGCATACAAAGTTTGTAAAATTTTCATGCTACTATATGCAATCATATTCTAATAATACTGGATTGTTGAGGAGAGAATTGGCTGTAAATGTTAAAGAAAAACAAAAGACTGTACATTAATGTGGGGATATGATGTCATATGTGCTTGCTTTAAGTGCACTTTTTGTTCAAAATTTGACAACTTTACCTGCTCATTTCTTGAGAGCCACACATCGGATTTCAATGCAATTTTCACTGAAATGCTTAGAATAAGCACCCCTCTAACATATCAAAATTTGATGTAAACCCTTCTTTTAAGATTTCTAAAGTGAGTAGCGGAAACGCGGAGTCATTCATATTTGGTATAATTAATTTTTGCCCTTTGTTATAGGGAATTAAGAAGAGTCACAATTTGAGTAAAATAGCATATTTCAATTTCTTCGAGCATTTTTATCAGTAAGATTTCATCCGTCCACGGGTACTGCCCTGGTTGTAAATAAATTTAACAGTTTCATCCTATGCATTTTGAAGAGCTATTGTTGAGGAATTATAACCTATTGAACTTTGTTGCATACCAATTCAAATTAAGTACACAAATTACCACAGAGAATGCGCAATGTTACATGCCGAGCCACTTCATACATTGTCCCCAAATTCTTGCTAACATTGTAAGTATATGACGGTTTACACTGGCTTCCAGAACCACTGTAGTGCACTCAGTTTATTGTTTACTTCTTAGTATAAATGCCGATTTTGTAGTCAAACGAGTCGCAGAAAGGTTTAAACATTTTGTTGCCATCAGTATCAGTTTGATATTATTGTATTTATATTACTTTACAAATACCAGCTCCATGTTTTAAAGATGAAATAAACATTTTGGCTCATAAATGTAAATTTTTGAGATTAAAACAATTTAGCAATTTTCTATATCATTTTTAACTATTGACACTTAGCATGTATCTTATCATATTCAAGTCCACGTGGTCAAAAACACAAGTCCATATCCTAAAAGTGGCTGGTGTGGAAATCTTAAAGTATACAATGGTTACCGTCTAGACCAGTGCTTCTCAACCTTTATGATCTACTTGCCCACGTGGAAAATTTTTTTTCCACCATTCACCTCTGGTAGTATAAAACATCAAATTACTAAAATCTAAAAATTAGAACAAGCTAGTTAGGTTTTGTTTCAAACTTATATTTAAAGAACACGGGCCACAGATTTACACATAAGCGCAATAGGGATTTCAAGACCCAACTCAATTCATGCAAATTTTCTCCTATTCACAAAATTTCCCCCTTTGTGTATAATTCACCCCCAGTTCCCAATTTTCCAAATTTCACCCCGAGCATTTCGAATTCACCCCTGGGGTACGCTTGGACCCCGGTTGAGAAGCACTGGTCTAGACCCACGCCTTTCTCATTCTAGTACCATAACTTTGTAAAAATACTTGTTACTTGGTATATTACACAACAATGCAATGCAATTTCAATGCAAGTAAAAGGAATACGCTTAAAATGTAAATTAAGTTATGATGTGGTATTTACAGCTATAGCAATTGTCTTAGCTCTGCTTCATACAACATAGAAAAAATAGAGTTTCTCCCAATTTCTTTACTATAACGGTGTGTTCACACTTTTGTAGCGTTACTGATTTTTTATTGATATAAACGAATGTTTGCAGAACATTGAAATGTATCTTTTCAATCCAGTAAATGGTTGATTATATTGCTGATTTAGCTTTAAGTAATTGCATATTACTATGGTACGCTTTTTGAATAACTATATTACAAAAACATTTGTATGTTTAACAAATGGTGTTTGTGACGATGGAAAGGTAAAATGGTTTCATTATTCTTCAATGGAGGCACCAGGCTTTATAAAACAGAAGGAGCGGGCGATTGATGAAAGTAAAATGCCGCGAGGGACTTTTGCCCATATTGCGAAACCGATCGAAAGGTGTGAGCTCTTGTTGGTGGTTGTCCAGGGTCTTCCCCAGGATCCTTGGTGGATTCAAGGGGCAAGCAAAACTTTGGTGGGGGTTAAAGGTGCGTAGCCTCCGGAAATTCCGAGGTTTTGGCATATCGCTGGATGAAAAATTAAGTCTTAGGTATATCTGGCTTTAGCAAATGGGGTCCAGGGGCCTGTCTGCATTAGGACCCTGGTGGGGTCTAGAGGCAAAGCCCCAGTGAGGGTCCCTTGGCGAGCTCCCCAAGAAGCCCTCGGTTTTAACATATATGTGGATGAAAAAAACAGTTTCGGGTACGTAAATTGACGTCTCTCAGGAGTGAAGGGCGTATAGACTCGGAAGCAATTGCCCCATGCCCCCTTGATGCGAATACTTATATTTGGTAACTTTTTCGTTCAATTTAAAATCTTTCGTGTAAATTCAGGTACACGTGTTTCTGAAAAGGAGTTTTTCTGGAAAAAATAGTGGATGAATGTATACATGTTAATTTTTTTCTAACTGGAAAGAAGAATTACGGTTAATTTCTTTGCTTTACGTTTATAAATTTACGTGAAATATGATGTTTTAATTTTTTCCTTAAACTGTGAACATAAGATAGATACTGGAGAAGCCAATTAAACATCACCTCTCTATAACAGTTCTAGTTCTAGTTCATTAAAATAGCAGAATAAAAGGATAATGTAACTGGACATTGGTAATTGCTTTCATTCTCTATTGGAATGTTAAAAATTCCTGAAATAAATTATTCCATCCCACCACTCTTTCAGAAATAAGACCCATCAACCCTGCAGATACTTCTGTTTATAATAAAATAAAAACGAGTTTCCCATTACACAGTTTTCAGAAAATTAAGCTTCATTGGAAGCACTGCAGGGCAGTCTGTCAGTGTAAACATTATTGTACTTCATTTGGAATACAGCTGTCTACTCCTGAATTACACTTTTTTGAGTTGAACAAAATGCATTTTAGAGAAGGTTACTTCGGCTTTCTTTGTATAGTCTATTTTCTGAGTTTGTTTTATATCGCTTCATTTCTTTCACTACATCATTGAAATTTACAAAGACACAGGCTTCATAAATATGATAATGAAGTTGAGGGAAATGAGACTTACCAAGGATCAGTGATTCTTTGCCAAAAGGAAAATTTGGAAAAGTTTGCTTTTTGACCTCTGGTGACATCAGAAGATAATTTTGGAATTGGAAATTCTTGAGAAATTCTACCTTTTGAATTTCTCTTTTGAAATTCTAGCTTATAAGCCCCCCCCCCCCCCAAAAAAAATAGGACTCTTTTCTTATCCATACTGCTTCCAAATACCAAATATGAAAGTCTTCTAACTTTTCTACTTGAAGGTATGCTGTTAACAAAGACTTTATCCACCTGGCTTTGAAGTCTGGTGACCTGGCTGATCCAGGGGTGACGCCAGGGTTTGCCCGACAGAAGGCCAAGCTAGGGGCAGCACTTCGAAGCCCCGACAAGAGAAGAGTCAGTCCAGGTGGTACGTCACTTGGCAGAATGCCGAAATGATTGGCTTTCTTTTGAACAAATATTAGAACCCGGAGCTTGTTTTGAAGAAAATTTGATCATTTTAAAGAAATCTGGCTTTTTGTAAAGCCATTGAAAATCTGGGTGTTTATTTAGAACCATAGGCGGGATTACGGGGGCACTTGCCCCCCCCCCCCCCCAACCTTTTGTCCAGAACTTAGTTTTTTTACGTCTTAGTCTGGTTGCTTTTGCTACAAAAATACAAACTGGAACTGACAGAGCTACGCGAGTGATACTTAATTAAGTTGTATAATGTTTAAACAGGTCATATATTGCATTGAAAACTAAATAAAAACAATATTCTTCCAATAAATGTCTCAACGCTGTTTTTTGTTTTTGACGAGACACGCTTTGCGTGCAACCGTTTTAAATATGTCATTATTAGGTGTTACTTCTTGCAGAACACCTCTCCCATTGTCACTGAAACTCATCACCAGTGTCCGGGCCGTACACAGCTGAAGGTCTACCGTAACTAGTGAAAGGGGAGGCAGGGAGGCTTCGCCTTCTGGTCCCCTTCTCTGACCAAGTGCCCCAAGCTTTCTGAAAGGACGATGATCTTATTTGACCCTTATCAGGAGCTCCACTCTTTTTCGGCTGAAGTGAAAAGGGGCCCACCTTTTCTCTAATTTCCATTAATATTTCTATTGAGATGTCTCAAAAGTCCATTTTTGGCGAATTCTACGCGTCCCATCACAGATAAGGACTTTATTAAAATCTAATGAAAGGGACTTTATTACAAACCAACGGTACGATTCTGCTTAGTACAAATATCCTCATGGGTCACCCTTATTCAGCTGTAGTGAAGAGGGACCACTCTTTGTCTAATTTTATTTCAATTTCACTATTGAGATAGAGTAAAAAATCAATTTTCGGCGCGCTCGGCGCGCCCCTTTACAGGTAACGGCTCTGTGAAAGTCACCTGAAAAAGACTACATAGGAAACCAGAGTATATTTGTGCTTCAGTAAGAATGTCTTTAGGGGGCCACCGTTATTTAGATAAGGTTAAAAGTGGCCCATCCTTCCTCTAATTTTCATTCAGTTTCATTACTGAGATGTTTTAAACGTTAAATTTTTCGGCGCGGTTCGCGCGCTCCTTCATAGTCAAGGGCTGAATTTACATCACATGAAAAACCCCCTTCCGAAAAGAAGATCTGGGGCACCAAGGAGGGAGCCCCTGAAGAACCTCAATTTTAAGTAATCCATTCTCCCTCCCCGCGCCCTCTGCGTTATCGATTCCGGTCGACTTTAATCATAGGGAGTAAGGACATAATTAAAGAAAGTCAAATTGTGGTATTGAGTTCTGTTAAGTGTCCATCTTATGTAATTTAAAGTTGAAGATAAAATGCATCATTTTAATGCCTACAATTTCGTAAATACCCAGGAGCTTCCGGGGGCTTCGCCCCCGAACCCTCACCAGGGGACCTAAGGCGGGCCCCTGTAACCCACGCCTTTTAGGGCACGCTGATCCCGCGACGCCTACGGCGCCGTTTGGTGGTCTGCCCGAATTTGCCGCTCCCCACTTTCAGAGATCGAATCCGGCCCCTGTTTAGAACGTGCCAGTCAAAGGAACAAAATAAAATCGTTTTAATTTACGCATTTTGTTGTAGCCTACGCACTACTCAGACGAAACTGAAAATTTGCCAGAGAACTTTTAACTTTTTTTGAACAAAGATTGAAAAAATAAGAGCTTATATTGGTGAAATTTTGGAAGGTAATTCAAGGAAATTTGTTGTTTTGTTTTTCTTTGAAAAGTGATAATGAAAATTTTAGAGGTTTCATTACAGTATTAAGTGATCTGCCTTTCTAGAGTAAAAATCAAGTAGAATGTCGGGAATGACAGAAGTTATTTTGGGTATTTTATTGTACAAAGCATCCATCGAAGTTGGAAAATTTTCCACTTATCATTTGCCATTTAGAGAAACACTGTAATTTTATGATAGATTTTGGTGTCATTATTTAAGAATGTACTCTTGTCATGTGAATAATCAAGTAGATCGCCTAAGGATTTGTTTGGGGTTACTGAATGTCATCGTGCGTATTAAGCCCCTCGGACAACTACATTAGAAAATTCTCCAAAAACGTTTGGCTTCCCCTTTAACTTTTGAGAGTCTCATGTTGACCAGGAAGTTTTTATTCCATACTTTACAAAAGCAACTTCTGTGACGGATGTAAGTCTAGCCTCTGAAAGAGATTAAGATAACTCAAAAGAGATATAAAAGAATCCAAAATTTCAATAAAGATAAAGCAAAACAGTTGTGCAATCTATTCAACTTTAACAGAAGTTGCATCTGCATTATTAGATGGCCAAATTCCCATATTATTTATTGCGCATCGACAATGGGTTTATGCTTTGATATTGCTATTGCAAAAGTTGCAACAAAAATTTCTTCGGACAAACACAAGTCAGAATGTGTACTGTTAGATATTGCATTATCTTGCCGGTCTGCATTACACTTCAGACTGTATGCCACTAATAAAGAGCTTTCCTATACACCTACACAAGACGATAAAGCTTTTGTTACTTTTAATCAGGACTCCCACTTATTAAACCAATGTGAGGTCCTGGGACCGTCACTTTCCACCATTGCAGAACAAACACAAGTCATTTTCCTACCCGTTATAGCCATATTACAAATAAAACCACTCCTTAAAACGGAAGCTCTTTTAAAACTAAACAGGAAATCTAATTTAGTCATTTGGAATGGTGATAAACAATGCTTAGATCATTTATGAAAACATTCGTCAATTTATACAAAAAAGTATAAAAGCAGGGGTAGCAAAGTCTCTGGTCTGTGATTCAAAGTCTCTGGTCTGTGATTCAAAGTCTCTGGTCTGTGATTCAAAGTCTCTGGTCTGTGATTCAACAGGGCAAGGGATGAGGGACTGAGGGGGATGGGTACAGAAGAAGAACTAAAACCCCATTAAGTCGTGGAGAAGCGCGGAAATTTATAGGCTTAGAGTCTCACATTATTGAAGGGAGGGATCCATCTGTTAGTAAAGTAATTTAAATTCAGTAGTTCTCTTTGAACTGAAGAATTATGACATTTTCATATTAGATATTCAAAATATTCCCAGATGGACGGATCCCTAATCCACAATGGAGATAAAAAACAACGTCATTGACACGGGATAAACAATCAGGGGTATATACTCGAGTAACAACTCCTTGATTCAATTACGAAACAGCATGCCTAACAAAATGGTAGACATAAGAGTTTTACCTAACACCTATGCCCGAAGTTTCTTCTTTGCCTGGCTAGTCTGTTAACGACACTGATCTGATAGCATGCAGTAGCTGACATTCATTTTGCCATGCGAGAATGTCGGTAATGTTGAACTGGCATGATTGTTTTCTTCTTTAGCTGGTAGCCTACATACCAATCATTGAATAAGACGGACACATAGTGTGGTAGCACCTAGAAACAGACTAAAATGACACACAAAGGCGCACGCACACACACACAAGCAAGTATATAGCCATGGTTGGTACAAGAATATCACAACAAACATAACGACAAAAACGGGATAATGCCTTTAATTCCAAAATAATATTCAACAAATCACAAAATAGCACAAATTTTCAGACCCCTGCTCCTTTTTCAAGTGCAACAGAGAATGAAAAAAATTACCTACCCGTACATCCACTCCCTGTCTGTCTGTAGAAGTTGAAACCAGATAGAAACCCAAATCCCTATTTAATCCGTGTATGCTAGTTCAGGTTCCGTGAATCAATTGTGTTTCTACTAGAAATCTTTTGGTAGTATCGGTCATGTTGGCGTGCAGAATGGGAAACTTTAGGTTAAGAAGACTATGATCAGGGAGGTTACATCTGGATTTTGTAAATACGCATCTAATTTTGTCCATCTTGTTCATTGATCACCCCATTTAAGTATTTTTTCCTCTGTATAGTCTGCTTCTAATTCGCAAAAGGATTCACCTGAAGCGACTGTCATCCTTACTCCCTCAGTCAGAGTTATTTGTATTTCTGCCTACAGCCTGTGTCTCTGCATGAAGTGTCCTCTCCTGCATGGAAAACATTTTACCAATGTGTTAGTTGTCGAAAGAGTTACCTTTCTCAACATGCCTCTCTGGAGATTATGCGGCTACGTTTTCCGTAAATAACAATTTGTAATCTCAATGAATTATAACCATGGGATGGCGGGTTCAAGAAGTTGTAATTTTGGAGCAAATCCCTTATTTTGAACTCATTCATGGCCCTTATATGCCCACCTTGTCGAATCGAATATTTCGGGATAAGAAGGGCCCTTCTCACATTTTCAGGGACAGAAACGCTTTGTATGTAAGGTAATTGTTCCTCTTTACGACACTATTTTTTGTAAAATCTTTCAACAAATGTGTTCCATTAAATGTAGAAGTAAAGCAAAACTGTATCCCACATATTCAAACAAGTGTCCAAATTAGGGGGAGGGGTAATACACTTCCTCTTAAGACCCGTCTCAAAAAGAAGATATTTCATACTCATCCCTCCCCCCTCCCCCCTCCCCCCCCCTCCCCCCCCCAATTTGAAGAGCTTCCTGCAATTATGATCTCATGCCAATAAGGGGTATTTATGTTGAAATAAAAATAAAAAACATTACTACGACTATGAACCATTTCCCAAAATAAACACACAACTGTTTCTTATTTTTGTTCCCAACTCGGTGAAGAAGAAGGCAAAGTTGTAGCTTCAGAGGAATTCATCATGTAAAGATAGGTTGTGCACAACCTATCATAAACGCCGGATACACGGCAAAATTCATGATATACCAAAATGAGGCCTGTGCGTCAATTCTCAGATGGTATGAATTTCAACGCATAAACAAGTACTACGTTCTCGTGAATAGTTGTGAAAGGCAAGTGTGTCAACTGCAGGAGTAGTTTGCCCCATTCCTTCTCAAATTGTTACTCAAGGGAATACCTCAGCTATGCCATCGCAACAGCAGTACGATTGCCTTAAAGTAGATTTGCATCGGGATCGGCTTGCCTTAACAAAAGCGGTTAAGGGTTATCACTAAGTCATGCAAATATCTGCTCCCTTCATATTCTTCACGCTGTAAAAGGTCGCTGTTTATAGTATTTTTGCTGGTGCCTGCATGATTTTAAAGACATGCATATCTGGCCAAGTGATCGGGATCGGCTTGCCTTAACAAAAGCGGTTAAGGGTTATCACTAAGTCATGCAAATATCTGCTCCCTTCATATTCTTCACGCTGTAAAAGGTCGATGTTTTTAGTATTTTTGCTGGTGTCTGCATGATTTTAAAGACATGCATATCTGGCCAAGTGACCCGAGGAAGCACAACCACATTATGACTTTCCCCGAATAAAAACAATTATTTACGGCGGTATTTGGTACCGTACTTAAAGCAGTTAGAATATATCAAATACTGGATTAACTGACTGATTTGCAGTCTCTAGTTAGACCGTCTGAACTACTGATAACATTTAATCCTTTTGATGTAATGTTTTGCAAATGCTACTTCAACTCGTGTGGGGTTAATTGAAGTACAGCAGGCGCGGATCCAGACATTCCCCCCCCCCCCCAAAAGGGGGGGGGGGCGGGCTGCATGACTTAAGGGAAAGCAGGGAAGTGAGGGAGTTGTACTGCTAATGTCCTGTATGTTTTGTTGTTGATCTCGCGAAAAAGGGAGGGTTGAGGCGGTAAAAGCCCCCCCCCCCCCCCGCACGCCCGATCCGCGCCTGTAAAGGAAAGCGTTTCTGTTATATGACGTGAACCCTCTACAGACTTGCAGTTGTTCATCTTGCATTCAATGTCATCATCGGGAACCACGTTGGTTGTGGAACAACGTCAATTCAGCTTAAGGCCATTTAGTAAAACCACAGCGGTTTGTTATTATTTGAAGAGAAAAAAATCTTTATACATGAGTCTCAAAAGGTTTTAAAAATGCTTTTCTCGGGTAAAATATTTTCTGAAACTTGAGCAATTAGGAAATGATAATTTCAGGGAAAATTGATTCATCCCCGAGAAATAGTGAATGTTTCGTTAACACTTGGTTAATTTCAGATAAATTTGGGGGATTTCCTCGAACTAAGAATTTCAATTTTAAACTAATTACGAAGAAAATTAAGAATTGACAGAATGTCAAAAATATTAAAATGAAGTTATAAAAATGTCATGAGCTACAAGTTGCAGGATGGGTCATCATGTTTCACTTTCCATGTCATGTGCGTGTTTCAAAAAGTGGTAACAAATCTAGTAATTTCTATAATTTGCAAATGATGGGAATAGCCCACTTCACCGCTCGAAAAAAAAATTAAACCTTTCACGAAATGTTCCTAACAGTAAGACATGTATTAGGACATATTATCAAGGCAATTTAAGCTAATTTAGGGTCATTTTCATCGTTTTGATTCAAGCTTGACTATAGTTAAAGACAAAAGCGGTGCCATCCCGCAGGCAGCTAGATAATAATTAACTGATCAATAAAATGATGACCTGCTGACTCGTCAAACACTCTTTACATGCCCATCTAAAATAGTGGAATGTGTAGTGTTAACTGGTTAACAACTATTATCAATTGGATGGAAGCACCACCTTAACATGCTGTGAAAATTTGCCAATAACACATGTTTCTACAGCTCGGTCTATCTAAAGTACGAAAGCGAATCCGCTTATGTATGTTCAATTGCGCTAATCCACCCAATCGTCGGGAAAGACGAAACACCCTGTAACTAGCTACAACAAGTCTTTCAAAATTTGATTTTACGTGAGAAATTTATCAAATATCCATTTTAGCCTATTTAATGTAAAAGGAGGATCAAGATACGTTGGATATGTGCCCTTGGACTTCATATTACGAGCCTATATGGTGTAAACAATTGTATCTACTCTCTCGCAAAGAAGCTTTGAGAACGTTTTCAAGCGGAGTTCGGCTGATCAGGATCTTTAATGAAGGCTTGTTGCCACAGTTGTACATGCCTGCTCGAAAATAAGGAAACGTGGCACACGATACACTAAGTTCGGTCTGTGTAACCAATGTGTTTTTCACAATACCTTGCTCTAAGAAATGGTTGAACTTTGTTTGGACCAATGTTCAATTGAGGGGTCCAGTTTGCGCACTAAAGAAATAACTCAAATAATACCTCCATGCTTAAACAATTATGTGGCTGACTGATATGGCGAGCCGTTTTTTTTTTTTTTTTTTCCTTTTTACTCGACATTTGATGATATCAACAATTATTTGCTGATATCATCAATTATTTACTAATAAAATCAACAATTAATTGCAGATTTCAACAAATTATTAATGTTTTGGAATGTTCACCACTGAGACGGACAATGCTTAAACTGAATGAAAATAAACAAAAACAAGAAAAAACAACACAAAAACAATGACTTATGCATGGTCCTCAACATTTATTGTATGTTAAAAACGTTTGTACTTTTTAACACACATTTACCCAGACAAAAATGAAATGAACTAGAAAGGCAAAACGCTTAGTGATTCCTAGCCTCTGAAATGCAAGCCCTTTTTTTGAAATTCACAGTAGCTTCATAATGTACCAACAAAGTATACAAGTTTCCTACATTGACATATCATGTAAATAGGGGTTCAGGGGTTCGGAACCTGCGTCATCCGTGATCTTTTTTGATCACTTGAAACTAGGGTTCTGCTCATTTTATTGCATCCACATAATAATATGCATGAAATTTTGCAGTATCAAAGACGCAAACCATGACAAATTGTATAAATTAAGTATTGAGAATTTGACCCCGTATAACCCTAAATGGCATTTGACCTCCACCGAAAGAGAATTCTGCTCCTCACCATAATGCATCCACATAACGTGTATGAAATCTCTCCATTGGATATCGTTTAAACAAGAATTTAAAGTTTGACCGATGGTGACCTTAATGACCTTTGACGTCCACCAAAACAATAGGCTTCTATCACTCAGCATAACGAATCCACATACCAAGAACGAAATCTGTTCAAGCTTTCTACCTTCAGATATCGTGCAAACAAAGTTTCCACTATCCTTTTCCCATTACCCCCACCAAAAACAATAGGGATCATCTTATCAATATGACTAACCCACACACCAAATGTGAGAGTAGTCACACTAACCCTTCATGAGATACCATGTTTACGAGCAATTTCTTAGAAATGTACCATTTGACGTGACCCCAAATGACCTCTAGGAAAATCAATAGAGATCATCTACTCAATACGGTTATTCCACACAACAAAATATAAGCAAAGCCACATGTTCCTTTCTTGAGATATCGTGTTTACATGCAATTTCTAAGACACTATCCATTTGACCTGTGGTGACCCAAAATGTCCCTTGACCTCTACCTAAAACGACAAGGATCATCTACTCAATGCCAAGTATGATTTTCCTCGGGGTTACTTTTCCTGAGATGTTTACAAGCGTCCGTCACACACATACATGCATGCACACGCATACACTCGCACGACATCACAATTGCATAGGTTCTTTGCCTGCATTCGGCAAGGAATAAAAAAAACGTCAAGATGTATTTTGACTTATGCTTTATATTGTTTGCTTTTCTACTTTTTTTTTATATAAATTTCAAGATAATTGTTAAACTAAGAAATGAAATTTAAATATTTTTTGTCCACCCTTTGACCTACGCAGGTAGCAAGTGATGGACTACGGAGCTAAAACAATGGAAGTACTACGCTACTGAGAGAAATATTCTGTTCATCTAAAATAGTACTTTCTAAATTGAAAACAATCGTCCCACTAATACAAGAACATGCTGCATTGGTATGTTTAGTGGAAAATCCATCAACAGCCTTCTCACATTTCATCAATAACGGCGGGAAGGTAGAAACAAAAAGGAGTTCCGACTCAATTTTATCTTTATTCTTATCCCATTAGAGTCAGTACGATGTGAGGTAAAAATCCTAATGACTAATTTGCGGCTGTGGGAGCATTCAGTTCCCGAGGGCAAACTCGCTCTACCAAAACATACTCCTGAGAACTCCATGCTTACACTCACTCTGACATTCTTACTAAAGGGATACGTTAAAAAATGTTGTGATGCTCGACTAGATGCCGACCGTCAAGATTTGCACCCTTTACTATGCTTAAATTCCAACTATCACAGACAAAGACAAAGACATGTTGGTGATGAACTATAACATTATCGCTAAATGCAATGAAGAGTCTGGTCTGCTTGGGTGTGTTAGTTGAATACTTAGATGAGGTTTTGCCCGGCCAGGCACTCCCACACCTTCCGGCTGCAAGTCGGTCTCAGGGATCGCGGAGACGGGGCCTTAGCCCCCCCCCCCCCAACTTTTTCTTCCGTAAGCATTTTGGGCCGCTTAACATTGCTATTATATTGTTGAACATATTGCGCCGCTTTGGTGAAAAGAACCCCCCCCCCACTTCAAAACTGGCTCCGCGGCCCCTACAGGGGTCTGGCTGGGTGCGATGGACCACCCTTGATTGTTAGACGAGATCAATTTTCGCTTTTTTGACTAGTTGCAGAAGGCGCACCCATGCCAAATATGTAAAAAACATTAATAATGCAAATAGGCTATGTGTGACTTACATCTAAACTAGTCGAAATCCCTGCACATCTGCGAGATTTAAGCGGGTTTTGGTGCTAGAAATATCAGCAATGCCCAAAGGACCGCGTGTTTGGTCTAATTGTAGAGAATATCCGCCTCTTAAGTGGAATTCCGGGGTTCTATTTCCAGTCTGAGTCATACAAAAGACTCTAACCAGAAAGCCAAATGACTAAGTGATTCCTTAACGAAAAAGGGTGCTTTGTTGTCCTCATAAACCACTGAAAACGGTTACCTCAAATGACCTTTTACGTCTACCAAAAAATGGGGTTCTTCGTCTCAACATGGCAAATCTATATACCAAATATGACAAGTGTCGGTCATTCCTAACTCAAGATATCGCGAATACAAGGTTTTCGGTCTTTGATCTCTGGTGACCTCAAATGACCTTTGACCTCCACCAAAAACAATAGGGTTCTCTCTCTCAATCTGGCAAATCTATATACCAAATATGAAAAGTGTTGGTCATCCTATCTCAAAATATCGCGATTACAAGGTTTTCGGTCCTTGATCTCTGGTGACCTCAAATGGCCTTTGACCTCCACCAAAAACCAGAAAGCCAAAAGGCTTCGTGATTCCTTGCCATCAAATTACCTTCTTTCAAATTGAGAGTGTTTGATAGGTTTTTCTATACATTTAAGGGCAAATAATTTTCGCAGTTTTGCCGCTGGTGACCTCAAATGACCTTTGACCTCTACCAAAAACAATAGGCTTCTTTCTCTCAACATGACAAATCTATATACCAAATTATCAAGAGTATCAGTAACTCATATCTGAACATATCCTGTTTACAAGCCATTTTCGAAGTTTTCGCAATTTTACCACTGGTGACCTCATATGACCTTCGACCTCTACCAAAAACAATAGGCTTCTTTCTCTCAACATGACAAATCTATATACCAAATGTGAAGAGTATCTGTCACTCTTATCTGGAGATATCATGTTTACAAGCCATTTTCGGCGTTTTCGCAATTTTACCGCTGGTGACCTCAAATGACCTTCGACCTCTACCAAAAACAGTAGGTTTCTCCCTTTCAACATGAAAAATCTATACACCAAGTATGAAAATTGTCGGTTACTCCTATCTGAAGATATCGTGTTTACAAGCCATTTTCTGCGTTTTTGCAATTTTACCGCTGGTGACCTCAAATGACCTTTGACCTCTACCAAAAACAATAGGTTTCTTCCTCTCAACATGAAAAATCTATATACCAAGTATGAAAAGTCTCGGTCATTCCTATCTCACCATATCGCGATTACAAGGTTTTCGGTCTTTGATTTCTGGTGACCTCAAATGACCTTTGACGTCTACCAAAAGATAGGGGTCTTCCTCTCAACATGGCAAATCTATATACCAAATATGACAAGTGTCGGTCATTCCTAACTCAATATATCGCGAATACAAGGTTTTCGGTCTTTGACCTCTGGTGACCTCAAATGACCTTTGACCTCCACCAAAAACAATAGGGTTCTTTCTCTCAACATGGCAAATCTATATACCAAATATGAAAAGTGTTGGTCATCCTATCTCAAAATATCGCGATTACAAGGTTTTCGGTCCTTGATCTCTGGTGACCTCAAATGGCCTTTGACCTCCACCAAAAACCAGAAAGCCAAAAGGCTTCGTGATTCCTTGCCATCAAATTACCTTCTTTCAAATTGAGAGTGTTTGATAGGTTTTTCTTTACATTTAAGGCAAATAATTTTCGCAGTTTTGCCGCTGGTGACCTCAAATGACCTTTGACCTCTACCAAAAACAGTAGGCTTCTTTCTCTCAACATGACAAATCTATATACCAAATTATCAAGAGTATCAGTAACTCATATCTGAACATATCCTGTTTACAAGCCATTTTCGAAGTTTTCGCAATTTTACCACTGGTGACCTCATATGACCTTCGACCTCTACCAAAAACAATAGGTTTCTTTCTCTCAACATGACAAATCTATATACAAAATATGAAGAGTATCTGTCACTCTTATCTGGAGATATCATGTTTACAAGCCATTTTCGGCGTTTTCGCATTTTACCGCTGGTGACCTCAAATGACCTTTGACCTCTACCAATCTACAAATCTATATACCAAATATAAAAAAAATGTCAGTCATTCCTATCTCAAGATATCTTGATTATAATGTTTTGCCGTCTTTGATCTCTGGTGACCTCAAATGACCTTTGACCTCCACCAAAAACGATTGGGTCCTTCCTCTTAACATGGCAAATCTATATACCAAATATGAAAAGTGTCGGTCATTCCTAACTCAAGATATCGCGATAACAAGGTGTCGGACCCTCTTTGATCTCTGGTGACCTCAAATGACCTTTGGCCTTCACCAAAAACAATAGGCTTCTTCCTTACAAGATGGCAAATTTATATGCCAAATATGAAAAGTGTCGGTCATTCCTATCTCAAGATATCGCGATTACAAGGAGCGTCACAAACACACATACACACACACACATACACACGACATCCCCATCGCATAGATTCCTTGCCTGCCTTCGGCAAGGAATCAAAAATGGAACCTGCTGCCGTTGTGCGTGAGGCTCCGCATAAGCAATGGGGTTGGGGAAAACAACCAGTATGCCACAACTAAAAAAAGTCGTGGCCGGCTCGACTTGAACCAATAGGATGGACACTGGGCCGTAAAACCCAATCTAACCAACCAACCCCAAGGTATATTCAAAATTTAGACTTTCAAGTTTATAATTCCACTCATCTCTAAAACTTACTGAATGTACATGGAAAAACGAACTTCATTGGTTACTGACAGTGTCTCACCTCGTTAGAAATGGTGGACTGCACATCAATTTGTAATATCCTTTTTTTAACAGTCTTTTTCAACCCTTTTCTCAAGGCCACTATCTTTAGTCAAAGTTTCATTACTGAGATGTCGTGTGCAATACCAGAACTGCACAATTGTTTGCCATAAATTAGCAAAAATTTCTTTAAGCTGCAATTTTAACGTTTGTAAGCATAATCGAACCATTACAAATTTAAAAGCAAGTGTAACAGTTTACTGAATATTACATGCATGAAAAGACACCAAATATACTTGGATTACATTACAAACTAATGACATGTAGAACATGCTGACAAAAATAGATGCATGCATGAAGTACGAATGAATAATTATTTATACGCGAAAGTAGTAATTATGTATACGTGAATACGGGACCACATTGCACTGTTTGATCATACACAATACTGATATCTCTTTGAGCAATTAATTTTCTGTTAGCAGAAAGCACTTAAAGAGTACTGATATCACTTTGAGTATTTAATTTTCTATAAGCAGAAAACGCTCTTGAAATGAAGCACCAAACAAGGGGCATCGATGAGGCGTTACATTTGTGACGTCACAGCGACTTCACCATCTGATCTACACGAACACAATAATGTTTTGTGGCTGTCTTTGATTGTCAAGTAGGTCAGTATGTGCTATCCTAGCCAACAGCAATTAACCAAAACACAATGGGAGCTTAGCCTTAATCAAATGTTATTCTTAGAATCCTTGTAGTAAATAATTTTCTCGAAAGAAGTAATTTTACAATGGAACTTTTCGGAGGGAATGAAGTCTTGATTTTACTTTTTCTAAAATGGTTCGTTTCAAACACGTAGTAACGTTTCTGTTATTTACTGAATCATCCACCGAGAATAAGTCCTTGCTTAACTTTTTATGTGTTATGACTAGGTTCAAGACATTTTCTAAGACCAGTACTTGTACTTAATATGAGGTATACAAAAGATTTTCAAAAGTCTGTTCATTCTCACAAGCAAGTTTGGAAGGTGATATCTTTCCACGCCACTTCTCGCCCCACAAAAAGTACATAGATGTCAATCATCTTATCTACTGTATGGTCCGTGCGATAAATAACCAGATCTCCTGATATTGCAAAAGATTTCGCTCTTGAAACGAAGCTGGTACGTCAACAACAAGTTACGAAACACTTTGACAACCCATAATCCAAGGTGTATGACTTTGCATGGTAATCTAAAATTCATATTGTTTTTAATGTACAGCGTAGAGAGCTCTACGTCACCACTGTTATTTGATGTGAAGAATCAGTTCTTTCAGACTTTAATGACTCATTTGGTGGTCGACTTTCCGATTTGTTATCTTGGACCTCACTGGACCCCTTACTTACCCTCTTCATTCGAAGGAAAACTAGAAAAAGTGTCACAACTGCCCCAAGTAAGGAGACGGATGCAAACCCAGTAGCGACACCGAAGAGTAGTTTCCGTAACAGCTCGATGTTGTACACAAGGCAATTACCGGTTTTGCCGCAAGATGTTTGGAATAACATGCAACTCTTGTCAAAAAGGATCCCGTAGACAATTGGACCGGGAGACGTGACTGTGAAAAATACAGAGTTAACGGTTAAGATGATGCGTTATTGGAACGACTGTTTCTTTGCCATTCTTGCCATTCACATGGCACATTCAGGGCAGTGGAAATTGACTATAATTTCTATCGGCACATTTTTGTGTTTAGAAAGCAATTATTCGATGTTCATCAAATTATTCAAAACTAAAATGTACACAACATATAGAAAACAAGTCTCAAATTGGGTCGAAAAGAGACGTTTCTTACCCAAAAATCGTTTGATGAATTTATCCAATCCTTGAATCATGGAACGATCTTGTTCATCGACAAATCTGCCAAGAAGAAAATTTTATAAGGATTAGTAAAAAAGCCAAAAAATAGCACTGCGTTCTGAATCCTAATTTTCCTATTATGATGTTATAGTAGTTTGTTAGCTGGCTAAATGCACTCACATAGACCACTGTTTCGCTTATTAACATGTAGTGCAGAGCAACACAGGCGTTTCTAAGAGGGTATGTCAGCCCTCACAAATATTTCTTAGTCCACCCCCAAGTGGCACAAAAAATTGCACGAACTGGTAGTAGTGAAGAAATACGCAAGCTAGGAAAATGATCATGACACGTTTTAGCCCCCAAAATTATATCCCTAAAATCATGCCTTCCAGAACAATTGTGGTTAAGAGCAGCGTTTGGAGGTCCATCTGGTCAGGGACACCTCCCTGATTTGGTAAGCAAGGAGGCAGACAACTAAAACGATCGCAGGGATCGAAATCAAGTATCAAACAAGAGAAAACAACAGAAGTAGTCACTTGAACGAGTAGGTTGAGGCTCTACACGTAATTTGGGTTAAAAGACAAGCAACAAGACCAAGAGGCAGTACATAAATGCAGCTGGTTCCTACTGGACAGGCTGGGCAGGTCTGCTGCAAAAAAAACAAGAGGGCAATCCACGGAGTTGCATATCTCATCGCTAACACGTGCGCAAGTTGGTTACAGAACTTGAACTATGTATGAGCTAAAAGTTTTATCTGTGCTGAATTTTATGCTACAGTAGAATGTCATTGACAAAAATTACCTACTTAAACTCCATGCCAGAATCTTGAAGTCCAAGAGAAGCGATTTTTTTCGTTCCAGGGGACGGAAGTTTTTTTCGTAAGACAGCGAGGGGAAAGAATATGGCACAGACCAATCAAGTTCTTGGAACAGGCGCACCCCTTATTCTAAAAAAACATCATTTGGATATTTAAATTCTGACACCGGATTATATAAGAACTGGAGAAATAGGCTACCCAACCTTTGTAATGCTTGCCATTTTAATCCAGTAGGCCTATCTAAGATTTTGGAACAAATTTATTTTTTAAGATGCTGTTATCCCCTTGCAACACTATGAAAAATAAAACGAGCTTGGCTGTTACACTAAACTGATACGATTAGATATGGACGCAACGATAATAAAAGTAAGACGCTTTAGACAAGTGCGTAATTGTTGTTATTTAGGCGCTAGCTGGGCGTATTCTCCATTTTGACGCGACGGCAAACTTCATGTGTGTCGAGCTGATATGCACATCAAGTGCGTCTCAATTAAAAAACTGGGCGTGTGCGCGATGTTGAACGTGTGGCGTTAGAAGATTTCCGGGCGACGCACAAACCTTTTCTGCGTACTGGCCTGTGGCCAATCCTAGCCCGTGGCAAGGAAATTGTCACGTACGTTTTTTTTTTTTTTTTTTTGGCGATGCTCCAGAACCGCCAAGTTTTAAGGGCACCAATATGTAAGATAGAGGCCCTATGCCTAACCTAATGTTAGTCACCCACAGTTTCATATCTTGGGTTATAACTCAAGCCTATGAATGGCGGAGGTTTAGCCCCAGACGTAGCCTACATACTGTTAACCAGCTTGAGATTTCAAGTCTAGCCCTAGCTTTGACTTCAACTTTCATACTACTAGGCCTAACAGTTACAGCAACCTTGGAGTGAAAACAACTGTCTGCATACACCATATGAGAACACTCTAGATATAAGGGCCATCAAAGTGAAGTGCGAGCAGGAACTTAAAAATCTCACTGCAGCATACAAGCTAGTGAAAAAAGAATTTGAGACTGTTACTACGAAGTACTAACCTAGGAGTCTAGCTTATTTAAATTAATTGTTGAAAAATAGGCTAGTTACAAAACATTAAAGTGGGGATGACACGGCCAAAGTAAGTTCCTCGGTAACTGTTCTTTGGGTACACCTTGACATAAAGTGAATGATTTCCCTACTAAATTATGTCCATAAATACCGAAAAACGACGTTTTGAATTCCCAATTACAGGCCAGGCTCAGACCATTTGAAATTCGAAAGCGAAAAAAACGTATGTGAACGCGTCTCAAAATGGTGACGTCATTGGAGGCACGGTTAGCAACACTGTACCAGAGAGCTCACAATCATCGAATCATGTGCATGGTAACGCGTGTTAGCGCAAACATAATTGCAAACACCGGTGCTCCGATAGCAGTGAGCGTACATTGTGAATTGTGCATTGCGCGGTGACTCCTTAGTATTCGCAATAGCATCTTAATCAAACAGCTCATACAGTAAAGACGCGCTCGTAGTGGGGACGCGCTTAAGTGTGGTCTGCCCATACCTATTCATAGCTGTTCTTTATAGCAACCGAACCGCGTCTTCCTTGCACAAAAACAGAACTATTTTTACCCGCGCGCATGCACACGCGAACACATTGGCCAATGATTTGCTCCGAATCCCCACTATGGTCCGCGCCTTTCGCTCTGTATGTTGGACTCTGTATTGTGATGTAATCGTTTTCATGAGGTTGCTAAGATAAGATAACTTACATTACATTAGTTCCACATCTAGATGCGCACCGTAGGGTGGGGTTTGTGCCGCCAACTGCGTCATAAAAGTCAGGTGAGCTGTTGCGGCATTTTTCGAAATTGGATTTTGAACGCAGTTTTCCTTCGAATATCATTTATGCCGAATTGTACGGGTTTTTAATGGGGTGTGAGATGATATTTGTAAAATACTGTATCTAATCTTGCAATACACAAAAGTTTTCGTGGCCGTGTCATGCCCACTTTAACCTTTGACAATCTGTAACGTGAACTATGTCCTTGGTTGCCATGACAACCACACATATCGGTACAACTTACAGTATCATGTCTAGGCTATTACACTTAAACTTTCAGATTTGTGGGATGCGTTCGTTAAGAGTTAAAGTGAATACAAAAAAAAAGTATTTGACCCCGTCACGTGACCTTTGACCTTGGTTGCCATGGAAACTACATATTTTGGTAGAACTAGTCTACCCTATTATACTTGTGAAGTTTCATGTAAAATGAAGGTTTTCTGTTGAAGTTTTAGTACAAAATAGGAAAAAAAGGTGTTTTTCTGCAAAATGTGACCTTTGACCTCTGACCTTTGACCTTTTCTTCCGGGGGTCTGGGAGACACAAGTTCCCACCCTGGGGTACCCACCTACCAATTTTGAAAAGAATCGGTCCAGCCCACTAGGAGGAGTTTGAGGGACAAAAACGTTGTTTTACGAACAAATTATCACTTGGAATTTTTTTGTTCCACTCTACCACTTGACCTTTGACCTCTGTTGCTATGGCAACCACATATTTTGGTAGGTCTAGATGGAATCATCATACGTGTAATGTTTCGTGTCAGGAGAACGTTTCGTTTTGGAAATATAGCAGAAAATGTTATTTCACTAAATTTGACCTTTAACCTGTAACCTTTGACCTTCACTTCCGGTTGTGTATTAAAAATGCAATTGTTCCACCTGAGGTACCATCTTACCAAGTTTGAAGAAAATCGGCCCAGCCGTTTACAAGATATTAGGAAAACAAAATTGGACACACACACACACACACACACTCACCCACCCACACACACACACACGGACAGGTTTTGACCCCTCTCTCAGCCATGGACCTTCAGTCACCCCGGGGTACCTCACCATGGGTTAGACCTCGAGACTAGTAACCTGGGAAAATTTACCGTTACCATGGTTACCATTGCGATTTAAGCTGGCATTGCCATATATAGCCCCATAGGCAAAGCGACTACAATATCTCATCCTCCTCACGGAGCGATGAGATAAAAAAAAAAAACACACAAGATGACCAGAAAATATGTTTATCCGAAAATAGTCAACACTTTGCCCTCTACAGTGGTGTTTGTAAGCGTTATCCCTAGAACCATGTCAGCCTTGTGAACCATGTCAGTCCTAAGTATCGGTAAAAGATATTTTCAGATAAAAACAACCGCGGGGGTCTTAGTCACATTTATTTGTAGCATCTACAACAAATGTGATCTTTCCAAACAAATTGCAGTCTCCTTGGAAGAATCCGAGCATTTAGTGACGTCGGCTATTAGTGAGGGTCATAGTTCTTATCTTAATTTCATTGTGCCCATGCAATTCTAAATCCTTATTTTCGTTGGATTAAAAGGAGGTTGTATTGTACAACCACATATGGAACAATTAAAGAAAAGAATTGCAAAGAATTTGTGACTGAGCCTCTCACTTATGTCCGACCAAATCGGACCGTTAGTTAACTGCTCGAATTCGTCTGAAATATTAAATGGATATCTGTCAACACAATGTCACTTGTACTATTTTAAAATTAATTACTTTAACGTGCTTTGTAAAGAGGACCCTCAGCCCCAGCCCCAGTCTTTGCAATTCTTTTCTTCATTTGTATCATATGGTAGGATGTCTAAAACTGTGAAACGAAACAAATAAGAACATTGGCGATACCAATATTCTAAGTAAATAGTAGCTGTGATTTGTGTGAAAATGGGGGAGTACAAAGCGGAGTACATGATGGACCCTTAGAGCAAAAGTCAGCGTATTTGAACTTAATTCAACTCAAACAACTCGAAATATGTGTGTGTGTGTAACCATTTCCAATTTCAAAATGGATTTTCATATTCCATATTTTCTCATAATTTTCATGGAATATATCGTTTTCTTTGGGAATTCTGTCGAAAATATTCAACAGAGTGTCACTTTTGCCAATAACAACAAGTAAATGTTACACCTGCGGAAAGTAGTTCGTCCTAATCCCGACGTTTTCTCACATGCGCGACAAACACTGTCATCAGTCCTTGTCTATAGAATAAAACTTTTGTAAATGATGTTCCTTTTTTGTCGTAAACGCGACAAGAGGCCAACCGTTTTTTTTACATGAAATTACATAAAGATATCGTATTCGGCTGTAATATTGTTAAAGCTTGGCAACTTACTTATGCAAAAAGAGCCGTCCAGAGAGAGGTGGAAATTCACTTAGATAGTGAAACGTGTTGTATGTGTCTGTGAGGGTATGTTCTCTCAACCCTTCATCCCCCCCATCCCCCCACCCCCGGAATTTGAACACGGTTAACTGCACCAAAAAAATTGCATTTGCAGGTAAGTGTATACTTACATAGATAAGCCGGCAGCCATGAACGATGATAAGCTATATCCTTGACCGTTTCTTGAGCTTTTCACTTGTCACAGCGCAGAAAGTGTTTAGCCATTGTAATAATACGCGGGCCTACTAATACTACCTTCCAAGTCCAACCTAAGCAGCTAGCTACTAAACCAAACATACGTCAAGAACTTAAATTGAAACACTATACACCTAGCGTCATATCCAATATCACGTTATTTGATTTAATGCGGCTCCTAAACCACAGGGAAAAAAAAAACTGGAACGAACTGACCAAACCCAAATGACGAGTCCCGCACTGAAAATTCCAAAGTGACCTTCCTTTTGAGCACCATACCGATTATTTCACCTTAAAATACTTTCAAAACCCTTTTCATAGCAAATTACTCCCACACCCTACCGCCCATTTCTTGAACAAAATCTACCACTAATAACAGTACCACCCATGGGATGGGATTCAGCTATGAATAAATCAGCATTCAAGAGTGTACTGGATGAAGTCAATACTGTGCAATAAAGATAATCCACATCTAACCGCTAAAACAGAAAAGGGAAAAGAAAAACTGATATAAAGTGTGTGATTATCACAGAATGTCCTTTCAATGGATGCAAGCAAAACGGTTTATTAAAAAAAAGTGCCTCGCATTATTCACGTTCAGACAAGAAGGTTATACAATGCTACATAAAACTTAACACCAAACCAATTGAAACCCCCACCTTCTCTAAAGCCATATGTAGGCCTAAACCTATTGCCAAATTTTTCTTCTGTAAACGGTGGGCTCCTTTCCAGTCCTCGATAATACATCTTGTAAACCGTATAACCTGACTAGAATAGTTCAAGAGGCCTGGATAAGTTCATGTAAGAAATCGAGCCTAAGTAATAGCCTAACTAGTCAGCTGGTTAAGCGTCTCCAACAGAGGAAAACGAAACAGAAGACCTGAATTGAAGTGGGAAAAGCTACCAGATAACAGCTTCCGACAGAAAAATTTAAAGCTAGCCTTGGGATAGGCATATACAAAAATTTCCTAACTTATATGACATTAATTTGTACCCTCGTGAAACTAGTTGAAAATCGGTCAATCTTGTTAACCTATTCAGTGATTTGAACCCTTTTTTCAGCACAAGCGACGATTTTGAACTAAGTGAAAATTCGTTTGGATTTATGGCTGACTTGTGATTAAACATGACAATGCAGCGCTTCCATAACTTAGAACAAGCATACTGAAATACAGTGCAACATTTCCTTAAATTCGATATTCTTTCCTGAAAACTTTCAATAATTTTTTGTGGTATATTTCTCACGATCCAACATAAACGAAGCCTACAAAACAAAGGTCAACTACTCATAGTTCTAGATATAGGAACCAATTTCTTTCTGATGATAAAAATTCACATAAAAAAAAGTGACGTATCAGTGACATTACACATTTACTGTGAAAGAAGAGCCACATTTGTAGTCCCGTTTGGATTAGTGTTGGTAAACTTCGCCAAACTGGATCTATTATTAATATTTATTGCAAAACTGCAAGAACCCCAGTCAGTTCTTTCTCTTTCCAGTTTCTTTCTTTCCCAGGGCCAAGAGGTCGTCCGCGGACCTTAACTGAAACAGCTGCTATAAAGTAGGGAATGGGATTGACGAATAATTTTCAGGACCTAAGAATCATTTGAGCCCCACTTAATCAGTTTTCGAAAAGAAACACGATTATTGATTTTCTGCCAATCTTACCTTACTTTAGACATTAAGCTAGGACTGTACATGATATTTCGTAACAGCGACGTCATCATTAGGAGAATAAAATGGTAGATCCAAGTACAGTTCGTCGCACATATTCCTTCAATGAGGGTATTCTTTCCTTTTGAAGTTGTCGGAAACAATTCATCGTAACACGAACATTTAGAGAAGACCTTTGTTAAAAGAGAAGAAGCATTTAAAGGGGAAGTCAAAGCAAACATTCAATCTACATACGGAAAAGAGGATATAAATCTAAACATTGTGAGGAGACTGTCACACAAATCGGACATGTATTTCTCGGGATATCAATAAATGGAGTTACTAGGTTTATGTTTCAAAGTGAATTTCAGGACAAAAGAAGTTATATCACTTTCTCACATTGACATAGAATGCTTTGTTTTTTCTTTTTTTTTTTCAATTTGTTGTGTTGACCTTCAAATTAATAGAGATAGGACCTCCTGGTGGGGTATGTCAAGTTTTGTAAATTTCTCATGTCACCTATGCATTCACAAATGTCGAGGAGAAAATTGATTAAGTTTAAAGGAAAACAAAGACTGCCCATTAATGTGAGAAAATGATGTCATATATGCTTGATTTAAGTTCACTTTTTGTTGGAAATGCGAAATTTTCACTTGCTCATATCTTGAGAACCACACATAGGACTTCAACGCCAATTTCACCGCAATGCGTAGAATAATTAGGATACCCTCTAATATATCGAAACCTAAATTTGATCTTGGACCCTTCCTTAATTCTTCAAATGTATTCCAGTCGGTCCCTTAACAATAGCCAAACGAAAGGGTGCAGCCAATGGGGATGGGGTGAGATCTCCGCCTGCATTTACCTCCCACTCGTGTCATAGTCCGTTCCACCTAAAAGTTAAACATTACACTCTAAAAATGTTTTACACAAGTTGTGTAAAAAATTACTCAACCCATGTGTAACTAGTGCACATAGCTAACGTTCGGTAAAAATGACACAACGTTGTGTAAAAAAAATTACTCAATTGTTGTGTAAATTCTACCATTTGCTGTGTAGAAATGACACATCGTTGTGTAAAAAAAATTACTCAATTTTTGTGTAAATTCTACCATTTGCTGTGTAGAAATGACAAATCTTTGTGTAAAAAAAATTATTCAATTGTTGTGTAAATTCTACCATTTGCTCTGTAAAAATGACACATCGTTGTGTAAAAAATTACTCAACTGTTGTGTAAATACTACCATTTGCTGTGTAGAAATGACACAACGTTGTGTAAAAAAAACTTAGTTGTTGTGTAAATACTACTAATTCCTGTGTTAAAAATGCACAACATTGTGTCAAAAAATGCACAACAGTTGTGCTAAAACTGCATTTAGTTGTGCACAATCCCTGCTAGATAACACAACGTTGTGTCAACAAATTGACAAAACAGTTGTGTCAAAACTACATTAAGTTGTACATAGCCACTATTGGGTTACACAGCAAGGTGTCAACAAAGTTGAACACTGGTTGTGTGAAAAGGACAACTTAGTTGTGTAAAACCGCAGAGGGATAATACAATGTTATGTTAATAAATCTACATTATAGTCTTGTCATAACTACATTTAGTTGCAGATAACCTCAATAGGCTGACAAAGCATCATGTATATCTCACAAAAACCAAAAGGAAAGATGTTATAATTCTGGATGGATGAACCATTTATTTACACTCCATACCCATATTAAGGTAAAATACATACTTTGTATTCGGTGCAGTATATTATTACTTATACCTCTAACGGATTGACTTCCAGTATTTGTTAAATTTTAAAGGCAGTCGAGACAGCAATCCAGCTAAGTAGCACACATCAGAAAAAAAATAGAACAAAAATCTCAAAATATCACAGGAAAGAACAGTATTTAACCATGTGACAAGAGCAAGGTTTATCATGAGAAAAGTATCTATGTCAAAATGTAGTGTATGATTAAATATATTTTGACAATTTTCACATCTTAATATACACTGTATCATAAATTATATTTGGACTTGGATACTTTTCTCATCATAAACCTTCCTCTTTTCACATGATGTACCATTCATTGGTACCTCAACAGATACAAGCCTCACAGTATTAACTTCATTGCAACAGTTTTCTGGACTAGAGAAAATGCAAATTTTTTCAGCAAAGCACATTAAATAACTTAAAGAAGACTATAGTTTGACAGAATATATTAACCTTTTGCTCCAGCAGTTCATTTTCCCTTCTGAAGTAATTGTTTAATACAGTTCATTTAAGAGGTCTTTCAGGTTAGAAGAGACCTTAATTTTGTGTAGAATGAAAGCTTTTGAATATTTGTCAGTTACAAAGAATTCCACACAGATGCAGGACTATACAGCCTCAACTATACCGTAACCAATAAAGAAATTTTTGGTTACAGTCGTGTAAAGTTATTGTACAATTGTGGTTCAGAATTAAGTTCAGAAAAAATGTAAAAGAAAAATCTGATTGGATTATCACAGTAAAATAACAAATTCAAGGATTTCCTTTGAAACAAATTTACATTGAAGTATTATTGAAACTTTGAAAGAATCTGAAACCAGTGCAAGGGACACTGCAACCAGCTTGTCTTCATTTGAGGAGGAAAGCTACCTTCCTATGAAACTGTTTATATTTTCTCAAAATCTGGTCTTTCACAGGTTCCTACAAAATAGGTAATGAACAAGCTTTGAACTGATATATGTCCAAATAAATATCCATTTGGAGCAGAAGATGGTCCATACTATATTAGAACTACCAAAGTGCTACACTTTTTGTCAGCACCAATCCTGGAGTAAATGTGGAGTCACATTTTCAAAGAACAATAACTTGAACAGATAGGTCATATCTGTAGAGTAGAGGAATGCAAAAGTGAGTTACTTCAATGAAGTTGAGGAATTCAGGCTTTGGACTGAGTCAGTAAATTTGCAAACTTCCGATTCCTCATGGGAAATTCACGTCTCCGCTGATGCTCTAGTTTACCAAGACACTGATACAAGTTCGATATGACCTGCAGGTAGAGAAAAATTGATAAATGTTAGACGGAACTCACAAAAGTGGAAAAACATACTGTAACACTTTTCAGCAAAAGAGTGATTGCTTCAGATATGTGCCATGCCAATAGTGTAATTTACAGGGAATGATAATAAAATTGACAATGAGGAAACTTCCGAACAGTTGCCAATATGTGCACTGCATCAGACTTTGGTAGAGGGTTGGGGAACATTTAAGCATTCCAAGGATGCTTTTTTCTCCAAATTTGCACAGCTCCAGCAATCTGTCAGCATGCATGAAAGAGTTGCCACGTTTAAAGTTTGGCATTCGGTCTGTTCGGAAGAACAGAGCAATTGGCATAACATGCAGTACACAAACCTAATAGTTCAAACACATTTGAAACATTAAAAGTAATAAAAATGCACATAGTGCACACCAGAAGAATTATTACACTGTGCAATTTTTCTATCATCACCGCCATGATGCAGAAAAAGTGTGCAATCTCACATATCATACTCACTCCTGAGGCCTTGAGTTTAAGAATTTCCAGGAGTGCTGCAAATCACACTCCTCAGGGAATTAAGGAGTGTGCTAGGTATCCTGTTTAATTAACTTCAATAAATTAAACACTCTCCATTTAGGTGAGCAAAAAATCACACTCCTAACAGTGATTTGAGGTAAGTGATGGTGTGCAATCACACTCGCATGCCTAAAAAAATCAATGCCTGCTCACTGAATTGCACTTCATCGAGGTAGCCTTCCTACAATTCTCAGCTCCCCCCATCCCCCCCCCCCCCCTTTTAAATCATGAGTCCAGTACTTTCTATGAAGTTCATTTCGGGACAAACCGGAAGGTTGGAAGTGACCACAGACTTCCTCTTCCTTTTATGACTGGTGCAACTTAAGTCTGCAGGACTTTTATAATCTAGATCCCTGGCCCAAATCAAATCTTCCCAGGTTCTGGGTAGCCAATTTGGCCTCATAGGCTACCAATTTGGCCTCATAGACTAAAGGCATACAGCCGCAATCACATAATTATGCATTCCGATATGATTGTAATTTGAGTCTGAATGTTTTAACCGAAACTGTCTCAAACTTTGTGGCCAGAAAGAACCTTAAATTTACCAACCTGTGTAAATATGATTCCAAATCCAATCCAAATTTGTTTCAGGGTGGCTGTGGCTGAACAGAAGAGTTTCTAATTTACAAGTTCTAACTTGAGTCCTCTTGACTAGAATCTAGAGCTCTGCAGACCACTCAGCTACTCTATGATGTTACATTTAGAAGTACTGACTCTTTTGCAGCCCCAATAATAAGACACTTATAAATGCTTTTCAATTCATGTGTGCACCTTGTCCAGGGTAGGCATTTGAACAGACTCCGGGTTTCACTCACTTTGAAGTTTTCTGAATTTCTTCCATGATACAGCACATAAAAGGCATACCCACTGCCTAAAAAGTTGATTTTCTATGGGAACAAACAAACATCATATGCATAAGTCAAAAGCTAGCTGACAGTGCTGACCCACCTTCATCTGAATGGTCATCATGAATGCATTGGTTTCTCTTATCATGGAAAAAACAAAAAACAAAAGAAAAAAGCAATGAACTGCTAGTGTTACCAGAAAATTACAACTGTACACAAAGTTGGAGCAAACTTTTTGTACAACTTCTGATTGTTCTGAGTTTTAACCCTTTGTCTATGTGTGCCAATAATCACACTCCTCACAGTGATTTGAGTTGAGTGGTCGTGTGTAATACTATAGCTCTTTCATGCCTCAAAATTTAACGTCCATTACTAGTGCCACTGAATAACTGGTACTGACCGCTGGTGGGAAGCTTCAAAATTCAAGGTCTGCTTCTCTCAACAGTTTATAATTTGGGGGCATGACACTGTGATTTCAAACTATCACTTGCTTCAAATTACTGTGCAAAGTGAATTTTGTGCACACTACTCTAGTAAAAGAATAGGAAATGACTCACTAATGTTTCTACAATCCCGAGACGTGTTGGACAGCATGCGGCAGACAAATGTTCCACACCAAAGCTCCCCCACTCTTTGTCAAAGCATCCTCATGTGGAAATGTACTGTATGGTATACATTCTACCATGAATGTGCTAGTTGGTTGTAATGCTGTGAATTAAGAAAGGAAAAGAAAACTTGTCAACAGTTACTGTACAACAAATGTAATAATTAATATACAATTACAACAGTAATTTCTACAATTGACATAGGCCCCTACTATAACAATCAAGCCTAAGTATGTTACAGCTAAAAAAAATAACTAGTGTACATGTGGCCCTAAACAACAGCTGGGGTCAATTACTGCCTTACTTACCTTTATTGGGCCCCATGCATTTTGTCAGAATTGACTAATCTCCATGATATTGCAGAACATTCACCTCACATCACCCATGGAAAAAATATTCTTCAATAGTATACTTGGAGCTTTCATTACTCTTCAAAAACATGTCAATGAATGCCTGTTTTTATCGCCGATATATTTTAAACACAGGTATTTGTCATATAATGGTGACAATTCACCTGTAAAATTAAAATTCGCCAGTCAGTTACAATCTAGAAAAGTGAGCAACTAATCAAAAATCAATTTAATTACTGTATGTCTGATTGTGTGTACACTTTAGCTAATTTGTTTGTTTACTTTTTCGAAAGTCCTTCCGACCCTCTGGCAAAGGCCGTTCGGCCAAACCAAACTTGCAACTGCTTCCCAAGGAAATACTGTTTAGGCCTATATTATTGTACAGTATAAATTTACACCTGTAAGTTGTAACAACAGCACTGTTACTATTATTTAGTGTAGGCTATATACAGTAGTAATTTATGCTACAGTACTTATGCCATAGCCTAGCCTAGGCCTATTGTGTGCCGCTACGGCTTTCAGCATGACTTTGCTTGATCCTCAACGAACAAAATAACTGAAAAGTCTAACTTCTCACCCAATCTTCAAAGACCATTTGCAGGGAAGAAAGTTCCACTGCCTCCACCTTCTGCTTGTCAAATGTATCCATATTTTGAAGAGAAAGTTGAGTGTATTGTGTAGGATGATTTCGGAAGTCACGGTGTGCGCGCGCTGGTTCAACGTACGTATACGGATAACATAGACGCGCGCGAAGACTATGCACACTGTACAGTATGTACACTGGGATTGTGTGTGTTGCCTGTGTGCAGTACTGTTACGTTTAGAGTTTGAAATTGAAATGCTATGAGAAAATTGTGACCACAAAAATGATCTTTTAATTCTAAATTATAATTTGAAGTATTTTAAAAAATTATATCACCCTTTAAAATATTTTATAAACTTAAAAAACTCTTTTTAAATTTTTTGTTATACGTATCAATTGTTTTACTTTTTTATTTCTTTGCAGTGATCACTTAATTCCTTGAACTTAAAACTACACAGAGGTGTGTAAAATTGACTCAACGTTGTGCAAATTGGGAGTTACACATGTGTTGTCAAATTTTTACCCAACATTTTTTAGAGTGTACGCCGAAGTAATACTCACAACTGCCAATAACATTTCCGCTTCTTGTAATCCTGGATACCGGGCTGTGTCTCCTTCTGCTCGAAAACTCCTCTAAGTTAGTGTCTATAGTAACATTTACCAATACTTATATTTGTTTTCCTATTTCTATACCTTTGGCAAGACATGAAATTCGACAATACTGTCAGTAATTGGATAGGGAGGTTTACACCGAAAGAGCTACTTTAACGTCCCTTGTCCTCCAGGCGTTCGTCGTAACTCCTTTCAGAATTAAATCCAGGAACTTTCAAGTTAACACGTACAAACGCTATAAAGTACTTACGGTGACATTTCTGTAGCCTTTAGTTATGGTCGTCATGTCTGCACAACCCGCGTGGCAAGCTGTAACGTACGACACACCACTTGGTGCACAAACCGGGTTGTAACCCGAGGGACAGTAGCAGTCTGCATTGCAGGTGGCTGTTAAATTTCGATCATCGGCATTCCTGTAAAAGCGGGATGGAGTTCTAAGAGGTGATATAATGAAAACCAATCTTAATATTAAACCATCACTTTTTGAGATATTAACCAGGGTCCATGTGGGCAAAGCCCATGTTGTCCGAGAGGAACATTTTTTCACTCAGAAAATGTCATGAACTTGTTGTCTACATATCTAGTCGAGAAATACCTGCGTCCGAACACCCGGGGTTGGTATCTTGTGTCTAGGTGTTAAAGTATATTCGTAGCCATGGCGGCAGGGGACAGGAGGGCCGGGGCTGCAGCCCCAAACCCCTAATTTGCCAAAAAATTGCTGAATCGGGTAGACTTCGGTGTGTCATTAGTCCAGAGATTATGCCCTGGGTTGGGATCTAGAGTCGGGGGAAAAATCACCGTCCTCCGAGAAAAATAGTCCCGTACCGCCATGTTCATAGTTAAACAAAATGGCAATATACACAGTCAAAGTAAAAAAAAGTAAAAAAAAGTAAAAAAAAAGATAAGGATTTCTGCAAATATGAGATCTAACATGGTGAGAATAGCCAAAGGAGGCGATCCCAAAGAAACCATATCGGTGGTTTTAATAGCCGCCCATAATGATTAAACTTTGCAATGTTTTATGAAAGACCAGAATGCAAAAATGCATTGAAGTTTCGATGGTATACGAATTTTTAATTTCAAACAATGTGATTGGGAATTTCAAACCTCTTTTCCAATATATCGGAAGATCCTTTCTCCAACCTTACCATGGTGGCAAACCTACGTAGACTATTTTGTAAGAATTTTTTTCTTTTTTCAGTTTTGCCTGTACGACTTGATGGGTAAAATAAAGGATGTACTCCCCGAAGAAGACATGCATGCAGTCGTCCTATCAAATTTCCTGGTTTGCTCGTAAGTAGATTAGATTCATTAAAAACAACATTCAATTTTTTCGCAATGAAAACAAAAGACGAAATCTTTTTCACTACAAAACCCATTTTCCCGCCGCGTTTCTCTCGCTTTAAATTTTGAATTCAGCATAATTTCGGCAACCCAACGCAAGAGAAGCTGTACGCCAGTTAAGTTGCTTCCAAGCAGCACCCCTGGCTAAACCTGAATACATGTTTTCCTTTGGGCAGTAAAGTATACTTCCAATTTTCATAATACCTCAGATATTGAAACATTTGGCACCAATTGCATTTTGACTTCCTTCTCTTAGACTCCTCACCAGGATAGGAGAAAGTTTCAGGACAGATGCTCCCCTTTCAAAATCAAATCACGTCCCTCGTGAACCCTATCAGTTTTTGAAAGAGGTCAATGGTCATTTGAGGTCGGTGAAGCTACGAAGATTCTCGTAAATGGCTTCAGTAGATATTTTCCTGCCCTCTATTTTATCGCCCTCTAGAGAGTTTGAAGTTGCATATTAAATTCATACATTTTCACACATCTGACCTCCTTGCAACATTTTTGCCTCCCAGATAAAGCCGGTTTGCTCACTTCAGTACCTTGCCTTGCTATAAGCTTGAAAGGCTTGTAATCATATATATTATATCAGAGATCTCGTAGTTCCGCTTTAATAAATAACTTAAGGTAGGAAACTTGGAGGAATGGAGAACCCTATTGCTTTGAGGTAGGTCAATGGTCACCATTTACTAGTGTAAAGAAAGAGGGTCAAGGGGTCACTCAACTTGAAATTTTGGGATGTTTTGTAGGTACATTTGCTGATTTTGTCGGTACATCCGTCTAGGGTGAACTGTGGAGAAATACCCCTAAAGGTATAAATCATATTTAAACGCGGTAAACTCTTACTCCGCAAATTTACAATTTTCGATCTCTGACTGACAGCAAGTTCCAAAATTGCAGAGTGCGGAAGCTGATATTACGCAGCATGGAAAAGAAAACCAGAAAGCCGAAAGGTATAGTGATTCCTTGCCGAAAGGCCCTATTTATGGAAATTTTGCATTTTGACCTTTGGTAAACTCAGATGATAACCCAGAACAGAACCCAGTCAGAACTCAGTTCTGACCTCTAAAACAGTTCTAAAACAGATCTTTTGCTAACCATACTGAATCCACGTACCAATTATGAAATTCTTCCAATTTTCCTACTTGAAGGTATCTTGTTAACCAAGGTTTTAACCACTTGTGATCTCAAAAGACATTTGACCTCTGGTGACCAAGTAGGGGACCTGGTCTTTAACCTCTGCTGACCTGACATTTTACCTCTAGTGAACTGGCTGATCTGACAAAGTTCTTCCTATACTTGTCTTTAACAACGTTTTCACATTTTTACTTCTCGTGAAATTAAATCATCTTTTGACCTTTGTCAACACAATATGTTAAATTTCTTACTCTTAATAGCACAAATCTGTATAAAAACTATGAAGTTTCCACCATTGTTATGTTGAGATGTTGTGTTTACTAGCCATTAGCGAAGTTCTGTGCACAGTCAACGCCTGTGACATCAAACGACCAAACTTCGGAACCAAATATGAAAATCCTCCATCATTGCAATCTTGAGATATTTGGATAACAAGCTCCCCATGCATGTGACTAGGGCAAGGTACTGGAGGGGAAAAAGCCTTGGGATGGAGTGGGGGAAATCTCTTCAAGGGCAAAATGAGCAAAAGTGTTGACAACAAACCTCAAACTCCATAGAGAGCGAAAAATTGAAAATTGATACCAATTGCATGGGTTTTGCAGTGTGACATCTGATGACCTCAAATGACCTTTGATCCGAGCACAAACCAAAGGGATCTTTCACTCAACATGACAAATCTATATGCAAAAGATGAAAGAAGCCTGTCACTTTGTAACTTGAGATACCGCGTTAACAAGGTTTTTGGTTTTAACCACTAATGACCTCGAATGACTTGAGACCTCCAACAAAATCAATAGGCTCCTTCTTCTCAACATGATACACATATATACACCAAATACGAAAAGTGACAGTTTTTCCTGCTTTAAGAGATTGTGTTTACGGGGTTTTCAGGTTTTGACACCTTGTGACCCAAATGACCGCTGACCTCCACCAAAACAGTAGCAATCTTTTTCTCAGCATGACAAATTTATATAGTACGTAGAAATTGTGTCTGTCATTCCTAACATGAGGTATCGTGTTAATGAGGTGTTTTGGAAGTCCTTAATTGCTGTATTCTGATATCGTATTTAAAAGCCGCGCAGAGCTATTGTACATATCATGGGCTCTTACCCTTACCCATGAATAGTTTCGGTCACTCCTATCTCGAGATGAGATACGCGTTCACATGGTTTTCAGTTTTGACCTCTGCTGGTTTCAATGACATTTGACTTCTGCTAAAATTAGTATGGTTCCTACTCTCAATATGGAAGATCTGTTTATCAAATTTCAGAAGTGTTACTCATTCCTCTCTGGAGATATTATGTGTACAATCAGTGCCATACACACATGCATGTATACACACACACAGGACATCACCATTGCATAGATTTCTGCATGCCTTGGGCAAGAAATTATTAACCGCGGCAATGAAAACTGCCCCACCTCCCATGACTGAACTAGTTAAATAGATTAAATTGGGTAATATTTTATAGTTTTCGTAAGTACCTACCATATATTTGTATGTTCTATATCAATATAATCATACGGGACAGATAAACCTGCTATCGGATTATTTTTACACCCTGCGAATAACTTGACCGGGGTCATCAGGGCAGCGCAAGCGATGCAAACAGCTACCATTATGATCGTTCCACGTGGTTTTAGTCGTCCAATCATAATAATGAAAGCGCTGAAGAAGTAACCTACAAAAATCATTGGTAACTTCGTCCACGCTGAAAGAAAAAAAAACACGACCGGTGATAGCAGAATATTCAGAGTAGTTCACTTAGGCTACACCCCCCCCCCCCCTCAACGGTGACGACGCAACTTGGTCAATTGTGGAGATCTTCACACGTTACAGCTTACATGAACAAAATTTTTACTCAGTTAAAACCTATGTTAACTGTTGCTTTTAAATTTAATGCATTCTACATACCCAGGTAGCACACAAAACTTCCTTAAAACGTGTCTTTGCGGTATAAACTGTTACTTTAATTCGGAAGAAATATATCAATTATGTCTATAGTGTTTGCCAACCAATGACCACTTATCCAATTCTGAAGAAAAGGAAGAGTGGGCACATGTTCAAAGAAAAAGAAGTACCAGTTCCTACCACATTGCGGATCTTAAACCCGTAGAAGAAAAATTGCTGTAGTTTAAGACCCCTTAGATCCGATGGTACCTCCCAGTAGGATGCGGAATGGTTCCAAATATTTTGGCACTGAAACAATTATTTCTTCTACCTTTCCTCTTCTCCCTCTGTCCCAAATCTTAATTCACACTGACTCTACGTAGTAATTAAGCTACAATCTCCGACAAACTGCCAAAAACGATGGGACAAAACAAGCAAAACAAGCAATGAACGGAACACCATCCCCTACTCCCCAATTCAATGTTGCGGCAGCCCAAGGCGTCCTGAAACTTCTTCGTTGATACGGGGAGCGGGATTTGTCCCATGTGTTTTTGTCGAGGATTGTAGGTCAATGGCATGCCCCTAACCTTCCCCTTGAACAACCCAGAGCAGCCATTGCATCATCCTGTGTAATTTTACTCGTATGTGGTCTGTGGGTGACTGGAAAAATGTCATAGTGATTCATACTCCTCTTCTTGGCGGTTTTCTTTATTTGGCGTGCTAGACGATTGTTGACGAACGTAAACAATTACCCTCAATTAAAGCATAACTCTTGAAATGAAAATGAAAAAGAAAGTCTAAAACATAGCGACCACGAATATTTTTCAACTAAATAAATCTACTCGGTATCTGACTATATATTAATCAGGTTAGTGGCAAAGAAATTTCATTATCCAGATAAAGTACCCCTTCGCTTCCCTAGCTACACCCCTCCCATGCTGAACATTAACGCCTTCAGTGAATGATAACTTTCAGTTGACAGCCTACCTCTCAGAGCAGATGCTCGTGCCGCAGACAGTTGAAACTCATACTGTAGGTACTTTGCGGCAAAGGTCCCATCCGGGAAACTAGTAAATGACAAAGCGTGGTCTGCAAATATTAAACTCAGCACAACCCAATTCCTCATCACCCTAAGGAGAGCTCTGAAAAATCCTGGAAAAAAGTAAAAATAAGATAAGATCGGCCTGACGAGGGTGCAAAAAACGTCAACATTAAATATCTCCCAAGGGAACAAGCTATAGAAATGGGAGTCGGATAGGTGAGATTAGTTCTGGGACCTCTGAAACATATATTCTTCAATTCTTTCGCTGGAGGAACTCTTTAAAATTGCTAACGATATAAACCTACCGATGATGGCGTTTATGGTTCTTTGCACTCTTGAAGTAGATTCCTGTGTAGTAAATGCGTTGGTATCCTCGCTTACAATTGACTTGTTAGTGTCTTCCTTTTCCGATCTTCTCCTACCTCGTCCCCTTGTTGCATTGGCATCAGATTCTGTACTATTTTTGTCACAATTGTTTTCAGAATCACTAGAGGCCGTCATAACCTTTGGGAAGAAGAACATCAGGATGGTCGGGCAGAACGTCATTACAGAGATTGGAATGAACCCAAGCCACCATGCTCCGAGATACCGTGGATCATTTTGGTTGGTTACTGTGTGTGAAGTTACCAATGGCCACGAAGCAGGGACACTGAGGCATTGCTGGGCGATAAATCCACCAAGGGATGAGCCGGTTGATCGAAACCCGTAAATAATGGCTAAATGATAAACGAGAACAAAAGAGAAAGAAAAAACACGATAAATAACAATAAGCTGTCATCAGATGCCTGATAGGAGACTGTAAGAGCAATGTCTTTTTCCTATACAAGTGGACCAGAAGACCTTACAGACTTAGAAATTTTGCCAGAGGATATATTATTCCATTTTTGCCAAAACCACCATTTATTTCCAATTATGAGGATAGTTTCGAGTACAAATTTATTGCTATGAACTATGTTGTTATGCTCGTACCGATATTCTTTTCTTTCATAAAATAGTCCAATATGAAGAAAACGGAATCGGATGAAACACATTAAAGGATCTTTCACTAAAGGATCTCGTGGTTGTTCTCTCTTGAAAATGGGCTAATGTTCTTTTCAGGGATAATCCCCTTATAGGCCCTTTGAGATTGTAGCAACCACCACAGCATAACCGGTTAATGTATCAAGTATTGGGTCCATAATTTGGGTTTAACTCTCGAGAACTTAGTGCACGTTCATCCGTTTCCATTCAGAATTTCGAGGGGGACCACCAAGATCGTTTACTACTTATTAGTACTTACCAATAAAAATTGGAAGATGACTGCGTAATGGGCTGTCGTCCAGGTATGTTACGGCTAACGGGTTTGTCGAGATGCCAAACCCAGCCAGGGCTTTCCCTATATAGAGCCACCAAACTTGATACCACAGGGCGCCGGAGTTCATGATATCTTTCGATGTACAGTTGTCAATGACGATCGAGCTATTGTCACAAAGATGCTGGTCACTAAGCTGCGTCCCTCCTCCATTACCGCCTCTTCCTCCTCCACCACCACCTCCGCCACCTTGACTGGGCTGAATAGAGTCTGGTGGTTCATACAGAAAGTGTGGGATAGTTTGACAGACGGTCCCAGTGGCGACCAGGAGAAACAGGAAAGAAATTAACTTCGGTTTGCTGACTGAATTTCCAAAGTGTGTTACGAAAAGTACGGTGCTGAAGCTGACAGCGTCGTCAACAGTAAAAAGGAGGGATGATTCGGTGCTTTTGAGCTGAAAACGTTGTTCAACTGTACTTATGACACTTGAAAGGTACCCCGACGATGTAGTAAGGGCAAGAGAGGAAATGGTGAACAGCGCTACAAAAGTATACGTGTTGTAGAATATATGGTACAGTTTCACTTTTCCCGCCATCACGATATCACCCTTGATATTTTCTTCCAACAAAGGTGTCCGTTCACCTAGGTTACATAAAAGTGAAACAAGGAGAACCCATCATTGCGTATAACTATATTTTTTCATATACTTTGCTAATAATTATGTTACATAAAAGAAATGCCATAGAATTTTTCACGAAACGACAAATACGTACAAGCCATGTGTAACATACTTATTACATGTGTACATCACCCAAAGTGAAACCCAAACCTTTATCAAGCATTGAATGAGGTAATAGTATCTAACAAGTTTCAAGGGAGATTAATATCATACTGAAGCCGAGATAAAATTAAAGTGCACCTCAAGTCAAAAATTTCAAAAATATATATTAAAGAGCATGAAAAATGAATTGTAACAGTGGTGTATTGCGCAATAATGTGTGATGTCATTGTGTTACTACTAAAATTGCAATATTCGTATTTCTTTGTTTTCTGGAAGGTACTGCACCTTGTACAAAGTGTGATTACTCTTACTCTTATGAGGTGATGTAATAATCTATTAAGCCCTCACTGTGCATTGCAACATGTTATGCAAGCAAACAGAAAGTGACCGAGGTCATAAAAATAGTTTTAATTTTACAGAAAAGCAACGTAGATTAGTTGAGTTGTACAATAATTAAGAAAGTCACAATGGACGCAATGGACCAATTTGTTTTAAGCGAATAAATTTCAAAATTATATATCTCACCTCAGGAATGTCCTATGAAGATGAGAGTTGGACTGTTAGAATTTATTTTCCATGGTCTTAAACAAATATTTTTGAATTTTTGGACTTGAGGAACACTTTAATTACAGAAGAAAGGCATACGTATTAGCCGTTCGTGGGAGTCAGATAAGGTAATTAGCGGCTCAATTTCTAACCAATTGGTTTTAGTCGGGCCGGTCACGACCCTTCTCCAGTTAAGGCTCACTGGCTTGTTTTCCCTTTTCCAAAGCTTAAGCTGATCAAAAAGCACAATGACAGCACTTCCATTTTTACGGTCTTCGGTATGACCCGCCCAGGAGTCGAATTCCAGAACTATGACAGCATACCTTCCGGATACACGTCGGATGCAACCGTTTGACCATATGGTGGGTCAAATCGTTATTTGATTATCCTCTAGAGAAACGTTTTACAATTAAATTTTGATTCGACTCTGATCGGCCCGGTAGATCCGATAACCGATTGATTCAAGGTTCAGTAAAACAAACTTGTAAATAACCTGCGGTAAATAGGAATTGCTTCCAACTGGCAACTCTCTGAAGCCTAAACATGTATCCAAAGGTTTTGGAGTCTGTTATTCCTGTCGCTTTGATTTGATGTTCATGCAAAGAAAACTCTCAGATACAATGTGGCACAGCAGAGAGATGTCATACTTGGTCAGTTGTCACATTAAACCTTCTTTTAGTTTGATGGAATTTACGGCACAGTTTCCAACCAATTGATTCAAGTCGAACCAGCCACGACGATTGTTCTCCCTGCTTCATTGTTTATATGCTGAACACCAAGCACAATGGCAGAGGATTCCATTTTTGAAGTCTTCGGTATGATCCGGCCAGGATTCGAACTCCAGATCTCTCGACTGCACGTCTTATAATGATGCTCTAACCACTTGGCTTCACAGTCGGTCAACCTGCTCTTAGTGACCATGCAGCTATTTGTACAGTTGCACACTAAAAGAATTTCCCAGGTGGTTTTCAATTGGGCAAGAGGAACTGAATGTTCGGGACCATGTGCTCCACCCCAAGTCGTAATAATCTTACCTAACTCAAAATATCCCACTTCAAAGATTGATTTTATATTTTTGATAAAAAATGCTTCCTCTTTCAACAAAGCCTGAACAGAAAGTTAACGGTAGTGTGGGCACATCATACGAATCTGAGACAATTCAGTTGCATTTGGTTTTTCTATACGTCGTGGCTATTCGCAGGGCATTGCCCTGCGGATAACGAGACAGTCATCGCAATTCGCAGGACACCTGATGAGCACGCGCAAAGAGGACTCGTTCAGACCCGGTCCGTCTGATTTGTGATCTTATAAAGCGTATAGCCTATGTCACCTATAGCCTATGTGGAATTCGCGCGCACATATCACGTTAGTAATGCCGACAACATGACGTACGGCGATGCCTTCGGCTCGTATGAAGAATTTTACAAGGCATTAGTAAAGTTTTCAAATGAAAGCAAGGCAGTGTTTGTTGTCTGGGATTCACGGTCTGTTGAATTTGCCAACAAAAAGCTTTCAGCAGAAGCAGACTTCAGATACAACAAGAAGTTCAGGTATGCATACGTCAAGTATGTGTGCAAACACTATTTTCGGAGAAAAATACCCCTTCCCCTTACCAGAATAACGATCACTTGCGCATTCAATTAAAACACATTCCCTGTGTGGCTCTTCAGCAAAATGAATTGAGAACGCCTGACATACTGGGTAGTTAATAGATGGCACATGTAACTAATTAGGTCGAACGTGGTAAGATCGACTGTAAAAGTAGGTCGAAAATTTGGTAATGATTCGATCATGAAATTCATGATCGAACCATTACCAAATATTCGACCTACCTGAAATTAAGTTGGGCAGACTCCCTGTAGTCTCTGTTTTCTGCCCTGTGAATATTGGTGGCGTTCTTTCTTATCCCCAGGGCTGATCAGATCATTGGGGATGCCCTGTGAATAATGTTGGTGCTCTTTCTTATCCACAGGGCTGCTTTGCCCTGGGAATAGTGATGTCACTCATCCTTATTCCCAGGGCTCCGCATTCCCAGGGCTCCGCCCTGTGAATAGTGATAACATTCTTTCTTATTCCCAGGGCATTGCCTCTTTCTTATTCACAGAGCATTGCCCTGGGAATAGGCCCCACCTTTTCTTTAATTAGAACTAAACATCCTGTTTGTCTCTGAAATTTGGTACTTTGAATGTTAGAATAACTTCTCCCGTAGATCTGGCATTATATCCTTCACCATATGAGGGATATAACTTAACATCACCTGCAGTGGCACCAACATTACAAATGATTTGAATGCATGCAATATGCAAAAAGTAATATGCTGCGATATGACATCACAAATTTCGCAAAACGGACCAAATTCTCAAAAAAAAAAAATAACTGTGAAAGTAAGTGTCTTCCAAACAACAAAAACGTTTACAGAAGGATTTAAGGTCACAGAAGGATTTAGTACGTTAGAAGAATGGTTGTTCTAAGCATTTCGGTGAAATTTGCATTTAAATCCGGTGTGTGGTTTATAAGATATGAGCATGTAAAATTTTCACATATTCAACAAGTGAACTTGAAGCAAGCACACATTACATCATATCTCCAGATTAGTGCACAGTCTCTTGTTTCTCTTCAAACTTTATAGTCGATTTTCTCTTCAACAAGCCTACACTATTAAAATGTGGTTGCATAAGTACGGTAGCATGAGAACTTTAGAAACTTTGCTTCCCCCCCCCCCCCACGGGGAGGTCCTAGTATTCCAATTAACTTTAATAACCAGAATGCAAAAATGCATTGAGGTTTCGATGATACATAAATGTTTCGTTTCAAAGAGTGCCATCATGCACCATTATCTTCTCATTCATAATATACAAGCATGTTAAAAAAATAATTTTGTCATTCCAGATGACCTTTTGACATCCATAAAAGCCATACATAGCTAGACTACAAACAACAGACATACAAATGGACAAACAGCAGCTATCTTGAAAGATCATATTTAAAAAGGTTTCTTTGCTTTGTCCCCTGGAGGGCAGGAGACCTTTCATATCTGCCAAAAACAATGGGGACCATCCTCTGACCATAATGCATCCACATACCCAAATATGAAATCTATGCAAGTTTCCTATCTTGAGATTTCGCATGAGCAGGATTTTCAGACTTTGACCAACAGTGACCCCAGATGACCTTTGACCTCCACCAAAAACAATAGGGACCATCTCCTGAACATAACACATCCACATACCAAATATGAAATCTATCCAAGCTTCCTATCTTGAGATATTGTGTTAACGAGATTTTCAGACTTTGACCCCCGGTGACCCTGAGTGACCTTTGACCTCTGCCAAAAACATTAGGGACTGTTTACTGACTATAACGCATTTACATACCAAATATGAAATCTCTCCAAGTTTCCTAACTTGAGATATCACGTTAACAAGGTTTTCAGGCTTTGACCGCTGGTGACCCCAGATGACCTTTGACCTCCACCAAAAACAATAGGGACCATCTCCTGACCATAACGCATCCACATACCAAATATGAAATCTATCCAAGCTTCCTATCTTGAGAGATTGTGTTAACGAGATTTTCTAACTTTGACCCCCCGGTGACCCTGGATGACCTTTGACCTCTGCCAAAAACATTAGGGACTGTTTACTGACTATAACCCTTTCACATACCAAATATGAAAGCTATCCAAGTTTCCTACCTTGAGATATCACGTTAACAATGTTTGCAGACTTGGACCCTTGGTGACCCCAGATGACCTTTGACCTCCACCAAAAACAATATGGACCATCTCCTGACCATAATGTATCCACATACCAAATATGAAATCTATCCAAGCTTCCTATTTTGAGATATTGTGTTAACGAGATTTTCAGACTTTGACCCCTGGTGACCCCAGATGACCTTTGACCTCCACCAAAAACAATAGAGACCATCTCCTGACCATAACCCATCCACGTGCCTAATATGAAATCTGTCAAAGTTTCTAAACTTGAGATATCGTGTTCACGAGATTTTCAGACTTTGACCCCTGGTGACCCCAGATGACCTTTGACATCCGCCAAAAACAAGAGGGGCCATGTTCTGACTATAACGCATCCACATACCAAATATGAAATCTATCCAAGTTTCCTATCTTGAGATGTCGCGTTAACAAGGTTTTCAGATTTTGACCCCTGGTGACTTCAGACGACCTTTGACCTTCACCAAAAACGATAAGATTCTTCCTCTTAATATGGCGCATCTATGTACCAAGTTTGAAAACTCTCAGACATTCCTATCTTGAGATATCGTGTTAACAAGCAAAGTGTCACAAACACACACACATACACACACCCACACGCACACACACTCATATACATACATACATAAACAAACACGCCATCACGAATGCATTGGTTTCTCTTATCATCGAAACCAATAATGACAATTTAGTAAAGCGCTGGTATTCGCCTAGAAGACGCTCATATGGCGCTGTTCAACCAGAACAATTTTAAGTCTAATCAAGAACAGGTGAATCTTACAAGTTTTTTCATGTCTAAAGTTTTTCTTTTCAGGTCAACAAAACAGTCTAATAAAAAAACAGTCTAATAATACAATTAGTAGAAAGGGAAAATCATTTCTTGTCAATATGAGGACGCTATAAGCTCTGCTGCCCTCAAACTCACTTTGGAACACAAATCTACTGACTTCAATAACTGATATCTCGAGAAATACATGTCCAATTTGAGTGAAACTTTCTCCACACTGTGTAGATCTGGTTACTCTCTCAGATATGAAAATTAAATTTTTGCTTAAGCTTCCCCTTTAAATTACATCCATTGCCCATTCGAACGAAAACTCATCGTGCACTATCTGCAGACAGGATTGAGGTACTGGCAAACCCAGATCCACTGGTAAAGGGAGGTTCGGCTAAACCAAACTGGAGTTGTACCTCTACTAATTCCAGACTGACTCGAAGCCTTTTATGTCGCAAACGTACGTCTGATAACGATTTATATACCAAATGGTCAAATCGTTAGCCGAATGCGTAATGTGCGCGTGTCGAAATTTTGCATTAGAAGTCACTTATTTTCATGAAAACTGAGTTGGATGCGCAGACGTCGACTGTGCACCCGCCGAGATATTTTCAGTTTCCTCTTGTAATGTGTATGTCAAGTTCAACCTTGGGTTTCTCATCCATTCAATGGCAACGTTACGCCTACAGTAAACGACAAGAAGATTGCACCTATGTAATCGTTTATCTAACCCTTCTGTTGAAACTGAAATAACATGGAGGTCCATTTACATACGCACCTCGACTAAGTTGTGTTGATGAGGTCCCCATCTTCGTTTTGCTGCAAATAACACTTCAAAGGACGTCTTAACAGGGACAGTAACTGCAACTTTTAGGTACTCCAATTCAATGCAGGCAGGTTGAATTTAGTGGCAATATATGGTCTCACACAACTGAGCATATCAAAAACTGGAAGTTGCACTGCCACTGTATCGGTACAATCATTTTATTGTGAAGCACGTACGGTGGAAGGTCAACAGGAAAATGGATTGAATGGTTTCCAAAACAATGCATAATTCTCGTGCTGACTTAAAGTTTACTCGATTGAGTAATTCAATGTTTCCAAGTAGAGGCACGAGCTAGACAGAATTTTAATTGAACCAGAAACCTTCTGTAAACTATGAAGGGCGGATGTACTGTATTCCAAAAGCGAACATCTACGGGTTAGTGTAACTCCTGAGTGATATGTTTCGATCACGTTAGCTATGCCAGTTTCGTTGTAGCATGGAAGTACTACCATGGTTGTGACGGCCCCTTGAATTGGTTCTTGCTCCTTCAGGGCTTGTCGTGTGACTGCTTAGTATGGAACGCCAAATTGGCAATGCATGAATGCATAATGGCCATCTCAGTACAAACAGTGTGGCGTTATTTCACTTCAAGGGAACTTGGCAGTCATCCCACCTTGAGTTGGTGCAGGCAACGACCCTCCCTCCCGTGATTGGCGCTTGGGAGTCATTCGCCAGAAGTTTTCTTCTTACATGTAAAATTTACAAGCAGTTAGTGCTTGGTGTAGGCCTACCTCAATGTGAATTTTGAAGACTAGGTTCATTGAGTTGGTTTTTGAAATTTTCCCAAACCTGTTAAGTTTTCTACACATACCGTGACAAATGGTGAAACTTAAGACATTCCACATATCCTTCATACAAATACCTGCCTTATGAGTATTTAACGGTTTAATTCACTTTTCAAAATTTTGTGACCAGACACCTTTTCAAATTATACACAAAACCGTTACAAGTAGTCAGTCGGGCGTACCTTTCTTTTCTGCTGTTTCGTTCAACACAAAAGGGGATTACTGGGGAACAACCCAGAAAGGAAGATCATAGTTTTTTCATCACGAAATAACTTTTCCCCACGTTCAAAAAGTGCGCAGCAACGAAAAAAGAGGCAAAAACAATGCCAAAGTTTCATCTTAAATCTACTACGATCGTTTGGTCACCAGCCAATCATATGTCAGGAGAGGAGACTGACCAATGACAAGTAGCATCCTAGTTACACAGACGAAGCAGACGACAAAATTGCAGCCCCATGAGAAACGCTAAACCCGGTGAAAATCCGGAGTTGCGTGCCATGTCCATTGTTTCCAGTGCAACAACCAACTTTAAAACATTCACAAAACCATCTTAGGAAGCGTTTGTTAGTTATGGGGCACAATCGAAACACTTCACCTGCCCTAAAGCCCAAATTTTCGACAGTACGTCAACGAGTCTTGGTTTAGACTTCGACAACATCGAAGAATGCCTCCAGTTGTTTTCACACGTACCCGTTGCACGAAACATCGGGTACCACCGAGATCGGTATCGGCGGTTTTGTGACAAAATTAAAATTAAGCGGAAGAAACGTTCATCACAGAATCAGACTAGCGAAGATACGTATATCTATTTCTCTATAAAATGTTTAATTTGTAAACTAATCGGCTAGCCGGAAGAAAATAAATATGCTAGCCTAGCCATAAAGTGTGCAATCAATGCATTGTGTGGTGACCGTAGTAGTTCCACAATGGTGCAGCAATACTTGAAGTCAGTGCTCTACGCTGCCTCACAGGGTGGCCCACCTTGCCCATATTCTCAGGATTTTAAAATTCTTCATGTGGTTCCTGGGGTTGTCTAAATTATTAAATGTGCACTGTGTGAATAATGGATTGGGTGACTGCTAACTTGAACTAAACCAACACACAGAGTTACATGCGGTCATTAAAGAATTGAAGTCAGGCATGTTTGCTGTACAGACTTCAAAACATAGGAGTGCAGCATTTTACGTGTGCAAGTGTGGGGAGGTCAGAATGAAAACATAGTTTACACTTGAGCTATTGTGTACATTAGTCTGTGTATTGCTTTAATTTGGATAGCGCTCTCTATTTATGTTTATGCCTTTTCCGTGACCCTGGGAGTGGTCAGTGTTTGCAGAAATAGGTCATGTGTGAGTGAGAAAAGATTGTCAGGTACTCTGGACCAACATCTGCATGTTTGTAGCTTGAATATGTTCGTTACATATATTTTTCCTTCAGTACAGTAATCTATGGGACTGTAACGTGGGTATTTCGGAAACGTGGGCGAAGTAGAACAGAGAGACGAACAAAGACGCAAAAAGGAACAGAGACGAGACTGGCCGAAACGAACTTAACTGTATTGCGACCAAATCAAAACTCACCTCAACTCATAGAAAACTTATTACAACTAAATTGTCATTACGTAACTTAAAATTATATGCAAATGAATCGATAACGGAAACTACATAACATTCAAATGATAAATGGCCATGACGTAAATACTGAATATTCAAACAAAACTTTTTGCATTCCGTTTACCTCTTACAGGACTATGGCGGCCATTTTGTCCATAAAGTCAACAGTGCGCAACTTTTAAACGTGGGGAAAATCAAAATATGAAAATTTATGTTGTTAAGTACAATTGGACGGATTTTGAGGTAATCCCTGTTTGTATTGCACGGAATCCCATTTTTAAAGCCTTTTTTGAGGTATGCCCTACTGACTAAAGTTAGGACACCACAAAATTCAAAACTTTTACCTTTTTCATAACTATTCGATATGAAATTTGACTCATTGTGCTAACTATAAGTATTTTCATGTGGTAGTGACCCTTGAGGACTCTCATTAAGTTATCAATGTCAACTCAATGTGGCCCTAAAATATTAATTATACATTAATTATAATTTTTTATTAATATTGTAATTATGAGAGATACTTTGAAAATCACCAAAACTCCCTGGTTTGGGAGTCTATGAGTGATGTACTTACCTCCTATTTACATATGTAACCATTATTGCCTGCAATAACTGTCTGGCAAAAAACTAACTAGTACCGTGGTAACCCCTACCAACTGAGGGCGCCTGCCACCTAAGGTCGTCCTTCAGCATTTTTGCTGAAAACCCCGTGGCTAGAGCCACAATGATCCAAGGGGCCCGCCCCCACGTAGATGAAACTAAACGACTATCTCACCTTATAAAAGTCGGGAGGCTTCAGCGTCTAAATCTGCGTGGTAAGTATGAGTTGGTTAGGCGGAGTCTCGTTCGTTGATGAGTGTCGTTGTCGGCAGTTGAGGGTTGGACTGAGAGGACGGGCCGTCGCCGGCCCTGGGCGGAAGGTGGGATGTAAATAGGAGGTAAGTACATCACTCATAGACTCCCAAACCAGGGAGTTTTGGTGAGTCTTTTTCGCTCTCACTTCCCTCCTATTTACATATATAATCAGATTAGCACCATGCGAGATGGCGACGGTCCGACACTCCCAGGACAGCCCTCGCGAAGGCGCCCTCCGCAGAGACCACGTCGGTTAAGTAGCTGGCGAAATGTTGATGTAGTCTTCCATGCAGCTGCTTTCATGACATAATTGAGTGAGATTCCCTTAAACCAGGCTAAGGACGTGGCATGGACCCTGAGTTGATGAGCGTGGACAGGCTCTTCTGGATCTGAAAGTGGTGAAATTAAATTGACCAGCCATCTGGCAAGAGTGTCCTTGGCGGCAGCGTTGGAAGGTTGCTTTGGAATAAGAAATAGTTTTTCACAACGTCTGATTCCTTTGGTCCTCTCAAGGTACCAATTCAGGGCTCTGACTGGACAGACTCTCCTATCTTCTGGAACTGAGGAGGACGACGAGATACTCGGGAGGTAGATCTCTCCTGGAGTAAAAGAGACAGTCTCATTCTTAGTCAGGAATTGAGGATCTGGGATAAGGTAGACACCGGCATTACTAAACCCGATAAACCCCTTCCGTGTTGTCAAGGCATGAAGTTCACTCCTTCTTCTAGCGGAGGCAGCGTCGATAAGGAAGAGCGTTTTGTAAGTTAACAACTCCAAAGTAGCACTGTGCGTTGGCTCGTATGATGGCTCGGATAAGAAGGTGAGCACATCGTTGTTGGACCATGATGGGAATAAATTCTTTCTTTGCGGTCTTTGATTGAACATCCCCTTCAGGAGTTGCGAAATAGCCATGTTAGAACCGGAGCCATCCGGGGAACCTTTATGTATAGATGCAATCGCTGAACGGCAGTTTCTGATCGTCAAAACTTGTTTCCCTTCGTTAAATATTGTCAATAACATCTCCGCTATGTCCTTAATTGATGCCTCCAAGGGATAGAGGTTCTTTTCTGAGGCCCATTCCCTGAATTTGGCCAATCTAGAACCGTAAGTTGACAGGGACAGGGAGACCATTCGCCTGAAAGAGTCTCTCACTTCCAGACCGCTCCCCATTAGAGAGGCATCTGTCGTAATTGTGGAAGCCGGTCTGTGTTCCCTGATGCTTCTCCCGAGGGCTGCATTGTGTGGGACAGTCCACCATCGACGATGATCCTGGACAGCGGGAGTTACTGGAACCTTCTTGGTTAGGAGATTTCGAGACGGGGAAAAGTGATCGAGAAGGTGTATCTGAATTGGTCTCATGAATAATCGACAGGAGGGAAACACATCTACCATACTGGCCATCAGCCCGAGGACAGGGAGCCAGGATCTTGCAGGAGCTCTGCGTTGGGAGATGAGAGACAAGGCTGTGTCTCGAAGAACTTGAACTCTTTGTGGAGATGGTTAAACACGGCCGGCTTTGAGGTCTAGAACGGCGCCCAGATATGTGATCGTCTGGCTTGGAGTGAGGGAAGACTTTTCCTGGTTTACTACCCATCCCAAGTCTTCCAGAAGAGATACGGTGTAATTGGTAATATCTGCCGTCTCTTGAGCGGAGTGGCCAACCAGAAGCCAATGGTCCAGGTAGGCGAAAACTAGAATGCCTTTTCTTCGGAGGAAAGCCGGGCGGTTTTTGTTAACCTCGTGAAAACCCGAGGAGCTGTTGACAGGCCGAAAGGAAGTGCCCTGAAGCAGTAATCGACTCCCCTGTAACGGAACGCCAGGAACCTGTGGTATGCTTGGTGGATCGGTATGTGCAGGTAGGCATCCTGTAGGTCGATTGAAGTGGCCCAAAGATTCTGTTCGAGGAAAAGAAGAACTGTGGCCAAGGTTTCCATTCTGAACCTCCGTGGTCGGATGAAGGCTTTGTTGACAGGTTTTAGGTTGATTATGGGTCTCCATGTGTCCGGCTTTTTCGGAGTTAGGAAGAACGATGAGCGGTACAGATTTTGGCTGGAGCGTTTGACTACGTAGATCGCTCTTTTCTGCAAGAGGCCTGAAATCTCCTTTTCGAGAGCAAGGCGTTGTTCTTTTGATTTCGGAATTGGAGTCGTTTTGACGAGGTCCTCTGATGGAGGATCGCTCCTAAACTATAATTTGTATCCTTCCCTGATTGTTCGCCGGACCCATGGATCCGGATCGAGAGTCCCCAGATGTTTGCAAACTGTAAAAGTCTCCCCCCTACCGATTGGAGTTGGTCGGTAGGGTGGGCATCCTTAGGGTCTGGTAGAACGGTCCGAGCCTCTGGAGGAACCTCGGTAGTAGCCTCTGGAAGGCCGGCGACCAGAGAACGAGGAAAATGGGCCAGGGGAACCCCTTGATGAAAATTGTGGGCGATAACTTCCCCTGGCGAATTGAGGCGAAGAGGACGGTCGACGGGTTGGAAACCCAGTTTGTCTTGGTCGGCGGCTAGAAGTCCCTTGTGAGGATCTGGGAGGCCTTGGAGGAGGCTTATTGAAGTTGAATTCTGCCTTGTTTATGGCCTTCTTTCGTTTGATTTCCAAGGCTAACTGATCGTAGAACTTTCCGCCACACAATTCCGAGCCTTCGAACGGTAAATCCATAAACCGTTGCTGAATATCCTTAGAGGGCCAATTGATATTGTCCAGAACCAGTTCTCTCCAATCTCGGGTGGCCCTAACGGCAAATTTGAGGAATTGATCAAAAGATAGTCTAGCAATCGGGCAAAGTAGGTTTACGAAAGCTCCGGTGTCACTCCTCGGTACTTGATCGGTCCCTGACTGCCTAAATGATTTAGAGAGAACCTCCGAAAATAGAAATAGAGCTGAGGAGAATTTCATTCCTATCCTTGCAGCAATGTCAATGTTGTGAAGTGAGGAGTAAGATTTTCTGATCGTAGTAAAGGAGGAACGGCCTTTCTGGTCCATAGCATTGGAATCCATGAGTTTATCGACACAGGGGACTGGAAGAGACGGAGCAGCAAAGAAGGCTTCGTAGTCATCGCCAGCTATACGGAAGTCGGTAGACGGTTCCCTAGGATAAGCTCTCCATTTCTTGGCCTTGGCTTGCGACTCAAAACGGTCGAAACATTCAGAATCTACCGTCATGATTGATCTGGAGGGTTTGGCTGGTTTGTTTAGGGAGAGTTTTGACTTTGGCTCTGAGAGAAGATTGTTCTGGTTCAGGAGGATCAAAGCCTAATTGTCTCCTAATAACTTCCACCGCTTTATCAAAAGCATCACTCGAAAACTCCGTACCCATGATGGGATCGTCATCAGAGTCATCAGAGGGATCGTCGTCATGTGGCTGAACGAGATTGTCTAGGATACGCCCTGGTAATCAATAAGTTCAGAGAGGGACGAATCGGAAGGAAGGCGGATCCTCGGCCTGGTCCGGCTCTGGCTGAGAAGTTGCTGGAATAATTGCTGAGCCCGTATCACTGCGACGGATCGTTGGGCTTGCGGCGCCGGCCGGGCTAGCTTCGGCTTGGCTGGTGGATGAAGAACATATACCGGAGATGCGGTCAGCTGATTGGGACTGGAGAGCCACGAGCTGGGAAAGGGCTTCTGTCGGAGCATCGGATTCCTAGCGGCGTTTCCTCCTGTGTCTATGGCCACTGGATTTAGACTTTGATTTAGATTTCGAACGGTGTTTGGTACGGCCTCTTTCGGAAAACCTTCAAAATCTCTGGGTAGAGCCGTATGGAATTCTGAAAAAAATGACAGGCCCAGAGCCACGGTAGGTTGGGCCGGTGTCGGGTCTGGGTCCGGGCTGGAAGAGCCGTGGTTATATTCCTGTGGCATGCCATGGGATAGTGCGGGAGCCACGGCTGAACGGACCGGTCTCCAGGTGGCTGGCAGCCCGGGAGCCGGAGTAGAAATTTCCATGGAATCTTCCGGATCTGTATCGGAAACCACCATGGTATTAGAGCCGGGAGCCGGATTGCTTGGATTTCTGGAGTCAGAGTTAGTGTCAGATTGGAGAGTTTGACGGTCCGAGTAGAAGGGACCACTCTCATTATTATTTCCATCCATATTTCTATTCTCTGACTGGAGAGTATAACGGTCCGGGTACAAGGTACAAGGGACCACTCTCCCTATTATTTCCTTCCACGGTTCTGGAATCCAATTAAGGAGTTTTACGGCCTGGATTCATGGAGCCACTGTCACTGTTCTTATTATTCACGGCGGATTTTGAACTTTTGTTGGAACCGCCGGCTTTTTTCCGGCCTGCCGTGGCAGAACCGACAATTGATTTTGCCTTACTCCTGGATTTTTTAGAAGATGAGCAATGGCTAGGATTGTTCGTGGATTTGGCCTTGTTCTTCTTTGGACTGGATTTTCCACGGCCTTCAAACCAGTCTTTAATCAGATCCCATTCTCGGGAAGACCATTCACGGCATACTTGGCATGGTCAATTACTGTTGCACGGTCTGCAAGCCGGGCACAATGGATGTAAATCCCATGAACTCTGGCAGGAGGAACATTTCGGACCTGGGAAGATAATTGTTAAGGAGAACAAAACAGCCGGGACTAGCCCGGCGGAGAGCAAGGCCTGCCCGGTGAAAATAATAAAGCGGATTAACATAGAAAGCATGAACAAGCAAGCCGCCAAGGGAGCGAGCGAACTGCAATAAAATGGCATAAATAACGTGATTAAACAAGCATGAACAACAAAGTAATATAAAACGAACCTAGCATGCAAACATGAAAACGTTATTTGCTAAATACGTAAGAACTAACATGCAATATGACTTTACTGAACAAACTACGCAACCCCAAAACTGATAATAAAAACGATTCAAAAGAGACAAAAACCTGGGCCATGGAACGGAACTCCGACCGAAACCTGAAAGAGATACAAAATGAACGGAACGGAGGCCGAACCACGAACCCCAGGGGGAGTAAAGAGAGGGGGAAGTCTTCGAATAGAATAACACGGGACCCGCGATTCCGCAACAAAATGGCGGCGCGAGACTGGTACCTGTACAAAGTATACGAGAACTTAGAGGATCGCGCAAGACGAAAATCCTCGAATGACACAGGCTTAAAAAATGCCCCCAAAAGTTCCGTCCTAAGAAGAATAGGATACTCATGGTTCAGCAGGGGTCGACTTAGAAGACGTCTCCACAGTGCTTGAGAACGATGTAGGATCGAGGAACTTCTTGAAAACGAAGTAGAAAGCAGTTTTCAACCAGACAATTTCCAATGGTGTGTTATTCACGTTGAGGCAAAAATGCGAAGGACGACCTTAGGTGGCAGGCGCCCTTAGTTGGTAGGGGTTACCACGGTGTTACTTATTTTTTGCCAGACAGTTATTGCAGGCAATAATGGTTACATATGTAACATAGGAGGTAAGTAAGAGCAAAATAGACGCATAATTTGAAGAAAAATTGTGAGATTTAGCTGTCAGTTGCTTAAAAAAAGTTCTCGACGACTGCTCCTTGTCGTTTAACCATACTATAAGATTACAAATGTCATTATTTCATTTGACCATGTTAACACAAAGGACGTTCAAGTGTGAATTCAAATTGGTTTGGGGCTTCCCCCTTCCGGCCAGGGGTGTATATCTACCGGGGTTGTGGGGGTAAGCTACCGTAATTCACCCCAGAAATTGTCAAAGCGATGTTTATCGGGAAAATTAACAGCCTATCGGCAAAAACATTTTAGTAACGCTCTTTCAGACCTTAGTTAGTCAGTAAAATTATGGGCCTAAAGAAGTCGCCGACCTTTCAAAAACTCGGTGGCTTGTTGACAGATCAATATATTTGTGAAAATTTAAACCGTGGTGACAGGTTGCTTTCTTCTGAGGTTCTATTTTAAATTCATGAGTGATGTTGAAAGATATTACCCAGCAAATGGTGATTTAGCAACTTACCAGTGATTCAGCCTGTTCAATAAGAGTTACTATAAGTGGATTTTTTTTACTATGTTAGGTGACAAGTGACAGCATGGTAGCCTATGTTATTGTTAGATGCGTTCCGCCCATAACGATTTTTATCAGGGCTCATCGGTAGCGTGGTATATTGCGGGTAGGAAATGGTGCCACAGTGACACGTATAAATGGACAAGAGTCCCAGCAGAGTAAAAGACATCACGTTTTCGCTTCCCGGCATTGTATAGTCCTCCTCCCCCGAAAGGTACGGGTGCATTACAATTTCATCCAACGCATGGTCCATCAAATTTTATCTGGAAATTTCCTGATCACTTAGCTAAGTTGCGTTTTCTATTGAAATGAAACCTCTCTGGTGGGTCCATTTTTTTTTTAATTTTTCTTGTACGCTCCACACCAACTTGAACTACTGGTGGCGGTCCGCTGTGATGGTGTTTCAATCCGACAGATTTCAGAACAGAAAATTGAATACTTGCACATTTATTCCGTTTTTATCAATAGTAGGATTTGCTTTTGATCAGTTTGCTAATTTGTTTCAAATGCACATTTTATTTCAACAAAAAAATCGAAGCGTCTCCATTGATTGGCGCGGTGCGCACAGAAAATTTTGAAAATCGCTTCCATAGCCGTAAATGCCATTCCCTAGGCTTGTAAATAAAATCTAAGCAGAATTTGAGCACCAAATAGAGGAGGCGGTCAAAACAGTTACTGTGCACCATACACTTACACTTCGATTTACGATTACCATAAAAGGAATGGTATAAAGGATAGGTTGCACTTAAAATTTGATATATAAACTGTTTTTAGCTCTTTTTCGGCTCTTTCTCTATTTGTGACTTAAGTTGTGAAAGTACTCAACGTTAAACTGTACCTAAACTAAAAACATTCAAAATATATTTAAAGGGCATGAAAAATGAATTTAAACTGTTCAAATCCCACCTTCATAGGACATTCCTGAGATATAAAATGTTCAAGTTTATCCACTCAAATTCATTGTTGTCTTACCCAAATTACAATCTTTGCATTTCTTTTGTTTTCCGAAAGTCACTGCACCTTGTAAAGAAGTCTGGTAGAACTCTTACTTTTTATTGGGTGATTTAATTAAGGCCACTCTGTGCAACGTGCAATGCAAGGAAACAGGAATGTTAAGGTTGTTAAAATGTTTAATTTTAAAGGAAAACAAAGCAGGTACTGTGAGTTGTTCAACAAGAAAGTCACAAATGAATCCGCAAACGACCAATTTGTAAATGAACTTCAACATTTTGTAATTCATTTTTCATACTCTTTAACATATATTTATGAATTATGTGACCTGAGGTACATAGAATTATTTTTACTCGAATGTTAGGGTACATAGCCACTTCTGTCACAAATTTACTGTGTAAAGTATTGAAGTGGAAGTTTAAGCAAGAAATTACTTTTCATACATCAAACAGGACCAAATCTTCACAGTGTGATGAAATTACCATGGCAATCGGAAATGTACTTCTCGAGATGTGAGTTGACGAAGTTACTAGGTTACGTGGTTGTTCCAAAGTGAACTTGCGGGCAGCAGAGGCCATAACGCTTCCTCGCATTGTCATTCCTGACTTAGGACGACGTGATTTGACTTTCGGTCTTCGGACTTCTGGTGACCTCAAATGACCTTTCACTCATGTTCAAATACGGGGCTGTTTCTGTCCGGGGGGCTGTGTATTTTTGCCTAACTCCAGATTCCCAACCAGGGCATAATGTCTGCCTGACTGAGGCATCAAAGTCTGCCCGATTCATCAAGGTTTAATCGGTCATTTGTGGGGCTACAGCCCCCTGTCCTGTACGGCCATGCTTTTACTTCTACTAAAACCAAAAGAGCTCCTCCTCTCAACTAACAATCATATTTACTAAAATGAAAAGCATTGGTCACACCTATCTTGGTGTATCATGTTTAACCCTTTACCGTTGTGCTCCGATCGGGGCATATTTGCCCGCCTCGGGATTGGGCGGAAAAGCGGACGTAGCCCGCCCCGCATCGGCTTCCGTAGGCCATTGGCCCCGTGACCTTAAACTATTGTCTCTCTCGCTCTTGTGGCCGAATTTTCGGGTAGCTACTCGCAGTTTCGAGCTCCGCGTGAAACAGTAAAGATGTGTGACAGCCGAGCTCTCCGCATGGGTCCAAAAGGACCCAAACAACGGTAAAGGGTTAAAAGGAGCATCACAAACATACATAAACTCAGACACACGCCCATCCATTGACAAACAAGATATCATCATTACAAATTTTCCTAGCCTGTCTTCGGTAAAGAATCAAAGAACGAAATTAATTGCCTTAATTGACTTTAACGTTAAAGTTTTTGTACTACTGATGTGCAAAATTTTATGCAAGATTTTAAAATGCAAAGTTGTGATCTGGAAAAAACACACCAAAACACCAGTAAGATGGTGTTGTGCAAAATGGAATCGTTGGTGATCTGAGGGTTTTTTCTGGTTAAGAAGAAAATAAACGGACCACCCGAAAACGGAAATTATGATAGTTCCGTACAGCAATGTAGCAACCGTCGCAAATCTGTCTTATTCCCTTTTTTAGCCTTCTAAAGTTTTCTGTCCAAATCGTGAAAGTTGTGTAAACGCTCTATTATATTCATGACTATTTTTCTGTAAATGTTGTACTTTTTCAAAATTTAAATACGATGAAGAAGTTCCCATTAACTATAGGTCGCATATTTGTTTTAAGTAAGCGCTTTTCAACCACGGGACAGACTAGTGAGTCCAGAAGCTGTCTCAGTTGGACCGCGAGATCCGTCACAAGAAATGAAAATAGAATCTTTCCCCCATCGAGCCAAAACTTAAGTATTTTTTTAACAAGCAAGTGCAGGTATCGTATTAAAGGTTAACAGGAAAATGCTCTTTTTACTTGTCCCCATGGCTGTTGCATTGTTGAGTGACATAGCTATTCTTTGTCCCAGGGCAAGCATACATTTTTTCCGATTTTTCTGTTAGTGTGAGTACCACTGCATTACTATAGCAGGGGACTGTGGAAGCACCCTAGCGTTATGGACGTTATTTTAACTCTTTTTAAATAAATATTTGAAAATATAGAGCTCTAATTCTGGATTCTGGGATTCCTGAAAAATTTGAAAAATAAAGGGTCTGCGCATCCTTAACAAATCTGAGATTGTACGGCGACTTAAGTCCGTTGTTGTTACATAATGTTTGAGCTTTCATTGTTAGGTTTGATGAGGAAGAGTAGACGAAATAGGAAAGTAACAATGAACGAAGACAAAATTTTATAATTCATTTTCAATTTATCCATTTCTATTTCCCCTGTAATTCGCCAACAGTTAAATCCTTTAAATCTAGATTGAAAACTTACTTATTTAGGTATTTTTCAGTAAGAATTGTCTCGTAAGGCACTTTGATGCAGGTGTGTGTGTATGTATGTATGTATCTATGTATGTATGTATGTATGTATGTAAATTGTAGTTTGGGATGAGAATTGACAGCCATTAACTGAGCAAGCATTTTCTGTTAGACCCTTTAACTACATTAGAGAGTGTTTCGTCTCGCTAACTACTTCAAAATGAGAAAAAAGTTAATTATGAAAAGTTTGATTTAACCACGTAGTAACCGTCTTCTGAATACTGTTAAAGTTGTGTCTCCGGAAGACCGTCCTCCACAGAGAATCTTCAAAAACTCCAGCGCAGTCAATGATCTAACGTATCACAGAAATGCGTCCCAAAGAAAATCAATTTTCTGCAAAAATTACTTGTTGTGTCTTCCTTTCTGATTTCAAAACGAAAACTGTTCAACCAACTAAATTTTGACGATCAATCTGACTCCCCATACAGGCATAAATCACAATGGTGATCGAAATTTATGGTTTTTTCGTGAAATATGCAGGCAATCACTCAATGATGCAGGCATTCCTTCCAAGGATGCGAGTCTTCACTTATCTAAGACGGCATGCCAACTTTTGATGCTCCTATACCAGCACTCTGTTACTCCCTTCATATAAGTTAAAGCCGGATGGTTGGCATTATCAGAAGTAGTAAAATGACAATGACTATGGAGGATGAGTAAAGGACGCAAAAGGGTTACAGTTTTCCAAAAAGATTTGTAGAGTCACATCTAGGAGGGAGCTCCCTGTTTTTTAAGCCGTTACATACTACAGGACGTTTTGAACTTATTTTTAAAGTCATCAAAGTAATTACCTTAGACGGCGAAATACGTGTAAGCCTTTTGGCACTCAACCTTTTTCGCCTAATAGGGTGGTTACGTAGAGGCGGGATTACGATGGGGGGGGGGGGGGGCACTCCCCCACGTTTTTGTTAACCTTAGGTTTTTTGTACGACTCGCTCTGGCTGTTACTTGCTACAGTAATACTAATTTATAAACTGCTGGGCCAATCGATTAACCAGGAAGCTGCATCTCTCTGCTTTAACAAAATTGTATACCTTTACACAGGCTATGCAAACTACCGAAAATCTCTTTCGTTTTGAAATGGTATAATCATAGTCATGCGCAGTCATAGTTTTTATTCCAGTTTAAACGTAAATTTACTTTGCATGTATTTACTGAAAACTAGGTAGCCTACGTTCCTTGGCTTTGACGCATAAACATAGAACTTAACGTAATCAAGGCTGGGAGTGTCTTGACACTGAAAGACGTTCTGAAGGGGCCTTGAATAGAAATTTGAAAATGAACCTGGATGTGAATGAAAGGTATGATAAAAACGTATACCATGTACACATTTTGCCGTCGGTGGGACGTCGGTTTTTTGTCTAACCGGTCAGATTGAGGCCTGGTAGTGGTTGGAGGTTGGCCTACTGTAGGTCTTATGTCGGACTGACGTCACTCTAAACATTTTGAGGCATAAGTATACATCCAAACTTATTGAACAGCTAGATCTCAAAAATTTCTTCTCATTTCCCTTTTTAGTATCCTTCTGAGATATTACTCAAATGTTCATTTTTTAATCTTATTCTAAGATTTCTAATTCTTAAGATGGTAAATCAAGGACTTCTCTTCGTAAATTTTACATTTCACATTATTCACAAGAGCTATTCATGAAATGATAGGGTAGCCTACTACACTATCTCAAACTGGGGTTAGCACATTTTCCCTTTGAATAGCTAGAAGCCTGAAAATATTTATTTTAGTCCCCTTGCTGACGTCGGAATGACTTTGAATTGATACTGAACAGTAAGGTTTTTATCTTAATTATCCATTTTCCTTTCCCACGTCCTCTTGCACGATCCAGGACGACTGTTATTCCTGGGTAATAGGAATATGATTACAAAAATTTTTGTGTGATTTTTCTAGTCGCCTTTAATGTTTTGAAGTTGAACCTAAAATGCTTTATTTTAAAGCTATACAATATCGTAAATACCTCAAGCTTCCGGGGGCTTTGCCCCAGGACCCCATCACCAAGGGCCTTTAGGCGGGCCGCTCCCGCGACGTCTTCGGCGCCCTTTGTTGGTTCACCTAGGTTTTCCCCCCAGCCCCACTTTCAGACATCAAATCGCGCCCCTGGGTGGTTATATGCGATTTGTGTTTTGCTTCCTCAGGTAAACCATCGGCTCCAGTATCCTGATGAATTTTATGAGGGAGCTATGAATATGCACGATTTTAAATGACGTAACTGGAAAATGTGGTAAAAAAGAGCCTACTGTTGTCATACATTGCAAATGATGACCTACAGTACGATTCATGTTGTATACCTTGGCAAGTTGGGACGCCTAATTCTTGGTTGTTTAAGATGACATCCTGTCAAATGATCAACAAAACTTGTCAATGGTAACGCGTTTCTACACTGTAAAATTTGAAAAAACGCGACAGAAAATAGGATCGGCCAATGGGTCAAGACCACGTTTTAGGTTTTGCCTTTTCTCTCAGGTTGGTATGGCAGTGTCAAGTATCCATAATGAGCACCAAGGTGCATATTTTGCGCTTTCTTTGAGCTTATCGTCGGAAAGATCACGTCGGTAGGGCGCATTTCAGGAACATCGGAGACACGAGGGGAAGCTTTGGGGATTAAGCCGGCCCGCACTTTTTAACTCTAGTTAGGCAAGCTAACGACTGGGAGAGTAAGGTTGACCTGACCTTCTTTGTCAGGTCATTTCATTCCTGCTCATGATCAGTGCTGCGAAAAATATAAGTTGGCTTTTTGGGGGGGCTTGCCTTAGCTATTTGTTGTCCTCCTTTGTCCTGTCTGTGTGAAGTTGTATTGAGTGGCACAAGGCATGTAATAGTTTCATCGTTTTCAACTTCAGCTACGCGCAGGTAGTTTGACCAAAGTTTCCATCTATAAAATTCCTCACCCCATCGCGAAAGGCTGCTCCCCATCGGGAATATTTTCAATAACAACAATCCTCAGTTGACCAGACAATATGTTTGATAATGGCAGGTTCTTCAATGAAAAACACAATTATTTTTAAAGACCCAAATTGTTCAGATTTTTTTCCGAAAATTGTTTTCCAAAACAATTCGTGAATAGTCTGCAACCTCGGCTGATAGCATGTCAAGGGCGTAAATGGCTTCTCAAAAGAGCATGGATGGACACCTTCTCAAGCAAAACCTGAACCTGTAGATTTCCACACCCCTCTTGATCCTATATGCTCTATATGCCAAGTAGAGAGTTAATACAAGGGTATCCCACTGGAAATATGTTTCTTCATTTTGTAATTATGTATGCAAAGACTTGATGTGTAGACGGACAATTTGTGTATATGCAGCTTCAGCTGCAAAGTTGTAAAAACGTCATATTTTGTTCCACATGCTACTCCAGCATTAACATTTGTTGAGGCTGTTTTCAACTTCTTCTGAACGTCAAAATGCCTCTATGGGCTGGGGGAGTAGAAGATGTCCACGGTATTCCCCGCATAAGAGAAGACTAAAAGGAAACTAAACGTGAACTTGAACTATATATCCTTGAAAATAAATTTGAACTATAAACATTTTGTCGAGTTGACTTGACACTATATAACACATTTGTGTTGGTGTGTCGTTAAAACTCATCTAGCTGAACGTCAACAGCTTGGGTGAAAGTAACGTTCCCAATCCCCATCAACACTATCATCCATGATCCACCCTTGACCCTCCTGAATCCGACAGCATCCACAATCTTGGCCCTTTATTAGTCGTCGAAGCCGGATATTACTTTGAAGAAGCTGTGCGGTTGTGGTCTATTAGAGTCATACCTCATGTTATTTGCAGAATACTTATGCCTACATTGTTTGAATACACGAGAGCTAACCAAGCTTTAAAGCATGGATGAACAACTCAGCCTTTCCTCTGGACCTTAACAAGGGTCGTGATGTGGACCCAAAGAGCCCATCCCGTTGGACGGCTGCTTAATTTACTGTACTTGAACATTCTATAATGTCTACCTGCACTAGGGAAAGTAGGTGATGGGAGCAGGATCAGCAACGCGCTTAATTGTGTAGGACAAAAGAAGGGGCACAGCACCTAAACTTGCCTGCGTAGCAGACTGTGGGGCATATTCCTTGTTCAGTCGTTTCCCCACCTTTTGGTTTGTGAAGTCTTAAAGGAGCTTAAAGGGGCTCATTACTACAATTTTGTTGGTAATGTGACGGGATATCATCTAAAACAGCGAAGAATCAGGCGTCTGAATTTGCTAAACAATAGGAATGGTAGGTTGTCATTCGTAATATATAACAAGTTGTAACATTGGGTTCATTTTTGACCAACTGGCCCAACTTTAAAACCATGCATGTTCATCGTTCCCTAATGAAATGTATCGAAGTACCTGGAGATGATAGATCATTGAAGATGCATAATAAGTGGAGATGGCATATTACCTGGCCCGTTTGGCATAGAGATCGCGACAAAATGGTCGTACGAATTTTGCCGTGCAAGTATTTTGTCTTCGGAAAGTAGGCTCAGACTTTGGTGACCTCAAACAGATAACAAATAACTACAATTGATGATCAGTTTCGACCATAATGTACATTTATAAGATGCAGTATTTTTGGAAAAACATATTTCACAAGTATGCCGTCAAATTACCTCGGCAGGCGGCACAAAACCTTTACAGACAGCAGGTCATCTGAATAGACGTCGAAGTACCGTAACCCTTTTCAATAGATGAAAAATGTTGTGCAAGTAGGAGGTATTTGGGTGTACTATGAAACCATAATTCAACCCATGCAACAACCTTGGGGAAACCAGATGTGGTTATAAATTCCCAGTTGCTGATCGCACTAACCACGAGACATAAATTCGAATTGACGTTTCTCTGTCCCAGGGAGGTTGTTAATGATTCGCAACAGATTGCACACTAAATGTTACTCAGCTGGGTATGACATTAACCAATTAGACTTCCGATTTCCCGATATTCTTCAGCCAATAACGTTTTCAATGCAGTTGCTGGTAGTACGTAGCAAATTTAAAGGCCACGTTTTCTCACCCAATGCAGACAGTTCCAGTTCTTCTAACCTACTTTCTTAAGCCCCTCCCACAACTGTCTAAAACTCATCATCTTCCAGACAAAATCAATAATTACTTTAGCGTGAGTAACAGGGCCGTCGGAAGCGGGGGGCTGGGGGGCAGCCCCCCCAATAATTTTGCCATATATAGTTTTTTTTTTTTTTGGAAGTGAGCATTTTATTACAACGAAAGGTCAAAATAAGGACTGCTTAGATACTATTAACAAGCCCAGGAAATTCATTTCCAGCTGTCTGAGGGGTTGGGATTTTTCAAAATTTTCTGTACGCTCCGCGCCAACCGATGGTGGCGCTCCGCTTAGATAGTCAGCCCGAGTCAGCCCCCCCCCCCCATCGAAAATACCTTCCGACGGCACTGAGTAATCAACACCCAAAATGTATTCAGAACAAAGGCTCATTACATGCTTTGAAAATCGCCACATTACATGCTCTCTCGGTACATTACATGCTTTGAAATATTAGCTATTTCATACCTCCATGCATTTTTTTAATTTGCTGTCAATTAATAAGTTGTGTCAGTTGAGAATTTATGTACACTATCACACAAATTGTAGTTTTGGGTGAGAATTGACTACGGTACCTTTTTCCTTATTGCTTTCAGACTGTTACCTTTTGTCAACTTGGGATTAAGCTGCTCCGTTGAAGAAAATTGGAATAAGCAATGAATCTTAAATTAATGCTGCAAAATTTGACATAATCCAACTGAGGAATTACCATTTTGCTTGTTTTAAACAAGACACAGAAAATTACTCATAAGGCTTAGACAGAACTTTTTGTAAACAAAAATAAAGACGATAGAAAATTCAAATAAAAAGAAACAGCAGTCTTTTAGGTGCCCTTGTCCTGGAAATTAAGTTGAGTAAGGTCTCGTGTAAGCTTGGCTTTGTTAATCATGATCAAAGTCGTCTGGACTTTAGTGAACAAACTGCCCATCGGTTGAGGTAAGTTTGGTAGCTGTCATGTGCCCAATTTTATAAGAATATAGTTTGATTCCGGAAATGTGCTGATTTATATTGCACTCAGTACAAGTTGGTACAAGGCTTACAGGGATGATTTTATGGCAACTGAAAGGAGTGGAGAGGGATAGGTCGCTCAGTTCAGTGGCGTAGCCGGGGGTACACTGAAGCAGACTGATTATCCGTCCCAATCAATCTTGGAGAATTTTGCTCTTTGAACAGTTGTGACCCTAGATGATGATCTTGGAAACTATTAGGAAATTCTACCCTTTGATGGCTGGTGTTTCCAAATGACTTCTGCCACCCCAAAACAATGAGGGGTCTCATCCTAGACATACTGCATCCACACACCAAACATAAAATGTTCCTACTTTCCTACTTGAAGGTATCTTGTTAAACTTTTTAACCCCTGTTGATCGCAGAAGATATTTGACCTTTCGTGACCACTGGTCTCCATCCAAAACAAAGTTTTTCACTTTTTGCTTTTTAGCGATGTTTTCGTTAATATAATTCCGGTGACCTAAAATAGCCTTTGACTTCTACCAAAACAATTAGGCTCTTCCCCTCAACATGATAAATCTAAAACCTAATTATGAAAAGTTGGAAAAAGTTGGCCTCGAGGTCACCGAAATATATTTAGCTCTGAAGACGTAACACAAGTTTGAGTTTTAGTCGCTTATGAAAATGTACACTTGAAAAAAACGGGTTTACCTGTAGCAGCTCACTTTAACTTACCTGGCCATTCTTTATCCGATTTACGATTTCTTTTACTTGCAGACAATTTTCCTTCGGCGGACAAACGAAAACAATACGAATTGAGCTCTATCCTTAAGCTTAAGTCTCATATAACAGGGTTAAATAGGGATCTATCAATTTTGAGTAACTACTCCTGGGTACAACAAACGTAATCTTCTTAACCTCTTTAGGCCCATTACGTCTGATTGTTATCTAATTGTAATCCTTTTGTGTTATGCTGTATTCCCTGTATTACTAAGTGCTGGGCTTGCTCGTAGTTCCGAGTCAGCTTGTTGACTTCCATTTTGTCGTTAACAACTGAACCCAGACCTTCTGCTCTACGTGCAGACGCCTAACCAGTTTGGCTATGAAGCCAGTCCTGGCTGTTCGAGTTTTCAGAAAGGAGTCAATGATTCGTCAAGCTGTCAAGAGGACGCTACACAGAGTTGAGGACATTTATCCATTTCAAACTCCGATCGGCCTTTTGACAGAGATCACTTCTGGAAACCAGATTGATGCAATCAGTTTGAATCACCGCATAATACATGGATCTCGCGAAGAGATACTTTATATTATAAATTATTTTCAATTTTCATGTAAATGTTTATATTTCACTCTTCATTCTTTACAGTTTCGTATCTCTTTTGTGACTATTTTTTTTTATCGTGTAACCATTAATAGATATTTACGGTACCCAAAAATGTCCACCACTACTACCGCATTTGCACTCAGGGTTCTATCTCATGCTTTTCGTGAGCAAGGGGCATTTACAAAAAAGACCATCTACGCTGAAGGTAACCATACGTCTGCGCGTATTTAAAAAAAAATAATAAATGATAATTTGTTCAGATTTGTAGAGAGGGGTTTGTCAAATAGTTTCACAGTGCTTCCCTTGCTTGCATAAAAAATCGGTTTTCCTCCAGTAAAGAACCAATGCCCGGGCTTTGGACTTTGTGTTAAAAATTGTCAAAAACTATCTTAGGCGAGTACCACCTTCCGTAGGCGCACAGTTGATGAAAATTTCGACCGAAAATGCCTTCCAGGTCGCAGTAAATGGCACTGAAGTTTACTGAACAGGTCTGTGTACTCCATATAAATCTAGGAAAATACGAGGAAAATCGTAAAATTGACCATTACGATGTACTGAAAAAATGACGAGGTCCGACCTTTTGACCTCTAGCTTCGTTCTTTAGACAACGGCTATACAAACATTTGCTGAATAGCATTTTATTGTCAGATTCTACAAGATAATCGACACGTTATTCGTACTTGGTGCAAAGCCCATCCCAGTTATGCCACCACTTAAAACGTTAAGTAAAACACTTCCCAAAGCTAGTCACACGGTATTTATGTTGGGGGAATTTCTCTACGAAAAAGGTGATTTTGTTGCCAACTTTGGTTAAACTACCACAATGTTTTACCCCAAATTTAAGTGGTTGCATGGGAGGACCCTAACCTTGGGTAAAAGTTTATCCAGCAATTTTTAGAGAAAATGTCTAATGGAAATCGCAATGGGCCCCAAATACAAAGAAGGCTACATGAACATTGTGAATCATATATTGGGAGTACGAAAATGGGCAGCCATGGTTCCTTTTTATTTTTTCGTTTTTTTTTTTTTTTTTTCATTTTGCAAATATGAGTTTGAAAATTCACCATATTTTCGCCCTTTCGCGAGGTATTTGATTCGATACAAGGGTCATACACAGCTGCAAAATAACAATATTTCTAAGCATTCAGGGGCGGATCCAGGATTTTTCGTTGGGGGGGGGGGCGCGCTGACGGTCGATCATCTGCCCGAACGAGTATCTAAGCGGAGCGCCACCATCAGTTGGCGCCGAGAGTACAGAAAATTTTGAAAAATTGCGACCCTTCAGATAGCCGGAAATGGCATTTCCCAGACTTTCAAGTAGAACCTAAGCAGTCGTGACTTTTAGTTGTTGTGTACCAAAAAAATATTCCTCTCAATTAAAAGTGAGAAAATTGCAGAAAATTGCTTCATGAACTACACCAAAATTTAGTAGATATTGATTTAAGCTTGGATCACTCTTTAAACGCTTTTGATAAAGTATCTTTCCAAAAATATTTCGTAATGTTATAGGTCCGGAAAAAGTGGTCTAAAGATAAGGGGATCCTCAAACAAGGTAAAGGGAGGAGAATCTTCAAGTTTCCTTTTTAATTTTGAATAAAAATCCGTTACAACCTATAATTCTATGAACGTAAAAGACTGAAAAATTGAATTTTGGGTTCTCCAACAGCTTCAAAAACGATGGTGAAAATATCTGACCAGCGGCGTAGCTAGGATTTTTTCGTAGGGGGCTTAGGGGGGCTGGATACTTTTGTAAGGGGGCTGGAGTTAAGTATCTAAGCGCAGCGCCTCTATCGGTTACAAAAGGAATTTTGAATTTCAACTCCTCCCAGATGGCTGGAAATAGCATTTGCCAGGTTTAAATTGTCTTTATTTCTGGTGAGAAAAATTTGTGATTTTTCACAGGTTCAAACACACTTTTGAGATACTGATTAGCCCAGTACATTACTCCGCTGAACTATGCATCCTAGGATTGAAAATCCGGAAACCTGCTGCATGTTGCAAGCAGTTTAATCCTCGGTAAGGTATTTCCATAGACATAGGGGAGCATTTCAGTTTGGGGGCAGAGTATATTTGCCCGAAAATTTAATTCTGCCCCTAGGAGCGCCACCACTGGTTGGCGCGGAGCATCCAGAAAATTCGAAAATTCGTACCTCTCAGACAGTCAAAAATGACATTTCCCATGCTTATAAAGGGGATCCAAGCAGTCGATATTTTAAATTTCAATTGCAGAAAACGTTCACTCCAAACTAAAATTTGGCCAAAAAGAAACTACGCGGAACGCCACCATTAATTGGCGCGCGGCGTACAGAAAATTTTGAAATATCCGACCCCTCAGACAGATGAAAATGGCATTTCCCGGGGCTTATAGGGGGATCTTAGCAGTCGCTATTTTGAGTTTCGACTTTCAAAAAATGTTCACTTGAAACTTAATTTCTATTCTGCTTTGAAGCGGTCTAAGTGGAGCACCACTACACGTTGGGGCGAAACGTACAGGAAATTTTTGAAAAATTCAGAAAGTGAAAAATGTCATTTCCTATGCTTATAGGGAGGGCTAAGCAGTCGCTATTTGATCAGAAAATTACCAGATAAAATGTATCACTACCAATTGATGAAATGGTCTTGCATATTTTGGTGGAAAACTACAAAAGGAATGGAAAACATGGTAATGAATTTTACTCTTTTGGTATCAGGGTAGGCGTAGATCCCGGGGGGTGGGGGGATATATCCCCCAATATTTGACTAGAGGGGGATGGTCAATGTAATCATCCCCCCCCCCCCCCCCCAATGTTCAGTTTACAGATACGTGTTTTTTTACTGACAAGTAAGCTACATTTATTCTCCCCTCATGATTAACATGACTCACGTTGTAAACCTATGTGTGTAGCATAATGCTGTCTATGTAGGTTACGTTATATCAGCAGGTTTCCATACTGCCTTTTAGATAAACGGTACATCGCTGCTCTAGAATTGTTCAATTTCAGTCCTCCAGTGCAACTTGATAAAGAGTTTTGTGCTCAAAAGAGCCTTTCTTAAGCGTATGAACATGTCAATACCCTACAACATTACCTCTGTATTTTACCCCTTTAAGCAGTCTTCTTGGGGCCTTTGAGCCCTTAAAACCCAGGAGCTTCCGGGGACTTCGCCCCTGGACACCCACCGGAGCTTCGCCCCTGGAACCCACCAGGGACCCTAAGGCGGGCCCCTGGACCCCACCCTTTAGAGGCTTCGCGCTTCGTGCTCGCCGTGCACGCTTCGCGTGCACACATGATCCCCCAATGTTGAAAAGAAATCTACGCCCCTGGGTATCAGGACTAAATTCAATATATATTGATAAAGTTATGTGACTGCCCGAACTTCCGACTTTATACATGGTTTTACCTTTAGAAAAATGTAACATTACAAGTTGTGTTTTAATTTTCAGGCAGACTTATGGGAAGATATTCTCATTTCTGCATCATTAAAGTATCGAAAAACAAATTACCCGATTTTCATTTCCTTTGTCGGTATTTGGCTGTAGAGAAGGATGGATGACAAACTCTTGGGGACTTGAACACCCTCCTGTCTGTCTATTGAATTAATTTGGCAATTGAAAACGTCCCAGCATTTTTTAACCTTTTCCCAAATATTTGACCATTTCGGGCATTTTTTTGCAAGACTACAGCATGAAGCGGGGATGATGAAAACCCTTTTCACATTCTGCCCAAATGTGTGACAGTCGCAGATCTTTGTTATTTTCCATGAAAATTTTACTTCAAGTATAGCGTTTTCTGTTTTTCGGCAAAGATTTGAAGCTATTAAAATAATCGGCCACACTGTAAATAATGGTGCAAACTCACTTTAAATTTACAGCACAAAATACAAAAAGAGAAACATAACTCGAGCCCTTAAGCCCCCCAACGTAGCTACGCCACTGTATCTGACCAAGAATACGATGCACTGCTGTAAGTTCACATTTGAGATCGCAGTAGCTTTCAAAGTCTTTTGCTTGGTGAACTTTACCACTTTATTGTCATGTGCATGATAGATAAACATTGTTAAATGCTTTGTGCCTTCATTGATTTCATTAGTGGCATTGAGATTCAGAGTCCACGCCCTCGGATAGCAGAATTTTTCCCATAATATAATGAAAAAGGAAAAATACTAGTTAAATTACATTTATGGCAGAAAACATTCTAATATGCACTCAGTCGACTCTCTCATTAAAAAATTAATTAATTTTGTTACTATTCTACATGTCCCGAAATTGACCAATTTTCCAGAATTCCTCGTAATTACCTGGAAAGGAACGGGATGGCAACTGATAACATAATTTACATTTCCATACAGTTTGAACTTCCATTATCGATGGTGCGCTATAGCCTATGGACATTTTCACGGTTCTTTTGTTTTTCCATGACGAGTGTATAATAACATTAACGAGGATTTCCGTTGATTAGAGAACTCCACATCTGATGAAACCAAATAGCAAATGGATTGTAAGAAAAAGTTTACTGTTCTACATGAAGCGTGGTGTGAAATAGGGTTGAGACCTTTAATGTCACTCTAATGACATTTTATCGGAAAACTTGAAACTGTGTGCTCTAAATTGCTATTAGTTCGTAGCAATTATAATTACATAGTTTGAAAATTATAAGATAATGTAACATTATGAAGAAACAAGTAAGCTAAATGATCTATTTAATGAAAGTAAAAAAAAAATCAACTTTGGAAAATTTTAGGGGGGCGCCGGGTGTGCCCCCGCCTAAATCCGCCACTGGAATTTTATCCAAAGCTAGCGACTGAAAAAGTGTGACAGTATCTAAATGCATGATTAAAACCCGGCGATCCTTCCTGTAGATAGTTCGAGTCCATTCAGCTGCCCTCCCACTTGTCTTGTTTCCACATTTGAAAAAAAATCAACTGAAAAAGGACCATACCGGGATAGGGAATAAGTTGAATGCATGGGGCTGTCTATATGGGAAATATGAACCTTTGGTAAGCCTGTTAAAAGAGTCTTTGAATGCACTACTTAATTTAAAACTTTGTAAGAGGTCTTCCGGCCAGGTATATATTTCGAACTTGTCGAAAAATCCTACTTATTGTCCGTAGTGTTGTAAGAGATATAACCAACGCCTACTGATACTGTTAGTTTCTCGAAGGAGATAATGTTTGAGGCTTGATCTCACCATGAAATTACAACGAAAGGCATGATCCCGTAAGTCAGAACCAGAGATGTATTCAAGTCACTTTTCTCCAAGTCAAGTCAAGTCAAGTCACAAGTCATTCATTGACAAGTCAAGTCACAAGTCCCAAGTCATCCAATACCCGGGTCGAGTCAAGTCAAGTCACAAGTCACTTAATTTTCTGGCAAGTCAAGTCAAGTCACAAGTCAAATCGTTGCAAGTCAAGTCACAAGTCATCCATTGTCCAGGTCAAGTCAAGTCACAAGTCATTTTAGCTCAACTTGAATACAACATGTTGTTCACGCTGTTTTTATATCTATTCCTGACACAGGATCCCAATCAATGTTCCAGAGATGATGACTGGTTTCTTCCCCACAACGGCGTGACAGATCCTTCCAGCTACAGCTGCAATGCTGAAATTCAGCACACAAGCTGACAAGAGCCCACTGAACACGATAGAACAGCATAACCCAGCATACTGAGCTAAAGATCCCCATGTAAGGATTCCAAATAGCATACATCCCCTGTAATGCTTGATTAGATGAACGGTATCCCCTGATTAAATGGTCAATAATACCAAAATTGACCTTTGCATTAGATAGATTGCTTCTCTTTGATACTGGGTTCAAGGTATGTAACGGTTGGATGAGAGACTGTGAGATTGCCCCTACACCAACCAAAATAGGCATCCCGAAAAATATCTCTCACTCTGCTGAGTCAGCTCCATGCAATTGAGAAGGGTTGTAACACTTCACTAGGGAATTAACATTAATCCATGGCCTCTCTAAATACTGGATCGGTTCAATATTGAAATAAATGCATTATGAAGGACGGAACTCAAATATCATTTTTTCCAAGTGTTTCGAATGAGGTGTGGCTGCATTGACAGGGTTTGCGATGGACCCCAACACAATACGAAATTCAAACGATGAACAAAAATACTGGACCTATTTACAACCATGTGGATGAACCATATACAACAAAAACTAGCCAAAGAATGCACAAGGATGTGTAGGAATATCTTTAAATTTCTAAGGCTTTCAGAAAATTCTTCGCAATCGGGAAGGGAAATGAATACACGAAATAAAGTCTGATTGGCAACAGCAAACTGCATTGATTGGCAGGCTAGCCTGATTGAAAACGTGTAGTCTAGGCTAGGCCTTCGCCTTAGCTACTTACTTTTCAGAAAGGGTCTTTTTCAGATGCCTGACGATATTCGACGTCGTTGCGGGCCCATCGAGCAGTGGCGGAGCTAGGGGTTTCGGTCAGAGAGGGCGAAAATGGTCTGCAGGGGCGCTTCGAAGGAGTAAATACCCTGAGCCTGCGCACGATCGAAGCCACGGCTTTTCATACTTTCCATTATTTTGATTTTCACCTGGTAGAAGACTACTTTAACATTTCTCTTCAGCAAGTTTTCCTGTTAAAACATGTTAAAATTTCTATCCATGGGCCTCCGCTGAAGAAACTTCGGAGGGAGGAGGACTTAATTCTTTTAGGGGGAAAGCTCCCCGCCACCATGAGTTGGGCGGAGCGCAAGAAAATTATGGCCTAAAATGCCGCTCAGATCGCTGGAAATGGCAATTCTAAAGCCTATTTACCGCATATAAAAAGGGAAAATATTGAGTGAACTGTTAAGAAATATTGATGTTAATTTTTTTTCGTCTTTTTCTTTGTGTTTTCTTCGATTTTTCGGGTTTTTTATTCATTTTCCAGGGGAAGGGAAGTTTCCCCTTGACCCTACCTGCGGACGCGCATGTTTCTATCCTTCTCTTCCACATTCTAGTATGAAGGCAGTCATTATATTTTGTGTGTTATTGTCAGGTATCGATTTAAGATTTTAATGTAATAATGGGCTACTTTTTGAAGGTAAAGATTAAACCTGCTAGGGCTAAATAGCAAGTTTTAGGGAGAAAGTTATGGAAAGTAATCACCGTTAGGTGTACATTTTTGGCACCTGGAAACCAAGATAAGTACAGGAGGAAACATTAAATGAGGTAATTTACATCATGCGACCACTCTGAAATAGCCAATAATTAAGTACATTAAAAGAGATAGCCAAGACAAGAGGTCTGCTTGGCTTTCTAGATACCAAATTCATAATAATTAAAAGTAGCCTAAACTTAAAGTTATTTGATGCAATTTTCTGGCTTTTGAGACCACGGTAGTACAGAAATAAGCATTTTCGAAGAATTATCGTGCAGTGTCCGAAATAGCCATTTATTATGAAAATGGTCACTTGAAGGAGAGCAAAATGGAAACTACTCATTACAACTCTTAAATCATTACCACTATGATAACAGTTCTATTTTATTTTAACCTGAATGTTCTCTTCAAATGACTTTGAAAAACGTCTTTTTATTGTCTATGTTGACAATAATCCCCGACAACAAGAGGGCTATTTTCGCTACAATTATCACTGCGCCCTTTGCAACATCTTTTACTGGCCGGGAGGGTTAATTTAATGTCAGTCTGTGTATTTTGTATATAACCACGCTTGGTGTGGAAGCAATGAACTTAGCACAGCGACAACATTCATTAGTGCGTATAAAGCATGAAGATACGTTTGGGGCAAAACCTATCCCTATATTACAGAAGATGACATTTTTCATCAGAATAAAGTGCAGTTAGTACATTTATTGGTGGCTGTTTGAGCATTTTTTTTATATGGGCCTTAAAACAACGCTGTTAAATTTTGTCTTTTGCCAAAAATGGTGCAAGAGTACAGTATGTTGAAAACCCCAAAAGGGCGCCGACAGACGATTTTGGTCCGTCAGGGGGGCGACCGCCCCCTGACCATATGGCAGCTCCGCCACTGCCATCGAGTACTGTGGTTCTGCATAGATAGATAGTTAGTTAGGTAGATAGGGTTCTGCATAGGTGGTTCTGCATAGAGTGCATTCTTCTGCTCGTTTCGATACTGTGCTATTGTAGTTTTTGAAGCAAAACAATACAAATTTTGGGACGTGAGACATGTCGGAATGGGGCGGGGGCAATGCCCCCCCCCACCGGTCGGGGAAGGTCGGCGGTTTCGTCGGGGAGGCCTAAAAAATAATAAAAAAAAAAAAAAACTCGCACCAACTGAATTTTCTGGATGGGTGATCTTGAACATCTCATTTTTTCTTCTATAACACTGTTTTAATACCTATCGGAATCGATTTTTCAATTACTTCTCATAGCTCATAGTTTATAGCTCTGTTAAAATGCATTACATTGTCCCATCTTAAATCTGTGCGCGCAAGGTCACCCATAACCAAGACTTGTGTTGCAGACCAGGGCTCTGGAAATTCCACGTGCAGATGTAACCAAGGGTGGCACCCGCGGGGAACCAGGGGCCATACTCCCGTCGGGGAAGGCTGCCCTTCCCCTGTCGTTTAAAAGATCCAGTTTCGTCGGGGAGCCTTCATCTGTAGGCCCACGGTAAAAGATGTACGCCCGATTAACGTTAGTCCCCGGACGATTTTCTTGATTTTACTTTACTAATTTTCCTTACAAACGGACGAGAAGTTGTTCAGGTGTATGCAGTGCCCGATGGTCTGTCCTGCCCCGACAGCCGAATTCGAGCAACAGTAATGATAATCCGCCAGGCCGTTTTCAGTTATACATAATAATTAACAGAAGTGTGGGAATGTGTCCTGTCCTGATAAGTCTGACGGAAAACTCATTTGAAGCCACCTTGTTGTAACGTGACATATTTTCAAAGACGTCGCAAGTAAAATCATTTACTGTCGGGATTTCGGATAGTCACATAGAAAATATCATAAATTTAGTGGTCCTCGCAATTGAATACAGCAAGGAGTCCAAAATTGATATGTTTTCAATTCGGTTGCACAGTTTTTCCCCGAGAAAAAGACAAGACCATATAGCGTTACCTTTGTCTGGTTATTTCCTGATCACATAGCAAGTTGGAGTTTTTTTTATTGAATTGAAACTTTCATAAATAACGCCTGCTTCATTTCTAGTTACAAGTCTGGGAAATGCAATTTTCGGCTGTCTGAGGGTTAGATTTTTTTCAATTTTCTCTACGCTCCGCTCCAACTTATGATGGCGCTCCGCTTTGATAGTGTTTTGGAGGAACATATTACTCAAAAGAACAATGCAAGCTCAGTGGCGGAGCTGCCATATGGTCAGGGGGCGGTCGCCCCCACCCCCCCCCCCCCCCCGACGGACCAAAATCGTTTGTCGGCGCCCTTTCTAGGTTTTTAACATAGTTTACTCTTGCACAATTTTTGGCAAAAGACATAAGTTAATAGCTTGTTTTTAAAACCGGAATAACAAAATGCTCAAACAGCCACCAGTAACTGTACTATCTGCACTTTATTCTGATGAAAATATCATTTTCTGTAATATCGGGATAGGTTTTGCCGAAACGTACCTTCATGCTTTATACGCTCTAATGAATGTTGTCGCTGTGCTAAGTTAATTGCTTCCACACCAAGTGTGATTATAAGCTTACAAAATACACAGACTGACATTAAATTACCCCCCCCCCCCCCGGCCAATAAAAGATGTTGCAAAGGGCGCAGCAATAATTGTAGCGCAAATAGCCCTCTTGGTGTCGGAAATAATTGTCAACATTGAAAATAAAAAGAGTTGGAAAAAGATACCAAATAGCTTCCACAACATTTTTCAAAATCATTTAAAGAGAACATTCAGGTTAAAATAAAACTGTTATCATATTGGTAATGGTTTAAGAGTTTTAATGAGCAGTTTCCATTTTGCTTTTCTTCAAGTGACCATTCTCATAATAAATGGCTATTTCTGACACTGCACGATAATCCCATGAAAATGCTTATTTCTGTACTTCCGTGGTCTCATAAGCCAGAAAATTGCATCAAATAACTTTAAGTTTAGGCTACTTTTACTTATTATGAAAATGCTTATCTTGCAGAGGAGCAGACCTTTTGTCGTGGCTATTTCTTTAAATGTACTAAATTAATTGCTGTTTCAGAGTGGTCACATGATGTAAATTACGTCAATTAATGTTTCTTTGTGTACTTCTCTTGATTTCCAGTTGCCAAAAATGTGCACCTAATGGTGATTAATTTCCATAACTTTTTCCCTCTGTAAGATTGCTTGCTATTTAGCTATAGACGGTTTAATCTTTGTCTTCACAAAGAAGCCCATTATTACATTAAAATCTTAAATCAAGACCTGACAATAACACACAAAATAAAATGACTGCCTTCATACTAGAATGTGAAAGAGAAGGATAGAAACATGCGCGTCCGCAGGTAGGGGAAAGAGGGAACTTGCCCTCCCCCTGGAAAATAAAAAAACCTGAAAAACGAAGAAAACATAAAGAAAAAGATGAAGAAAAAATATCATCAATATTTCTTAACAGTTCACTCAGTGTTTTCCCTATATATATGCGGTAAATGGGCTTTAGAAATGTCATTTCCAGGGATCTGACAGGCATCTTGGGGCAAAATTTTCCTGCGCTCCGCGCCAACTCATGGTGGCGCGGAGCTTTTCCCCTTAAAGAATTTAATCCAACCCCCCGAATTTTCTTCAGCGGAGGCCCATGGGTAGAAAATTTAAAAATATTTTAATACAAAAACATGCTGAGGAGTAATGTCAAAGTAGTCTTCTAGCAGGTGCGGAAAATCAAATGGAAAGTCTTGAAAGAAGTTGCTTCGATCTTGCTGAGGCTCAGGGTATTTACTCCTTCGAAGCGCCCCTGCAGACCATTTTCGCCCCCTCTGACCGAAATCCCTAGCTCCGCCACTGTGCAGGCTTGCAAATTATTCTTCGTTTGAGGGCAATACGAAGTTTAATTTTTATAGCGAAAAACGATTAAAATAAAGACTGCTTTGTTTCTGGTTACGAGCCTGGGAAATGCCATTTCCGGCTGTCTGGGGTTTTCAATTTTTCAAAAATTTCCTTGCATTTCTAGTTAGTTCTCGGGGGGGGGGTTACATATTCAGACAAAATAGACTATTCTGTCTCCTACCAAACTGAAACACTCCCGTATACGCATATGTCAATATACAAAATATGAAACTTGAAATATATGGGAAGACAAACTTTTTCCGCAATGAAAATTCCGAGGCCTTAGTCTCCATGATGTTATTCAGAAAACCCCAACAAAACTACAGATCACCTCCTACTTGAATTTTCTCATAAGAGGGTCAGAATCTTCCATAAAGCCTCAAAATATGTCATACAATTACAGTTCTACCAACATAACCTTCAGATTCTCTACTATTTGTTAAAAATGGCAAACATTTTCATTTTCGATAGATACTCCGTACAATAAAACACCCAAGCAAACGCTCTTTATCACTCCGACAATGCTCTTGACACGCATATCAATGAATAGAAAGTCCAAATTTTTTATTGTAACCTTACCCAAAAAACATTTTTTCATAAAATATATATATATATAAATATATATAATAATTCTCCAACATGAAAAGCTGTTAATTTTCAAATCTTCGTTCAAAAAAGGGAAACATATTCGGGAAAATTTCCACTTTCATCTGTGAGCCTTAGTACCTAGGCCAACTAAGATGAAATGCGTAATCCCCAAAGGAATTCAAGTTGTCGCCTATGTAACTTTTTTATTTTGCCCATAAGAAGGACAGATTCTTCAATAAACACCACAACGTTTTAATGGTCCTTACAAAAACCAAATTTTGTTTAAAAACTTTTTCTTCTAAACAAACTCCAGATTTTTAAATACTTGTTGAAAAAAGGCCAAAAATTTCGGCGCGCACCTTGCATTTTCGGACACGATCGGGAGGAAAAAAATCCCCAATGTCGGCAAGTCAAATATGCTCAAGTCAAGTCAAGTCACGAATCAATCATTTTCGAAATCTGACAAGTCAAGTCAAGTCACAAGTCAACAAACCTTCAAGTCAAAGTTGAGTCACAAGTCAACAGAAAGGCGACTCGAGTCGCAAGTCATTGACTCGAGTCAACAACTCTGGTCAGAACAATAAGACGCTTCTTTCCGAGGACGAATTCTACATAAGAGTCAAAACTATTTCTTAGAAATTTTGCACATAACCATTTCTTTCCATCTCGTAGCTTCATCTGTTGAAACGTATCGTATATACCGAGCTACCGACAGGTGCATGTGTGTCTGCGTCATCATAAATGAAAATTACTATAATAATTTACTCGTCATGTAAACCTAACTCAAGATATCGCGATTTCAAGGTTTTCGAACCCTCTTTGATCCCTGGTGACCTCAAATGACCTTGACTTCCACCAAAAACTAAAGGGTTCTTCCTCTCAACATGGCAAATTCATATACCAAGTATGAAAAGTGACGGTCATTCCTAACCCAAGAAATAGCGATTACAAGGTTTTCGGTCTTTGATATCTGGTGAACTCAAATGACCTTTGACCTCCACTAAAAACTACAGGGTCCTTTCTCTCAACATGGCAAATCTATATACCAAATATGAAAAGTGTCAGTCATTCCTATCTCAAGATATCGCGATTACAAGTAGCGTCACAATTACACACATTAACACATACATACACACACACATACACACACACATGCATACACACGATATCACCATCGCATAGATTCCTTGTCTGCCTTCGGCAAGGAATCAAAAAGCAGCCTTTAACAAATGAATCTCCAGGGGTTTCTCTCACTACAAAAAATCGAAAACTTGTTATCAAGTCCCAAACGGGATATCCCCCTCCCCCCCCCCCGCCCCCACAATTAACTTGAAGGCAGTTATTAATTACCCAAGAAAGTTCATTCTTCCCAAATACGTTTATTCCCCCCCCCCCCCAGGCTCGTACAACTGTCTAAAGGAGACCCTCATCCGGACGTGTTATTATTTCAAGACATACCCTGGTGAGAACAGAAAAGAACTTAGAATGCTCCGGTCAGAACACTCTTGGTACATGTTGTGTAGTATGTGCTACTCTGCATTTTTTAATGTGATATCAATCAAAGAGTTGTGCTTAGTAAGATTTTGCTATAGCGGAATCGAATTCTTTACTACCTGAAGCGACCATCTGCTCATTTTACACCAAAATTTCTAAATTGTTTCAATTGAAGACGGTAATGTAAATCGATTATACTTCCAAACGTAGTGGTTAGGGTGAGACAAACCATAAGATACCGATTTTAGTTCAAAATACGTGATTTTTGACGATTTCAATTTTTTTTTTTTTTTTGACGTAAAACGCGCAATTAAACCGAAAACTGCCGATCCAAATAAAACCAACTCTCCGCCTGATACCTTTGACACACAGCTACCAGGAGCACTTAAGCGATGTGAGTATACTGGCTACAAGTACCAATCCTCTAAATTTTTAATGAAAAGTCGTTTAGCCCATGGGACATAAATCCCGTTAATTGAAGTTCTATCCCGCCGCAAAAAGGGTGTGTCCAGTCAAAAAAGTATTCCCGTTCAACAGTATAGGCATCTAGTATAGCCTTCTTCATTTTTCGGGATACGAAATATCGTATAATTCAATTGAAACTTTGAGTTAAAATATACCGTGTTTCCAGGCAATCTTGAAGCTACAAAAGAAATCTCCCACGGTGCTTTCGATCACTCCATTCCATTTCGTTAGCAGCCTCTGTGCAAACTGTGATATAGTCAGTTCAAAAGTGTAACATTCAAGTCCTCATAGAGAATGCTTTCTGTATAAAGTACCCAAGGAATTTCCACTGTTTGAAAACAAAGGAAACTAACTGTAAACTGCTCCTATAGCTTCTGAGGATCTCTATATAGTCTGAGCAGGTGGAGTGTAACTAGAATGAGTCTTGATTGTATTGTTTTTTTGATACGTTTGAAAGAACTCGATCAATACAGACTGGAAAAAACTTCGTTCATTTCCTGTTTTACAATTATTCAGAAGTACGGCAGTAAACTTCCAAAGAGAATTTGAAACTGTGATAGTCACCCTGTGGAAGAAACGAAATTGCCGCCCTGCCGCCGTCTTCCAGGGTAACATTGTGAATACTTTTACGACCCAAAAAGTTAAAAATATTGCAGAATCTGCCCTACATATTACAAGCAAACCCTTAAGTTGTATGCAGGGTTCCTGAAATTTGTTTGTGGTTAGGCATTTTACAAAGTCTCTCAGACGAAACTGGAAATTTGCCTGAAAATGTTTTCCAAATTTCGGACAAAGGTTTGAAAATTAAGAGTTTGTATTGGAGAAATTCCGGAATGCAATGAAAAATTAGGGTTCTGGTAATGTGAAAATGAATAACTGAGTGGTTTTATTAAGTGATCCGTCTGTTAAGAGCAAAATTATAAGAAGTAGGGGTGATTAAAGTTGGCTTGGGTTTGTATTGGACGGTGTATCCCTCGGAATTTCAAAATTTGCTGAAAATCTTTTGCCATTTTACACAAATATTTGTAATTCTGAAGCTTACATTGGAGAAAACGGTAATTTGATGACAGTTAATCAGACCCGTAGCCAGAAGGTTCAGGGGGTGTGTACGAACTTTTTTATTTCAATGCCGTTTAAAGGCATGTTGGGGGTCAAATTGTCATTTTCAAAAGAAAATGCATACCTAAATATACAGCTCATGATCACTTGTCAACGATAATAGGTGCTAACACCAAATCCTAACGTTTGGTTTTGTAAGGTGTCACATTTGTGTCTCGAGACATTTATATTAAGCCTGATATCATCAACGTTTGGTTAATTAAAATAGGTAAGAGGTGGCATTATCTGATATTACGCAATCCCTTGTTTCAATAAAAGTTTTGAAATTTATGCGTTCTTAACAGATATTTTGTCTTGTAATTAGACAGGTAGCATCTTTGTGCCGTAGGGAGGGATGAAAGACCGCAGATACTTTCAAGTATTGCTCTGTTAGGTTTCTAAGACCTTTAACTAGACGGACATGTTTCTGCTCTTGGTTTTTAGATGTTGAGCTTCATCAGTAGTAGCACTATTAAGTTTGTCCTGCTCAGCTGGTCTCATAGGAGTGCGACGCTGGGGGCAGGGGCAGACTGCCCCCCCCCCCCCAAATTTTCTCAAGACCTAAAATTCGGGCAGGGATCTAGAAAAATTCAGGCAACCGTTTAAGTCTTAAAACCTGGTTTGTTTCTACTTACACAGAAAACTCCTAGGCGCGCCCGAATTCCTTCAAACACTTGGCCGAAAAAATAATAAAAAAGCATCGTAGTCACGGTACTATTTTCATAAAAGCGCTAAAAGATACCAAAATTCGTGACACATTCGGGCAGCTTATGAAGAAACAATGCTTCGTCAGCCTCATTTCATATTCTTGCGCAAACCTTCGCCCGAAATGACACAATATTCGGGCAAAAGTTGCAAAAAAGTTCTAGGATATTTTTAATTGCCAGATTACAAGGGGAGAGAAGATGTATACAGTCCCCCAAATTTTGCCCGAACAAATCAATCAAAAGCTATCTTGTGACGCACCATATTACTAAATGGCAATCACCAATAGTCACCAGAAGGCTGAAACGTACTTGGTCGAGAGGTATTTGGGCAGCATATGAATGAGATGACGATTTTGCACTTTTCAAAATGATCCTCTTAAAATTGTGCGAAACTTTTTAACCTGCAGTGCTGTGGAACCGAAATTCGGGCAATGGTAAACAAATCAGCGTAGATTGTTTGCTCACTCATACGAATTTACTGTGAACAAATCTGCAAGTAAGTCTGCCCACAAATTCATGTAAAAACATCTAGCAACGTGACAAGCCGGGTTTTTCTCAAACGGCGTTAGTGGAAAAATCATTTATATATAGTCGGGAGTTCGGCCCGAGTCATGTAGACAGTTGTATCAATTTAGTCACGGTGGAACTGGAATTCGGGCAAGAGTCGCAACCATGGGCGTCCGGAAGGGAGAAAGGGAGGCATTTGCCCCCCCCCCCCCCGAAAATCAAACTTGTGAAGAAATTAATTAAAAATTGAAATAAAAAAATTAAAAATAAATCATCAAAATATCTTCACTCACAGCGTCAGTTTCTACTCGTGAAATATGCAGACATTTGACCAGGAATAGCAAAAGAAAAGATGGTATGCTGAATAGTGAAATTGCAATTTGGGGACCATCATTCGTGATATCTATTGGAAATTTGTAATTGTAAAAACTATGCCACAATTGTACTAGTTGTCAGGTGTGTAGTGTGCATAGGGCATCCGACTATTGATGAATGGGTTGGTCTTGGTTTGGTCCCGTGCTGATCTCAAGTGGCGACGCGCGGATGTAACTGGGATATACAAGGTGAATTGGGGGGGGGGGGGGAGGATATGATTCATAATTGAGTAACGGATATAGGCCTATAGCTGTTTGACAGTTGTACGTTTTATCGTGCATAGGGGTGCGAGGACATGACCGAGAGGCAGATATCCCTTCAACAATATTTTACATTAAAAATTCTAAAAATCTAAAAATTACAGACATGAAATTCCAGGGCTGGGTACATGCAGCTTATAACGCTGGCCAAGTGTCGTTTCCGGCCATCTGGAGGGTTTGTAAGGCCCAAAATTTTCTTGCACGTTCCGCGCCAACCGATTGTGACGCTCCGCTTAGATAGTGTACATAATTGAATCATCCATGAATGACCTCCCCCCCCCTCCTTGTAATAGTTTCTGCGGACGCCCATGGTCGCAACAGAGTCACAGACATACGGTACTCATGTTTTTAATTCCGTTCTACAGTTTTCCCCGGAAAAGATACAAGACCAGGTAGTGTTTTATACAATCCCAGGTGCTGCATTTTCACATCTCAAATGTTTTTGAGGACGAACCTCAGTTTAGGAGTGCACCGGATAATCGGTCCGGGCGGATAGTGAAAAAATATCCGGTTCCGGTTCCGGCCCGATTTTTTTTAAATCCGGCCCGATTTTTCTGTACACTTGGGTAGCATTAAGTACATGATCCGAGTTAAAACAAACATGAACACTGCAGCTACTGTCACAGAATTAATTTGAAGTTCATAAATGATAGCTTATCAGTGCATGTTATGTAACATTTGAACACCTTTATTTAGCCCTTAAAAATGACTGAATCAAACAGGCAACAAAGTTATAAAAGTAACTGATTTACATGTACATGTAACAAATATGATTTTAAATTCCTCCAACTGTGTGAAATAAACTGAATGGATGAAAAGACATTTCATGCAATTTAAATAAGTCTACTGCAGTGCACAGTAGTACTGCACAAAATGGATATTCCATATTACAGTTGTACCTCAGTCACATCATTCAAGGCAGTGTTTCAGTTTAATTGCATTGGGTTGTCTACAAATACAAACTTAAACACTTAACTTTACTTTTCAACAAATTTAAAGGGCCAGCCCTCTCACCACAAACTACAATTGTGGTATGGGGGTACTGAAATTCTCAATTGGCTCAGCCCTTTGATTGACAGCTTATTCAACATGGCAGAGTACCAAAGCTTATATTACACAGCACGAATGGTACTGAGAATGTTTTATGTATAAATTGAGTTTTTCTATACTCACCTTGAAGCAATAAATGGAGATTGTATCTTAATGAGGATAAATTTCAGACAATTGTGGGAGTGGCTTAAGTCAGAAGGTTAGGAGAATTGCTACTGTTTGGGCTGAGAGAATTGGGCCTTTAGAGTTGTGTAGTACAAGCAGAAAATGTGTTTCATCTTGAATTTCAGAAGACATTACAAATTAAAGTTGCCAATGGGGTCTCTATCAATGTTTTCTGTCCCTAATAATTAATCACACACACTTTACATATATTATGTTTGGTAACATCATATTGTGTACATACTAAAGCATCAGAACATCATACTGTGTATACTTAAAATGTCAGAACGTGTGATATATCTCTGCCAAAAAAATTATTGATGACAAATGTGCTTCAGTTTTCAGATATCATGGCATGTTTTAATACTAGAAATGGTGTATAAAACAATGGTGATGTACATAGTTAAAAACTTGAACCCTAGAGTCTTCCTACAGTACGTAAGAGCAGTCCATTCAGTAATCACTACTCAAGGACTCTCTTTGTCAAGTATTACAGTTCTTGTCTACATAATTTGTACAATTTTTTGGAACTAGTAGTGATGTACTGTATAGTTCAAAAAGAACATTAAACTCACAAGAAAAACAACTTTCAAGATTTCCTCAGGAGTTTTTGCTTCAAATACTGTACTCACTTAGGGAGGGAAAGTACAGTACAAAGAGCTCTTACTTGCACCCTTTTGCTACAGTTTTGCTGTACTTCTGCAGGAACACAGTTTTTCATGCCTTTTTTCTATTGTACTGCAATTTTTAGTTAAAAAATTAGGTAAATGCACTTGTACAACACTTTAAGACAAATTAATAGACATTTCTCATTAGTCCTTCACAAACATTATGTTACAAAGCAGTAAACTCCTATCCCAGAGTTTCTCTGCTTTTCTGAATTTCACTTTATTCATCTGCATTGCAAAAATCCGGTTCCGGCCGGAAAAAATAAGCCGGTTTCAAGTTGGTTCCGCCAAAATCCGGTTCCGGTCGGATTCAGAATTTTGGATCCGGTGCATCCCTACCTCAGTTACCGATTGCTGGATCGGGGAAGAATATATGAAAAGTGCCTTGTCAACGCCCTTTTTTATTTAATGGGTACGGTTTGTGGAGATCAAGTGTGCCAAAACCGTTGATATGGACTTAGGTCGTTTGCTCACTAGGAAATAATTTGCGCCCTTGTTTGTTTAAATGCATATAAACAGGTTGCTACATTGCTTGGGAATCGCGCGAAAATTGAGTTAATCGGTTTCCAAGGGCCAATTCGTTGCATGGCATCCCCACTCAGGTAATTCGGGCCTCTGAATCTGAGCTAAACAGGCTGCTAAAATACACGGGATCCTTGTAAAGTTCGACGAAACTTATATTTACTAGGCAGCCGGAATGCAATGCAATGCCATCCTCCCTTGAAGTTGAGAAGCCTTGGGATTTTCGAGGGTTTCTTAAGTTTTTCAATTTTCAAAATTATATTGATGATAATCTCATGCTGACGTAAAATAGTTAGTAGAACGCGCAAACAAACTCATTTTCCAATGATTATAACTTAATGTAGTCATCCAATGGTAGTGCCAAGTGGTACATTTCATCTGGGAGTTTTCTGACCTTTTTGTAGATTTGTTCATTTTTGGTGAAAATTTTATTGCAAACGAAAGTTCAAAATATCGACGGCTTTGATTCTGCATGTAAGCCTGGGAGAGGCCATTTCCGGCTGTCTGAGGGTTGCGATTTTTCAAAATTTTCTGTACGCTCAGCGCCAACTGATGGTGGCCCTCCGCTTAGATAGTCTTTCGGGCAAATATACATTTTTTGGGCAGAGAGTCCTCTGCCCCTCAAACTGAAATGCTCCCGTAGGCCTGTGGCTGGTCTTAATTCGATAGAATATTTCTCTTTTAGAGCGCCTCAATGAGAGTATCGAGGTAGCAATCTTCATTCTCCTAGTGAGTTGTTTCCAGTTCACAGTCGCTTTTAAGCTTAATAATTTTAGTTTGGGTGCCCTCTCAAAGGCTATTTCCTGTGGTGTCGGAAAATTTGACACAGATTCGGATTTTCCGGTATTAAGCGGTGGTCATAACACTGCATGTTTTGTTTTAGGTCTTTGGTTTTTGTATAGAGTATATCGTATCCTCATTGTTTTGAATGGTCCTTTGAGGACTGTGAAGCTTGATATTCTGATTCAAGGGCTGGGTGCTATAAACTGTCACCCCTACCTTGAGCTATTTTTACATATATTCGATAGAGAGATTATTGAAGAAGTGCTCGGTTTGTTCCGCCTTCAGGCAATATTTGGAAGTTTTACTCGGCCTTTTAAGGCTGTAAATTTGATTCAAAACTTTTGAGAGTCTGCGCGAATTTTCTCCCTCCTCAGGCCGGTGCTCGGGAAGTCTTCTTAACTTTTTGTGGAAGGAATTCTAGATAAAGTACCCTGTTTCTCGAACTTAACTTTTTGGGACGGATAATGCTTCTAGCAAAATGTACAGGATTACCAAAGAAATTTGTAAACAAGTTATGTGCTGACTAATTTCATCTCTTTTTAGGAGTTTTGTGGGTTTAACCCTTCAGTTGAAAGTTCCCGAGATATATGTTCTTTAAAAAGCTAGCTCAGAACTGAGGGCATTGTTATTGGCTTTTAGTAGGCCTTTGCGGCCAAAGTAAAATCAAATTCCCGTATGTTCCAATCACAGAAGGGTAACGTGTGCATTCTGTCGGTATATTGCTCTGATTTTGGATTTTCAAGGTTGCAAGAACCCGACCAGTCAAGAACGAGTAGAGTTACACAGGGCGGAAGTTACGTTTTGGAGCCTGGTCGGAAATTAGTGCACAAGGGATTCTACAGACAGGTTAGCAATGCTACCATACAAGCTTCCCCCTACAAGCTACCAATACAAGCTCCAAATTTTGAAAAATTTTCTTAAAAAAGCGCAAAAATTTCGGCGCTTAAAGTGTTCCTGTTTTTCAAAATGTTCTGTGCGCTCCGCGCCAAGCAATAGTGGCGCTCCGCTTAGACAGTCTATCTGGCTGAAATTTAGTTTGAAGTGAACATTTTTAAGCCAACCAAATCTCAAAATGGCTTTGAAAATCCTCGAAAGCCTGGATAATGCCATTTTCGAATGTCTGAGGGGTCTGATTTTTCTAAATTTTTCTCTTCGCTCCGGGCCAACTAATGACGGCGCCATCTTATCCATTTTATTTTTGTTGAAAATCATCAGTGTCAATATTTTCTCACCGAATCGTGAAAAACTATCAGGATAACTACTTGCGTCATCTTTAAATCGCGGTATTTTCTTTCTGAAATAGGCCTATATTGGAAGTTACTCAGAAGGGAAGATAGATGATATTTGTGATTTATCTGGTGATCAAAATAAGTTTGGGGTCTGTTTATGCCCTTTCATGAAATAGCTTTTAAATTTGTAGGTACACAATCTCACATAAGCGCCCGTTAAATTACAACTGCAATACTAAAGGGTTACAAATTGTCTTCAAGAAGCGTTCAAGGGGCCGTGTTAACCTCCCGCTTTAATATAGACCAATGACTTACTGGATTAACTCAACGACTTTCCCGAGATAGGTGATGAGATTATGATTGGGCAAAACGTTTTCAAAGGAAGATATAGAAATAGGTGGGACATTACCTCTTCTTCAAAAGTCAGTCAAATTTGCCCAAGTTCCCAACCTGTCGACTTAATTTCCTCCCTCTAATGCGTATGTTGACCCATACAACGTTCCTGTGAAGTCTGTGTGTGTCAATTAAACATATACAAGATAACTTTCTTTTTATTTTCTTTCACTAAAAAGATGTTTTTAAGTATTTATTCACAAGCCTAAATGTATCTAAACTCAACTAAAGAAATCAGTACCGGTACCCCGTAGGGTCGACAAGAAGCCTAAGGAATGACTAACCAAATACGTTACTTCTATATGTCTCACCTTTATGTTTAATTCTCTGTTGGAAAATCGTGTTTTGACTGATTCCCGTCATGCAGACCTTGCATTTTCTGCGTTTCTGCACCAGGGAGCAAAGTAGCATCCCCCGTTTTAGTTTTGCATACTGGACATCACTGATCATGCGCAATAGGTGTGTTACCGATCACAGCATACGACACCACCTGAGTAAATTGTTGTATGAATGGCGCCTGGCCTGGACGGCAAAGTCGAGAGTCTCGTAACGCCGTGACGTCGGTGCACGATCTTGTATGTATTTATGAGGCATAACTCCTGGAATGTTTCGGAGAAGGGATCATACGAGACCTACCAAAATGTTCACAAGTGTTTCGTCAATTCTCAAGTCCTCAAGAAAGGTTATCTGGCTTTAATTGGTCAATTGCCCATTTTCTCCTTTTCAAGACCTCTGGAAAAAATATTCCATCGACCTTCAGCATTGGCGTCATGCAGAGGTCGTTGTTTTAGAGGACAAAGCACTAGTTCCGGCCAGACTTCTCGCGCTCTTGTTACTTGCGTATCCTCCGTCGGACCATGGAAGGTCGGACCGTTATATTAGCTGTCTACATGTGTTGGCGTAAGTAGATACTGAAGCGCTTACCTATAGTGCTTGTGCTCTGACGTAATACATGAATGGTATGACAGAATTTGAAAAAGAAATTTTAAGGCATATCCCATGCAGTGTCATTTCATTAAGGTCTGGCCAGAAAAAACAAAAATATTTCAGACCATGACCTCCTTAATCCCGTCGCAATACCCTTTTCTTAAGTTAAGATATCTCACTATAAAAATGGTTATTTTTGCTAAAATATACCTCCACTTTTCAACAAAGCCACAGGAAGTTACGTTATTTGGGCAAATTTTGTCAGATTCCTTTTTTGTGATTGAATGTCTCGTTTGTCCTTCAAGTTTGATGATGTTGGAAATGTTTGAATATCTCTTCCCGTAGATCTAGCATTAAACTACATCAAATGTAAGGTATAGCTTACATTCCCTACATCTGCGTCAAAATCATAAATAAATTGAATGAAATGTGCTGCGATTATATCACTGATTTCCCATAATGCACAACATCTCAAGAAAAAATTGCATTAGTTTGGAAATTAGAATCTTTCGAATGCCATATGCTATTGAGATATGGTTTTCACCTCCTGAAAGAAAATATTTTTCTGCATATTTTGAAGTCAATGATGTTTGTCTCCGGAGTGTGTCTTTAATAAATCGCTAAATACATCAAAAAAGGTAAACGAGACTACTTCTAGTTAAAAGCGCCGTTTTGCAGCATTTATAGTGCCCCGAAATTTGGCGTTTTGTCCGAAAGTGGCAAATTAAGTGCCAGAATGGAGAGGGAGGATAGAAACCCCAATATTTCATAGACAACTTACAAATAAAGTGAATTTTAATCACGTCTGAAGAAAGGTGGAGGACACTGGTGTGAGTTGTGATTAATAAGTAATTTAACAACGATGGACCGTGGATTATCAGAAGATAATACAACAAAGAAGTTAAAGCAGGTGACCCAGCCCGAGTGCATCAACCTACAATGATGTACACATTCATAGTTGTTTGACCTTGTTTATTCATACACAACAAATTTTGATTTCAAAGACTAAAAAGAATAAAAATGTTTCTAAATGATGGCATTTGTACTTAAGTATAAAGATTACCCCGAACAACCGTGAAAACGATGTTCTGGTTTATCAAAAAGTATACGATTGAGAAAAAAACTGAATTCGACAACAACAGTAACGCAACGGCGGTGTCAGAAGAAGAAGTGGGGGAGGCATTGAAAATAAGGTAAATATACCGACAACATATCAATGACGGTTCTAACACTTGTCAAGGGGGTACCGTATCACACCAAATTTCGAGCAGCTGCTTACGTTGCAAAACTGCGCATGGTTTCAATAACCCAGAAAACACATGAGGGTGCCCGAAATCTTAACCAGTTATCCACAAAAAGGGGAAATCATTACAGTCGCTGTCAAGTTGTTTAAATTCAACAAGCCTTAACAAAACTCGCTACAGGCAGCGCCAAAAGCTTCGTGAGCTTTACTTCGCAGTATTTTTCAACACAATGTCACAAATGCTTTCAAACATTTGCCCCAAATATAAAAAAGCGTCATAGTCAGGGTAACACATGTTGGAAAAATCAAAAGAATAAACTTAAATCTCTACACATTTTGGGAAGCCTACATCACTTAAAAGAAGCAATCGTTCCTCGTCGTGTTTTTGAACCTTCAAATCTTGCAAAACACGATTCCTATAACAGCAGATCATCTGAATTCTTTCAAATCTTTGCCCTAAAAAACCTATTTTGAATGTATAATTTACAAGGAAACAATAAATGAAAAGAAAAATATGCGACACATTTGGGCAGCTTATGGTGGAGGTTTTTTCTCCACCCCACTTCGTACTGAAACCTTGCAAAAAACCTGCCCAAAATGATAAAATATTAGGACGAAGGTTGAAAAAAATCTTGGATGTTTTCATTTCGATTGCCAAATAAATAACACGGACAGATTAGACGGTGTTCAAATGCAGTGTCTAATGGTTTTCCATCTGTCCTACCCCGTCAAACCCGTCAGTCGAAATTCCGGCAACGGTAAATTTCAAAACATGTTTGGTCAAACGCATTATATTGAACACATTGTAGGCTTGCACATCATATTTCGTTTTTTGTCAACATTAGGAGATAGTACATTAGGAGATAGTAGTCATCTGTAGATTAGTGTCATTTTTTGTCTTGTCGGAAGCTCAACAATTTTTTCCTTCTACGCTTCCGTACCATTTCCCTTCTCAACACTTTTCACTAACTCTTGGCCAATGACAGCGCGTTTGAAACATCTATAGAGCAGGGAGGTGCCCCTGCATAGAGCAGGATATCCTGCTCTGTGATTTGAAATGATCCCCGTCCATGCAGTTCCATATGTACCGGTAAGTCGTTAAACATACCACGCGAACACACACGGGAAGTGATAAATCGCAGCCCTCTGACAACCACTTCATATTAATAAGTTGTACGACACACACAATGAATGCTGTGCAAGGTTTTATCACTCTTTTGCTTACGTTTCCACTTATTGACCCGTATTATAACTGACAAATTTAACATATTTTTGATTCTCCCAGAATATTTTTCAAAAATTGTCTTTTAATAAAACAACGCTAATTTTGATAGCAATTTCATTTGAAAAGGGTGAAACTAGTGGATAAATAATCGGCATATAAAGGAAATAGAATTTTCTTAACAGGAAATTAATCTTTACAATATGGAAGTGCTGCACCAACTCTCTGTTACGGCAAATGCTAGACAACAAGATGAGATAGCTGCAATTTCCTATTTTTACCATTTAGAAGCTATATTATGCAGGAAGCTGTATGCACAGAAGCGTGGAAAGTCCTTGGATGTTATTTTTTGAAGTAGCTGATGTGATTGTCTTTGTCGTGTGAGGTTCTGCGGAGAAAGACTTAGGCCTAGCGTAGCCAGGCCTATATAGTACTTAGTAGGCTACCCTGGGCCTATGTAGGGACAGTGTCCTAGCGTTATACACTTCACGTACTAAGCAAATAGTGACATACGATTGCGCTCCTTGAAAATAGTGAAAACAAATCGTTGTACCCTCAAAATTTACTCGCAGCCGTGCTTCTTAAATTCTGCAGAAGACCAATGGGACAGCGCTTCTGAATAACACAGAAATTCATGTTTGAATTCGCGAATTTTGGAATGCAAAATTGCAATGATATCATGTTGTGTAGTGGTTGGTTCTAAGTTCGAACAAGTGCTTAATTCGAACACCTCATTTAAATGGAATATTTATTCACTGTTCGATGTAAAAAAATTGTCAGTGTTACCATACCATATGGAGCCATAATTATATCTTAATGGTGTTTTAAGTAGTTGAAGAAAATACTGTCTTATGACTGATTTATGAATGATTTTAATAAGGTGTTCGAATTTAGAACCTGTTCGAACTTTTAACCAACCATTATACCATATAATATATGTACTGTAACACTGCTTGAGTACAGTAGCTCTCAGTACACCAAAGCAAGTGTGTGCATATGACTGCATAATGATGTCTTAAGAGGGATTTACTGCGTGTTATGTCCGATTGCTTCACTGATTAAACTGTTGAAAAAACTTTCTTAAGAAAGTTTCTCTTGCTTACTCTGTTTACACAATGGAAAAGACCCATAATCTTACCCATTACATGAAATAGACCTTATTAAAATTGCCTACCACTGCACAGTCTAAAACCCAACTTTTAGGCAGCAAATTAGGTCCTTCAATATTTACTTGATGTTTGCACCTACAGTAGAAGCCATCTTTAAAAGATTGCCCAAAATGTTGAAAGTAATTAGTTTTGTGTAATGTGAAAATAATGTTAAACAGCAATTTCTGAAATCCCTGGGTGAAAATTGTGACTGGAATGGTACAAAATTGTTATCAAGGGAACAATCCCCATTTATATTGTACTGTATGTCTTAATGTTTAAAGGTGTACATGAAATTTATCAAATGACTTCAATGGTCACATGTCAGTATTAATTCATTCATTTGCAGTAATTTTAAGAGAAGTTTTTCACCTTACCGTTGAGTACCCATCTCCATGATTCAGTACTTTGGTACTGTATGTATGATTGATGGTACCGTAGGGTATGCTACATAAGAGTAAAAATCCTAGGGGATAAGACAATCCCAAGTGGCAAGGGGGCATATCCTCTAGCCATTTACTTAAAATTTTTCACACAGTAATTTTTTGAAAATGAGGTAATGTCCCACCATTATGAGGACAAATGAAATTTCCATACTTGATGCTATAAATGAAGCATGAGTCAAAGCTTATTTTTGATGCTATATTTTTGGTCGATTAAACTGGTTGGTAATCACCATTTTGAATGAAAAAATATCAAAGAAAAGCATGGGGATAAAAAAATGAGACTGTGGAGAGGAGTTTAGATGGCCAATCATTTGTTATACTGTTTAAAGGCCCAGTTCTCTCACCACAAACATTACTGCATCAATTCTCCTAACCTTCTTACTTAAGCCCCTCCCACACCCTCCCACAATTGTCTGAAATGCATCCTTATTGAGTCACAATCTCAGTTTATTGCTACAGGGTGAAGTATAAAAAGCTCTATGTGTATAATCAAAACATTCTCATTACAGTTCATGCTGTGTAATATAAGCAGCTTTGGTAGTCTGCATGGTTTGAATTAACATTCAATCAAAAAGCTGGGCTAATGGAGAGTTTCTGTATCCCCCTAAAAGAAGTTTCGTTTGGGTTGAGATGATCAGCCCTTCAAATGGGACAGCCCTAATACTGCATGAAGGTCTGGTAATTGGATGAGATATAACTGTGTTACTGTTACCATAATGTCCTTGCTCCTTTTTTCATTCAAATGTACAAAATGTTGTCATGCATGCCCTTTCCCCTATGATCTTTTCTGCCCCACCCTTATAAGTTGTGGAGCCTTTCACTTTTCTCATCTATTGAGGGCTAGCTTTTTTTCGAAAATTTGCTCTCCTGAGAGAACCAAGGAGAGCGAAATGGTAGGCATATGTGAGCTTTTGGAACTGTTTTGTCCTGGAGAGCAATTTCACAGCATTTACCACCCCAGGAGAGCAATTTATTGCCCTTCTTCATTTTCTATAAATCAAGGCCTGTGTTACTTCTTACAAAACAAAAACCTACTGTATCAAATGGGAAAAATCTCCTGGGATTCAGTTGTTACAACTATCATAGACACCTTTCTCAGATTCTGATGTCACATTATGCTTTGCAATGGGAATTGTCAGGTTTGAATCCAGTTCTCCCAATGCAGAACTATCCAATGGGAGAACTGGATTCGTAGAGGGCAATTTCCATTAGGCTGTGTAACATTATGAACCAAAGACAAGTGCTCGTTATGGTTGTAAAACTGAATCTCGGCAGACAATTTTGGCATTCGATATGCTAGTGCGCACTCAAGCAAAAAATGACTTGTAGTGCTTGATAAGTAGTGGATACAGTGTTGCTGTGCAAAATCATATAGTATGTCAATATTGAGAACATTTGTGATGATACAATTTGTTGGACTAAAACACAGAATGTGAAAGTCACTAACCATCACTAAATGAAACTTCTCCAAGCTACTTATGCATTGACTTTGTTGGATTGTAGACATTTTTAGCACGTGATGTATAGTACAGAAGGTGCTGAAGGAAACTCAATTGCATTGATCTGCTGTGAAAGCCAGTTTTAAGTGTACAATATGCTGCTAATGCCTGAAAATAATGGTCCCATCTTTTTTTCACATCAGAAAGGGAAGATTTTAACACCAGCTGGAGGTCTAATTTGCTGTCAAATAGTGATTTCCTGCCATCATCTTGAGACTATCAACAAAATCAACTAGAAGGTTGCTTGATTGCTTGGAATCATGCATGCGTAAGTTACTAATTCACAGTACAGCACAGTAGATGTGCACAGAGACAAACGAAGCACTAATAAAGGGCCAATCCTCTCACTCCAAACTTCGCTCCTTGTTCGGGGGTACAGAAACTCTCCATTGGCCCAGCTTTTTGATTGACTGTTAATTCAAAGAATGCAGATTACCAAAGCTTATATCACACAGCATGAACTGTACAGAGAGTGTTTTGATTGTGACTTAGAGCTTTTCTAGACTCACCCTGAAGCAATATACTGAGATTGTGACTGAATTAGGATGAAATTCAGACAATTGTGGGAGGGGCTTAAGTAAGAAGGTTAGGAGAATCAGTACTGTTTGGGGTGAGAGAATTGGGCCTTTAAGCGGGAATATTTTCTAGCATGTCATGAAATTGAGAAGTATAAAATAGTTTGCTTTATTTCGGAATGTACTGTAAATTATTGGAGATATGATATCTTTACATGATTAAGTTGATGTCCTTGTGCATATCTATATAATCATATTTGCCTTAAAGTTTTAAACAGAGGAGATAATCCCAGTGTTGAAACAAACATGCTGCATGTGACTGACAGGACATATTTTGAACTTACATGTCTCTTTCTAAAATATCAGTGAACTATTTTTCCCAAGTTTTTGTATGAGTCTACATACTAAACTTGCTAGATGATCGATTAAACTAAAGCTGGAAAAATTTTTCAGGTATTTCCATGACTGAAAGGATATCATTTCAACCTTCAAATTTGAAAACTACACCTTGCTAACATTTCTACTTGGTTGTACAGTACTACTGTAGTTTGCATCTTGGGCTACAGTTAAAATGTCAACATTGACATTGAATCATCAATACATTTCTTTGGTACTTTTGCACTTAATCACTTAGGATCAAATTTTTTCTACAAGCATTGAGTTCTGAAAACTCCCTTGGTCTCCCAAACTTCAAATTGCCATAAAAATAACTTGAATAACAGTAAGCTTAAAGCAAAACTAGTTTCTGACAAGTTAGATAGTCTTTACAGGAGGACAAAAAGTAGCATGAAATACACATAACAATTTGATGCAAGTGCAACATTTTTACTGGATTACAGAAGCCATTTGTAATTTGTCAGCAGATTTGCAGTTCTGGTTATTGCTGAAAGAAATGTAGTACAGCAGTCAATGTGGAAAGCCTAAAGAGGTAGAGGTGATTATAAACTGCGCATCTATCACAATGGAATAAATCGTTAATTAAGGAACTGCGCATTGTCTTTTGTAACACTCACGTGACTTTCCAGGACTTTGCATTGAACTTTTTATGGACTTCCCAAGCACTGTTGACTAGAGAGAGCTAGAGCCAACTTTTATACAGTGGCGTCGTGCCCATTGCAGCCTGGGGGGCCCTGTGCCCCCCAAATTTTTTCAAGGGGATCATAATGTACCTACATGCTCCTCTTCATTTGAACTGGATAAGCTTTGCAAGCTATATAACCTTACAGCTTTAGAAATACATAGATCCAAATAAGAAAATTTAAACCACAAATGCATGCAGAAAACTTGGATTTAGTATAAAATTTGTGAAATCCACAGAAATGCACTAACCAAAACAATTCTTTTTTTCATCGACAAAACTTGATTCCATGTAAAATGCCCGTTTTCAGTGGTTTATGAGGACAACAAAGCACCCCTTTTCAGCAAGGAATCACAAAGCCTTTTGGCTTTCTGGTCAACTACATGCAATGAATTATTAAATCTGTTGCTATTTATTTGTATAGATTTTGCAGAGGTGGGTTGGTGTTAAGAGTGCAAAGAGGGATTGAACTTCCTAAATTATATTTGTTATGCAACGGGCATGTTGGGTAAGTCAATTGTTAATAAAGCATTATCTTATTTGTGCGATATGGTGTCTTTTTCTCTATGGTACATACAAGCATTTATAGTGACAGTTGCACATCAGTTGTGATAGGCTTACCTTAGAAGTGGACACATTTAAGTTTAATACAAACACTGAGTAAAACTGATCTATGTATGATGCTATTTTTCATTCTGCTTCATTTGTGCATGAGTTTTTATGTCTTTTTCTTTTACATATTTGCATATATCACTCAGTGTGATGTATAAAGATTAGCAAAATTTCAACACCACATCAAAATACTTCAACTGCAGAGAGATGTTTGCAGTATATCTCTGTGTTCTGATACTGACAAATAGTCTAGTACATTTGAGTAGTCCTTCACACGTCAGCTTTCTCAGACAGGTAAGTAGCAATGTCTTAAATCCTGCATAGGCCTATACAGAAGTTCTTTGAACATTGCCAACATTGCATTCAGTTTTTTGTTGCTCACATTTATGAAAAGAGTACAAAAGTTTAAATAACTAGTTTGTACACATAACTTTATGAAAAAATAACATAAGGAAAAAAAGAAACAAAGCTGCTCATCTATGGAATTACACACTGTACAGTATCCTACACATTCAATACTCTGCCAGTGCATCATTGCATGTAAAACTCAAGTTAAATACCCAACTAGCATCTCTTTTGCTAATGTTCGAGTCGCTATAGACAAATCTGAATTGCCAAGTGATGATCTAATTTAGCTGGGTGTAAAGTAACTGGGGTCTGTCAGCTTTAATGTTTCAGATTCTTTGTTTCACTGTATCATGGATGATTGCACACTAAGAACTCTTCCATTCCCTCTGCACTGTTCACTCTAAACAGTGTATTTACACTGAGGTCCAAAATGGCTGTGTGAAAGAACTCAGGCCATAATGGCTAATTTTGAGGAATCTCAAAAAGGGTAATGATTCTCATAATAATCTGTTTTACGGTATGTTTGTCTAAGAAAGGATGGCCGCAGAAAGCATGCATAAAATGACCTTGCAAATTTGAAGAAATAGTGCTCAGTCAAACATCAAAGAGGATTTTAAGTTTCACAGGCACTGTTGTCTTGGATTGTAGAAAAAGCCATGTATTATAGGCCTAATGTTAGGGCAAAGGTCGTAACCTAAGCTCAAGTTAGGGTTTTTTGCTCTTTTTTTTCTTTATCTTTTCAAAGGTATTTGTTGATGTCACTAGCAACAAACTTACTCGAGATAATGATGGTACCTGGGGTCTCTGGTCCTATCATGGGTAAGTATTCCCATTACTAGTATCCTATCCCATAGGAAATGGCAGAGAGCTAACATATCCTTTGGTAGAAGTGATACTGTATGTAGCATTAATATGTTTTCTATGTAATATCTTATCTGTCTTAAATCTAAACACTATGATTGAAAACCATGTACAGTTTGTATTGTAGCAGGTCAGTTATAGATGAATCCGGTTAGTGCTTGTGTTTAGTGACTGTAGGCAGCCATTAATGGGGTCCATTAGCCAAAATTAATCTTCATTTATTGTCTACATGAATTTCAAACCCTCATATTCAGAGAAATTGGGGAAATCGAGGTTCAATTCAGTGTACAGCCATCCATGATACAAGAAAGCAAGGAAATTGAAAGATTAAAGGTAGTGGACCCCAGTTATGTCCACCTAAAATCAGACCATGGGTTGACTGTCTGGATTCTTCTATAGTGCAGGTATTAGGAAAATACCTTCAAACTTTTTTTAATTGAAAGAATGGCTTCTGCAAGGACCTAAGAATTTTTTCAATTGATTTTAGAATTCAAAAGCGACCAGTAAAAGTGCTAGTTGATTTCTTATAAAGATGTATTATTCCAAAAATATTGGCAATTCCCATGTTGCAATGGCCAAGGAATTCCCAGACTTTTATTCGTGAACATTCTTGATATGTCCCTTGCTGATGCCAGAATGGATAGCAACAAGACTGTAAATGGGGATTCTTGACCTTTGACATTTTGGGGGTACAGTAAGATGATATTATGCCTATGACCCATTGATAAACTAAAAGACTAGTTTAAGTTATGTCATGAGTTTTTAGGCTTTGATGAAAGAGAAACCTATGGGGTCATGATGGCATGTGTATGTGTGTGTGCATGTTTGTGACACTTTGCTGTTAATGCAATATCTCAAGATACGAAACTTGGGTGGATTTCATATTTAGTATATGTGGATGTGTTATGGTCAGAAGATGGTCCCTATTATTTTTGGTGGAGGTCAAAGGTCATCTGGGGTCACCAAGGGTCAAAGTCTGAAAATCTTGTTTATGCGATATCTCAGGATATGAAACTTGGATAGATTTCATATGTTGTATGTGGATGAATTATGGTCAGAAGACTCTCCCTGTAGCTTTTGGTGGAGGTCAAAGGTCAACTGGGGTCACCAGGGGTCGAAGTCTGAAAATCTTTCTAAAATGCAGTATTCAAGATAGTTGCCTGTCTGTCTTTCTATCTATCTGTCTATGTCTTTTTGGAGGTCAAAGGTCTTCTTGGGTCACTGCAGGTGAAAAGTTGTTAGGTGCTAACACATCTCAAAGTGGGAAACCTGATTTAAAGATTTCATCCTTGGTATGTGGAAGCACTTTATGGTGAGAAGATGGTCCCTATTTTTGTTGGTGGAGATCAAAGGTCATTTGGGATAACAAAGTTATTTTTTGAACATTCTAGTACAACATTTGAGTGAGAAGATATGGTACATGATGGCATTATTTGAAGTGGAACATCTATGTATCATCAAAGCCTCAATGCATTTTTTGCACTCTGGTTGTTGCCAGTAGAACAGTTTTTGTATATGTGTATGTGGTGTGGGTTGGGGTGCATGGCTGTGGGGTAAGCATGTCCAAACTTATGGCTCGCAGTGAGATGTCATCCATTTTTGATTCCTTGCCGTAGGCTAAGGAATCTATGCGATGGTGATGTCCTGTGTGTGGATATATGTGTGTGTGTGGGTGTTTGTGTGTATGAATGTAAGGCTCCTTCTTGTAAACACAATAACTCAAGATAGGAATGTCTGATAATTTTCATATTTGGTACCTAGTTTTGTCACATTGAGAGGAAGGAGCCTATTGTTTTTGGTAGAGGTTCAAGGCAATTTGAGGTCACCAGGATCAAAAACAAAAAACCTTGAATAAGGTACAACTATCACTTTTGTATTTGCCATGATTTTTTTTAAACATCCTGATCAGTCTGCAGCAAATTGAAGCTTTTTATTGCAGCAGATAGTAGGAACATCACAATGAACAGCATTCTCTCCAATGATCAGTATCTCCACATGTTTCCTACGTATCTAACTGCAACATTCCATGCACTTGAAGTGTGCAGGTGCAATGCAAATTCTATATACATGTACGTAATACTATGTCCATTGAACACATGCACTGTATACACATTGTTATACTTCTGCATGTACTGTGAGAGTGGCAGCTCCCTGCTGTGAGTGTATGACTAATACCAGGGAGCTGCCACTGGTAATACATACTGTGTGTGACTGTGAAGTGCTGACATCTTTGACAATAACAGAATGACAGTGAAGGTATACAGGTGACTTAGAACACAGAGCAAGCAAGTGAGGGTAGGCCTACAATACTCTTACCTGGAAGAAAATTGATGCACCCCCTCCAATTATACCCCTCCCCCAGGGTGGCGATCCACCAATGGACAGATCAGTAGGACCCGCATCCAGCCTCTCGGAACTTGAGAGCTATGTGAATTAGTACAACATCTTCAGACTTAGAGCAAGGAATTGGAGCCCTGGCATGCACTAAATAACTAGCCTAGGCCTATGATGTAGAGTGCAACCTAACAAACGCCGGGTTAGCTAGCTACTCTAAACAGCATACAATCCAAAATTTAAGTCAAGGTAGTTGTTTGATACATAGTCTAGGCCCAATGCAGACCTGCCAGTCGTTTCCATTTCATTGGGAGCATCGAGTTTCCATTTTGTCAAAAATCAGAACGATTTAATTTTCAGCTATATGTCTGAAATAGATGTCCTGTACAATGCATTGTTAATAAGTTTCTCTTGCAGCAAACTGAACATGGAGTTTTCAAATCATGATGTGTGCATTGTGTCTCAGAAAATTGTATGTTAGTACATGCGTACCGTACGTAAACTCTGATGGAATTATGATAAAGGCCTAGGCCTATACTTTTGAATATGAAGTAGGGTTGGGCGGTACCGTGAAAATATTGGTACCGGTATTGTAAAACACACAGAACAGGTATAAAGGCAGTACAGGTTCTCAACTCTCGGGTAGGGAAAGCGGGTGGGAAGGAAACTTAGCCCCGCGTGGCCCAAATGCCTGCACATTAATGCATCAGGTGTTTGATTGGGTTAATTACTGTGCAGGAACCTGTGCTCTAAATGTTTGTGTATCCTAGGCCTAAATATTATCCACACATCCTAAAGGTTGTTTTTGTCAGTGAATGTAATGAGTACTGGTAATTTTTTTCAAGTCCCCATATTTTCTCAAGAATCGGTATTAGTAACACACCAAATATCTTTGGTATTTTCATAACCCTTACCTTTAGTACCAGTATTGGCGTCAGTTACGGTATACCGCCCAACCCTAATATGAACCTTCGTTGGTCATGCACAAATATATATGAAAGCAAAGTGTGACTCTACTATACACTACATAGTATACTACCACTTGTACTGTCAACGGGTAAGTCCAATTTCTACATAATCCTACCACATCGTCTCATAAGCAGCACATTGCCAAGTGCAAATTGTATAGCAAGCTTGAGATAGATCGACATGCATAAGATCCCAAGTTTGCATGTGGACTCAGAGTGGACTCGAAGTAGGTCTAGCCTAGGTAGAATGCAGTTAAATCAATATCACGCTACAGTTTGCCAAATACACCCAAAACAGAGATACCTGCAGACACTTTTGAGATTTTTCACATCTGAAGTTCTTCCGTACGTAAATTTCCCAAAATTTACTAATAATAACTTTGCTGAAGTCCATGATCATTTCGTGTAATTGGCTATTCTCATGGTTAAAGACCTATAATAAATACTATTCAAATCTATTGTAGTTACAGGTTTCTTTTGCAAGTTCTAATTGAAAGACACTAGTTTCTTGACAATTTTTGGTTTCTTATCTAGAAAGTTGCAGGTTGTCAAACTAGTTAACACATGTTTTGTACATTTGGCCATAGGTACAGTTTTCCAAAGAAAAGCCAATGTGGCATCAGACACAAATGCAGATTACACTATCTTTAAATTCCTAGAAAAATTACCTGCATTGAGACAGTGAGAACCCTTCATGTCATCTTACAAATGTTTGCTGCGCAATTAGTAATACTGTCAATACAATTAGCATCTTACAATAATTCTTGTAGACTTGTACAACATTATAAAGTAAATCTAATTTGCTAGTATGGTACTTCATTGGTACATCTGATTGCGGGGCACAGCGTAGGATACACAAATTTAGCTCAGCTCATAGTGTATGGTGTTCCCTTGCTTTCTTGCAGTGCACACATTCAACACTAGGCATAAATCTGATATAGCCAACCTGAATGAAAATAGGGGCTCACCCCTACTGTGCAGCAGAGAAGTGCATACTTCTACACCAAAAAAGGGAATTGAGACAAAGTCCACTGCACAGAACCACTCTTACAATTCCTCTTTAACATTATATGGCTGGATGCAGAAAGAATGATGTCACAAGATTTTCATGTTAACTCAAATTTTGGAAAATGTGTTGTAGGTGCTTGAATGGTTTGTTTGCCATCCCAATGATGTGGAGGATGTTCGCATGTGTATAGCAACCAAACAAGTTACCAAGCTTGTTTATTGAAGTAATTGAATTACTTCTTTTCTATAAAATAGGCAAGGAATCACAAAGCCGACTGGCTTTCTGGTTTTATTCCTTGCCGAAGACAGGCAAGGAATCTATGAGATGGAGATGTCGAGTGTGTGTGTGTGTGTATGTGTGTGTAAGCATTTGTAAATGGTGGAAATCGAGGTAATTTGTCTGGGTACACACCTGCCAACTGAGGTAACGCCGACAATCAAGGAGTATCTCTTTTAGAGAAACAAGTTGGGACGCCCTTCTGCAATAAAGTAGTCGCGAGAAAGTGTTTTTGGATTGATTTGAGCAACTTCCTCTATTTGGTATGTTACAACCTTATCTGGATAACACTTTTTAGTATGTTTGTACATGGTCGAAATCGAGGTAATTTGTCTGGGTACACACCTTCCAGCCGAGGTTACATACGGTTTCAACCCATCAAGGGGAGGCCGTAGGACATCAGTCAGAATATATATTGTTAATGTAGATGGGCCCTTCACAACCTACAGTAGCTTTTATGTCTCTTTAACTTGACCGTTTCCTCATTTGTGTGGTTCAAAACTGCCTACCTTGTTTTCTACCAGTGGAAAGTATAGTGTGGGTTGGCCATATTGAGTTCATGATCCCTATTGTTTTTGGTGGAGGTCAAAGGTCATTTGGGGTCTTGAGAGGTCAAAAGGTCAAAACTTGTAAACATGATATCTCAAGAAGGGTAAATGTGAGGGATCTCATATTTGATGTGTGGGTTGGGCATATTGAATAGCTGATCCCTATTGTTTTTGGTTGAGGTCATTTGAGGTCACGAGAGGTCAAAAGGTCAAAACCTTGTAAACACGATATCTCAAGAAGGTTAAATGTGAGGGTTCTTATATCCAATGTGTGGGTTAGCCATTATGAGTAGATCATCCCTATGATTTTGGGTGGAAGTAAGTGGTCATTTGAGTGCACTGGAGATCAAAAAGTCAAAACCTTGTAAACTTGGTATTTCAAGGACAGTAACTGTTACTTATATCAGACTGGGCATGTGAATTGCCCGTAGTGACTAGATGACCCCTGTAATTTAAGTTGAAGGTCAAGGGTTATTTGGGGTCACCAGATGTCAAAAGGACAAAACATAGTAAACACTATATCTCAAGAAGTGTGACTAATCTCATATTTAGTGTGTAAGTTGGCCATTTTAAGTAGGTGATCCCTATCGTTTTTGGTGGAGGTCAAAGGTCATTCGGGGTCACGAGAGGTCAAAAGGTCAAAACCTCGTTAACATGATATCTCAATAAGGGTAAAAGTGAGGAATCATATATTTGGTGAGTGGGTTGGCCATATTGAATAGATGATCCCTATTGTTTTTGGTTTAGGTCAAAGGTCATTTGAGGTCACGAGAGGTCAAAAGGTCAAAACCTTGTAAACACAATATCTCAAGAAGGTTAAATGTGAGGGTTCTTATATCCAATGTGTGGGTTAGCCATTATGAGTAGATGATCCCTATGATTTTGCATGGAAATCAAGGTCATTTGAGGGCACTGGAGATCAAAAAGTCAAAACCTTGTAAACATGGTATCTCAAGGACAGTGACTGTGACTTATGTCAGACTTGGCATGTGAATTGCCCATAGTGACTAGATGACCCCTGTAATTTAAGTTGAAGGTCAAATGTCATTTAGGGTCACCAGATGTCAAAAGGTCAAAACATTGTAAACACTATATCTCAAGAAGGTAATTGTGAGGGATCTCATACTAAAATGATCCTTATCACTTTTGGTGAAGCTCAAAGGTCATTTGTGGTCACTAGAGGTCAAAAGGTCAAAACCTTGTTGAACACTCAAGAATGGTAAATGTTAGGGATCACCTATTTGGTATGTTGATTGCCAATAGTGATAAGATGATACCTATAGCTTTTTGGTGAAGATCAAAGGTCATTTAGGAGCGATTCATGTTTGTGGCAATATATTATTATGGCAAGGAATCACTAAGCCTTTTGACTTTCTGGTCTTCATACGTAATAGTCTACTTACAGGACACATTATTCTAAAAATCCCAACGGCAACCAAACCCACTACATGGTAAAGTGGTCAGAGCATCAGATTTGCAGTCATGAGGTCAGGAGTTCAAGTCCTTGAAGACTGAAAAAAGGAACCTACTGCTGTTGTGCTTGGTGCTCAGCATAAGCAATGGAGTAGGAAAAACAAGCCAATTAGCCACAACTGAAAAAAGGCCACGGCAGGCTCGACTTGAACCAGTTGGTTGGAAACTGGGCTGTAAAGCTCCATCTAACGTAACCTAACGAAACCCAACAGTAACTAGTAAATGATACACTAACAAATGTAATACATAAGAACTTAAGCAAAAATTATGGTCATTCATACTCCTTTTACAAAAATTGCAGTATCTGAGTGTGAGACACTCACCATAGTCTCATAAAAATAATGCCATGAAAGATGGATAAATCTTACATCAGCAGCGTTATAGATGTAATCAAGAAAACTATTTTGTAAGAACTTGTTGATTACCCCTGAGCATATCAGTATGTAGGGCACATGGGAAGTATCCATTTGTTTGTAAGCACCAGATAAATTCAAACAGTCTTGGGGAACAGTCTTTTATAGGGAGGATGATAATGTTCTCTACTACAACTATTCAAACATAAATTTGGATAATCAAGAACCCTTTTTCAAATAGAATTTAAAATGCTTGTGGCACTGCAGTAAATGTCCCTCCTGAGCAAAAGGTTTTAATTCTGTATGAGATTTCCATCTGGTTCTAATTACTGTGTCAATTTTTGATCCCTTGCGGAAGGCAGGCAAAGAATCTATGTTATGGTGATGTTGTGTGTGTGTGTGTGTGTGTGTGTAATGGTGTGTGTTTGTGATGCTTTGGCTTGTAAACACGATATCTCAAGAAGGGTAAGTGTGACTAACCTCATATTTGTTGTGTGGGTTAGTCATATTGAGTAGACGATCCCTATTGCTTTTGGTGGAGATCAAAGGTCATTTGGGGTCATGAGAGGTCAAAAGGTCAAAACTTTGTAAACCGATATCTTGAGAACGGTACATGTGACAATGCTAATTATGGTTTGTGGGTTGGTCATATTGAGTAGATGATCGCCATCGAATTTTGTGGAGGTCAAAGGTAATTTGGGGTCACCAGAGGTCAATAGGTAAATTCCTTAGAAATTGCTTGTAAACACGGTATCTCAAGAGGAGTAAGTGTGACTAATCTCATACTTGATGTGTGCATTGGCCATATTGAGTAGATGATCCCTATTGTTTTTGGTGGAGATCAAAGGTCATTTGGGGTCACAAGAGGTCAAAAGGTCAAAACATTGTAAACATGATATCTTGAGAACAGTATATGTGACTGTGCTCATATGTGGTGTGTGGGTTGGTCATATTGAGTTAATGACCCCTATCGATTTTCATGGAGGTCAGAGGTCATTTGGGGTCACGAGAGGTCAATAGGTAAATTCCTTAGAAATTGTTGTAAACAGGGTATCTCAAGAAGAGTAAGTGTGACTAGTCTCATATTTGGTGTGTGCATTGGCCATATTGAGTAGATGATCCCTAATGTTTTTGGTGGAGATCAAAGGTCATTTGGGGTCACGAGAGGTCAAAGGTCAAAACTTTGTAAACATGATGTCTCAAGAACGGTACATGTGACTATGCTCGTATTTGGTGCATGTGTTGGCCACATTGAGTAGATGATCCCCATTATTTTGGGTGGAGGTCAAAGGTCATTTGGAGTCATTAGAGGTCAAAAGGTGAAAACTTCGTTAACACGATATCTCAAGAATGGTACATGTGACTGTGCTCATATTTAATGTGTGGTTTGGTCATATTGAGCATATGATCCCTATTGATTTTCCCAAAGGTCAAAGTTCATTTGGAGTCAGCATGTTCAAAGCCTGACAAGCTTTCCTGCACAGTCTTTCAAGAAAGGTCAGTTGTAGGGTCCTGTAACTTGTCATGTAGATGGCACATAGTGAATACATGGTCCCAGAAGTTTTTGGTGAAGGCCAAATGTCATTTGGGTTCACAACAGGCAAGGGGGATCTCAATGTAGGAAGATTGGATGCTTTGCATATGTACTTTGTGGGCACATTTTGGAGCCCTGTTAATTGAAAAACATAGCAAAGCTATGCCAATGTGAAAAAAGGGCTTACATTTCAGCGGCAAGGAATCACTAAGCCTTTTGGCTTTCTGGTTTATTCTGAGGAATTTGTGAATACAAGGCAGGCCTTGAATTTTGAAACATGGGAGTGCAATCACTCACCCTCACTCACCTCAAATCACTGTGAGGAGTGTGATTTTTTGCACACCTAATTAAAGAAAGGAGACTACTGTAAAAGTATGAGTTTAACAAAATAGCACACCTACCACACTCCTTAATTTCTGTGGAGTGTGATTTGTAGCCCACCTGGAAAATTTAAAACTCAAGGCCTGACAAGGTCTGCTGTACCTCACCAGCTCCACACCACCGTTTGACAGAAAGAGAAAATTTGACAGGTTTGCACAAATCTTCAAGGCAAACTGAGACTTTAATACAGGCTTCTACAAATCCCTTGCTCTACAGTCCGGGACAAGTAAAAAATCACTCGGGCAACTACCGTGCTTAATGTTGCAGCCCGCTGGGCAAGTACCCCCAGCCTTAAATTTTTGAGTTGAGCAAAATGGCATTTGTACTTTTAGACTCTAAAAATTATATGCACTCAACAGATTTGAATTGGACAAGTTGATATTTATGCGGACAAGTATATTGAGAAAACAGCTAGCACGTCGGACAAGTATGCAAAAAAAAATTTGTCGAAGCCTGTTTAATGCAATATAAAATGGAATTGATCATGCATAAATTGTATAAATATGGTGTACTGTGAAAATGGCCTTGTGAATATAAGAAATGAAAAGAGACAATTTCAACTTACAGTACCGAGACTTGTTTCCGACTTGAGGATTTTAATGCCAAACTCTTCCCTCACATAATATCAGAACAGTTTTTAAGTTAATGTGAGTTTTCCTTCCATATATAAAGTTCCCTTTGTCCAATGTCATTGAAATCTTTTACAATGCTGAGTGAAAAAAAAATTATTAGAAGTTATATAAAATGCCTTTACATGCCCTATCAGCAGTCCATCAGATATGAGAGCAGCATCTTTTAAAGGGTCTAAGGCTTGCTGGTACTTTTTCATTTTTTGTGTCACACGAAGGTGATCAAAGCCTGACGTTGAATTTAATCTTAGTATCTCTTAACAGATTTGGGTATCTGCACTCCCCATTAAGGTGGGTTTGTACAAGCAATATGGCAGTCTGAACAGCACTTTTTTACTTGACTGGTGCTGTACTTGTGACAGGCGAGCAGCCTGTTACAGGGTCTTATTGCAGATAACAATACAGTAGATATAATATCCAAAATAAAGGTGTAAAATCAGTTTCCAGCATTTCATGACTCATATTTTGGATTAATTTCGTAAAATATCTAAGGTGGACCAACAGAAGAAAATATGAGATTGTGATACAGCAAGCCCCATTTCTTTTTAAACATCACAATTTTTATGTTTCTTTTTTAACATCACATATTTTATGTTTAGGATTCACATGTTGATTAAATCAGATGAGATTGCAAGGAACCAATTACTGTATATGGGTATTTCATAAATTAGGGTACCATTGGTATATGAACATGCTTTAAATGGGAACTGTCTTGTGAGTTTCATCCATGTAGTCATTTTTAGGCTTAAATTTTGCCACCTTAATTTGGTGAATACGTTTTTCACACAAAATTTATATTGTGGAAATAAATCTTCCTAATTTTGATGGAAAATATGCCAAAATTGAGACTTTTTTGGGCAAAAATTATGGCATAAAGAGTAACCATTTTAAAAGCAAAAAGCATATGCCTTTTAAAATTATTCACATATTCCCAACAAAATGATTTAACAAAAAAGGGTTCCCTCACTTAAACTTTGGTGTCCCCCTTTATGCAAGGAACATTTGTACCCTTTGTACAATAGTATTGCCCATATGATTAACTCCAATTGTTTTAAATTTTTTGGATTTTTGGTGTCTTTGTATAGCTTCATGTTCGTGGAAAATTGTCCAGAAAAATATCAACAATAAAGAAAAAAGGACTATTTTCAATTTCCACACAATGATTTGGTGTCCCCTATAATGTTTACATCAGGAACCTTAAGACATGAAATAACAGATTCTAAAAACTTGCTATGATCTGCTTTTCTAGCTGCATTATTATGTTTCCATAAGGCTTTTAACTTGCAAGTCACAGAAACTTGCCAACATGTTGTTATTATGAAATACCTGTAGCAGTTGTTTTCAGTTTGGTGTTCCCTCACTCCGTATACACAAGGAACCCATGTTTGGGGGCTGCAAAAGTGAGATAACATGTTTAACTGAGGAACAAAATAGATTTGTTAATATCAAATTATTCCACTTAATTAGAGGAAACACCTAAATTATAGGAAACAGATCCATAATTTTTTTATTGTGATTTTAGTATTTTGGTGTCCTCCTTACAGTAATTTTTCCATAAATTTCCATATATAAGGCTTTTTGGAAGGTGTACACAATGCCTACACCTATTTATGGAACTTGACATAATTTTCAAATAATTTAGTATATGAAACAAATCAAAAATTTTTTCTTACTGGAAATGGTGATTGATCAATTTAAGGTCCAAAAATATCATTTTATAGTTTGGCCCCCTAATTTATGGAATCACCCATATCATGGGTGTCCAAACTATGGCCTGGGGACCAAGTGTGACCCACTGCCTCCTGCACTGCCTGTGAAACAATTTCAGTTTGCCTTGTTGTCAGCCATGGGGCATCTTATATTTGACTGTAATTTCAAACTTGATGTTCAGTATAAGTGTGTTTTATGAAGAAAACAAACAACCCTCCCACATTGTAGAGTGGATACTCTCAATTCAGCATGGCATGATGATTTCCATGTCATGTTATGCTGCAATGATTTCAGTAAAAATTTCATTTTACAGTATCACAATTGAGCTATCAAGAATGGAAGTTTTGCTACCAATTAATAGGCTCCTACTTCATTATTCAAGTGAAAGTTGGTCTGCCTAGACAGGCTTATCAATCATCATAATGAGGAAAGGGTGGTGAAGTGAGGTGAGATGCCACCCTCTTATCCACTGTCTCCCCAAGCAAGTCACAGCAACGTAATTTTGTCTTGGTGTTTGAAGGGTTAATTTTAATGGGAATTAGGCAAAGTTTCACATATTTTAATGTTTTGCTTATACGTGTAAGTTGTGTGACTTTTTGAATTCTTGCTGAAGGCAGGCAAGGATGGTGTGTGATGGTGATGTTGTGAATATGTGTGTGCCTTTGTCTTTGTGTAAAACTGAGGACCTAAACAATAGATTTGACCTGTTTTTTTTTGTGGGGGGGGGGGGGACGAAGCCATACTTGTTGAAACTGTTTACCTTGCTCTATTTGAGGAATCTTACAAATTTCAAAGTAGCACAATCCAGAAAAACTCAAATGTTCAGTGCTTAAGGCATCTCTCAGTGGGATCTTGGGCTTTTGGAAAGTAACCACTGTAAAATCATTGCAAAAATTCATGTTTACTGTCAATTGGATGATGAGGCTGTTTCGTGGTGCAATTTGAATTTAATAAGATTCTTAATGGTATCAAAGCAGTCACAAGGTCAGACCTCCACCTGAAAGCACAAGTTTATTTGGCTTTTAATTTTTCCTTTCTGTTCCAGTGTTGCTCAAGAAAGTCATGCCGCTAAAACACATTTTGTATTCAATGCCGATCTTTTATCAGATGATGGAATGGAACATACCAGCATAGCATCAATGGTCTATCCAGCTCTAGGGCTAACATCAGATCAAGACCGTATTTATCAAGTAAGTCCTTACTCTATTAAAGTTGGGGAGGCCAGTTGCACCACCAAACTGCTTCCTAGACACAGAAAAGTATTGATGTATGATAGGATCCCACAGACTTGTATTATTGTCATTGTGGTGATGTTTAACAGTAGATGATAGATCTGGTTTAAAAATAATGCAATGATTTGCTTTCATATAGGACTGACTTTGCTTGACAATGAAAGAGTTAAAATTCACAAAACAAGATTTTCTGGAAGTACAGGTATTTCAATATTCAACTGTGTAATTTTCATATCACCAGACCTTTATAGGCATATCATGTGTTATGCCTATTTTTGGTAGTACTATTAATAGATTTCAAAAAATTTTGATTTTGAGAGGTCCTACACTCTACAAGTATTAGTTTGGAAGTAGGGGTGGGCGTGGGTAGGGCCTGTGGGCATTTTTTGGGGGGGGGGGTATAGTCTTGAGATGTATTGCATAAAAAAGGGGCAGAGTGCTTGTACATACAGTGCAATGTGGTCTGCAGGTTGTACTTTGATTGTATATGGTGAAAGTGTCCAGAGCAATAGATGAAAACCTCGTTTGAACCAGATGCATCTCTCCAAGTTTAATGACTCATGTCCTGGACATGTAACAATGATATGTTGGAGCGAGTTGTCATTTGTCAATTCCTTTGATGCTCATGGTATTGAGAGAAACAGAGGTTAAAATTATCTATTATTTACATGAGTGGTTTAATTTTTCTTTGCATGTACAGCCTGCTTATTGCAGTTTTAATGGAAATATCTGAGATGGCTCAATGTGCATAGACCTTGTACTGAAGTGGGCATTATGGTGATGCACAGAGTATAACTGTAACACCAAGCCGGATGGCGATCCATTTTTCCCCATGACCTCAGCAGTTTCTTGTCTAGTGTGACGCCTTCTTGTTTGTAGTGTCAAAGTTTTGGATCCAGTAGTGCAACAGAAATAATTTTTTCAGTTCCAAATAAAACAATTTGTAATTTTTCAATAACATAAATCATCACTGATCTTACCAATCAAACTCATTGTTATTTGTGTTTATTTTCCATCTCTCATTTAAGGTTTAAAGTTCTAATATCAAGTGTAAACAAGGAAAACAATGTCAACATTGGGCAATTGTCCCATTAAATTTTCCATACTAGCAAACCATATTTTGAAGATGCTCTTGGACGATACAGTGGAATCTTAGCTAGGCTAACAGTATTTTTTTGGTGACATGTCTGTATTGAGTAAAATGTCTTGTTTTTATTGTCAGGAATATCTTGTACTCCAGAGTAAAGTTCTGGGTGTGGATGGCTTTCTCATTGAATGGGTAAGAATTGGTACAAAAATTGCTATGTTTTTATGTCATAAATACCCAAGAAGATCACTGCTTTTTATGAATAGGACTTCAAAATCACATTAATACTTAACTTAGTACTTGCTTTGTAATTGTGTTAGAAAGTAATACAGTCCCTCTGTCTTTTGTTTGTGTTCATTGTGCTGGTTTTGTATACAGAATTTGTCTGCAAGAACTGTGGAATCATGAAAGCATCATTTTTAAAGATACATTTATGGATGTTACACTTTGAGTATACCAGCTAGGAAAGGGTTTAGATGCATATTCTTTACTGGCTAAATTTTTAATCTGATCAAGGCTAAGACAGTTGTAGCTAAAATAAAGTTTGGATATGGTTCATTTAATGTGTCTTTCTCTTTTGCCATCCAAGGGTCCATTTTGCAACATTTGTTACCAAGGTGCCAAGGCGCTGTTGTGTATGCATTTTGGTAACACAATACGACTGGGTATGATCAGTTCCAGTATGCCATTGACGTCATGTGCACAACCTTTGTACAGTAAATTGATATAGAATTGATATACAATACATTACATGTGCCGCAGAACCCAGGAAAACGATGGAGATTTATTCTCACTGGAGAAATTTGATATATCCATATGGATATGTTAAAATATCTTTTCTTATTTCATATTTTTAGGGATATCAAGGTCACAACAGTGATAAGGCCCTTCAATCATATGTTCAATTGGCAAAGAAAGTACCACCATTTAAGATTGGTGTGAACTGGTAAAGTATTTTCATATAATTGTTATCAGTATGTATTTTAATATCACATTATGTAAGTGTTATCATCCTTGTCTGTTATACTGCACAATTCAAGGAAGGAGCATGCAAGAGCCTTTTTTTAACTTTTGTTATAATTGGTGACTTGCTGTAGGTGATTATGGTAACTGCAATTGGCAATATTTCATTCAGCCGTGCTGTTCATACTGTAATGTCACAGCCTTGCTTTTGATGCTGTAATTTCCAGCCTTGCTTTTGATAATGTAATTTAATTGCTATTCATAGTATAATGTCAATAATAGTTCTGGTAGTAGTTGTTGACAGTCAAAGCAAGAAAAAATCTGCAGACAGTTTTGGAGATAACTGAATGTGACATTTTGAAATTGCTAGAAATGCCATTATCCACCTGAAAAAATGGAGGAAGAATGAATGAAGGAAATGTACATTCAGCATGTAAGCAATTAGCAAACAAGAATGTAGTGGAGAATTATTAATCATCCTTTTACAAATTTTAAAGGTCAAGAGCAGTCCCCCTCAAACTCATTTTGAAGCACCAGTTAAATTTAGTAAAGTGCGTATTTGAGGAGAAAAAAAAAAGGTTTCACATGACTCTCAAGACCCAATCATGAAACAGGGCAGTCTACTACACTACTGTAATTCAAGTTTGAGTGACTGCTCTCTCCCTTTAAACTAGTGGTGTACTGAATTTGCAATGTGAAGAAGATTTAAGGGAGAAGTCATTCAACTGGACAGTATAGGCAGTTCGGCACAGGAAATACATAAGACCCAATCATGAAACAGGACAGTCGTATTACACTACTGTGCTTCATGTTTGGGTGACTGCTCTTTAAACTGATGCTAAACTGTTTTTGTAATGAATTTGCAATGTGAGGAAGATAAAAGGTAGAAGTGTTTTATCTAACTGGACAGTAAAGGCAGTTGGGCACAGGAAATATGTGACTTGTCAATCTCTACCAAATGAAAAAAGTGTCTTAGATTATTTTTGTTTATACACATGTAAAGGTAGTTGCAAAAAATGCTTAATGATTTTTTGCATATATGCTTTGTTTCATTCTGCACAGGTGTGACCATTGGCTCATGTCAGAACTGAAAAACAGAACTGAGAAAGAAGTGAGTATTTTATTTACACTTAGATTGGATAGGGTAGCAGTAAATAAAGGGTTTGATAAAGTAGTTGAATGAATGAATTGGCTAGGCAAAGTAATTAATTGCCAGCAGTTGGAGAAGAGAAAATGAAATGGTTAAAAAATGATGTTGGAAATTACAAGATAAGGTGAGATATAAACCTTGTGACTACAGCTTTGTTACCAATTTTCCAGTTCTTATCTTTATGCAATGTATGTCCCAACAAGGAAAACTTTTGCTTAGTTTTAAAACGGTTTTGCATAATCTTTTCAGCTATTCATCACAAGTTAAATTATTCACAGTGAAAGAATGCTAGCCTAGCATTATACATATCAGTTTAGTGATAAATGTTGAGTACAGTAAGTAGGATAATGAAGACTTCATTTTAACCTGCACTTCTGAATGAATGGAAGTACAGCAATTGCCAATATCCCTTTATTATGTTCAAAACAAAATAACAGACTGTTACTCTTAATCAGGCTCACACAAATAAGTTTGCTGAAGTGCTACATGGATGAGCTATGTTAAATTAATGTACTAGTGATGGCTATCCTTGGGGAGGGGTCTAAGGGGAAGGGGATGTTTGTGTTTCAGTTGGAATTAAAGTGCAAAACAGTACCATGACCCAACCAAGTTTTCCCACAAATGTTTTAATAATGTTATATATTAGTTCAGTTGACCAAACTTTCAAACACATGTCAAGGGGGGGGAGGGGGGATTTTGGATCACTTGAGGCAAAATGGCAGTTGCTATACTAGTTCAAACTTCATTACTAGACACAAATGACAAATAGACTATTATTTCTTGTTTGGTATCTAGCTCTTCTGCTTCCAAGCACAATTCATTGCTTTATATTGTGTGACTGAAAAAACTGGCAAATAAACTCTGTCGGACAATTTTGCAAGCTCAGATTGGAAGAATACGCTACCATAAAGTGGTTTGAGAGAACTGATGATCTAAGGGATTTGAGAGCCAAATTAATATCTGATGAATATCAACATCAGACTCAAGAAACAAAAAAATCTGTGGCATTCAGAAAATCTGGTATCTTGGAAAAGTTATTGACTATTTATTGTAAAAGTAAATTTGAGTCATAGTTATCATCATAGTTTAAATGTTACTTTCCTGTTTCCAATTTTTGTTGCACTTGTTCATGGTGTTTACAGCAGTTTTCTTAATGTTATTCACACTATTTTCACTTCCATTGGGAAAAGTTTGCTCTATACAGTGAACTCCTCAGGCCCTGATACATGTATTTATTACAGAAGCACTGGTAGATCAGTATGAAAAGGTGTTCCATCACCTCTTTATGCGGGATTGAAGTGTAGTACAACTGTCTGTTGTGAGTTTTTAAATTTCTGCCAATGTAACTGCAAATGCACTCTGTGTGAATCTCTTTATTAAATGGATTTCATAAGTTAAGAAAGAGGGCATGGGGTTGGGGTAACATTTCAAGTTGGAAGAGGTTCTTTGACCAATATTTTATTCACAAACGTGAAGCATAAGAACAACGGTTTTGTGTTGTGCAACATCATGAAAGCATTGTTTCAATTTGTATTTTTCTAGGGTTCCCACTGACATCATATTCCACATGAAATTCAAAGCTTTTGATTTATTTTAAATGTTTAAATTATGGATATTAGAGAGTGATGTAGGAGAGTACTGAACGTCAAAGTCAAATTTAGTAAAATACAAGTAGAGTACAAATTTTAATAATGGTAATTTCTCTTGTTTTGAATTGAAGGTGTTGGACGTATTTCACAAGAACCTTCAATATCTGGTAGATACAGTCTACATTCATGGACCAACTTCCGCACCCTTCTTCAAAAATCATCCAGTGATATTCTTATTTGGAGGAGGGCTCACGTCAAGTATGTTGCAAGGTACGTTTACTTTTCTTCAACAACGGGTACTCAAAATTTGCATTCTTTTCCTTTACTGTAACTCCATACCCTCTCGGCCAACATACTATTGGCAACTCACCAGGTTTTGCTCTTTTCTTCCCTTGCAGCTTTAGCTTTTTCAATCTGTTCCCAGGGTATTTCCATCTGGTTTGATATGTCTCACTTGGAAAAGTCGCCTTTGTATACTGCACTAACCATTCCATTTCATCTGACATCTATTTCAGTCCTTTTCTTATGGTTATTAGATAAAGTAAAAAATATAACATTGGTACAACAATTGCAGGAATTAGTTACTCTTCAAAAAAAACAAAAGAAGGACATAATTTCATTAACTAGTGGAACAGATTAGAAGAATTAGAACGTAAAAGACAAACCATTAAAGCAGTGATGATTCTTGAATTTTTGATTCCTTGCCGAAGGCAGGCAAGGAATCTATGCAATGGTGATGTGGTGTGTGTGTGTGTGTGTGAATGTGTACTTGTTTCGTATTCAAACAGAGGACCTGAGCAATGGATTTTAGGTCCTCTGGTGGAAATTCAATAGATTTCTGGGGTCCTCTCCTGTGTGAACAATAGAGAGTCTATTGTTAAGGTTAGGGTTAAGGAAGCAGGAACAAAGGAAAACACAATGGGGTCCTCAGGTTGTGTGGAAAAAAAACCTGTGTGTGTATGTGTGTGTACCCGCTTGTAAACACGATATCTCAAGAAGGGTAACTCTGAGAGATCTCAAACTTGGCATGTAGATTGCCCACATTGAGTAGAAGATCCCTATTGTTTTTGGTGGTGGTCAAAGGTCATTTGGGGTCACCAGGGGTCAAATGGTAAATACCTTGGAAATTGCTTGTAAACATGATATCTCCAGAAGGAAAAATGTGAGTGATCTCATACTTACCATGCGGATTTCCCATATTGAGTAGATGATCCCTATTGTTTTTGGTGGAGGTCAAAGGTCATTTGGGGTCACCAGAGGTAAAAAGGTCAAAACCTTGTAAACACTGTATCTCAAGAAGGGTAACTGTGAGGGCTCTTATACATAGCATGTTGATTGTCCATGTTAAGTAGATGATCCCTATAGTTTTTGGTGGAGGTCAAAGGTCATCTGGGGTCACCAGAGGTCAAAACATCAAAACTTTGTAAACAGTATATCTCAAGAAGGGTAACTGTGAGGGATCTCATACTTAGCATGTGGATTGTCCATATTGAGTAGATGATCCCTATTGTTTTTACTGTAGGTCAAAGGTCATGAAGGGTCATCAGAGGTTAAACCTTGTACATACTTTATCTCAAAAAGGGTAACTGTTAAGGTTAATATTCATTAGTGCATAGGGTTAAGAGTTTTGAATGGCATGGGTTATGTAAGATGCATAGGTAAGCTTTTGGAATCCACTTCATTTTGAAAATGATCAAGTTGGGTAATTTCAAAATATGTACTGAAGCAATCTCACTGTATTGAGAATGTCTAAAGTGCAGTGGTACAGTATTTATGTTGCTTTTGGTTTGAATTTTTCCCTATAACATTTAGTGCCAGTATAAATATGCATAAGAGTAAGTGGGTAGAACAAAATCTGAAAAAGTTAAAAAGGAAAAAACTGTTCATCAGGCTGACATGTTAGTTAATTTATCTTTGTCATAGGTATGCTGATTTTGGCCCATAGATTTTCATGATTTTCATCCTACTCTTAAGTGGAAGTTTCTAGCAGTGTCTGGAACATGTGAGTTAAACAAAGGCTGTATGAGGGTTATTTGGGGACATAGTTTGAACATATTGGAGAAAGCTTTCTTGCCCACAAAGCAGAGGAATTGTTCAGTGGGGAACTTCATAAGTGTTAACTTTGAACAGATCAAGTGCTCTGTATGATGCTCAAAATTTCTTTTAGAGCATACAAACATTGTTTCTTCCATAACCCTAAAGAAAAATGAAGATAACATTAAATTTAGTATCAAAGATTGTTAAAAGTTACAGACAAACCTTGTGCCGCTGTCCTCATAAGGACATGTAAGTGGGAACTAGATAGTTAAATACACCACGGGTAATTAGTTTTATAAAAAGAACTAAATGACTGATCATTTGGATCAAATACCCTTGAGCATGCTTGAACTGAGATTGTCTAATTTAATGAATCAAATTGTAACTGACCCACCAGAGGCTTTGAAAACTGCTGGTCACTGTTATCTTACCTACTTTATCACATTTGACTGCCACAGTGTCCTGAGGGGTTTTCTCATTGAATCATACAGCTCAGTGGATTTAGCCATTTCCTACCAGTCTAGAGAGTGTGAGTGTCTGACACTTATTAAGCCCTCTCAGTAAGGCTTTTTTTTCAGAAAGTACTGTAGTTTATGTAATCAAAACAAGCATAATAGTATCTACTGTGTATCAAACAAAGGACACTTGACTTGTACTCTGTTATGTGGTGTTCCTACAAGCAGACAATTTAAGGCAAATTACAAATCTTGTTGATTTCTGGATTAACAGGGTTCCCATTTTTTGTTAATTTTCAAGGACATCATAGTCATTGGGAAGGGCATTACACCAAAAAACAAATACAAAAGGACCAGCACTAATAGCCAAGGTTACATCTTTCTGTTGAGATGTCTGTACTGTATGTTCCAATTTATGGATGACTGTTACAGTAGGATAAGGGCTTGTTCTAACACTAACCTCAATGCAGTCAACTTTTTGGATCACAGAGACATCGTTACATAGAGAGCCATCCTCAGTTCCCAAAATTTTTATTTAAAGGAGCATGTTTCAAAAATATTTCTTTATCAAGTTAATAGATAACATAGTTTACCAGCATCATAACTGCATGGGAGATTTCTCTTGTTAGTGGAGGTCAGAGGTTGGGGTCACAAAAGGGCAAAACCTTGTAGACATGACTTTTTTTATGTGGTTGTTGAACTGTGGAGGGATCTCATACTCAGTTTGTGAATTGCTCATATTTAGCATGTTGATGGTCTTTTTAGGTAAGTTGCCCCCTATTGTTTTAAGTGAGGATGAAAAGTCATTTTGGGTCACATGATCTCAAAAGATTTTGACCTTACTAGTATACCTCAGTATTTGTGAGGGATCTCATGCTTGTCATGTGGGCATCCATGTTCATTATTACAATATATCATATGGCAAGGAATCACTTAGCCTTTTGGCTTTCTAGTTTTTTTCACCTGAACATGTCTCTTTGACAGTACCCACCGAGGAAGTTCCCACAGAAATTATGATATGGAAGATTTTCGTTAGTATGATAACCAGCAAAATTTCTCCCAGGATATATGCATTACATCTACTTAATTTGTTTTCCATTAGATGATATTAAAGGGTCTTTCTAACAAATTAAAGTGGGCTGGCCTCAGCCTTTTCCAGTTGTGACTCGCCGGCTTGCTTTTGCTACTCTATTGCTCATCATGAGAAATTTTGTGCCATGAAAAATCGGCACTCAAACTGGGCAATAGAGCTTCAAACTGAGCGATTCGTTGATGTCATCCGACCGCAAGAAACTAAATGACCTTGGCTAGCTGGTGTAAAGTCGTAAACTCTAGTAGAAGCAGACCGGAGGTCCACCAAATCACCACATTTGGTCTGAAAATATTAGTTTTTTAGTCATTTACTATGCAAATATGAAATCTCTGGAATTTGTAGTACGATTTTGACCTGTTTCCTGTCTAGATATGTACAAAATCGACAAAATGAGGGATTTAAATAAACAGAATAAATCGCATCAAGATCTGTTGACTTGCAAAATCTGACAGATTTTGCTTTGAAATGTGATCGTTATTTTCACTTAATGTTGACCGATTTTTCCATTTCAAGGTTTAAATTAGCGTGAACTTGTTACAAGATTTTCGTTTTTATGATTAAAAATGCAAAACATAGGAAATTTTAGGTCAACTCCATCAAGCGCAGTAACATGCGCTCCGACCATGTAAACCGCAAGAATTCACCAAGGTCAGGCTTTCATGTCGATCTCTGAACTAAGGCGTTTGTCCAGATTTCATGCCAGCGTTATTTTTAATGTGCTGAGAACAAGCACAATGGCAGTAGGTTCCTTTTTTAAAGTCTTAAGTAGGACCCAGCCAGGAGTTGAACTCCAAACCTTCCAGCTACAAGTTGAAAATGCTGTTCATTCCCAAGTTGTTTTTAGAAGATTTTTATTGAAAATCCTATGTAGCCTATGGAGAAATTTGCCTTCCTGAGAAATGTTACAACTTCATGGCGCTATCCAATGTTGCTGGAGTGTTGAAACACTTTTCTGGATTCACATTAAACAAGACTCAATAGGTTTGGGAGATGATATGATGTGCTGTTGACATATTTTCTCCATAAAAGAACTCCTGTCTTTTAACAATTCCAGTAACATTATGTTGAACATTTTTCATGAGAAGTCAAAGCACAAACTAGAGTTTTAACAGTTGCACATGGAAGCATTGAATCATCACACCTCACAGCTGCAGAAGAGTATTTAAAATGGGTCACATCCTCTACACAACTTGATTTTATACAAAAGGACACACTGTACTGTACAATTGCAATTTTGTGTCAGTATGTTTTGTGGTGGAGAAATACACCAGCTGCCTTATTATAATTTGAAGTTTGCAATATGAATATTAAATCCTGTGCCTGGAATCATGGTGTGCAGGTTCACAACTTTATTTTATACAAAAGGACACACTGTACAATTGCAATTTTTTGTCAGTATGTTTTGTGGTGGAGAAGTACACCAGCTGCCTTTTTATAATTTGAAGTTTGCAAAATGAATATTAAATCCTGTGCCTGGAATCATGGTGTGCAGGTACACAATAAGATACCATGACCCTTGTCATGCACTTACGCAGGGAGAAGGTTTGGCAAGCAGCTTGTATCCTGTGATCATGCAAGGTTTTTTTTTTTTGATAACTGAAAGTAATCCTGTGGTCAGACATACTTGCTTCAGTTCAAGAATGTATCACTCTCTGAGGAATTAACATTCATGCATGTCTCAATGTGAGTTTGTGTTGGCATGTGTGTGGGTTGGCAATTTATCAAAGCAAATTGATAAGTGTCTTGGTGGAAGCTACACAAGATGTGGAATATTCAGGACTGGAAATAAATATGAATCCCAGGAAACTAGAAACTACTGCATAGTTTTATATTCAGTTCTGAAATGAATATTAATCTGAAAATTTTGCATATCATAAGCCCATCAGCAATGGCATATCAGTGGAATGGATAGGCTGATCAAGTTAAAATATATTTCTGAAGCTAAAGCTTTTAATCTTTGTATTAGCTGTACAAGGGAGAGGGTAGTGCTGTCAGCTATGCAGTAGTATATTTCCAAGGCTTTTATTAGCTCTCTCTGCAACACATTGTGGCCTATCTGTCACAGGCAGAGAGTATGAGATGTATACGTCCACCTCTACAGTGTCAAGAGGAGCCGGAAACAGCAAGTAGCTAAAAATAGACCACAGAGAATAGGACTATTCTTCTCTGTGAATTGGTGGAGGTGAGGGATAGTTCACTGATTAAATTCCAACTTTTCTGTCTATTCGTAAAACAAGGAAAGATCCCTAGATTGGTGAGCATTAGATGATTTATAGGTCACACTTAAGTTTCATCTAGTACTTTTATTTGTACACTTTGGAAGGTATTAAAAGTGAAGAAATATATAGAAGATAAATAACCATCACAATTTTTGTTTTTCTCTTTTTTCTGTTATCTGCAGCTCTTCAAGCTTTGCCTCTCAATCTACCACCGTCAGTTGCCAAACCAGTTTGGGCTGGAAGCTACTTAAACTTTGCTTCCTCAGAGAAACTTTGGAATGAATGGAGCACTCTATTAAATGGAATCTTTGGCTGGGTGCCATACGTTTTAAAACCAACACCCCAGGACTTGAACTCGTGGGATTTTTATGGGGACTTACAAGATGTTATACAGTACCAGGTAATTTAGTTAATCCATTGTCATCCTTTGATCCTCATTGTTCTTATTCACCAGGTCATTGCTATCACTGTGATAATGTTTAGATTATTATTATTACTTGCATAATTTCTATGATCATTGTAGTCTTATTAAGTATTGTCATTATGTAATTATTTATTATCCCCATCATTGTGTTCATTGCCATATCTATTGTATCTGTCATTATCATCATTTTTATTGTCATAATCATCACCATTGTTATTGCAGATGATGTTTGATTGTCATCATGTATCGATCACCATGATTGATTCTTTTGTTATTGTTATCAATGTAATGTTGTCACAAAAAAAAGTAACAGTTGAATAGTGGATTCTGTGAAATTATTGGAAAATGTTCTGATTGGATGAGTTAAGTAATACAAAATGACAGGATGCAAGTAGAAATGTGACTGACATGTTTTATCCATCCTGCAGTTAATCTTTCATTGACCCTAATCTCCAATCAGGAATTCAAAATCAACCATTCAGGTTTGCAGCATACCCTGTGACTTTAACTTTACTGCCCACACTTAAATTCCAGATTTGTTAATTTTAGAATCTGTGTCCTAATGTTTCTCACATGTGCAGTGTAAGAGACATTTTCACCAGTTACTCTAGTTGGCTTTCCTTCCACTTCACATTGACTTACCTCTAAAATCAATATTCAGCTGGCAAAGTTAATTGCATGCCCAACTGAAGCTCTTTCAGACCAGACCGAGCCAAATTTGCTTGCCGGGTTTGCTTTCTCACATCAGTCCTGAAAAGTTCAGAGCCACTTCTGAGGAAAGCTTGACTTAATTAAAGACATTTGATGGGTTGCTCATTAAAATCATCTTCTAGCATGAATTCTTATCATTAAAGTGTTTCTACCAGGCTTGGGGTAATCGTAATCAGTAATCATAATCGATTGCAATCGATTACACATTTTGAAGTAGTTGTAATCGCAATCAATTACTTTTGCAGAAATTGCAAAGTAATTGCAATCGTAATCGATTACAGTAGCAAAGTAATCCCAATCGTGGTTTCATTCCTGATTACATTGAAGTATTTTCAAACTTGATATGTTGATGCGTTAGGATGTCAGGAAGAACCCTATTGATTTTGGTGGAGGTCAAAGGTCATTTGGGGTCACATGGGATGAAACCCGGAAATCCTTGTTTACACGATATCTCATGGTAGAAAACTTGGATTAATTTCAAACTTGATATGTTGATGCGTTATGATGGGAGGAAGAACCCTATTGATTTTGGTGGAGGTCAAAGGTCATTTGGGTTCACATGGGGTCAAACCCTGAAATCCTTGTTTACATGATATCTCATGTTAGGAAACTTGGATGAATTTCATACGTGATATGTTGATGCATTATGATGTAAGGAAGAATCCTATTGATTTTGGTTTAGGTCAAAGGTCATTTGGGGTCATGTGGGGTCAAACCCTGAAATCCTTGTTTACATGATATCTCATGGTAAGAAACTTGGATCAATTTTATACTTGATATGTTGATGCGTTATGATGGGAGGAAGAACCCTATTGATTTTGGTGGAGGTCAAAGGTCATTTGGGTTCACGTGGGGTCAAACCCTGAAATCCTTGTTTACATGATATCTCATGGTAAGAAACTTGGATCAATTTCATACTTGATATGTTGATGCGTTATGATGGGAGGAAGAACCCTATTGATTTTGGTGGAGGTCAAAGGTCATTTGGGTTCACGTGGGGTCAAACCCTGAAATCCTTGTTTACATGATATCTCATGGTGGAAAACTTGGATTCATTTCAATCTTGATAGGTTGATGCGTTATGATGTAAGAAAGAACCCAATTTATTTTCGTGAAGGTCAAAGGTCATTTGGGGTCATATTGTGTCAAAACCTGAAATCCTTGTTTATATGATACATTATGGTAGGAAACTTGGATTCATTTCAATCTTGATAGGCTAATGCGTTATGATGTAAGAAGGAACCCGATTTATTTTCGTGGAGGTCAAAGGTCATTTGGGGTCACATGGGGTCACACACCGAAATCCTGGTTTACACTATATCTCAAGGTAGGAAACTTTGATTCATTTCAAACTTGATATGTTGATGCGTTATGATGTAAGAAATAACCCAATACATTTTGGTGGATGTCAAAGGTCATTTGGGGTCACATGGGGTCAAACTCCGAACTTCTTGTTTACACTATATCTCAAGGTAGAAAGCTTGGATTGATTTCAAACTTGATATGTTGATGCGTTATGATGGGAGGAAGAACCCTATTGATTTTGGTAGAGGTTTAAGGTCATTTGGGGTCATAGGGGTCAAACTCAGAAAAACTTGTTTTGGATAGCTCAAGGTATGAAAGGTGGATGGATTTCAAAATTAGTATGTAAATGAGTTATGGTGAGAAGATGGTCTGTATAAGGTTATTTTTTGTGGAGGTGAAAGGACATCTGGGGTCATGATCGGTCAAACTTTGAAAAACTTGTCAAAATGGGATATCTCAAGGTAGGAAACTTGGATGGATTTCCCAATTAGTATGTGGATGTGTTATGGTGAGTTGAAAGCACTGTACCTGTTGTTTTTGGTGGAGGTCAATGGTCATCTGGTATCACCTGGCATCAAACTCTGAAAACCTTGTTTGCAGAATATCTTTAGGCACAGTATGAAAGAAAAACCAGTCACTTACAGGTGGAGACAAAGGCTATTTTGGGTCACCAGTTGTTACAAGAAATGTAGCATTTTATTGAAAAGAGCATGTATGTATCATCGAAACCTCAATGCATTTTTGCATTCTGGTATTAGGTATGGAGACTCCAGATATGGTATGCTTGTTACGTTTTTTACTGCAAAATATCTTTCTGTGGGCTACAAGTAGGTTTCCAAAGAATTGTATGAATTTTACAAAGCCAGTCATTTGCATTTCTGAGCACTGATAAAGGATGACTATATCTGATGCTCTTATCAGGAGCTGCTATTACCAGTAGGTCATATCCTGCACCTAATACCAGCACATTTTATAGTGCCCTCACATTACACAATTGTTATGCAATACACACCCACTTCTGTGCAAAAACCAACTGTATTTAAGTGCAATGGTCACACATGTGCCATCAACTGCTTAATTCTCAGCTACAATCCCTGACAAACAAACAAAACAAAACCACTGCAATAGTGACAATATGCACTCATAGTCCCTTAAACTCTGAACCAGTTGTTTGGAAACCAGCATTCAAAGGGAGAGCTGGGAAGCGACCCATGTTGTTAAAATCTCCCAATAGATTACTGGTCTTTCCACCCCTGAAGTTTCTTATGTGTCTGGTTTCTGCCCATTTTACCCTAAAATGGGACTTTTTGTCCTAGTAGTCTGTTGATAGTTGCATTTTATGTATGTTTGGTTCATCTTCTTCCTCAGACCAGAGTGAGCTTACCATCTTAAGGAACTATTGTGTCAATCGAGTTAACAGTCATGTGGCTTACACTCCACTAGACAACCAACTCAACAATTTATATCAAATTTGGTATCTTTTGAAAGGCTAGTCAAAATGGGAAAACCACAGATTGCTGTTGGAATGAATACCTTACCTTACCTATCCTCTTCGTGCCAAGTGGCACATAAGGCCTTCACGCTCTTTCTCCAAAAAACTATATCCCTTTCCTGAAACCTTGCTTCTTCCCAAGTTCTCAACCCAAACTTCTTTCTTTCAATTTCTACTGTTCTTCTTTATGTTGTTTTAGGTCTTCCAACTCTCCTTCTTCCTTCAGGTTTCCATGTCATTGCAGTCATACAGTAACTTTCCTTACCTTTTCTCAATATGTGACCCAATCAATTCCATCTTCTTCTTTTCACTTCTAGGCTGATCTTCTTCACTTGAGTTACCTCATTTAATTTATCACCAGAGATGACATTTTGCCAAAATATTTGCAAAATTCTTTTAAGGCACTGGTATTGAAATGAGTCCAGTTTGTTTTCAAAACTTTTATTCATTTTCCAGGTTTGGCAACCATAAAGCAAAACTGGTCTTACAATGGTTTTGTACAGTTTAATTTTTGTTTGTTGGAATGAATAACCAACCTTGATTTGATCTGGCCAGGAATTGAACCCCACACATCCTGGATGTTATTGCTTAATCACTTCAAATGACATCATCTTAATCTACAGCACTACAGCACATTCTCTTCTTGATCCCAACTGCCAGCAGTCCCAAAAGGGTTTTTTGATTGCCTAACCCCTTGCAGTGCATTATTCTTCTGTATTGCTCAGGTCTAGAGTTGTTTAATTGCATTCATTCCCACACAGCAATATTTTGATTTAAAAACAGAAAAAGAGATGCAGTTGCTTTCGTATATAACCACATTAAAATAGTACAACCATACTTTAAATGGAATAGTGCAAGACCAGTTTATGTCTGGATTATACATGGTCACATGACCATAATGGATGAAAAGAAGTTGGGAATTAGTATGAATGAACTTGTCTTCCATTGCTCTTTGTAGTGGCAGTCTTTATCTTCAAGACTGTCTATTGGATGTGCTTCACCTGACCTGGTATTCTACCTTCCCTATTCTTTTTATCATGGAATTTCATGAGGTTACGAGATTGGATAGCCACAATCAGTGATTGCCTTTGGATTTGAAGAGAAAGGATGTATTTTGCAGCTGTTTCTTCAAATTAGCCAAGGCAGTTTTGTGTTTGTGTTATTGCTTGCATGACCACTGTATGCAAAGTTCGCTGTGTACAGTTTACATCAACCAATATATTTGCAGACTGCTTTGTCTAGTTCTTTGGTGATAACCTGACCTCCAGTAATCCAAAATACATTATGTGAAATAGCCCTTATTAAAACTGAGTCTAAAGCCTGACTTTTGTGCGATATGTAGTTGGTTTTTCAAATTGGTGTTAACACCTGCAGGTTATGGCTTCTCCAATGCTGAATGAGTTTTGTCATATTTTTATTGATTTTACAGTTAGAGTGGCTTAAATGTGTGGTTGTGAACATCAACAAAAAACCCAACTGAACTGCCCAAAAGTCAAGTTTTGGACTATTTACTGGTAGGCAGTTTTCTTTAGGGCTATTTCACATATTGAAAATAGTCATCTTTTTGAGTTTTGCATACAGTTGAGTTTCTGGGAAACCTTGTAGGTATGAATGGTTACATGCCTTAGTTTGTTGTTTTTAAGGTTTGTAAGCTATCAATGCTATTTTATTATAATACGTAACATTTATTGAAATATTGTCTCACTAAAATTAAATAATATTTTAAGGTTATGCAAAAATTTTAATTTAAAAGGAAACAAACTGACAAAGGTAGTCTAATATGAGTTGTACAGGAAGGGAATCACAAATTATTGTGCAATCAACTTTTTGAAACTTAGTGAATGTATCCCAACATTTTATATCTCAGCTTTGATTATAAACTGCAAAATGGAACATGATCTCTGCTCTCAACAATAAGTATTAAGATTCTTTTGTTAAATATTTCAACAGAAAAATGTATCTATCTTTGGTGAAAAGTGTCAAGCTGAAGGAGGCTGCCTTCTGTGGTGGGGTTCTGCATCCCCAGGTTTCGATAACAGAGGCTGTGCTGGTTGGGGGCAAGAGCTGCGACTCATTCCAAGAACAGATTTGGAAACCCACACCAGGTATGGACAGAATTTATTGTAAAAGGGCAAAGATATTTCCAGCAGAATCATGACTGCTTTGTTTTTAGGATAGATACAAACTTCTATACAGGAGTGCAGGCACAAAAATGATAATACAGAAGAAAGGTTTAAAGGTGAACTCTGCAGTGTGGGATCACAACCCCAGTTTAAAACTACTGTATGATCATGAACACAATTTTCTAAAGTTTAAATGAAAGTCCACTTGAAACATTCTCCAACATGGCACCTTTTGCATACCACAATTAATTCCTCCATTTACTTACACACTAAATCCAAAAAGTAAACAGGCCTCTAAAAGCTTATCAAAGTTTTCGCGAGGGTCAAGCTACCCCTCATATGAAAGCTGACAAGTTGGCCATTCATGGCACTTTCAATTTACCATATCATGACCGTGAAGATTTTTTGCTATTTCACCTCAAAGTTCAAACCACCTTTTCCGAGCCTTGTTTTTCACTAAAATCTCGATATGCCTCCCCCAGCTTCTAAGGCCCATAATTTCCACAAAATTGCTTCAATTAAGCCCATTTTTTCACCATGGTACTTCACTTGATATACTTTCAAAAGAAACTTACAGAAAACACCAGCTGATTCCATAACATATCAAAAAAGTGCTCCTTTTAGAGACTCTATCTGAGTCCGAACAAACGAAAGCATTAATACACCTGCTAGTAGGGATATGCTCCTTTATGAATAGACATTACACTGACTCCATTTTGAGGGAAACAAGGAAGCCTGACATGCTGTAAATTCATCCAGTTTGTTTACAAATCAGCTGTCAGCATTTGTTAGTACTTAAACTTCAAATAATGTAGCATTGTTTTTCCCCCAAACAAGGTAGCTTTTTTGCTCTGTTCCATCAGGTCTTTTGGGAACCCTTGTAGCTAGGTATGGTTGAAGGTGCTTGACCAGATTAAAGGTTAATTAGCCTGTGGTAGGATTAATATAAGAGTAGTGTGTATTAAAATTATGTTTGGGATGAAAGTAAGGATGTTCAGTCTGGTATAAAACCTTCCATATTGTAAATGTTCTCTCCAAAAGGATGACTACAATTCTCTACTGGGAAGTTTCTTCCCTGAAGGTGTTCAAGGGATAGTCTTTTGTGTGATTTTGGAGTGTCAGCACAAAACAAGGGTTTCATATCAAGATGCTAACATTTTTGGCTTTGCATTACATTTATGTGAGTGTGAATGGGTGTACCTGTATACAATGCCTTAGCAGTTACAGGCCGCTCACGAGGGCTCAAGCCTCCTTGCTCACCCTCAGCAAGGAGGCTTGTTCCTCTTGGAACTCAGAAGTGGTGTAGCTAGTGGAAAATTCAGACACTGCAATGAGCTCTGTCACGTGGTATGCAACAGCCCATCCTCGCTCATGGCATTCACATGCTGCATAACTTATCAGCTAAAGGGGAATTCTGACCATTTCCTTATGGGGAACAGCTCTCTGGACCCTGTAAGACATTGAGTACGGGCTGTTTATGCATGTGTGTGTGTGTAAAAATGAGCAAAATAAAGTGGGGTACTTTTCTTTGATGGAATGTAACTATAATTTTTACAAATTATAATTAAGTTGAAGTATTCTGAAAATTTCTGTGTCTATAGCCATGATTGTTCATCAATTGAAACTGTCACTTTTAATTGATCTAAAATTTGTTATCTTGTCATTGAAGGTACTGATTTTGTTTTTAATTGTGCTTTTGAAAAGTAAAGGGTGCTTACAAAACTTTCTTATTGTGCAGTTTTATAGGGATGTGTCAAGAGGGAAAAGGGCCCCCTCTGGGCGAGGGATTGTAGAATATGCCCACGGTATTACCCACCTGTCGTAAGAGGCAGCTAAGTGAAACCAAACTTGCACTTGAACAATACTTAAATAATAACGTTGAACCTTTTATCCAGTTGACTGACACTATATAACACATTTGTGTTGGTGTGTCGTTAAATCTCATCTCCTCACCTCTGCATGACGTCAAGAGTTTACCCTACGTAGGAATTTGCCAGTGTAAAGATGGCAACATACGTTGTGTGCTACTTATTTTCAACTCATACTGGCACACACTTTACTGTGTGCTTTCTGTGCTGTAATTATTAAAGGTGGAGTGGTATCTTTCATTCACATTTAGATATACATATGATAGCCAGTGGGACTTTTACATAAAGGAAAATATTTCAGCCCATTCAATCCTGATACCAACACTAAATGATTTTCCAGGTAAGTACTAATATGTGATATGTTCTATGGCCAATGTAATGTACTGAACTACTTGCCAAATGATCCATTTAAGTTGAATTGTTCCATTGTCTGAGATTAAAAACGCACACAAAACAGAACAATCCAGTTCTTTATGTTTTAAAAATTGAATATGTTAAAAATGATCAGAAAAGTCACAAAGCAACACCTTAGAAATATGAGGCAAGGGTGCAGGGGGGCACTGGCTCTCCCAATGTGGCAAAAACAGTTGGCCCTGCTGGCAAAACATGAGCAAAACATGATTAATGTTGCCATTATTTGGTCAAAAATTGCTCTTGCCCTGTCACAAAAGGAACCCCATACTTCTTTTGGCAGAGATGCCAACCCTCTCTGACTCTCAGGGACGCTCCCTGGACATTCAAGGATTTCTGTCCAACCTAACTAACAAATATAACAACCTCCCTGATTTAAAAGGGTCCACCCCATTATTACAGATGTAATGCTTGAAACCCCCAAGATTCCTACATCAAACTGGCCTGATTTCTAGATTTTAATGTTGGCATCTTGTCATTTGTGCCTGCTCTTGTGTAGTCTGAGTGCAACATAAAGGCTCACAGTAGACCATCTGCAACATACTGCTTTTTCTGAGATGACAGTGTTTGCAAGTATGACATTAGGCTATTTGGGCAATTCCTTTGTGAAAAAAATTAAAATATTAAACATCAATAAAAATAAAAATATTGGTCATCACATAATTTTTAAGAGTTATTCATTGAATAGCATACTGGGATTTATTAATCCAAAAAGTGGTGAAGGGATGTCCTCCATGCAGTTAGGAATCAAGGGTACTGTCTTAATACACTTTATTGCAGTGGTCTTTAATACAAAATATCCATATATTTTGTTGCTCAGTCTATTCATACTGTAATAGTTTTATTTGAGGTCGGGTTGATCTTTTGAGGGCAAGAGCATTCACCCCAGATATACTTTAAAACAAGTGCTAAATATCACAAATTTGTCTTCAAAGTATCTTCATAATATTTTAGGATTTCATTTGTGCATATTCAATGAAAAACAAAGCAGTTATTTTTTGTTATTTTCACACCAGAGGAGTTTTACTGTAGTTAGTTAGATGGAGTTTTACGGCTCAGTTTCCGATCTATTGGTTCAAGTCGATCCGGCTGCAGCCTTTTGTCCAGTTGTGGTCACTGGCTTGTTTTCCCTCCTCCATAATCCATTGGTTATGCGGAGAGTCTTTGTTATGACTCAACATGGGAATAGAACCCAGGCCTTCTGCCTGAGAGGTGGATGTTCTAACTGTTATACCAAACATGGGAGAAGGAGCAATATTGAGGTGAAGCAGTATTGTCACATGATTCTCAAAAGCCAGTCATGAAATAGGACTGTCTAGGTACTACTGTACACTACTTCCAAGTTGAAGCCAGTCATGAAATAGGACAGTCTAGGTACTACACTATTTCCAAGTTGAAGCCAGTCATGAAATAGGACAGTCTAGGTACTACACTACTTCCAAGTTGAAGCCAGTCATGAAATAGGACAGTCAAGGTACTACACTACTTCCAAGTTGAAGCCAGTCACGAAATAGGACAGTCTAGGTACTACACTACTTTCAAGTTGAAGCCAGTCATGAAATAGGACTGTCTAGGTACTACACTACTTCCAAGTTGAAGCCAGTCATGAAATAGGACAGTCAAGGTACTACACTACTTCCAAGTTGAAGCCAGTCACGAAATAGGACAGTCAAGGTACTACACTACTTCCAAGTTGAAGCCAGTCACGAAATAGGACAGTCAAGGTACTACACTACTTCCAAGTTGAAGCCAGTCACGTAATAGGACAGTCTAGGTACTACACTACTTCCAAGTTGAAGCCAGTCATGAAATAGGACAGTCTAGGTACTACACTACTTCCAAGTTGAAGCCAGTCACGAAATTGGACAGTCTAGGTACTACACTACTTTCAAGTTGAAGCCAGTCATGAAATAGGACTGTCTAGGTACTACACTACTTCCAAGTTGAAGCCAGTCATGAAATAGGACAGTCTAGGTACTACACTACTTCCAAGTTGAAGCCAGTCACGAAATAGGACAGTCTAGGTACTACACAACTTCCAAGTTGAAGCCAGTCACGAAATGGGACAGTCTAGGTACTACACAACTTCCAAGTTGAAGCCAGTCACGAAATGGGACAGTCTAGGTACTACACTACTTCCAAGTTGAAGCCAGTCACGAAATAGGACAGTCTAGGTACTACACTACTTCCAAGTTGAAGCCAGTCACGAAATAGGACAGTCTAGGTACTACACTACTTCCAAGTTGAAGCCAGTCACGAAATAGGACTGTCTAGGTACTACACTACTTCCAAGTTGAAGCCAGTCATGAAATAGGACAGTCAAGGTACTACACTACTTCCAAGTTGAAGCCAGTCACTAAATAGGACAGTCTAGGTACTACACTACTTCCAAGTTGGGGTGACTGCATTCCTTTTTTTAATGACTGTATGACCAACCTGAACATTGTGATGCTCTAATAATTTTGAAAAGCTTTCAGCCAAGCAGAAGTGATATTAGCATTTTAGTATGAAAGGTGGAGATGAAAAATTTTGAATAATCTTAGATAACAAATATCAAAATTTCAATACAGAGTAAAAGCTACTGCATGACCAACAAAACCTTGGACCAGTGGCAGATTTCCTGCTACAATTTTCAAGACAGCATATCAGTGAAATTTCACTCCTTCCAAAAGAAGCAAAGCATTGACTTGCAACTTTCCAAATGTAAAAAGATCAGTTTTCAGGGACAGAATGTACTTTAAGTTTTTGTGTCTGTGCAATGTCACACCTTGTTGTTACTGAATATCTGTGACATTTCTAGGGCAAGAATACCTGTATATTTTGTATCTATCTTTTACCATTCGTCAGTTACCATAAATACTTTGTTTGATTTTGTTCAATGCATCTAGGGCTTTGTATGTAAACTTGAATGTATTTGTCATGCTTCATTTGCTCAATCAAGTTTGATAGATTTTAGCCATAGGATAATATATTTAATAGTGTAACAGTGTAAATGGTGCTTTCCCTAGTATCTAGACAACTAAGGTTTGCAAAATTTGAGAAGTTGCCTCAAGTCAGTTTTGATTGATAATCCAAAACAGCCTGTGATTCTAAGACTTTTTGGTTTCCACTGGAATCAAGTTTGGTCAAGGTCACTCCCTCAACCCCCTCACCCCCCCCCCCCTCAAAAAAAAAAAAAAAAATTCACTCTTTTTGACGAACTGTTGACACTTGCACTCACCAGATCTAACTGAGATCATTGTTTTATTCATCAAACAAAGCTAAGTATGAGTGCACATTATAATACTTTTTACAATATTAGAGACACACTGTGAAAATATCAGTGACACACAGGACAAGCATGAGCTTGTGTGCATGATGTCAACTGTTTCTTCAAACTTTTTCAATGAAGAATAAGAGGAGAGGTTTAAGCAAACATTTTATCATCAAATATGAAAAAGGAATTAATTTACACAATTTAGGGGAGCATTCTTTCAAATTGGACTTGTATTTATACTCAGGATATCATCAAATAAAGATGTTACATTTGTGACTCAAAGTGAACTTGAGGCAAGCAATGGTTATATCATCACATCCTCACATTGGTAAGGAATGCTTTGTTTCCCCTTTGTTTTTCAGTCCGTTCTGTTCAACTGGAAGTTTAAACAAGTAGAATCCTTTGGAAAAGACAAGTTCCCATGCCTCTTATGCAATTACATTCTGGTAACATGAGGTGTACAGATAAAGTCAAGCCAAAAAGACTATTCATTACTGTGTCACTATATGTGCTTGCTTCAGGTTCACTTTGTGTGAAAAAGTGATAACTCTGACTGGTAATATCTTAAGAACTATGAATGCATAAGACATCAAAAAAAAAAAAGTTACCAAATTGCTTAAAATATATACCTCTCTAACATATGAAAACTTGATTTGACCTTGGATACCCCTTTTACTTTAAATCTTCCATTCTTGGCAGGGCATATTAAATGTACAGAAGCTCATATCCTAATAATTCAAATTTCAGTCTTGGGTTTTACAGAGTCCACACCTATTTTAGCCTTGAATAGCAGCAACAGAGGTCTGTATAGCACCCTGACTCATATAAATGAATGGAAAGGAGAGGTGAAAAGTGATTTTGCAGTCCCCCTACCAATGGAATGGTATAGTCTCTATAAGGAAGTTGAATTCTATGGCATGACGCCTGATGTAAATGGTATGTCTCTTCTTAATAACAACTATCTACTGATGAATACCATTATTTGATTTTAGTTTATAAGTTTCAACTTTCAGTATGGTTTGTTTAAGGAGCTTCAAGGACAATTAATTATTTTCTGATGCAATGAAGAAGGAGCCTTTATAGGTACTGATATGAGACTCATAGTAAGTGGTTAATTGCCATTTCAACGTTGCTTTGGCTCAAATAACCATTGCCCAAATTTTAGCTAAGATGCTAACAATTGTGATATAGGTATCTCTTCATTTCCTAAGAATGTTCTATATAAGTTTGACAGTTTTCTTCATAAACACAGTTTGGATACGACTCTTAATAATTCAATAATGGAATAATACAAAGTTCACTTGCAAATACTTTGCTGTAGAATTCAATTTCAGTACTCTTTATTTTGCCATGTGTGAATGTAATGTGTATGTAGGATGGAGTTAGATGTGATGAGATAAGGACTCAGTTTCTAACCAATTAGTTTAATACTTGCTGGCCAGAGCCATTTTTGCAGTGGGCTCATTGACTTTGTTTTACCTAATCCATTGCTGTTATATGTTGAGCACCAAGCACAATGGCAGTGGGTTAATTCCTTTTTAAAAGTATTTAAAATGAAAGATGATGCATTATTGTACTTTATAGGAATGTATTTTTTATACTACTGTGACAGTTAAAGGGCATGAATCATTTTTTTAACTCAATGGTACTTGATATAAACAGGGGCCTATATCAACCTCCTAACAGTGGTTTGCAATGCTTTTTTTTCTGTTTTCTGATTCATTGATTTAACCTTGAAATAAATAATGATGTGAGCTCTTATTGGAATTTTGAAGTTTGTAACCTTTCTGACAAATGAAAATTACAAGAAGATTAGTATTAGAAGGTTAAAACTCCGCCCTTTAAAAAAAAAAAATAAAAGATTGAACCTATAATGGGAAGTTATAGTGTCTCAAAGTGTTGAAAGTGTTAATACTTCTTTGACTGCTAATATTTTGAGCATGATAAATTGGAATTTTGATTCAAGTCTCATTAGAATGTTTATAAGCCTGATTATAAGCCTGATTTCAGCATTTTAATTTTCTTAGTAATATGAAAAGATGTTATATTCTGTTGGTCTCCCTGAACAATACAAAATATTGTCTCTATAACACCATTGTACCTCCATGAATGATCTCCCTTCAGTGACACATCTGATCCGAAGCCTGGATGACGTCAGCCAGTATATTGCCAATGGAAATTTTAGCAAAGCATCAGATATTCTAAACAATTGCAGGTAAGAGACCGGCATGTTGATGTACAGACTTCTATCCCTGCTTTAACATTTCTGCATACTTTGATTGAAAAGCCTTGTTTGGGTACCGGAATAATTTGAAAAAGCCAGTTAAGAGTTACAACGATGTCTAACAGGTCAAAGGTCATGAGGGTACTCTGAAAGCAAATACTGTACTGCACTGAACAGTGATACTGAAAGTGCACAGGTTGTATAATATTCAGTCTTTTGTGGGCAGCCCTCACGAATAAGAAATTGGCTATGGTACAAAAACTGTTGAAGTAGTACGGATTTACTTCTGCACTTGTACAGTCTATCTCACAATATTTCCAATGATAGCAAATGCCAAAAATTTCATGGGATCAGTAGCCAAGGTTTGCCAGGCCTTTTCGCATATTAACTAGCCACCATGCACTGCAGACTGATACACAAGGCACAGTGATTGTTACCTAACCTTTTCACAACTCAACCAGCAGCCATACTTTAAATAAAGTTTTAAAACTTTTTGTTGTAGTTAGTTGGTTAGATGGGATTTTAATAATGACACACCAACACAAATGTGATTTAGTGTCACCTTTTGTTGTAGCATGTTGATTCATTTCGTATGTAAACAGTTAGGCAGTAGGCCTCCCTATTGGGTTCCGGTTAGCATGAACTGAGTTTTGTACTCACATAGGAATTGTAACAAAACTTTAAGATCAAGGTTTTCTGTAAAAACTTTCAAGTGTTACTTTATTTTTCAATGCCAGTAAGCTTTTATCTCACATTTTCAGCGCCCTATTTATTTTGCTGAAGTGAAGTTAACATGCCTTTATTTATCACGACATTGCCATAGCATTGCTGCAATGTTAGCTACGAACAACATGTTTACTCTACTATACCCTTGTCACCTGTTACCTTACTTGTACAGTTACAACTCTGAACTTGCATATTGTATGTGATGACAAGATTCAGTTTTTGCCATGTTTTTGTGGTCTTTGGTGTCATTAATATATCAATTCTTCTTAAATTATGCCAGACAAATCACATGACAATCAGTCAATCCTTCATCAGGGAACTGTGGGGAGAGAATCATCACTTTGAAGTGAGGTTCATGTCATCAAGGTCACATGATAATGTCTTGAAGTGAGGTTCATGTCACCAATGTCACACAGTAATGTCTTGCCGTCGTGAGGTCCATGTCATCAAGGTCACACAGTAATGTCTTTTTTGGTGTTTTCCTTGGCGTTCCTAAATGTTCACTGGATTAAAAGTTCATACACTAGAAATTTTTGTCTGGTACAGCTACAGCTAGTCTGATGGGACCAAATCCCTACCACCCTAGCTAGCATTGCCAGTTGCAAGAAAATAAAATTAATACAAATTTTATACAGTCAGTGCTCTGTTATGATGTGACAGTCCTTATTGACTTATACTTTTTTAGTTATACAGTCATTTCGGCGTTTGTTATACTGACATGCTGCTAAACTGGTGGCACAGCCTACGTATTGCATTGTTTTGAGAAAACTTTCCAAGAGTACAGAAGTGATGTTGATAGTGTTCGTATCATGGATAATCCCTCTAGGAAGTAGGTTTTAGACTATTAGCATATATTAAAAGTTCCTGTTGTATCTCCTTCCATCTAACAGCTCCTTGCTTTCATGATGTAGTCATGTTTTTCATGTAAATATCATGAAGATGAATTTTGGCACATGTGCATACATTGAAAAAAAACAGGGAACACATTTTTGATTTGATAAGTCACAGAGAAGAAACATATGTATTCATAATGGCATGTGTGTAAATGTTCTGTGCTGTGTTTGCTTGTGTTTGTGGATGTACGTGTGTAGTGTTTGTGGAACTTTGCTCTTTAACACTGTATTTCAAGATGAGAAATTTCGACAATTCTCAAACTTTGTACAGAAATGCTCCATGTTGGGAGGACAACTCCTATCATATTTGGTGAAGGTCAAAATTCATCTGGGGTCACCAAAGGTCAAACTACGAAAACTTTGTCAAGATGATACCTGTAGATAGGAAACTTGGTTAGGTTTCTTATATTTGGGGTGTTGGTGTGTAATGGTAAGAAGCATTTTACATGTTATCTCAATATTGGAAACTTGGGTATGTGGATGATGGATTACAGAGAGAAGACAATCCCTGTTGTCTTGGGTGGAGGTCAAAGCTCATGTTGCGTCACTCTAGGTCAAACCCTGAAGCTCAAGGTAGAAAACAGATACATTTCATATTTAGTATATATATATGCATATATTATGGTAAGAAGATGGTCCTTATCATTATGTGTGAAGTTCAAAGATTACCTGGGATCACCAGGGGTTAGGCTCGAAGGATGCTGATCACTCAATATCTCAAGAAGAAAAAACTTAGATATATTTCATTTTTTGTAGGTGGATACCTTACGGTGGGAAGATGGTCCCTATGTTTTTAGTTGTGCCTGGAGGTTAATGGTCATCTTGATATCACCAGGGTCAAATTCTGAAAAAGTTTTATCACAATATCTCAAGTTAGAAAACCATAGTAAATGTTACATTAAGTATGTGGTTCCATTGTGGTGAGAGATGGGCCCTATTTTTTGCTGGATATCAAAGGTCTTTTGGAATCACTCAATGTTAAACCTTGAAGTCCTTCAGTTGTTAACAGGATATCTCAAGGAAAAAAGTTGGATACATTTCATATTTAGGATGTGCATGTGTTATGGTGAGAAGGCATGTGTTATGGTGAGAAGGTGGTCCCTAGTGTTTTTGGTGGTGGTGAAAGGTCTGAATCACCAGGGGTCAAACCCTGAAGATATTTTTATTAACATGATATCTCAAGGTAGAAAACTTTGATACATTTTACTGGTTGTAGATGGATATGTTATTGTGAGGAGATGGTCCCCATTGTTTTGGAGGATGTCAAAGGTCATCTGGGGTTACCAGGGGAAAAACACAAAATTATTTTTCCAACATGTTAATATAACATGCAACTGTGAAATTGTGGAACTGGTGTAATATTGGTGTCAGTCAATCATGGGAACATCAGTAAGATATCAATAATTGATACAAGTGATGTTATGAGATGATAGATAATAAGACAAAAAGAGTGTGGACTTCGAATGATGTGAGGGAGAGGTTAGTTTTCAGGGAGGAGTAGAATGTGAAATTAACTCACGGTTTATGGCTATGTTTTTAGATAAATTAAAGATATTTATTTACTCAAACGAGTATGTATTCATTTGTTTTATTTTCATTAGGTCAATATTAAACTCTGTCATGAGCAGTCTCCACAAGGAGAACATTACACTGCTTGCTCCAAGTCTTTCTCTACATCCTGTTGTGACACCTGCTATATTCAATGATTCATACCTCATCAACAGAACAAAAGGACTTTATCTAGTTGTAGAGGAAGATGTTGCTACTTTGCTGCAAAAATGTAATTACAAGGTAAGAACTGCAAGGAGCAATCAAAGATTTTCTTACCTACCAAAATTCCCAAGGATACATGCGTGTTGTAGGTCTTCTGTATTGTGGTAAGGAAAACATGAGGTATCGAAGCCACAAGCAGTGTTGAACCATTATTTTTCCGCATGATTGCACTTGGAACTTATGACTCACCTCATCTGCAGGGAGGAGGAGTTGAAACTGGCTATTCCCTTTGACGTCCTGTACTCCCCCAGGTTGAGTAGAGACGAATAAATTTAACTACTTCAAAACACAGCTGTGGTACTTACCTAAGTAGGTTGAGTTAGGCGAGTATTAGTATTAGCGCAGCCCTGCTAGAGATTTCTGGTGTTCCATGCATTGAATGCATGCAGTGCATGCATGCACACAAGCATTGTGGCCCTTGGCGAGCAGGGAGTAGGTAAAATGCAAACAGCCTATTTCTTTGGAGATCGCTTCTGTAATTGGAAGCCATCCTATGGTCTGTTTGTTTAATTCAGTCCCAGAATGTGAGGTTCAAGTCTCATTGTGGACTCGCCTTGGCTTGAATAATTTTCTTTCTGTACTATGGTTGTGCATTTGTATTGCTTTATTACCATGAATGAGCTTTACTTTAGCTACAGCTCACTGTCTTCTGCTTTTAAGATAATGTAAAGTGTGTAGTGTTTAAAGAGTGGTTAAAACACTATTGTCTCTCAGATGGATATATCATCAAAATGAGGTTGGGGGGGGGGGGCTTTTTTTAGAAACCCACTTAAAATGAGAATGTTAGGGTTAATGTGTGACCCACTTAGTATAAACCTCACCTTGTTAGCTAGCTTTCTGACTTACAAGAACTTTTACAGAGAGTCTGATTTACATTCCTGATTTATATGAATACAGCATAGCTGAGATTTTCAAATATGTAGTAACAGAAAGTATTCTTTGTTCAACACTTCTTTAATTTCTTTCTCTGCAGGGTCTTCTACAGTTTCATTACTTGTCCCTCAACTCATCATTAAATAATTTGAGAGTATATTCATCTTCAAAGAGGAAAAGTAGCTTTGAAGTGGAGAACATTTACATAACAAAAGGCACACATGATACCTCTTCACAAATTGATGATTCCTTTGTCTCAATTGCCAGTGATTTCAGAGAAGTCTGTAATTTGGTGACAAATTTAACAGGTGGGTGTATTCATTCATTTTTTATCATTTTTAAATACACAAGGCAGCATAACATCTTGGGAGGGAAGAACAAAGGGCTTCTAGATGCCAGCTATCTCACTATCAAATTTATCTTGCACTAATCTCCAATCCTGAAACCTGATGCCAACCAACCCATCTTTAAATGTATCTTGCACTTACTGTAATCTTGACACCCATTCCAAGTTTGTTACAGTAAATTTTTAGCCAAGTTGGAAATCATCATCCTTGTTGCACATTAACAGGCCATCACATCTCTTGAAAGATGCATAATTAAACACAAACAGGGCTGTTGACAAAAACCAGAAGTAAATGTTTTGTGACTCAGGAGTTGCTTTGTAATGTGTTTGCTAGCTAATACATGTGATGGTTCATGAGGAATTTCTTACCCTATTAGATATTTCACCCGAGTCCCCACCAAAGCAAGGTTTGGTGGGGTAATCAAATTTTACCCAACTTCCTGCTTAACTCATTCAAGCACACTCTAAGAAACCACAAGCTTGATAAGAGACAGGTAGCAGAAGATGTAAACAAAGGTGGAATAATAACGGCCAGATGTGCCACTGTTTGCGAAGTGTGAAAGGCAAGCAGTAGGGCAACTTCTTATCTGGTTTCTTTTGACCTTTGTTCACTGAAGCAAAAAGGTGTGGACAGAATTTTTATAGGCAGGGATATTCAACATGTTGTGTTATTGGGGGGTTCTAGATTTTGTATAGAGTACACCATCAGATTATTTAAGAGTTAGCCAAGGTTTGTCAGAAGTGGATCTAAATTCAAAGTTGCATATATCTTTAGATGAGTTCATGGTTTCTCTCAGCTTTCTTGGAGATGAGTTCAGTTTAAATCCATTGTCTAGAGTGTGGACTATAAATATGAGAGTAGTAATTGTCCTAGAAATAGATAGATAAAATTTGTAAAATTCATCTGGGAAAATGAGGAAGTTTGTCTGTTTGAAATATGTTGGCCCTCACTTATTTCTGGAGCCTATAAATGTTACTCTAAAGTTATCACAATATTCATTTATTTATGGGTTTTAGTTCATTTTGTAGACCTGTGATGATAATTATACATAGTAAGAAATTTTGGGTACAGTTTGCTGTGGCATGCCTCTTAAAAGAAATATGTTCAATAGTAAAGTTCAATGTTATCATTTTCTCTTACACTAGGTTCATGGCAGAAAGCAACAGTGGCTTTGTTTAAGCAGAACCAATCTTGGGACCACAGTGGACCATTGAATTCTGATCTGTATTTTCTGACTGAAGGAGAATACTTACTTCAAAATGTAACTCTAAAGTTTGAACTTATAAGTAAATCAAAGTCTTGTGGTATAACGTGAACTGCTGGCTTTCCATTATCAACAAATAAATGCAATAATAGTAAGCAGAGCCTAAATAAGAAGCAGTGTTCTCATCAGGCACTGGAAATGTGCAATTTGTCCACTTTTCCCTGTAATCCTTCAAGGTTTTAATTTTGCATGTGAAATATCCTGCACGGGCTGAAAACATCAATTGGGAAAAGTGTGAGATCCCTCTTTGAATCAAATTCCAGCAGGATATATTTTACCAGTGACATTTTCCCAAACCCTGAGATCAACACTGATGGGAATATGTTTGACTATAAATGAAGAAGAACCTGCCGGAACTTACTGTATGCAATACAACTTTAAGTCCTCTTATTTTCAATTCAATATTGTAATATTTTAATTGAAATGTTTAGTTCTTGTTAAGTACATGGGTCATGCACAGCACTTTAGTAACAGCACAATGACTTTGATGCATAGCCTCTATAAATTATCTTTACAAATGAGAAATCATGGAGTGATTTTACATGAAATAAGTCTAAACTTATTTTTTTAACCAGTGTTCAGTTGTTAGCATGACTTCTCTGTCCTCTAGGACCTTTCCATCCTACTCTCATCCAGGCTCTGCTAGGACTTTCCAGAGAGGTCTACTTTGTGGAAAGTCAAAATCTCTGTTGCTTTGGTTAAATTTAACAGCTTTGTTTCATTGGTTACATTCTAAAAATTGTTTAAGTCATAATATCATTCCTGGATAATCTGTAGTCTTGGCATAGTTGAGGGTATGTGTATCTGTTTTCCAGTCTAATCCAGCACTGAATTTACAACAGCAAATCCCTGGCAAATGTGTTCCAACAACTATGCTTTGTTGCCATGGAAAAGAGGTGAGGTGGTAAATATTATCAAGGTTATTTATTGTTTGACCTGAGGAGAGGTCCCACTCTGTGATCCTCTTTTCTTCAAATGCATTAACCACCACAAGATTGTTCAGTGGTTAGAGTGCTTGTCTAGCAGTCACAATTTCTGAATCAAATCCAAACAGAACAACATGGAAATTTTCTGCACTAAAAGCATCAACTTGTGAAAAAATGTGTTTGAAACGATTTTGGCAAAAGTCAGGTAAATGGGGTTATTTACCTTTTTGAGAAGTTAGCTAATGTGACTAAAATTTGAGCTATTAATTTCTTAGATATCAACCAAGTGACATACTTTTCAGAAACCATATTCTAAGTGAGTTTCATGGTTCCTTGTTTTGACCTTGGGTGAAAAAAAGGATTTTCTGTAATAATGTAAACGATGCCTACCACTTAAACTAAAAGGGCAAAAGAAGCTTCAGTCCCCAAACTTATTTTGCAACAACAGATCGATTTCACCGCCAACTCTTCAAAGTGTCATTTGTAGTAAACTTCAAAATTGAGGAGAGAAAGTGTTGTTACTTGATTCTCAAGAGCTGTCGTGAAACTGGATAGTGTTCTTTAGTAATTCATGATGTGATGACAATGTCTTTCCTTGAAATCTGATTTTAAGACAGAATTTTCAATTTTGCGGATTCCCTCAAAAATGTAAGGTGCTCAGTGTATACTTTCTAATTACTTAACATTTGGTACTCTCAGTAAACTTGGCCTAAAGCTGCAATAAAAAGACAATTGCCACAATTTTCAAAATGCACCAGTGGCAAAAATTGTTATCATATCTCACACTTTTTGTCAGTGTTTTTAAAACTTTTGAAGGGAAGGGAATTTCAGCATTTCAGGAGATGAAATCCTGACTAGAGTGTAGCTGATGCAAGAATTTATGTAGGGAAAAGTACTCACTGTTGCAGCCTTCTTATAGCTGTGTCAGGAAATTTATAGTTGAGCTATGGCATCACTGATGCTTCTGTTGCATTTATGCCTTTGAATTCTTAAAAAGTCTTTCATGCAAACCGTGGTTTCAAAATTCAATTTTTAGTGGTGCCAGAATTTTATACTTACTTACTGTTGTATTTTTCCATCTTTTGTTCAGTTTATTCGTGTATACTTTCTGATCACATATCACTGAGCTCAAATGATGCTTTAGTAATATTTGTTTTGTGCTTTAAAGATGCTAGTATTTCATATATATTTTATAAATTAGTTAATTGGTAATCTTACACTGTCATATATTTCCATAAAATATTCTGCTGTTGTCTTCCAATCAAAAGAATTAGTTTCTCCGTGAAAACATCGTTTCCATAAGTGCATCATATTTTGAGGGACTTAAACATGTCTTTATGTACACCCTGACTCTTGAGCTTTTACTGCAACCCCCCCCCCCCCCCCAACCCAACCTTAGTGGCATATGATTGATTGTATCAAACTATTTTCCCGGCATAGACTAAAAAATACAGCAAACCAAAATGAAAGAATTTAAAAAGCAAAAGTGCTATGTTAACCCCCACCTGCCTGGGCCCGGCTTCAATAACTGAAACCTAGGTGGGCTTCAGCTGGGAAAGGCTAGCCCAGTTGGGCCCCACGTGGGAACACTTGACAAACACGAATGGATCCCAGCGTGGGCCCAGAAAGTAGCCCAGCGGAAACCCAGTTGGGGCCCAGCTGGGCATGTTGGCTGGGAAATGCACTTCACATTGCACTTTTTTTTCTTTTGAGATTTTAAACAATGAAAGAAGGGTATTTTTGACCCGGGAAGCATGCTTCCGCCCCTTCATTTTTCACGGGGGCTGTCGCCGCTCCAGCCCCCTGCTCCCTACGCCTATGGTTGTGTTCTGGACCGCTTCCCTCCTCAAACACCACCATCTGAATATAATTTTGATAACTTTTCACCTCCCGGCCCGTTGCCAGAGAGTCGGGAGGACTCTAGAAAAAGATTACTTTTCACATCACAAATGCGAGCAAATTTCATGCAATATCATAAAGTCAACACTTACATGACTTGGTGTCTTCAGGTAAAATTAAAAATTTACACGAATTCGAGTTTAACAATTAATATGTCAACGTGAAAGTATATCTGATAGATAACATCCAAATAAACATTTTTTAAACGTTAAAGGAAAAGATACACGCTTGATGTTCTTGGTCTCCTTGCATGAACGGTCTTTAAATGTGGGCTGTGTTGTCCTATAATTAAGTTTCATTCGTCAGATGGTCATTTTACTGAATGTGTTGATCACTGGATCAAAGTCAATACTCGCAGATACATATTTGCTTTCTTTAATGAGGAGAGGGAGAGAGGAAAATCTTTCCTACGATAATGTGGACCTCACATATAATTTTGTTAACTTTAGGCGACTAAATGAATGTTCATATATTTCTCTAAATGACTGTTCATTATTACATTGACTCAAAACAGTGTTCCATGAATGCAGATCAATCTTGCTTATGAGGATATAGTTGGCCCACTTTCTTTCTTTTCTCATTTTTCTTTCTTTTCATTTCCCCTTTCTTTACTTCCCCTTTTTTTCCGTTTTCCCTTTTTCTTCTGCCTTTCTTTCCTTTCCTTATCCTCTCTTTCTCCTATTCTCTTCTTCCCTCTCTTTTCCCTTTCGTTTCTTCCCTTCCTTCCCTTTCCGTCTTGTGTGTGAGGGGCAGTTTTCCCCCTGTCCCCCCCCCCCGCTGGTTACGCCACTGGGTAAACAAACGGAACGCCACCATTTGGAACGGAAAGTACAGGACAATTAAAAATTACAACCTCTCCACCAGGCCCGAACGCAAAACTTTGCAAAGGGGGTTGAACTGGTCTGTATCCTGACTAACTAAGCGAGATGCCACCGTTAATTGGTTTGCGTGGCAAGAAGGAAGATGATGAAAATCGCGACCCTTGATCAGATCGCAAATCGCAAAACGATCAGAAAATAACGAGATAAAATGTACGACCATTTTCTCTGTATACAGCTAGATACCCTCCCGTCTACCTATGTGATCCGTATGTCGAAAATATCCTCTCGGTTTAATATTTTTTTATTTCTTTTAGGACAACTTTCGCCTGAACATATCATACCATTTCGGACAAAATTTAAGCCAAACTATGAAGTGAGACCGAGGACTAATTGATTTTAATAGTCTGTCAGAATTCTTCACGAATTTTCTTTGTACGGTTTTGACTTGTGAAAATTTAACCATGACTATGATGCTATTTGATTTTTCCGGCAAATTTTTGAAATGATTCGGGCACTCTTTGACGTTTTCTGTGTAATTTAACCATGCCAGATTTTAAAGACTTAAACTAGCTTCCCGAAAGTTTTCATACTTCTGCTCAAATTCAGATCTTGCGGAAAATCGGAAGCAGTCTGTCCCTTGCTCCCGTCACGTACGTCTAGGATCTAAGGGGAGTAAAGTCTTCCTCTCCTTTGAAACGTTTGAAAAATTGGGTGTCATTGCATGCAATTTGGTGCAATTCAACCTACCTTCACTGGCGGTGCCATGATGTCAAAATTGGGGGGCAAACTAAGGCAAAATGTACGACCATTTTCTCTGTATACAGCTAGATACCCTCCCGTCTACCTATGTGATCCGTATGTCGAAAATATCCTCTCGGTTTAATATTTTTTTATTTCTTTTAGGATAACTTTCGCCTGAACATATCATACCATTTCGGACAAAATTTAAGCCAAACTATGAAGTGAGACCGAGGACTAATTGATTTTAATAGTCTGTCAGAATTCTTCACGAATTTTCTTTGTACGGTTTTGACTTGTGAAAATTTAACCATGACTATGATGCTATTTGATTTTTCCGGCAAATTTTTGAAATGATTCGGGCACTCTTAGACGTTTTCTGTGTAATCTAACCATGCCAGATTTTAAAGACTTAAACTAGCTTCCCGAAAGTTTTCATACTTCTGCTCAAATTCAGATCTTGCGGAAAATCGGAAGCAGTCTGTCCCTTGCTCCCGTCACGTACGTCTAGGATCTAAGGGGAGTAAAGTCTTCCTCTCCTTTGAAACGTTTGAAAAATTGGGTGTCATTGCATGCAATTTGGTGCAATTCTACCTACCTTCACTGGCGGTGCCATGATGTCACGATAACGATAATGTTGGGGAAAAACCTTTCTGGCTAAGCTCGAAGCCGATCCAAAAGCTCATTGTTCCTGGGGGTGGGGGTCTAGAAGCCCAAGCTTACTGAGACTCTGAGATTTAAGCATATCTCTGGATTTATAATGTAGTCTCGGGAGAGGTACATTATTTATTTTTCGGTTAACCCAGCTCCTAACTGATCTACCTTGGGGCGAATGGGGACAACCACAAAATCTGGGGGCAAATTTCCCCACTTGTACCCGTAGCGCCGCTACTGGCTACCTTTAAATTAACCATTTGTATAGAAATATTTGTCTGTTTTTTTTTTATGAAGGAAAAACAAATTGCATCTGTGAAGGATGGGGACATTCTCCCTGTTTATAGCTACGCCAGTGGGGTCATTTCTCTTGTATTCGGTAATTCGTCAGGAAAGTGAACGTGCACACATAAATTTTTGTTTTGTGTTGCGAGAGTGTTGAAGGGGTTGAAGAGACAGCTAGCCTATCGCGTTTGCCCAGAGTCCTCCCCAGTGAGACATTCTTGTGAAAGTTAGGTGGCCTATATGTGAAGTGGTAGCATCTTTGGAAATACTTCTGGACTGCCCCTTTAGTAAAATGATGCCCACGATCATTTAATAGAGTGATAGAGTCAATAGATGAGAAAATGGCGCTGATTTTTTTAATGTCGAAAATTCTACCTACCGCTTCTTTCAAAGTACGGTATTTTCTTTATCCATTGTGATGTTATACAAGGAGAACATTTCTATATCCCCACAAACTTTATAAATATAGAAACTGAAAAGGAGTGGAAAGCGAGCCCCAAATTCGTCAGCAATGTTACTAACGGGGGTGGGGGATGACCCTTTGGGAGTGAAATATATTTAGGGTTTCTGTCGGCTCAACCCAGTTGACGACGGTTTTTGCTGCCTATGATCCGCATCATTTTGCAGTACGATCCATATCATTTTAATAGCACACTTAACCATGAATACATTCGCTAATCGTAGAATTTCTTGAATATACTTTGTCCTTACAAATTCCTTTAGTGCTTGACTATTTTCACTTTTTCAAGAAAAACTTAAATGCAGAAGAAAAACAAACATTGGAACTGTTGCAATCTCTTTTGCCCATTATATACATCATTACATACACTATGCAACAGTACAATGGCGCACTTCTTAACAACATTCCCACTTGGTAATTCTGTGGACTGTCGAAGGAGTCAATGTCCTTGTTCTGTTCATGAATTATTTAGGACATTTAAGAAATCGATTGTACACTCCATAACAAAAGTAGACACTCCTTAACAGTTAACGATGGAGAGAGAATGGATCGCCATTGATCCGCATGGACCGGGCCCTGTCCGTCCCATCGATCGATGGTGCATATAACTGCTAAGTAACTGCCATTCAAATAGGTGACCTTCCTCCTTGTGTTTACTATACTACTATATTAAAACTTTACAAATTTGTATCACACAAAGTGAAGTTCGCGGTATTCTGAGAGATCAAAAATAGTTGAGTATACAGTTTACCCTCCAACACATCTTTTGGGTGCTCGACGACAAAAAGGAAAACTTACGCAACGGCCTCATTTAGGAAGACGGAGAAACTTTTCAACACAGCCAAAGTTCTCTCCTAGGGGAGTTTAGTGAATGTAACAGCCTCTTGACTCAACTTCTGCCAAGGAACCCCTCATGAACATTAGATTTACAACACAGCGAGTCTAAGGCCGCCATTTTGATAATACTCAGAAACTCCCTCTTTTTTAAGGGGGTAAGGATGACGAGATACAAATTTTCGGAATTATTGGATAAATAATCAAGTGTTTTGTCCAAGAACTCCGCCATTCAGGCGGCCTGTTTGAAGATGGTGACATTTCAACATAAATCGTGCTCACTAGTGATCTTCGGTTTGGTGAGTTACATGACTAATTGACTAAGTACAGTAGTATGTTAACAGAATATTACATTAAAATCGTATTATGCAAGATGTAAGCTTTTGGCAAGTCCAGTACCTTTCTTTTGGTCCCTCGTTCTTCTCTAAGTTTGTGAAAATAAACTTACATGCAGTATTTAGAAGTAGATCTAGCTATCCCGGCCCTTAATTAGCGAAAACTATTCCAAACAGAAATTATACAACAATGGTTTTACCTTTGTATCTTCAAAGCTTGTATGTCATTTAAATTAAATTACGTGGTATCTCGATGGCGAAACGAAGACCATCCCGAGTTTAAAGAGGTGTACTTCGGTATCCTAATACAGGAATGTCTCTCTTTAAAGGGACAATACATTCACTCTTGGATTAAAGTCGTAGACATATTATTTCATGAGAATTACGTGACAATATTTGTCTCATTTTGATTGCAAAATTTGAGTGGGTGTTTCATCTACTCTGAGTGTAGTAACAATGTCCTACAATATCGGGTACCTGGAAGAAATATAAGAGGAAATTTCTGAGACTTTGCTTTTGTTTCAAAATAAATCAGGGCGACTGTTTTGTCCTTTAAATAATGTGATTGACTGAAAGTTCAATTTAAGCAGAATAAGTATTCAGTTTACCTTTAGAAAGAAGTAGTTTTATTCTTAATATTCCATGACAGATATTTGCAAAGCAATTAAACAGTTAAAGAAAATTTGTGATATTTGACTGATTTCTCCGAATAATCTGGGACGACTGCTCCATCATATCAAGGCAACATTAAAATAATAAAGAAGTCTTAAACTCGGTCAGTCTGTAAAATTAGGGAGTTGCAAACCTGCAAATTATAACACGTTCGTGTTATCGGGTGTGAAACCGGGCAGTTATGATAATAATAATCGCTGTCATGTTGTATCGCCTTTTTTATCCTCGTTAAGTTATCGATCCAATCCAATGTGCCACTTTCAAATCTGATGTAGACTAGACCCCCCTTTTTCCCCTCACTGGTCACATTAGAGATTCAAGGGTGTCAGTTAGCGATCCTCGAGTCCTACAAATTAACACAAAATATATAAGGACTTTATGGGAGGGAAGCAAATCAATTTCATTCAGGTTATTTTTCAATTTATGTTAAGTCAAGTTGATCTGCTTAATTGGAACATCAAAACGGAATCCTACTTAATTATTACCGATTGATGATTATAAAATGCTTTGAAAAGCATCAAAAAGTATATTTGGAATGTGCTCTCTTGATGAGCGGACCTGGCGCTGCCAGACGGATTGGTATGATTCATCTTGTCGGCTTTGTTGCAAATTCCTTTGTCGTGGAAAGTATTCAATTTTAGGTATCTAAAACGTGTGACCTACGAATACAAAGATACCATGACATTATTCCTTAGTTTACCTTTTTGCTCTACAACATGGGACATTTTAAATATGTTGGGGTCGAAAGTCTCTTTGATGCAGTCTACAGGAATTTTATATTATACTTTAACTTTTGTCAAAGAGTATAATCTTAAAAAATGATTGATTGGTAAACTTACTTGGGTTGCAAATAGAACTCAATTTCAAGCTACACTTTCAAATGAATGTGAGTATATGTAATTTGCCGATGCCGTGCGCAGGTACTTCCTTCTGCCATTCATTGCACGAAATTACATGTCAAATGGCGAAGGGCGAGATAGCATTTTACCTATTGAAAGAAAAAAATAATGTTTCAATTTATTTGAAGATTTATTGATCCCAAGTTCAGTTGAATAAATGAAGAAAAACGTTGCAGATAGGCTTATGTGAGATATGGATTACACAGCAGAACAGTTTAATAGAGATAAAATATGTTCATATTCTTATTTTGTTTTCTTTCAGAAAATCTTCACCGTCATTTACACTTTTTATTAAAATGTTCAGATACATTTGGTGGGTAAAAAAGACTCCAAATAAACTTGGTCGGGAGACGTTGAAATATTTGAGAGAATATCTCTTTGAATGCTTATGAAACAAGGAAGTATAACACCGGATGAATGTTGTTTGTTCTCTTTTTCTACAGGTTTTAGCAACGTGGCTACCTTTTAGCAATGGAGGTACGCTTTATACTTCATCTTATTTTATCTCAAGTTTTATTGTATAAGTAAATGAATATTTATATGATTATTGTGTTTCTAATTCACGAAAATCATGTAGATTTATTAAAAATTGGAGTACTCATTACCATTGTAAATATTGTAATTTTACTTTGATTTTAGTTCAAAAAAGTTTTAAGTCAATCTCTTTCAAAACTATCTTTCATTTCAGTTTACTTTCTGTTCGATTGTGTTTTTCTTTTACATGATTTTTTTTTTTTACTCTGTGTTACGGTTTAAGAGAAGGTAACCATTAATTATTGAGCAAACCATTGTACTAATAACAGACTCATTGAAGGAAAATATTCTGCCCCCATAATTTAAATCATTAATTCAAAAGAATGAAGTTTCACTCTTTATAGAGTGCCTACAGAAATCACGCTTAAAAAGAGTGATCACATGTAGGCATTCGTAAAACAAAAAGAATTTTCACCCCTCTTGTAGTTGAATTTCACTCTTCTTTGAGTGAATTTCACTCTTCTTGGAGTAGATTTCACTCTTTGCGGACTGAATTAACACTCTAATGGAGCGAAGCTATACATTATATTTTGTAAGAGAGTGAATGAGGTCAATCTTTTGCCCTAAAGGTGTACATTTTCTCAAATGTCCTTGAAAAAAATTGATTTTCCATACTTCAACTCAAAATATTCCTTTTTAAAGGAAAAAACGCAGTCGTCCCAAGTTGAATTAATGTAGACGAATATTTTCCTTAATTAAAGGGAAATACTGCGTTTGTTTTACAAAGAACTTTCATACTTTTAAAACCAATATTAATTGGCAAAGAGTGAGAAATATTAAAAATAAACCCGTATGGTAGCCTTCTTTTCAAGAAGTAAGTTTTTGCTCAGACAGAAATTTAGTTGTTTGTTGCTAAAGAATAATTTGTTCACCCAAACTTTCAACATTTCAAAAGATGCAACTTCCATAAATCTTCTTGTGTATAATATTTTAGGGATATGAAGCTATTGCTGAGGTTTATTGTTGAGTCTGAATGAATAGAAAATGACTAGAGCTTCTTACTTTAAATGTTATATTTGAGCATTTTAAACGCAATATATCCCTTTAAAGGCTCTTGAGAATAATGTTACAAAAGGTTTTCTCCTCGTTGCTTAAATATGCAATATTGTAACGAAGTTAATGTAAAGAAAGATACTTGGAAGAGAAATGTAAACAAATTGTGAGATTTAGTTGTTGTCTTAAAACAAGTTTTAGACGACTGTGATTGCCCTCTGGACTAAGGAAAGGTCATTTTTCCGAAAACAGTGTTCCAGTTACTCTAAGGTTACAAAATGTTACGTAATACCTGCAGGTAACTTTTAATGTTTTTCCTTATTCTGTGATATTGCAGTGTTCAATTTGAGCTTGACACCACCACCACATTATAGATTTTACATTACGCCTTAAAAATTGATTGGAATAAACTTTACACTTTTTCATCTTTGTTTGCAAATCTCATTTACTTGTCCAACAAATTACAAAAGAAAACAAAAGATGGTCAGCTCTATAAACATTTCGAGATAAAAAAATCGGTTCAAAGTTTTAACTTCTAAATGAAACATGCTTTTGAAATGGGATTTGTATCATATGAAAGACAAAAAGGTCACTGATTTTATCTAAGTTTTATATTTTTCACCGGAATATTCCTTACAGTTATTAAGGAGGGAGTGTTCCTTTCATCTTATTCCCTTTTTCTTTTTCCTTTGAAATCAGAGGAGAGTTACTGTGACATCGACTCCATTGAGTTTTCTCCAATAAAGAGCAGGCTGATGTCGGAATCAACCAATAGGCTGATGATTATTGATGACGTAGAACTATCGTGTTATGGCAAGGTCAAAGAATGGACATATTATAGGTAAGCAGAACCTTGTATGTATCGATGGGGGTTCGGTGAGTGGCATTTCATTGATTTTTTTTTTTTTTTTGCTATTAAAATTAGACTTTGCAAAGTCTGTTGACACATAAACTTTCATTGGCGTACAATAATTCTGCAATCATTGCTATTCTGGGATTATATTTTCTTCCTCATGGAGTTTCATCGCACGGCAGAACCGAAAACAAAAAAGATTAGATAAGAGTAGGCCTACGGGGACGTGATCCAATCTGAGCACATGGATTGAGTTTAAGATGAGATTGGTACTGATACGTTCATTATGTTAGGAAAGAATAATTTAGTTGGTGTTGGTGGAGTCCTTCATTTAAAACCTGGGATTATACTGTGAATTGCCCAAGAATTTCAGTAAGGCGTTTTATGACCGAGAGAAAGACACTAAAAATGTGGTAATCATAAAGAGAATGCTATCATTTTTTGAGAACACTTCTCGGTCTTTTCTGTAGTCGGTGAGTGGTACAAGAATTCACTGAGATATCGGGCACTTCATTTAATCTGGGAGCTTTTATTTGGAAATAACAGCTCCCTGAATTAATTTAGCAAACTCCTAAAAGTTATAATTTTATCCGGAAAATGCTTTGTTTTTAACACTAAATCAGAGTTTTAAACTTAAATAACAACATTTGGACTTTCTGTAATATTCTGAAAAATTTGTTTGGAGAACCTCTGATTTGATTTTTCTGTAACAAGTCTTTACAGCATCTATAAACCTTTCTAAAATGAATCACATCTGAGGGTCTACAAACTAAACATTACAGTAACTCATCAGTGAAACTATGTAGGCCTTGTTAAAATATAGCGAAACACCGAACCTTCTCTGTTGTCTCGACCTAAGTTACGAACATACACAGTAGTTCATGACTTTAAAGACTTCGAGCATTACGGTACTTCTGCAATCCCTTTCTTGCTTGGAATTTTGGCAAGGGTGATAATTATTACACTGAAGCAGTCTTGTAAGGAATCTTTTATTCGTACGCATTTAGAGAGAGAACATGCTTTTAACTGAACAAACATTATACGTAACGTGAATTCGTGAAGAAAAATAGTCCAGACCCAAAATTATTTTGATATGTTACAGAGAAACATATTCTAAGCATGCTGGTGCAGTGGCGTCACCAAGGGGGGCCAGGGGGGCACGTGCCCCCCTGAAAAATCGTGTGCCCCCTCCCGTGTGCCCCCCCAACTGAGATTTGAGATTTTCCAAAAAAAATATGTCTTCTGTAGTCAGAGTGTGACTATGAATTTTTTAGGATTCGATTCCTCTGTTGAAAAGAAAAGGCAGTAGATTTTCATGTTTTCCAAATGAAAATATCCCAAAAAAAAACCTTGGCAATGTCATTTCCGGCTGTCTGAGGGGTTACATTTTTTCAAAATTTTCTTCACACTTCCGACTACGTCAATTGGAGGTGGCGCACAGCTCAGGTAACCCTTCAAGCAGGATTAAGCCTACATTTTTCCTTCAGAGGATCACATCTAATTGACCATCAACTGCCTTTCTTTCTCTTTATAGTCACGGTGCAGCTCACCTTCCTCAAATTTTCAGCCTGATACGCTCTTGAGAGTAGTTTCACTAACGTTTGTGTTGTTACCAAAAATAAAATCTTACTCGAAATTGCCCTGTAATTTTTTAGGCCAGTGTTAAAACAACCCTTTTAAAAAACAACTTTAAAACCTTACAAACACGCTAAAGACCCAGGAGCTTAGAGGGGCTTCGCCCCTGGACCCCACTAAGACTAACATTGAATTGCCCATCAACTTTCTTTCTATAGATCATCTACCCCTTTTTTAAAGTGTCAGCCGGATCTGCTCTTGGTAGTTGAATCAGTGGTTTTTTACCGAAAGTCTTAGGCTACTTGAAAGTTACCCTGGAGGTAACTTTTAGACCAGTGTTAAGTCAATAAAATTACCCTTAAATAACGTCTATAATACCTCAAAAACACGTTAAAACCCAGGAGCTTCCGGGGGCTTCGCCCCCTGGACCCCCACCAAAATTCACATTGAAGTGCCCATCAACTTTTTTCTCTATAGATCATCTACCCCATTTTCAAAATTTCAGCCGGATAAGCTCTTAGTAGTTGAGTCAGTGGTTTTTTACCGAGAGGCTTACTTGAAGTTACCCTGGAGGTAACTTTTAGACCAGTGTTAAGTCAATAAAATTACCCTTAAATAACGTCTTTAATACCTCACAAACACGCTAAAACCCAGGAGCTTCCGGGGGCTTCGCCCCCTGGACCCCCACCGGGGCTTTGCCCCTGGACCCCACCAGGGGCCCTAAGGCGGGCCCCTGGACCCCACCCGTTGAGCCACGCGCTTCGCGCTCGGTGGCGCCTCCGACGCCATGAGTGGAGTCTAGCAATGCCCCCCCATAAAATCGTTGTGCCCCCTCAGTGCCCCCCCCCCCCCCCAGAATGAAATGTCTGGTGACGCCACTGTGCTGGTGAAATTTATATTCATTTCCCATATTGAGTTCCTGAGATATAATCAAATGAATGTGACTAATTTCATTCATAGATGGAATTTGAAGCAGGTATGATGTATGGATTCACAATGTTTGCCTTTGTTTTGTTTTCCTAATGATTAACAACGGATATTATGCAACTAAACGCCGATATATTGATACCATTGGTTGATATGTATGAAATGTATGAAATTTTCACCAAAATGCTATGAATATACTACTCTTAACATATCAAATATAATTTTGGTTCTGGACTATTCTTTTTATTTCGGTTTAGAAAAGTTTGGTGGAAGTTCTATGAAACCTGATTAATAATGTCAGAAGGCTTAAAATGTGTTCTATTTCTTTTCCACAATTCTGTAACAGTACCACTAACGCTGCATGGAAACCGGGAGTATGGCGTCATACAGCCGGTAATTACTACAAGCTAGTTGGGGAAAACTACATTGCAGGAACCACGCAAGGGTACACCGTATACACCGTTCCATCGTCAGACCGTGTTGCATTTCAACCGGGTGACAAGATAGGCTTCCGATTTTCGAGTTTCCCCTTGCACTATGACCAAACGTATGACACACATACGATTCGCTACGCAGGCATCTCTGACTTCAGTACAAGTATATCTCCGGGAACTGTGTACACAGTATCGTCAACAATGACGAGGGCGTACTCCTTGAAAGTTTCGTTTGAAGACGAAGGTGAGTAACGTTACAATTAGTTATCACCGCAAAGTGGAAAGACAAAGATAGACTACGGAACGTGGATTCAGGCAGTGAAGTAGCAGGTGCGTGACTGGATGAACAATATACAGGGCCCTGAGGGTTCAGGGTGTCTTGGGTTCAGTGGACCCTTACTAACCCGGAGCTGGTGAAATGGCTTACTTTTACCCCTTACTTTCCCTCATGCGTGAAGATTAGAATCGGGGTCATAGAGAAGTGGGTTTAAGGGTCCCTCATTGTCTCTTGTTGGTCTTGCAACGTCGTAGGATGGAGGCAATCACAGAGAGAATACCAAAGTACAAAATTCAAAATTTTAGGGGACATTTGCTTGGTGCGACGTAGGGAAAAGGTTCGACTTGGAATAATACTCATCCTGTAAAACTCAGAGAGAAAATATCAATGATCATCCATATTAAAGTCGGTGGTTATCACTCCGACAAGCCTTAGTCTACGATTTTGTGAGGTGTTTCAATGAAGACAGATCCACGGCACAAATTCTGTAACATCGATGGACTACACATGCCGTGCAAAGGTGGAGGGGCGGGGGGGTATAAAAATCTGTCCTCCTTTGTTCTGGGAAGGCCTCTGTGGAAAAAGTAAAAGTTGTTGGTGTTGTATTTACGGACACCCCTTGAGGACGGGAATTACTCCTCTCAAATAAGTATAAACATAGTAAAATACAGCTTTGAAATCATCTCACACAGGGGGAGCCGAAATGGAGATATATCCAAAAAATCGTCTCCTAACATACCCTTTGTATATACATGCCATGCTTCAACGTAGGAAAAGGTAGATGATCATTCAGTAATAACACAATGCATTAATCAAAATACATTGTAAAAATTAAATGAAACAAAACTGACATAAATTTGGCGGGCGAAATTAATTTGGGTATGGTGACGTGTTATGTGTCTTCTCACTATGGTGTTAAGATGAACAAAGTTGTTTTGGGGGTGAATAGGGGTATACCGTCGCTAAGTGTAACTTAATGTACATCTTTATTTTGGTAGATGTAGTCAAGTTGTTTTTAAGGAATTTAGGAACGATCGAGTGGATGGCATTATTTGATTACTATATTTAGTTTGAAATAACCAATCTTTGCTCTTCCTTTTCTTCTTCCACTTTTCATAGATTTCACCTTTACTTGCCCATCGGAAACTCATGGACCAGATGTGAAAGTAAGGGGATCCAATGACGCAGGAAATTACATATTTCTCTTTGACAACAATCCCTTTACCTGTTATGGCCGTATCCAAGGGTGGTCCTTTTGGGCCGTGACATCTGGTGGGTTCCGCCCAGGCATTTATCGCCCTACTGGGGTATCAAACCAGTTTACATTGATCAGCGAAAATGAAGTGCCATCCGGACATAGGATCAATGAAGCTGTGACGTATACCCTTGCAGACGAATCACAATGGCTTGATTTCCAGCCCGGTGATATCATTGGTTGGCGACTGAACAGCGGTGGATCACGGATCAGATTTGATTCAGGTGGTACGGAACTGTTGTCTATCAAATACACGGGTCATTCCGATTCTGTTTATTCCTCGACTTCTGTGGGAGACATCTTGACGATACCCTCTGATTTAGAGAGGGCCTACTCACTACAAGCTATATTGTCACCGTATGGTAAGGATGTTTCCATTTTATGACAAGGTTAATAAATGCTACTAGGTAATTAGTTCAGCTAACGTCACACTTTGTTTTGGAACAAGAAATACACATTTCTTACACAAAGCATACTCTTTTCACGAATTTGTTCAATGTAAAATAATAGCTATGTAATTCATACCAGTGGTTGTAAAAACGGACCCCAATGTCTTCCCAATGCTACAGGGGCAGTTTTCAAAAACATCCATACCGATGTTATATTCAATGTAAGATCACAAGGAAAGCGACCTTTCTCCCCACTTTTTTAGAATTTAAGTTGAGCCTTAACCTTTCTGGATTTTTGAGCTGCATGTTCACCCTACGATTATTTTCTGTATAAGATATACTTCCTATTACAAAGATACTGTAATGTTTACAAAAGCGAGTTACAGTCTTGAAGTGTCGGTATTTCACTTCTTGCAAAATGAAATGAGTATCTCTTCTCTCTGCTAACGACAGTGCTTTAATTGTCTCTGGTAAAGATGTTCAGAACATAAGTGACTGCTCAAGTAAGGAATTAGAGTCGTGCAGAGAATGGTTGGTTAATAACAGGCTATCGCTTCATCTGGCGGAGACCGAGTCTATTCTCTTTGGTTCGAAAGTCATGCTTAAGAAATCCAGTCCCCTCTCGGTCTCCTGCAACGGAAAACTGATTAAGTCCTCTAATTTTGTAAAATACCTTGAAATTAGACTGGATGAAACCCGTGACATTCTTAAAAAGCTGGTTCACGTTTAAATTTTTTATATAATCTCTGAACAGTCGCACACGAAAGATCCTGTGCACCGCTCTTATTCAATGTTACTTTGATTACTCTTGCTCTTTCTGGTTCTCTGCTCTCTCTCTCTCTCTCTCTCTCTCTAAGGAGTATAAAAATAAGTAACAAACCATGCAAAATAAGATTGTTACGTTCATTTTAGATATGGGTCCGCCTACCCATGTCGGTCAAAGTGAATTTAGCAAAGTCGGTTTTTTTCTCTGTTTGCGACAGGATGCAACAACTTAAACTTAATCTGGTTTTTAAGTTTTTTAATGACACCTGTCCCGAGTATCTTAAATTCAATTATACTAGACTGGAGGATATCCATCAACACAGTACCAGGGGTAGCCCATTTAACATACTTGTCCCCAGAATAAAAGGATTCTCTGATCACACCTTTTCTTTACAGGTATTGAACTTTGGAAATCCCTTCCTAACACATTAAAGCAAATTTAAAATCTTTCCCGTTTTAATTATGCGTCAAGAATCATCTTGCCAACAAATCACTTTTAGCAGAGCAACTTCTCTAGGGGAGGATTGCCATTATTAGTGTCCGCCGGTGTCTTTCGTCTAGTGCAATATTCATATCTTTCTTTCACTTCCTTGTGCAATTATTTCTTGTTTCGTCCTTAGGGACCCCAATGGAAATAAGTTTTTTAAGGCTTTTTGTGTTATCCCTGGTACTCTGTTTGTAACTCCTTTCACTCGTTTTTTATGTCTTACATTTCTGTTTGTGCCTGTAGCCTCTTTTTTGTATACTTGTCTTTTATATTTGTTTGTGTTTCGTGTTTTATTCGTACCAAATAAATCAATCAATCAACCAATCAACGCACAATATATTCCAATCTTTGAGTAGGTTTTCGTGTTCGAGTGGTTGTAGAATTTCTTTGTTTTCGTTTTTTGTTTGTTTGCTTTTACTTGATATTCAGTCAGAAGAGATAAAGTCAAACGTTGCAGAAGGCGAGCTTTATCTTGGGCTATACTTAATATGTGAACATAATTTATTCATCACAGGTTACAAGGGTTGCTTTGAGGAAGACTTTTCTGCCAGAGAAATGGCCGTCCACGCAGGATCATACGGAGTGGAAAGTATGTCACCTAGTCTGTGTATTGGTCTCTGCTCTCAGTTGGCCTACAGGTAAATAAAAATTGGATGTACTTTGGAAAACATAAACGCAAAATAGAAATACTATGAACGTTATTTTTTATTAATTATTATTATCAATTATTTGCACTCCATTTTAAAATAAGTAAAAAAACCAACTTCGATTGTTTCACTAGCATACAGTACATGGGCAGGGGGGTAGTCGTCCCTCATGTGCAGTGGCGTAGCTGCGGGGGGCTCGGGGCTGGAACCCCCACTGAATTGCCCAGCCCCCTCCCTCCAGCAGACCCCCCCCACACCCACTGGCGACCTGGGCAAAAAATTATATTCATACTGGCCGATAATAATATTCAATCCGGGCTACCCGGCTACTATGACATAGATACACTTGCGATAGATACACGCAGTTGCAGAGTATTCCGCACTTGTGCCACACTCTGAATTTCGGAACAAATTCAGGTGACTCTGACAAGCTTCATATCTTCGGAATCTCTTGACTTTTTACTCGTCGGGTCTTTGGATGGATAATTTTCTAGCAGATTTAGAGTGGCTGAAATTGCCTACCTTGGTGTGGTTTAAAGTCAGCTCCTAGCATCTGGACTGTGTCTATCTCCTGTAGGGATTTTTTACAATTCCTGGGGATGCGCAAATTAGAATATTTGAGTCAAATATGGTTGGAAGGAATTTGCACTTTGCACGTCCATTCCTTCCAGTCTCTCGCCAGTGCAACAACCAAACCCATGTTGGGTCAATGCAGTCTAAAGGGTCGCAACCTTACCAATATTACCTCACAGGACCTCACTTAGTTCTTGGGTGGAGTGGACATTCTCAGTGGCGTACCAGACGGTCAGGGGAACACTGCCCCAGATTTCAGTAAAATCTAAATTCGGGCAGGAATTTGGGAAAAATTTGGACAGGGTTTTGGAAAAAATTCGAACAGCCCTTAAATTTTGAAAAATGTGGCTGAAATCTTAAAAAGATATGCCCGAAAAAAGAAAAGAAACGGGTTTAAGTCGCAATAAAATTTTCATGAAAAACCAAGTCAAGTTTCCAAAAATTCGCTACATCTTCGGGCAGCGCAAAAAAATATTATTCGTGACTTTTACTTCACAGATAAACACAACACAATGCCCGAATTTGTGGAATATACAAATTCTTCCAAGCATTTGCTAGAAAATAGAAAAGTATCATAGTAAGGGTAACATTAGAGTTACGAAAAATCAAACAGAAAAAACCCGACACATTTGGGAAGCAAGGCTTAGAAGAAACAATCATTCTTGAGCCTGTTTTAAAATCTCGTGTAACACAACACCCGAAATGGCTGATTATTTTAATGCCTTCAAATCTTTGCCGAAAACAGAAAACGCTATATTAAAGTAAAACTTTCATGGAAAATAACAAAGATCTGCAACCTATTTGGGTAGAATGTGAAAAAAGGTTTTCATCATCCCCATGTCTTACTGTAGTCTTGCAAAAATTGCCCGAAATGGTCAAATATTCAGGCAAAGGTTAAAAAATTCTGGGACGTTTTCAATTGCCAAATTAATTTAACGGACGGACAGGAGGGTGTTCAGGTGCTCAAAAGTTTGCCATCTATCCTGCTCTAGAGCCAAATACGGGCAATTGTTTTGAAAATCGGGTTACTTTTTTAGATACTTTAATGATGCAGTACGTTTGAGAATATCTTCCCATAAGTCTGCTTGAAAATTCATTTAAACACACCTTGTAATGCTACAATTTTTTAAAAGAAAAATCATATATAGTCGGAAGTTCGAGCAGTCACACAATAATATCAATATGTATTGAATTTAGCCAAGATTCACAAAGAGTAACATTCATTAGCATGTTTTTATTTCCGTTTTATAGTTTTCCTCCGAAAATATGCGGAACCATTTCATCGATTGGTAGTGATACATTTTATCTCGTAATTTTCTAATCAAGTACCTACTGGTTAGATCCCCCTATAAGCCTGGGAAATGTCATTCTCGACTGTCTCAGGGGTCCGATTTTTCAAAATGTTCTGTTCGGTCCGCACCAGTCAGTGGTGCCGCTCCGCGTAGATAGTCTTCCAAGCAGAATTTTAGTTTCAAGTGAAAAGTTTTTTGAAAAAGGAACCTTGAAATAGCGACTGCTTAAACCCCCTTTAAGCATAGGAAATGACATTTTTGACTGTCTGAAGGGTCAGATTTTTAAAAAATTCCCTGTGCATTTTGCCTAAACTTATGGTGGTGCACCACTTATACCGCTTCATAGCAAAATTTACGTTTTAAGTGAATTTTTTTTGCAAAAGGAAACTCAAAATAGCGACTGCTTAGATCCCCCTATAGTTCGGAAAATGCCATTTTCAACTGTCTGAGGGGTCGGATATTTCAAAATTTCCTGTACGCTTCGCGCCAAGCAATGGTGGCGCTCCGCTTAATCTTTTTGGCTGAATTTTAGTTTGGAGTGAACTTTTACTTGCAATTGAAACTTAAGATACCGACTCCTTGGATCCCCTATATAAGCCTGGGAAATGTCATTTTCGACTGTCTGAGAGGTATGAACTTTTAAATTTTCTGGACGCGCCACGCCAACCAGTGCTGGCGCTCCGCTTTGACTGTATTGGGGCAGAATAACATTTTTCGTGCAAAACTCTTCTGCCCCCAAACTGAAATGCTCCCCTACACCTATGGAAATACCTTACTCAGGCGTGCACTGGGATAGTTGCTTGCAACATACAGCAGAATTTCCGGATTTGCAGTCCCAGGATACACAGTCTAGTGGAGTAAAGAAGTGAACTAATCAATATCTCAAAAGTGTGTTTGAATCTTAGGCAAATGCGATTTCCAGCCGTCTGGGAGGTGTTAAAACCCAAAATTCTCTTTGTACGCTCCGCGCCAACAGATGGTGGCGCTACGCTTAGATAGTAAACTCCAGCCCCCAACAAGTGTCCAGCCCCCCTTAACCCCCTTAGGCCCCCAAGAAAAAGTCCCAGCTACGTCACTGCTCACGTGAGTTGGGGGATACACAGTTTGTCGGTTTATTGGATGGTTTTGTGGGTACATCCATCCAGAATGGACTGTGGAAAAATTCCAGTGGCATTAATGATCGTCCACGGAAACTACAGAAGTGATGTACAAAAAGTTTTCCGACTATAACCATAACACTTTTAGGTGCATCTTACCAATTGCGTGTCCCCCCTATGTCAGAAATCCTTGATACGAGTCTGTTAGGTTGGAAGGAGGGGTCAAGGCCACAGGGATCCGGAATGACTTGTGAAGTGATACCATTTAGACAAGTGTCGGTACATTGACTATCTACTGTCGGTGCACCTGCCTTATTTTTATTCCCGACCCACACTTTGACACCTCAGATACGATACTGTTTTGTTTGACCTATTATTGATTTCCTATCCCTCATCTATAGTTATGCTGCTGTACAGCAAGGAGATCTCTGCTGGTGTGGAAATTCATATGGATCGTACGGCTTCGGAAACTCTACCGCCTGTCAGTATACCTGCACGGCTAACCATTATTTTACTTGTGGTGGAGACCTTCACAACCAAATATACGATGTGCCGGTTTCGCTGGGTGGATATATTCTTGATGAAATCGGTAAGTTTCTATCGAATTCGTTTATTTTGCTTGATGTGACCGGGCTGAATAACTATACCTTAGAGATGCTTGGATTTCTCCACGGGACCCTCCACGGATGAGGGACGAAGGGGCTACTTTATTATAAAAATAAGAAGGAATATTTGAATGTTTATATATATTACCAGCTGTGTGGTAAAATCAACAAGATTCAATAACTCAGCATTAATTATTTCACTGTTCGGAAAAGAAAAGGAAACGCTGCAAAGAAATACGGTATGTCATTGTGAAATATCGGATGAACTTTTCTTTTAATGAGAAATGAAAAAAAACCCAAATAAATAACTTCATTAACATTACCTTAAAATTTTTACTCATTCTTTATTCGTTAATTAACTCTTACAGTTGTACAAAGGACATACTCGGAGGTTACAGTTTTCAGTAACGTGAGTAGGGGAGTGGGTGTCACATATACCTATGACTTCGGTGACGGATTCTCCCTAAGCGATCTCTCTGACGGACTGACATCACACTTCTACGGGTAAGATTATATTCTCTTAATCGACGGCGTTAAGTTGCATTTGAAATGAAATCATTGAACATAAATCTGTTCATCTGAAATGATTGCAATGGTGTCAAAAGTGTGATTTCATGACTGATGTTGTTCGTTTCAATATTTAAGTCTTAAGGCACTCAAAAGCATTGATCATCTCCAAGCTCAAGTATTAGACAGTACGAATCATAGAGATCAATCGCATTTAATCCTATTTAAGTATCTTACAATACTTACCACCTTATTAGATTTAGTTTGCAAAAACACGGTCACCTGTCCTGTCAGGCGTGATACTGCCACTCTTTATCCAATAAGTACAATTTCAGTAGTTCAGTTGGGAGATTAACCAATTCTTGGGACGTGGTGGGGGAGGGGATCCTAAAAGGGGGCACCGGACATGACCACAAATCATCTCAGACTCACAATGTTTTTCTCTCGCGTGAGAGAATTTGAAACAATAGTTGGCATGACTATAATAACCAAAGTTAGCCTGAACGAATTTGTCACTAGATTTTTTGATGGCATGCGTATAGAGCTCCTTCACACGCTAAAAGGGGCGTGATTTTAGGACCGGAGACTTGTTTCAGGATGAAAAAATGGCCAAATGGGAAAATCTTTGCAAGGCGTGGTTAGAGTTATACTTTAGTTTAGAGTTAAAACAGTAACGAATATTTGACTGACCTGTTGTTTCATAATCTGGTATCAGAATTACTCATGGTAAAAACAACCTGTAGAAAACCTGTCAATTTGGATTACTGAAGAGATGTAACCTATTTCCAAAGAGTTGATTTGCCCATTGGCCATTCCTTCCCTGGGGATACAACACAGTCCAGGGGTATCTGGCATGCTCTACACGTTAGGCCATCTAGCTCTTGCTTTAAAACTAATGTCGCTCACACTTGTATCTTCCAATCTTGTCACTCATTTGCTTGTATCTTTTTCACAGGAAACCTGGTACCTATGCAATAGACGGTACGGCAAGAGACATATACTTGAACAAAGAGACACGAAGAATTTTGGTTGACGTAGAAACGGATTTAGTGGATGTCAGTATAGACTGTCCACCAGCCGTTGAATATAACGTCATCTTTGCCTGTAAATTTTTCTTCTATCAAGGCACAAACGTAACAGCAACAGTGGACTTCACCGACGGTAGAGTTGTGACTTTTGATACCGAAGGTAAGTTTCAAAGTAGCTAAAAATATTTATTTCCGACTAACTGAAACCACCTATTTCTCTTTTTGGACCTGATTTTTTAACTTTTTACACCAAACTGCACCCAAATTTCCGTTTTTCCGAAACCTGAACAATAAAAATTGAAGTCATGGTCAACAGGTCAACTCACCTTTTCCTTTTATCACGGAGAGGTAGTCTCCCCCATATAGCTATCACCTGTGTGACCTAAAAAACAATTGTTGAGTTTCTATCATTAGAATCAAAGTTAGGAAACAGAGTTACAGACCTTCAAACATTTTACGGATATTTTGCCTTACTTTTCCTGAAGTTTCATCACACAGTTCGTCCCTGGTTAATAATATCATCTCTTTGGTCTTCAGGATATGAGATCTATTGAATTAAAGGAAAATAGAGTGTGTATTTGATTCAGGAATATACATTAAAAATGAAAGCAAATGATTCAAGAAAAATGAAATTTTAGAAGCAAAATCTATACCAGTTTTTGGAAAGATAACGGTAGAGACTGTAACTTCCAGAGGACAAGACACTCGGTTGAAACCTTAAGAGTAAGATCATATTTGATGCAAAATTTATCAGGGCAGAGGTATGGACACCAATTATTAAGTATTTAGGCTAAAAATAATCATACCCGATTTAAATTTTCAATGTGTAGAAGCGTAGCAATAATTATGATAAAAGTCTTTTCATGTGCAAACAGCTCATACTGTAGTCAGACACACCAATCAGATGTTACTAAAACAATTTACTGGAAAATTGATTTGAACACCCCCACAAACTTTCATAATTTCTAAGTGTAGCACTGGTAATTTAATTGTCCTTAGACTATATCACACGTCATTACCTTACATGATGGATACGGAGAAAGTTCATAGTACTTTTACCCCCATAATTTTCCAGACGCCGAGACTTTGCAATACGGAGACATGGTCGATCATAATATTGATCTCAACAACCAACCAGCGTCACGTGTTTTCCTTAAACCAAATGATATCATTGAAGTTAGCGGACGGCTTGTCGCATGGGAGTTCAATGCTATACAGACTGGGACGATAACGTTTCAGGTATGAAGATTTTTGTGCACGTTAACGACATGCTTCCTTACTTTACTGAAATTTGCCAGAGTTAAATCTTTAACATTATACAGCATACATTTTATTGTAAATATGACTTTGTATGGGACTTGATATGATGAAATATCGCTTTGATACATCGATACTAAAACATACAACGAGATTTGAGATCAAATTACTCTCCAGTCCTCGATCTTATTAATTAGCGTTTTCAGTCCACATGTGTAGTATAAACTATAATTTCCTTAAATTAGAATTTTCACCACTTAATTATTCCCCCGCTTTAAGAGCGCATTTCGCCGTTACTTGGTCATAGAAATCCTAACTTATTTTAAAGTTATATTTGTGAACAAACGGGACCTTCATGTGTATTTCCATGATCTTTGCACTCTGTGAAACGTGATTTACTACGGACGGATATAGTAGGCAGGTAGGGCCGTGAATTTGATATCAGAAATTGTCCCATATCAAAATTTGTCATCGTATCAGTACTACTCGAAATCGGGAAGGCCGGGTTGTTTGAGAAAAATGCAGGCTGGAAATTAAGAACATATAACACGTAGGATCAATGATAATGCATTTTGTAGTCTAACTGATCTGCTGATATATATCATTCTTTTATAACGATAGCGAGCTGTCAGGCTATCGGGCATTACTTTTGGAATGCTTTCTTTTCTAGGTATACCGTCCAAGGTGCGCCTACAACAGACGTTACTGTTTCCGCTCTATGACTTGTCTCAAGCTCTGGGAAGACTGTATGGATTACAAAAGCGTCTGGGATAAGGATTGCGTCGACGTCGGCAGGTTCAGCTTTAACCGTCGAGACTGCATCAAAGATTCCGACGATTCTCTTTCGGGAAAACTGATGTTTAACTCTCTCCAGCATGAGTATGATTTTCTTACGGAGCACCAATTCACTATTACCGAAACGGGTCAAAACTTTTGGACCCTTGACCCCCAAGATCAGGTGGATGTCCAGCCAGGAGATATGATTGGCTGGTACAACTCTAATAGCGGAAAGTTAGCTTACGTCACTGCTGACGTCAACGTCGACGGATCTGAGATTCTTCCAACCACCAGCAGTTTTGGTAATCGCTTGAGTTCCGGTTATTACTTCGGTGCATCTGGCTCGAGTGCGCATAATTTTAAGCATGCCTTCAGAGCCCACGTGGTGCGACCATCGGCACTTCACGTATATCATAATTACACGTTCGGTCAAGCAAGACGGGATGTGCTCATCAACGTTAGTAATACGTTTAATGATAACGTCACAGACTCCTATAGGTTAAAGGTCATGGTTGCAATCATAAACGTAACCTTTGAAGCTGCCGAACTCGGTGAGTACAAAAGCTTTACTTTTGATATACAAGGTTTATATGTTCATCTCATGAACACCGGTTTGATTTTCAAAGTGTAGGGGTGGGATGGTAATATATGGCCTGTACATTTTCTCTTGTCCTAGTAAGGTGTTTAAAAGGAGGGATCCTGGTGAAAAATGGTACTGAATGCTTCAATATTTAACTAAACTGAGGGAATTTAAACGCTCTTAAAACATGGTCGTGAAAGTGCTGGTGACACAGAATTACTTGTACGGACTACGATCGATTCGAATTCAAGTCCTAAGTGTACTCTTCAATCACATGGAAATTGTGATAGTTTCTAAAGCGCGTGCAAAATTATGAGAGTCTGGGAATCATTTGTGATTTAAATAGATTCATGGCCTGGTCAAAACTCAAAAGCACACTTCAACGTATTGGGGGAACTACAAATCGACGGTATGAGCCGTTGCGTCCTGGTGTAATGTAGTTTGATAGGGAATCATTAAATAGGTATACATTCATTCTCTCTTAGAACGGCACCTCACTATGGCCCTGCAGACAGAGAATGGAGATGTTTATCTAATTTCCACTAATGTAGCCTGATTTTGTTTCCCTAATAATGGTCATTAGAAATCGGTGAATCGTACACTAATGAATTGGTGATAGGCGTGTGTAAATTTTGCATTTAGAAATTATTCATTTTCCTGAAAAAGTTGCAGGCAGACTCAACACCAAGATTTTCAGTTCCCGGAAATTCGTTTACCAATACATACACCAGTTCGAAGTTGCTTCAAGGAGCAGTATTGCGCACTAGATGAAAGGTCAACGGGTGATAATTTAACATGTGTTTACAGTTGATGGTGGGATGTGGACACGCCTAAAACAGTACGCCTTTTCGCGGCCGGAGAGGCGCTCAGTATTTTGCTACCAGTTGACCTGAACAGAAAGGTCACTAACGCGTGCTCTGATGTAAACTTTGAACTCGTAAAGATAAGCCAGGAGCCTAGTCAGTCAGCCAGTGAATATTTCAGTGTCCTGACAAAGGAAATACAACACAGATGTCTCTCATCAGACACAAACACTTCTCTTTTCAAGATAATTATTAAGAATAATTATCTTGGCTAAAACCTTTCACCCTGGTATGACTTTGAGAGAAAGGAGACCTAAATGGTCAAATGTCTTGTTCCTTTGTGGAGCCTGAGGGAGATGACGCATAAAGCTCAATGTTTAAACTAATTTGGACTGTTTTTGTTCTATATTGTCCACGCCATTTTTCTTTTGATATTTTATTTTGACCTATTGTTTATTTGGTTTTTTTTTCCTCTTGTCAAGCTGTCACAAACGAACATGAAATAATGTACGTTAATGAGCACCCAGGTACCGAGGTGTGGTATCACTGGTACCTCGGAAATGGTGACGAAATAATCACGCAAAACATGACTGTCAACTATACGTGGCCTGACGATGGAGTATACAACATTACGTTGGTTGCTTACAACGACATAAGTCGACAGATCTACCAGGTAGGATGCTGAAGGAAGTCCAGTTGTTTTTGATAATAATGATAAGACAATCACTTTTACCATCAGGTATTGGCTAAAAGATATTCATGACAATCACAGGAGTGGGTAAATAATTTTTATCTATCGTGTAAGTGATTAAATGGGGGATAATCTCCTACAAGAATATGATGTGAACAGATATTAGGGGCGGAACGAAATTCTGTATAGTGATTTAAAGTAAAGTCTCTTCGGACTGGATAACTGAAAACATATCTTTTCGGATACAAACGTATTTAAGTCTCTGGATATTATAACTTTTGAATGAAAGAGTAAACGTCCAGATTTTTCGGAAAGGGTTGGTCCAGAAATTTGGGGTAGTTTATCCAATAGACTTACTTTCATATACACTGTAAAATAGCTACTCAATATCTTTATTAGCACGTTTTCGTCATGTGACTGTTATTGTTGGGCATAGTCATCTTTTTGTCCTCTTCACTGGACTCCTTTTCTGTTTTGGAACTATTTTTCAGAAAAACATCGTTCTGCAAGATCGCATTTATGATTTTCAATGGCTGGACTCTGTTCCTCCTACTACCTGGGTGGATTATCCTATCACACCAAAGATACTGGGATCACCGTCCTACATTAATTTTGGTATATCACAAGGTGAGGCATTTGTTACTTGAATAATGAAAATCAAATTTATTCTAGTAACCAGGGGAATTGTTCAAGTTTACCTTATTTGCCGGCAATATTTTGAGTACTTGTTGATATAAGAGCTAGCCTTCGGGTCTCGAAATCAACGTTTGTACATCGAATTCGAATAAAATTTCGATTTAACTTTCTGATGGATCAAGAGATGTTATTACTGAAAATTTTCTCTTTGACACTTGTAGGAATTAGCAGTACATTGTAAGTTTTGTAGTCTTGTAGTTTATATAGTGAGCTGGACCGCGTTTTTGGTCTAACGGTAAGAGCATCCACCTCTCACGCGAAAGGCCCGGGTTCTGTTCACATGTCGAGTCATACCAAAGACTCTAAAAATGGAACCTTCTGATGTTGTGCGTGATGCTCCGCATAGGCAATGGAGTAGGAAAACAAGCCAGTAAGCCACAACTGGAAAAAAGGCCGTTGCCGGCTCGACTCGAACCAATAGGTTGGAAGTTGGGTCGTAAACTCTCTCTAACTAATTAACTATATTGGAGCTAATGTAAGGATCGCCCCATCTCAGGGATTATTTGCACATCCTGTAAAATTTATCACACTTTTCAGTAAAGTGTAAAACTTTTTCTAAAAATGTACCTTACAAACCATACAAGTACGGCATCAAGGCATCGAGTTTCTCCCAAAGTTTCCAAGTATTAACAAACTTCCCACGGGGATTCGGAGAAGCCTCTTCCTTAGAGAGTTCTCCAGGGCGGCTGTTATGGACATGGAAGTACTTCCATGCTCCATCACCCGGATTACAGAGTCATGCGGGTAGAAGCTGGTTGCCCTTCTGGAGGCAAAAATATTATTTAAGGACGAATACGAACATTTTTGCATTCACGAAGGTCTTTGCATGAATTAATAAAATGCCCTTACCCATAGGCGTAATTGAAAGACAGCAAGGTATCGTTAAAACGTCTTATTGCATGCATTTGACCTCCAGTATTTGTGTATTTAGAAGTACTTATTACTGTGATAGTTGCCTCCAGTCACATGAACTAATATCATTTAACCTTTTATCTTTTCCTTTTGTCTTCCACAGGAACGAATGTAACTTATGAAATAAACATAGGTGATGGCATCATACCCACCTTCTTTCTAAAGCACGACGAAGACCTGAATATATCTTCGTTAGTCTTCAATCGCACGAACCTTGGAGACAGGTTTTCAGCAGAACACAACGGTATGCTGCTGTACTTTTAACGCCGAAATTAAATGTTTTTCAAAAAAGAAAAAACGTATAGAAATGTTACAGCCAGTCATGAAAAAGTAAATTGTTTATCTTTCATTTTCCGCTACAACCTAACCACTAAAGATCAGTTTAAATGAATCATGTAAGAAAAAAGGCGGACCTCCTTGAAGTTTATTCATGCTTTGAGGCAGGCGCGTAGCCAGGATTGTGTCATGGGGGGTTCGACATGAGGGAAAAGTCTAAGGACAGAAAGAAAAACATTTTTTAGGTGTTTTTTGCATTGGAAGGTTGGGTCATGGGGAGTTCTGACCCCATCTCCAACCCCGGTGGCTACGCCACAGCTTTAAGGTGCAAACTTATAATTATCCTCTCAAAAATGGATTTGCTCTCAAGGAGCGGTACTCACAGATTGATATAACTGAGTTTCGATCACACCTAGTATAAAGTTTCGTGCTATCACTGAGGACTTTTGACTCCCCTGCACTCACATCGGGGACCAACAAACTTGTAGGAGTGTCTTCACCGACCAACCACTTTCTTGCAGGAGCGTAGCTAATGGGTGTTAGACCCCCCCCCCCCCCCCCCAGCCAACTCCATGACCCGAACTTTAAAAAAGCAATGGAAAAAATACTAAAAGGTGCTCACTTCAAAATGTTATACGTTTTTTACACAAAATTTGCAATCTTTGCATAAAAAGTCATCAAAAACTCATATTTTTTTCTCTTAAACATAAGGGGCACTCCATTTCATTAAACCTCGCATGCAGGTCACACTCCAAAACGCCTCATATAACAAACTGCTGGTAACGCGCCTGATCAGTTGTCCTCTTACTCGCACCATTTACGAGACATTCATAAGTGCACTGTCAAAGACTACACACTTGAACTCTTAAGCCCCATCCACACTATGCGACCCGATTAATTGCAATAGAGACCGTCTAGTGTCGTGATGTGTGACTGGCGACTAACTAGTTTTAAGAGCATAGCGTTCACATTTTGCAACACTTTAGTCGCAGGTCCATGAGGCGATTCACGCAAAATTCTAACGGTTAATATACTCTTTATTTGTTAGGTTGAAGAGACAGGAATGTGTTCTGTCCATTTCAATGAACTGAACTTAATTTGAAGACTTCGTTCTAGAAGTCCGTCATTGTTTTCAGTTGCATGTTTCAATTCATGCGACCGAACTGCTTGCAACTAGTTGCAAAGCACTTTGCAACGCATGTGAACAATCTCGTTGCAAAATGCGTTGCGTCGCATCGAGTCGCATAGTGTGGACGGGCTTTACAACAGAGACGGTCCATTAAGGTTGGTAGATAGGGATTACGCCTCAATTTATAACCTTCTGTCTTAATTTAGCGGCGTCCACGGCCTTTTTCCAGTTGTGAGGCACTGGATAATTAAGTCCGCTTCGAATGATTTTTTTTTTTTTTGTAGTAACCAATCACGTAGAATGAAGGCGTTGGTAGTATCGAATGCATTTTTCACTACAAATGACGATAGTCATTCCATACTCATACCGAATATTCCCTTCGTGTTTTTTTTTTCACAGGTTTGTCTGCCAGCGTCGTGACTATTTACGAGAATATTGGTTACTACCCAGTCTACATCAACGTCTCGAACAGAGTAAGCTGGATGGTTATTGAAAGTACTGCAGTAACGCAAATTGAAATCACCAATTTTAGGTTGATTAAACCGCCTCCAATGAAATTTGGAGAATTCAATGTTGTTGGAATTAGATTTGACTCAGGTACAAATATGTCATTTTCTGGTACATTCAACGGGACTGACTTTAATCTTTCAGACTCGAGTCAGTATTATATGCAAGAGAGCTCCGGGGAAGGGTACGTAGTAATCGGTACTGACAAATATGATGATCGTGGTTTTTATCCCATGGAACTCACTACATGGAACTTGGTTAGCGGACCGTTCACAGACGTTGTGCAGGTGAGGGTGGAGTACGCGATTACCGACTTTCGTATGTGGGTGTCGGACCCGTATATTGTTCCATGGACAACGATATCGATTGGATTTGATATGGAAATTGGATCGGATTTATCCCTTACAATAGACTTTGATGACGGCACGGTGTTAGAATATTACGACTTAGAAATGCGTCGCTCTAGGGGTGACCATTATTTGGAGTGGCATCAATTTGGTGTGGCACGTGACTATAACGTCACCATCTATGCTTCGAGTTGTGTGAGTAATGAAACCTTACTTTATCTCATCAAGGTCCAAAACCCGGTAGAAAACGTCACCATGACGGTATACACACCGGGTACCATCCCGTACCTACAAGTGGGTACCATTCGCTACGAGTACCTTTACTATGGTGACCCTGACACGCCTCCTACGGATGCTTCAGTGGATTACTACTTCAACCCCTACATTACACCATCTGAGAACTTTCCAATCCATAAAGAGAATCCCGTCGTCCAAGACATGCCTTTAGCTATTTACGGACCTTACTACACAAATGTCAACATTTCTAACTTAGTGAGCTGGATGTATTTCACAGCAGACATCGAAATGGAACAGCCCGTTCTAGATCTCAAGGTGACGTGTAACAATCTTCATATAAGGGTGAACCAAAAAGCTCACCTTCTTGTTGAAATTAAGTGGGGATCCAGGGTGACATACACTTGGAACTACAAAGATGGTAACATCGTAGAAGTGCCATTAGGGGGCAATATGTACCGGCGTCACAAATACAAGGACCACGGTATATATTATGTAGCTGTAACTGCAACAAATCTGTTAGGATCAGAGACCTACGTCCTGCCTGACCCTGTAATTGTTCAATATCCAATACGCGGGTTTGAGTGGACTGGTCGTCGGCTAAGTCAGTTAGTTGTTCGGACTGGATATGTAGGTGTACCTTTTTATCTCCATATGAGCAAGGAGTTCCACTTTCCTACTGACGCCTCGTACGATGTCGACTGGGGAGACGGACAGATTGACACTGGGATCGATCTCACCACAAGCGGAATGGATCCTGGTCGTGATACGGAGGCTGCTTACCATATCATGACCTTGAATCATTACTACACCGACTGGGGTCAGTACAATGTCACCATCAGTATGAAAAACCTTATCAGCGAAAAATCGCTGACTTACACCGTGTGGATATACGAGACTATCACTCAGCTGCAAAAAGAGGTCGCTTACAACGAACTTATCCTCGACGGAGATTACTCGCTTGGAAATGCATCTTATGACAAAGAGGGCTTTACTGAGAAACATAACTACTTCCGTTTGGAGGAAGCGATTGTTGTGACTGCAACTCATGCTTCAGGTACTGGATTGACCTACACGTGGGATTTTGGGGATACAACCTTCGTTCCTGCTACCCCTGCTCCGTTGAATTTCACTACCCTACAACCGACCACTACTACCATGCCAACAACCACACCAGAAATGGAAGGGACTACATCGGCTCCTAACTGCAGTTTCTTTATTGGTGAGTGGGTCAACGCTACCTTGGACGAATTAGCTGCTCGTGATTACGTGTTATACATGGAGTGGTACCAACTGCAACCAGATTGTGCCAAAATGACCACACCCCAGGATGACGACAGAGTAACCACAGAAAGTGTTCGGACCACAGTAGAAAACACCATGAATGGAACCATATCTTCTTTCACAACCCCACAGACCGAAGAAGAGTTCACTACTCAGCCTCCCACACCTTGCCCAACAGGACCACCCTTAGTAAACCAAATGGCAATATGTTCCAATTATTCTTCCGCTCTTGTTAACGATACACTGGATATTGTGTTGAACTATACCTATTTTTTAAACGAAAATGATACCGTTAATATGAATTATATCATACGCATGCTAAGGGATCAGTTTTGTTTAGATCGGTATGCGTTGTTCAGAATTGCTCAAGTTTTGGTGTCTCGAAATTATACTATGAACCCGACCATTTGTCGAAATCCAACACCGCCACCTCCAACTGAGACCCCTCCTCCATCGACCAGTGCACAACCAACCATACAAGCAACGACTCAATCGCCATGGGTCGTTCAAACAACCGAGCCGCGGGCAATTTGGTGGTACTCTAGACGTGGAACGTACACGATTACACTAAATGTCTCAAATCCGGTTCACTGGGTCCAAGTACAAAAGACTATTGTTGTTCAGAGAACAATTGAAGGTCTCGTCCTTACCGACCACGGACCCCGTTCTCGAAATATTACGATTGAATTCGAACTGGACACAGGCAACGTTGGCACAGACGTGTGTTATTATGTCGATTTCAGGGATATGGAGTCAGATATTAATCCGATTGCCCTGTGGGGCCATCGTCCAACATGTACGGCCCGATACCCTGATCAAATGGAAGACCCGTTTCTTCGGTTTACGGAAGTCAGCAATGTCTATCTTGAGGGTCTTCTTCTCAGTGGACGTGATCCCAATATCACTCTTACGAACGTTTTCCAAACTGTCGGTGCCTTTAGGATCCAGGTAACAGCTCACAATATGGTGTCGGAACAAAGCGTTACGCTTCTAACGTCTGTCACGAAAGGCCCTTGTTTCTATCCGGAGGTTAACGTCAAGTCGAAAAATCAATGTGACAAGTATTACCCCTTCTGTGATAAGAAAGGCTATAGGGAATATTACGCCTCGAGGGATGTATATGTATATTCCTCTGTTAAAATCAATTGCACATCTGTAAAATACGCTATGTACACCTGGCGGGCCTGGGCCGTCTCAGAGCCCAGAATGGAACTAACCGAATTGTATGATTTAGGAGAAACAGAAATGTCGGGTTTTACAAGACGAGAACTGGCTATCAAGAAAGCTGTCCTTGGTTATGGCTTGTATAAATTTGAGTTGAATGTTTCCATGTGGGGAGAGAATGCTGTTGAGTCACTGGATTCGACTTTTATCCGAGTCGTGCCGACACCTCTCGTCTCGAGTATTGGTGGTGGGTCTGAAAGAAGGGTTCGATGGGATGACAGGATTGATCTTGATGGCTACACCAACACTTATGACCCTGATGTGGACTTATCCGACCGTTCTGGGTTGCGATACATTTGGTTCTGCCGTCGTGAACACGAGACATTTGAAGAATGGAACAGTGACTATACAGAACTCTTATCACCTGGAGGGGTCAATATATCATACGTGCATGAAAAGAACGACTACGGAGGTTGCTTCGGTCGATACGGATTCGACAAGAACGGATATGGAAGTGAGTATTAATTTCTCTTTAAGAAATTCTTTGAGTGAGTTAGATGAGTTTTGCCGGTCAGTGTCTAACCAATTGCTTTAAAGTGTACCTCAAGTCCATAAATTCAAAAATATATATTAAAGAGCTTGAAAAATGAATTCTAACAATACAACTCCCATCTTCAAAGGACATTCCTGATGAGCTGAGATATAAAACGTCGAAGTTTATTCACTTAATACAAATTGGTCCATTGCGCCAGAAGTTGTGACTTTCTTGTTTTACAACTCATATTACCTACTTTGTTTCCCTTTAAAACTAAAAATGTTTTATGACCTTGAACACTTCCTGTCTGCTTGCATAGCATGTTGCAGAGAGAGGGCTTAATTAATTACATCACCCCACGAGAGAAAGAGTTCTATCACACCTTGCTACAATGTGCAGTAACTTCAAGAAAAACAAAAAATTAAAGATTGTAATTTGAGTAGTACAGCAATGACATTACAAATTATTGCACAATACACCATTTTAAGTTGAGTCAGAAATCAATGTTCATGCTCTTTCACACATTTTTTTTATTTGCATTTTTTGACTTGAGGTACACTTTAAGTTGGGGCGATCACAGCCTTTTTTTTCAGTTTTTGCTTGCTGGCTTGAAATTCGTTGGAAAATAATTTTAATCTAAACATACCAATAAAATGGTACAATCATTTTTATTCAACCTTCTAACTGAGGATCACTTTTATATTAAGCAAACTTTAACGAAAGTATTCATTTCAGTGCTTCCTTAAGAAGAATATGACTGTTGTCTCCTAACCTCTCCCTGAAGGAGACCAGATAACAGAGTTTGTGATAATAGTGAATAGCAACTCGAAGAGATAATATGCTGATTTTAATCCAGGATCTTTTTCATAAGAGACTTTTACTAGGAGGGGATGTTTGATGAAAGGGTTAGTTAGCCAGTTAGTTAGATTGAGTTTTACGGCCCAGATTCAAACCAATTGGTTTAAGTCGGGCCGGACACGGCTTTTTTTTTCAGATGACAAAAGGGAGTGTCTAGGCTGTCAGACAGTACATTTATTCTGCTGTATATTTTAGTCTTAAGTATTGTATATAACCTTCCAGTAGTAACAACTCTTTTCTAAAGAACGAGACATCCTTTCCATTTACGCTGTAACTGATTTCTTCACGCAAGGGTCTTGACACACAAACACAAGATGAAAATTTTATAATGCTCTCCCCCACTTTGCTTCGCTATTGGTTTCTTCATCAAAAGGACCATACTGTTGGCCAAACGTGTTGACTGGGGGACACGTATGGGACTGGGGCCACGCCCTTATTATGTATGTTAAAAAAAGCCCTGCCTGAAGCTATCAATGTTGTTCCGTTCATTACGAGTTGTGCATTATGTGGTTAGCGTAGGAGGTAATTACATAATAGCATGGATAAATCTGGTGGATATGTTAATGGGTTAAACCGTTCTGTACCGCTTTATATGCTCTCAAAAATTAATTTTGAAGTGTCCGGAATTTGTTTCAGTGTCTTTTTGGTGTACTACTTTAATTAACAGGTAAACTGAACAATACGGAAGGACTGGTAACAATAGATACGTACTACATGCATGAAGAAATGAATTACGAGCTTAAACTCGTAGTTATTAAAGGAGATCGAATTGCGATATCATATCAAACCTTACAGATTGCAACTGGTAACCCACCTCAAATGGAAATAAGGTACGTCAAATTATTATTTCGATTTCATGTGAAAAAAAATATTTGTTACGATATGATATCTTTATTATTACTTTAAAGAAGCGAAGTACCTCAAACCTTTGGTAACGATCACAACGATCAAAAAATGGATGAAAATCTAATTTGTTCCCTCGTCTTTATTTCCAGAATAAACAATTATTTTGAATTCTTTCATTTCATTAGCTGCAAGACTAATTGTAAGAGCAAGCTGAATCCCACGAGTCGCTTCGCTTTGGAATCCCGCAATGTAGATGGACGGAGAGGCATGGTCCTATATTATCAGTAAGAAATCTGAATTATTTTTCCCCTGTGTCAGTTACATCCTTATACTGATTATTTTCCTATTGGTGTAACATTAGTGACATACTTTTTTCTGGGCTTCTAAGTACCTTTTTATATAGTCATAAATAATTTGTTTAGAGTACAAGGTTGACAGGATCTTAGCTAGACATGATAGTACTAGCGAATGAAATAGATTTCTCATGGACGAGAAATTTAAGATTTAGCATTCAAGATTAAATTTTATCAGGTTGCACCAATTATGAAGGCCTCCATCACCCATTCCCTTCCTGGCTACGTTGAAAATATGTGAACTTTTAAAAAACCAATTATCGTGAAATTGTACGGTACTGTTCCTAAGATTTCTTTCCATTCGGTCTATTTAGTCTCTAAAACAAAACTCTGCGTTTTTGGCTAAGCATTTGATACATTACGGTAATACCACCTCTGAGGTTTAACTAAGTGTATCGTCTAAAACAGTAACCTCTTTCTGAACCTTATGTATTACACTAGAAAATCAAAAAGAAAGCTTCTCGGGGTCTCACTTATGCGACTGTACATGAACACATATACATCCCATATATATTAGCTACTTAACGACATGATTTTTCTCTTAAAAACAGATGGGAAATTTCTCAAATTCGATACGTCGAGGAGGGGTCTTACTACACTGTAGTCCCCACTGCTCAGTGGTTGCAGTATTCGGGAACTGGCTATTCCATGGCAAATCTGGCAATGGATTCTGGTTTCTTCGAAGACGAAAGTGTTTATCGTGTAAGAATCTACTGTGATCGTAACCCCACCTTTGAAAATTACGGTAAGATCAGCCTATTTCCTTGCAATACAACTTATTTTCATATGCAAGCGAGAGTCCCCTGTTTACCCAGAATATTAGGTTTTTATACTGTTTCTACCTGTTTATATTTGTGGTTCAACGTGTCGGTATAAATTTCTCTCCTTTCTAGAGTCCAACGAATAGTCAAGTTTGAAAGAAACTGCTTTTGAGCACTACCCATCTATATATTGCCTTTAATCAGTTAATTAGTTCATCATCAGTCGTTTTAGCATTAAACACCGGGGTAGCTAGAGTATTTGCCGGACAGGGGAAGATTGTCCGTTGGGGGGAGCCAACCGAGACCCCGACGTTGATACGGAATGTGAGGAGTCGAGTCGAGAATGTGCGAATTTTACAATGCTATTGCTAGGTAAATAATTTATCATCCGTTTATACTGAGCGAAGAACAAGACCAAAAAAGGTATATTAACAAACTTCATGACCCTCATTTAAGCGCATTCATGTGCTGTTTTATATGCTACTTAGGGTGCATACTTTTTAGCGAGGAACGAAAAAACGAAAAAAAAAAATCAGTGGGCGTGGCGTCCTGGGCTTTGATTTCTTAAAACAAAAGTTACACTTCTGAAGACCAAACTAGGTAAACCTAAGCAGTGGTGGCAAAATCTTTTTCAGCAGGTAAATTAAGCTTGAAATGAGGTCCACGTTATTAATAAGTTAGATGTAGTTTTACGGCCCAGTTTCCCACCAATTGGTTCAAGACGAGCCGGACAGTTGTGGCTCACTTGCTTGTCCACGCTAGTAGGTGTGAGGGAATGTTTCCTTATACCCAGTTGCTGGGCAAATTGTACCACATGTACATGATGCTCCGCTAGAGCAATCTAATACCCCATGATTGGAAGACAGACATGGCCACGTATCTATCTTACCAACTTTAACACTTGTCTGTCTCTGTAGACGCACGATTTCAAACTTTATTCCTGAATTATCACCCTACAGGTTTAGCATCAGTAGAGCTCATTACAAATGAGCGTCCAACTGTCGGCAACTGTTCAGTTGTGCCAAATAATGGGACAGCTCTGGAAACCGAGTTCAATATCTTCTGTGACGATTGGTCTGATCCTGATATGCCACTCAACTACCGATTTGCTCAAAGACTTAAATCTACAGAGGCCTGGACATGGATTTACAGCGGTAATATACGCGTTTAACAGTTCGACTTTAAAGGGAAAATGCCGTCACCCTATTGGTAGATTATCCTATGTCGTGATTGCTGGCTCTTGGCAATCACTTTTAATCGAACAACAATGGGAAAACCAAAACTTATTTTGTGATATTTTGATATGATGGTTTAAAATATGTCCGGGGAGACTGCTTTTGACCTTTTATTAATAGTCATTTTCTCCTTTGTCTGGAGTGGCAGTTCAAAGACAGAGGGCCCAGTTACAGAGGAGAACGTTCACCAAATATAATTCAGTGTTAACGTCTTCTGATGAAAATTTCCCCCGGAGCCAACTGTTTAACATTGTTTCTTGATTGGCTGTTGCAATTGCATTGTATGGATTGCATTCGTTGTTACGGATAGGGATTAGGACTATCGTTGGTCAGTTAGGGAATTTCTTGTTAAACAAATAGCATCGCCCGAAAATTTTCGAATGTTCAAAATCAATCGATATACAGACATACGTCTTTGCATGTTTCCTCCTTATTAAATATTGATTCCTACTACAGTAGCCTATGTCGAATTTTACTCCCTTTCTTGGCTCACCAATCTCCGGAGGCCGCATTCTGCTGACCATGATTTCTAGCCTGCTGAATTTCCGTCTCATGTGTCATAATTTCACCTATCTACTTTGTTTTGGAACAGGCGAGAAAGCTTACATGGATGCTGCTACCATTTTCCCCCAAGGTTATGAGGATGAGAATTACAACGTTTACATACTGGTCAGAGTTGATGATGCAATCGGCTCATATTCAGATTTGGAAATAAGTGTACAGGTAAAAACCAAAATATCCCAAAATGTAATTACGTTAACAGGCCCATCCCAGCTTTATGGTCCATAGGAGGCACCTCATCCCACTGCGTAATCTTTGTCAGCTGAGCGATTGCCAAAGGGGTAAAGGCCAAATTTATTGATGCAAAGGAGAGTGGCAAGATCTCAGTTCTGGGGGAGGGGCCAAATCCCTTCAACCTAATGATATCACATGTACCGCTAGGATTTAAATTAACCTACCCGACTAGTATAAAATTTGGACCATGAGCCCACCCAGAAATCTTAGTCCTTTATCAAGAGGGGCAATGCTCGAGTCGCATTAAGTACGAATCGATAGCAGAGCAATCTTAGTCATTAGAGGGGGCTCCTGTATCGTGTTATAATGTTGCTGCGTACACAGCAAGCCAAAGGTTTTATTTTGTAATCATTTTTCATAAACGATAAATACGGGAATTCAGACTAACGTACTTATAATACTTTATGTCCAGCAGTAAAGTAACGAACGTAGAAAGCATAGGTTTGCCTTAAATAACATGTGTGGATCGAAAGGAGACCTTGAATTTATTCACTGGAATGCAGAGTGTCATAAATTCAAGCAAATTGTGTCTGCTCTCTGTAGACCTGTTTTTTTTTTTTTTTTTTTTTTTTTTTTTTTTTTTTGCTGCCAATTATATGAGAGTGGGTAACTAACGAAATTAGCATTCGCTTATACTTCCTTTATGTTACAGAAATTGTTGCATTCAGAGGCACCCTATTTGTGTAATATAATTGGCATATTTTCAAGTTTACAGTACCTTCAGATATTATACATGTCTAAAGTACTAAGACTGATCGGTACATTGAATGATTTCGACATGCATGCATAAAGTGCACCCATCATCATCTTGTCGAGTGTATAGAATATATAACGTAGGGCCGTTTAAATGTAGTAAGTTAGTTTGATGGAGTTTAACGGCCCAGCTTCCACCCTATTGTTTCAAGTTGAGACGGCCACTGCCTTGTTTTAAATTTTGTGGATCTCTGATGATGTAGTCATGTCCCGTCTCGGAGATGTGATTTCAGATTTTAAAGGACTGGTCCAGAGGTATCGATTTTTTCCCTATTGCAAAGGGACAGGGACTCGAGTCCTTGGAAGTTGAATACCGACTTTGACTCGAAGCCTCCGGATTAGAGGGTACATTACTGGGATCATGTATCCTTTTTCACTCCCAAATCAAACCCATAACTTACTAAAGGTTCTGGTGGATGGGGGAAAAAGGCTTAAGTGGACAAAGATATTTTGAATCATGGAAATATAATAAAATACATCATGAAAATGTTGGTTTGACTTGCTAGGGTGTCAATTACAAAAACGAACGCCCTGGAACTCTTTGGCTATATCCCTGTCCCCCTTCGGCTGCATACTTAAAAAGAGGTAGCACATCGTTATTTCGAACAGAAATTTATTACAACAAAAGTTTACCGAAAAGGGAATTGGTTGTGTTTGAAACAAATACATACATTCTCTGTCGGTTGTGCTCGATTACCATGTTAAATGTCTCGATTATTGTAATTTCAGGTAACACCCCCTGCCTTGAGCGAAAGTGCTATGACTGAGAAACTGCAGAATCTGACGGGAGATGACAGCCCAATGGCTGACTTAATTGCTGCTGGGGATTCGGCAGGAGCGGCGAACATTGTAGCCGCTTGTGCTGGTATGTTGAACATAGCCGCGTCGACTTCGAATGAGGCAAGAAGAAGGCGTAGAAGAGATACGGAAGATGCTTTGATTGCTATTGGTAGGTTGATTGACGTAAGAAACGTTGAATGCTTGATTTACATTGGAAGCATTGATTGGTTGATTGACGTAAGAAGAACTGATTGCTTTAATTGATTTGAGTGGCGTTAAGTGGCGTTAATTGTCGTAAAAAGCGGTGAGTGGTTGATTAACGTGAAGAGTGGTGAATGGTGGATAGCGAAAGAACCGTTGATTGACGTGAGAAGCGTTGATTAGTTGATTGACGTAAAATGGGGATGACAGGTGTAATCGAAGGATTTCAATAAATAGACTTTAAATTCTAAAATATACAATCGTATTGTCAAATCACGTCTACTAAGGTATTCAGGAAATTCCAAAACAGGAAGATCAATACCCAAGGGGTGATGCACATGGGCGTCCGCAAGGGGGGGGGGGCACTCCCCCCTGGAAAATCAAACTTGTAAAAAAAATAATTAAAAATTAGAATAAAAAAATAATAAAAATAAATCATCACAATATCTTCACTCACAACGTCAGTTTCTACTCGAGAAATATGCGGACATTTGAAATTTTGAATAACAAAAGAGAAGATGGTATGCTGAAAAGTGAAATTGTAATTTGGGGACCATCATTCGTGATATCTATTGGAAATTTGTAATTGTAAAAACTATGCCAAAATTGTACTAGTTGTCAGATATGTAGTGTACATATGGCATCTGACTATTGATGAATAACGGATGTAACTGTGATGGACCTATACAAGGTGAATATGGGGGGGTGTATGATTCATAATTTGGTATCGGATATAGGTCTGCGTAGGCTGTTTGACAGTTGTAAGTTTTATCGTGCATAGGCGTGCGAGACTGTGACCGAGAGGCAGATTTCCTTTCAACAATTTTTTTACATTGAAAATTCTAAAAATCTATAAATTACAGACATGAAATTCCTGTTTCAGGGCTGAGTACATGCAGCTTAGAACACTCGCCAAGTGTCGTTTCCGGCCATCTGGAGGGTTTGTAAGGCCCAAAATTTTCTTGTACGTCCGCGTCAACTGATGGTTGCGCTCCGCTTAGATAGTGTACACAATTCAATCATCCATGACTGACCTTGCCCCCCCCCCCCCTTGTAAAAATTTCTGCGGACGCCCATGGTGATGCATCAGGACGGCCGGGATCTTTTATGAAAAACAGACATTATTATCTAGTCCGAATCCGGAAAGCAAGTGATGGTCTGATTTTAGTCGGTCATAACTGAGGTCTATCACATTTTAATATTTTAATTTCTTTGCTTACCGGTACCATGGATGATTGTACATAGTAATACTTCTTGATTTCCTCAATTTCACTGTTAATGAGGGTTTGATATTACATTTAGACAATAACTGAAGATGATTTAAGGCTGATGGACCCCACTAATAGCTGTTTACAGTCACTAACCAGTAACCAGTAACCACGAGCATTGGACGGATTCTGTACCACTGTATTAGAGTGGATCTTATCATTTGTCAAGCTGTTGCATAGCCTACCGTACGCTGCCAGCACAAGGCATATTTTGAAAATTTAAAGATGATGCCGTTACAACTTCCTGGTTTTAATTTGAACACAAGTCTGTACCGTAAATCTGCGCTGTTTTCTTTTCAGGTGAATCTGAAATGACTGAGGAGGAGAGAGAGGCATATCTCGCAGAGCAAGCTCGGTTGGCGGCGGAAGCGGAGGCCGCCGAGGAAGCAGCGCGAGAGGAAAGAGAAGGGGTAAGAGAAGAGCTTTTAGAATTTAAGCAACACAATCCTGAAATATTTTTAATTTTCGATGAGCTATTTATTTATATCTTTAGTGTTCCGTTCGTTGCTGTGATAAATGTCACCAACAATTAAGTCAAAAACTGTCCACGGGTCCACTGTAAGAGGAGCAAAATCTAATAAAAGCGAAGATAATGTTCGTATCTTGTAGAGATCGGGGGATGCATAACCAATAACCCTTAATATCAAGGCTACGTGTGCCCCAAGGAAAAAATAAAGACACTCCAATGAGTGAACGTTTGTCGAGGATTAAGCACAGCTGTGTAATGAACGGGGTATGGCATTGAGCACGTTAACTGAAGGCATTCTTCTGCTGAGAGGGGATGGAGTCAGTTACATTGAAGGAGACACTGGAAGTAAACAAAGGCTAACTTGGAAGGGTTTTTACTATGACTGAAATGAGGGAATGTTTACCCTTAAGAAGGAATAAGCAGTCATCCAAAATATACTTCTTTGAAACATTAATTAAAGTTCTTCAAATTTCATTCTTATTACTACGGCAAGTATCTTTTAAAATGTCTGAAAACATCGATGAGGAATTTTCAACGTTATCAAGTGGTTTTTTTAGATTAACTTTAAAAATTCAGGCGGAAAATTTTTGTCCTATGTTTGAAAACAACCATTTATGAATAAGAATACCCGGGTATTTTGATATAATTTAGGGTAACTGAACTTTCGTCTAAAAGCAAATTTAAAATGAACCATAACGGCAAAATATCATTAAATATTTTCTGAATATTACTCAATGAAATCAAACGATAATCACTTTTTAAAAATGAAAGAATTTTCTTTCTGCATTTAGGCCTAATATAAATTTTGTTTTGAGTTACATATAAAGGCCTTTGTAATGTATCTGGTTAATGGAAATTTCTTTGTGAAAATGTATTCATATAACTTTGATTTTGGTTAACACTCCGAAACTTAAATGCAATAATATATTTTATTCTCAATTGAAATTAATGACCTTAAAAACATTTTCTTATTTCAGATGAGACAGAACATGGTTACCGCTCTTTCTCTTTCATCTCCGAATAATGTAGGAGCCATGAAGCAAATAGCGTCCGCTTTTGTTCAAGCTACCAATGAAGGGTCGGAGATCAGTACGTCATCAGCTGTGAGTTATTTGAGTTTCTGTCAAGTTGTTGTATAGTTTGTGCGAAACGGGGAAGGAATTTGCCAAGTAGCACCAGGTCGTGATAATGCATCCATGCTAACCCTCTCAGGGTACAACATTATGAACGACAAATAAACTTACACCATACAAGCTCTCACACTTGTTAAAATTATTCTATGAAACTGAAACATTTTAAAAAATGTCATTGATATTCCAACTCCTCATCCTATCATTTTGTCCCTTGACAGGTAAATACAATGGAAACTGGAGTACGTTTCATGAACTTGTTATCAGAGAAATCCGAAGAAGCTGGGGCTGATGAGGTTGAAGAGTCTGGTAAAGGCATCCTAAGCATGATTGGTAAGGAGTCATCTATTTGATCCGGTGTGAAAAGCTGACGGGCGGGCTTATGTCCCTCCACTCAAATATATAAATCTGACACCTTGGGGTATTTCCCCTCTTAACTAAAATAAAAACGCTGACAACTTAGGGCATTCCCCCTCAACTCAAATGAAGAAAAGGTAACACGTAAGGGTATTTCCCCCTCAACTAAAATATGAAGTGATGACATAAATATTTTTGGTATTGCTCACGTTGTTTAGAGTTGGTAGTGTGAATGGTGTGCAGTTTGCGCTGATCTTACGCACCGATGATGCTCACAATCCCCCATCCCAGGACCTGCGATTTGGGGGAATTTTAAAATGGATAGGTAAATATTATAAATTAGGGCAGATGGATTCGAAGTAATCTTCATGCTCATTTTTTGGGTGGATAGAATCAAACTAATTGGTTTTAGTCCTGAAATGATTTAGCAATTAATTTGCTCTTCGGAAAATTATTGGAAAGGGGAATACCCTTACTTTCAAGAGTTCAAATGTAAAATCGTTTGTAAGCGAGCAGTTTAAAGGCTCGTAGAGTGCCTTTGATGATATTTGGTGTACAGAGGTTAAATTATTGCAATATCAGAGAACCCAACATATTTTTCGCACCGTGATAACAGAGATCAAAACAAAACACATATTTACAACAGATATGAACAGACTTTCACTGTGTTTATTTACATTTCACCTAAATCGCACCGAGCACCCCTCCCTTTAGTCCATACTCTGAGACAAAACATTTTACAAGTAGCCATTCACTGTACCAAAAATTTACAAATGTCAATAACAAAGATAGAAATGAAATCGATTGGTTGTAAATTTTTGTTACAGGTAATGCTAATGATGGCGCCCGTACGAAAGCAAATATAGCCAGGGCTGCCGGTAATGGTACTGGGGGAGATGAAGTGGAGGAAATGAATCAATTGGTAAGTAGCTTATCGCAAGATAAGTTTACATTTATCTGTAATAAAGAGTTTCAATGAGTTGACATTGATTACCTTATGACGAGTTCAAAGGAGACGATTGAATGAAAATTCTTCTATTTAGTCTCGGTATTCCCTTCACTGTAAAAGATAACACTTAACACTCACCACTTGGACGTGTTAATGGCTTATCTTTGTACAGTAGAGGTATAGGGCCTGTTGCTTTATTAACACATTCATGCATTATCGGTAAGGTAATTAATATGTTGAGGTGTTATTGATGTGAATACATGAATGTGTTAATCCTATGCGTTAACACTACCTAACTTTAAAAACATATACACTTCAACTTGTTTATTTTCTGACCAATAAAGCATTAGTTTGTTAATAAATTAACAAACCACATACCTTCACGACACAAAAATTAACCATTTACACGTTTAAGTGTTCATTAAGTGCTACGTGTTATTTTTTACAGTGTTATTATTTTCCATATTATATCATGTTTTTGCTGAAAATATTAAATAATGTAGCTTTATGTACTCAGGGCTTGTAGGTTTTAGTGTACCATATCTCTGTCTTTTCAGCTATGGGTTAAAGGTCCTGTGACATGAAAATGACACAATTGGATATTTCATGCAAAAGACATCAAGTACTACGGAAATAGCCGAAATTTCATCAAAATCCGTCTATAATGGACCATTTTCCTGGCAATTTCTGATTTACCAGCTGATGTTATCCTTTGTTTTAAAGTTGTAACATTAGTTTGTTCTGTGGTTTTTATTTTGGAAGTTAAAATTGTGTGCTTGGAAATCTTCAGTATCAGTTACCAAAGCATATATCTGCTGAGTAATTAAGAGACAATTAATATAGGGTTACAAAAGAAATACCAACACTTATATACGACACTCCCCATCATTATTTTTGCATAATATAAGCAACAAGTTGCCTAAGAATCATTCAAACTTTGAAGTGGTATATCTTGAGAACCGTAAAAGATTTTGAAATAATTTCAACGGATTTCTTCCTAGAAAAGTTCACTCCATAACTGCCAAGTGAAATCAGGTCATTTTGCTGACATATCACACTACCTTTGAATGTGCACTATCTTTCAGTTTCGTCATTGAAATACAAGATGTGCGGTAACTCATTATTTTTTGGCAAAGGCATTGAATTTATGAACTAGCTTTATAAGTTCTGTTTACCCATTATGTTTAACACCAATTTCTTTTGCGACACTTGATTCTACTTCTCTATTTTTGAAGATGTAATCTCACTTTTGAAAAGCTAATACTGAAAGAATGTGAACGATTCAGGTGCCTTAGTACTGCAACAGTCAGCACCTGGCGCAATAAAGCTTCTTTATCTGCTAAAACTTTTTTCATTTTCACCACTCAAACAATTCACAACCTCTCCGCTATAAAAAGTTTTGCTAATAACGGAGAATCCATACATGAAATTTAATACAACATTGAGTAAAATTTGTGTCCGAACTTCTTTAATAAACCATATTCACTCGTTCTAACTTTGCAATATATTCCTCTACCAGGTCTTTCAAATCTTTTAACAGAAACTTTTCCAACGGAGACAACCTATTACAATTTCATTGAAATTTTCACCAAATCAATTCTGACTGTTCGTTTCTTAAAAGGGCTTTCTCTCTCTCTACTGCATGCAACGTATCTCCACTATACTACTGTTCTTGGCTTCATCTTCCGGGCAGAACATTTTAAATTGTATTTTTCATTTTTCAGACCAAAGATATGAATTCGCAAACTCAAGGTCTTACCGGGAACTTAATGGGCACGGTTAATTCTAACATGGTTACGGGACAAGCAGCGATTGTTATGGATTCCCCTGCTCTTAATCTTACAGTAGACAAATCATTCACAGAAAGCATGACCAACAGTAAGTCTTGTATGCACTGTCATCCACTCACTATTGTGATGTTTCTTGCAAGATCTGTGCTTTTCTTTAAATTTGCAGGCTAGTGAAAATCGATCCAAAACGATTTACAGTATCTATTCAAGTTTCTGATTTTTTTGTATTCAAGGTGAAGGTCTAAGAGAGATAGATCCAAGTCGCCTTACCTACACCCTTTTAAGTGCTATATATCAGTTTCTTCACGACTGTGAGCTAAACACTACAGACCCCCTCCCAGACCCCCTCCCACCCCCCCCCCCCGAGACTTTTACGGTTTGATGTCTTTGGGCATCTTCAAACGAATGAAGATAACCTTAAAACATAAAAAATTCTGGAATTTTGTAGCTCGGCCCATAAGCTTTGAAATTGAACCGATAGAATAAACGATTTGGTCTCATTTTTATCCTCTCTTTTGAGGATAAAGTAGGATTTTAATGCTAAGATATATTACTGAATGGTTCAATCGAAATACAAAATTGGGAATTTTATTTCGTTTTTCACCAATTTATTTCAGAAACTTACGGAAGTGAAGGAGGGTCTGGTTTTAAACTGGGAAAATCGTCGTCGCTTTTTGGAGACGGGAATTCAACAACGCTCTCTGTCGATGCTCAGGTACATGGTTATGAATTCTGCTTCCTAACCTTAAAGGCATGTTGTGGTGGCTTTTCGCCTCCATCTTGTAAGAAAAACAAAAATATTCCACACCATGTCCTTCAAACCCTATCACAATACCATTTTCCTAACTGAAGTTATTTCACTTTAAAGATAGGTAATTTTTGTTTAAAAATACCTCTGCTTTTCAACAAAGCCACAGAAAGTTATGTAATGTGGGCACATTGCTTCAAATTCTTTTTGTTTTTCTTTATAACTGAACATCCTGTTTGTCTTTGAAATTTGATACTGTTGGAATGTTTGAATATCTTTTCCTGTAGATCTAGCATTACCCTTTACCATATGTAGGGCACAACCAACAATGTTGCTTAATATTGCCTGCAAGGGCATCATAATTATAAATAAATTGAATGCAATGTCAAATTAATGTGCCACAATGACATCATAGATTTCCCATGATGCATCAAATCCCAAGAAAAATTTGCAATACTTTAAAAATTTGTATCTTCCGAACGCTATAAGCTATTGGAATACAGTTTTCACCTTTTGAAAGGGAAAATTTTTCTGCTAATTTTAAAGTTAACAAATTTTGTCTCCAGAATATGCCTTTAATGTCTGTGATGTCGAGTGTGTGGACTATTGTACACTCTTAAAATGTTGTTTTAAGAGTGTAGTTGTTACAGCATCCCGACTTTTACTCGGAGGATCAGGGGTTCAATACCCAGCGCGAGTCATAACCGGCGGTACCAAATACTCTCAGTGAAAATGGAACCTTGTTCGAGGTGCTCCGCATGTAACAATGCATTAGACAATATGGTTCCGTGTGTTGGTTGTAAAAATTAGAAGAGTATATATATATATATATATATATATATATATATATATATATATATATATATATATATATATATATATATATATATATATATATATATATATATATATATATATAGGCCTAGATAACATACAGTTTTAGTTGTGCTCTGTGACCAACAACAAACTATTATTAGAATTAGAAACAAAGCGTATTGCTGTCTGCCTCAGACCTTCATTGGCATGAACCATAAGACAATTTAAACAGGAAACTACACACAGGGACTAGGGTAGAAAGAAAAAAACACACAATGAAATGCTTCCATCAAAAATCAATTCCCCTTCGCAAATGAATATCTATAAAGCTGGGAAAAAATCCTTAAGGCCCTTTAGGTGTGACTTCACCTTGTAAATTAGATTTAATTATCAGTTTCCTTTCGTTTTCGTTAAATTTATTTAGACTTCAGCGTGACTGTTTTAATCGAGTTTTCTCAAAGGTATTGAAAGAAAGTAAAATTGAGTTTATATTCGTAGGTCTTTTTGGATATGTTGTATTAAAATACAGGTGATGATGGAAAAAGACAACTCTAGAACCTGGTCAAACAAATCGGCGAGTGTCCAAGGAGAAACGGCTTCTTTGAACTTCAGGAATGAAACTGGTGGAAAGATGGTGATTAAAGATTTAGAAGAACCTATTGAAATTTGGGTCAAAAGAACGGCCGACCAAGCTGACTTTTCTGTGATACCGACACTGGTTAACGTCACCACTCCTGCGTATGACGAAATGATTATTCATATTATTGGCAAGTTATTTTGTCATTTTTAAATTAAGCGGGAATGCAATCATGCAATTTGAATAAATCTTGTAATCTACCGCACTCTGTCTTATGATTGTTAATGTGATAATATTTTTCTTACTGAATTGTGAAGTTTATGAGAAGTAACTTACTGCCTTATGCAACATTTAAGTTAATAGAAAGTACTTGGAAGAGAAATATAAAGAAATGAGTGATAATTGGAGAACTATTTCTTGTTTCAAAATTCTTGATTGGGGTGACTGTCCGACTGAATCAAAATGATTCCCTTTAAGAACCATTTTGTTTGCTACATTGAAGCAGACTATCAGACCGTATCGTTTTATACTCTCAGGTACCATCAGTGACGTCTAACACGTAACTTTTCAGTTGTTGATGTATGTAATTAAAACCGACAGTTACTTTTTGACATTCGTCATTACAGTACTATAAAGCGTCAGAGGCGATAACAATTTATTTCTCAGCTACATTTGAGAGGCATACAAATAAGCACTCCATTTACCCACGCCTTATCTCATTTCCCTTTTCTTTTACCTTTTACCCCACTTAAACTTATTTAACGATCCTCCTCACGATTTTACTTCTTACGACAAATCCTCGCTTTCCCTTAGTTGGTTTATCCCTGTCGTGTTTATTCTACAGATGTTCCCCCACGTTCGAGTCTCCACGTGGAAGTAACGGCTAAGGGCTGGAATGGAACTCTCGCAAACAATGTGACCTTTAATATGTACCTGAGGATCGGCAGAGCACCCACAGTGGACATCTATGACTTCAACTGTACTCTGCCGCACCAGTACGAGCCTTGGGAGCTGGTAAACCGTTCCTCTGAAGAGTTCCCGGATCCAAACACTTGTTTTCTCAGCAATGCCCTCCTAGACAGGTAATTGAAGTACCGTTCATGGGCAGGTCCTTGAGCAGGGGACTATCCTATTAGTCTTCACCATTTAGCGTGTCCCTTGAGAAAATTGTATCATTTTAATATTTCTCTCTTTCGCTGCTGGGGATCTCACTTTGAATGATTCTTTTTTAGTCATGATGACTATATACCGTCGCCTGCACAGTTGACTCAGATTTTAGGTGAGACAAGGGGGCAGTGTTTTTAGTGTGTCAACGCAATATTTGTACATTCATGGATATTTAAAAATGAGGGATTTTGAGAAAATCAATATTCTTCATGCAGGGGTTCGGTCAACCTCTTGCATAAAATACATTACAATTGATAGAATTTCACAACGTAACCGATGTTTTTCCTTTTATCTAGTTATGGCAATGGTAGTACAGTCTCTGTATATGTCGGGGTTAAGCATTCAGGAGGAACTAACCATAGCGTTGGGGAAGACTACATTTCTAATACCAAATACGCAGGAACGGACTTCTGGGAAGTGAATTACGCCCTTCGCCCCTGGACTTCTCAGTGTCTGTATTATGACGAGGATATGGAAGATTGGAATTCAGAAGGTTGTACGGTAGGTAATTTAAAATTACCAACATAAGATAAACGTCGCTTAGGCCTAAAGTAACATCCTTTAATCAAGCCCATAGCGTATTATAAATACAATGCAACATTTTTTTTCAGTACAGTTGATATATCCCATGATGTCGCATTCTGTAACTCCTTTCCTTAAATGTCTTATTTCATTTTAGGTTGGGGACAAGTCAACCCTCTACGCCACACAGTGTCTCTGCTACCACTTGACGACATTCGGTGGAGGATTCTCTGTGCCAATGAACGGGATCGACCTAAGCGACTCAGCTTTTTCAAAACTTGACGAGAATCCGGTCGTATTTGTATTTATGGTGTGCTGCATATGCGTGTATATTTCGGTGATCCTATGGGCCAAGAAAGCAGACCAGAGGGACAAGGTAAAAGCTGGGTCGTCACCACTCCCAGATAACGATCCAAGGGATCACCATAACTATGAGATTACCGTCTTTACTGGAATGAAGAGTGGAGGAGGTAGGTATTGTTTAACCAATTACTTGTATGAAGGATCACTGTTGGCGCATATTCTCAGTTTTTTATTCCTTTCCTGTTTAAAAAAACAATCTGCAATGCTGATGCAATCAAACTCGCAGCTTTATTTTTTATTTCTTCTTTAACAGGCTAGTTTAAAAGATAAAGTTTTGAAAGTTTAGCTAAATATCACATGAATGAAACAACTACACATTCTTAATTAATTTAAAATTAGTTAATTTGAAAATAAATTAGTAAAACAACTTGCAGTATTGACTGTACCAAACAAGGCTGATATTCAAACCCCACCACGTCATTCTCTACGGAGGGTATATCATTCAAGTCATATCAAGTCATATCATTTAAGTTTTGAAAGTTTAGGTAAATATCACATGAATGAAACAACTACACATTCTTAATTAATTTAAAATTAGTTAATTTAAAAATAAATTAGTAAAACAACTTGCACTATTGACTGTACCAAACAAGGCTGATATTCAAACCCCACCACGTCATTCTCTACGGAGGGTATATCATTCTAAGTTTTTAAATTCTAGAAGATCTAGATGTTTGTTTAAATAAAGCATGTCCTACATGGAAAATAGAAGTGTGTGATTTACGCGAGGTAAGTAGAGCTCTGCACTACATTCACCTATTTTCTTTTGTCCACAATTTTCTTGTAGTTCATATATATCAGAACGCTTGGGTCTATTTGGGGTCAGATTTTACGCAGATACGACATTTACCCTTTCTTTGATGGCAGATAAAAATATAAGCTGAGTCTTTATACCAAATGCTACAGTTTATGCGTTGTAGAGCGCAAAACAAAGAATGATAGATCTGAAAGAGACTCGACAAGAAAAATCAAATTTTGGAATAAGTATTGTCAGCACAAGTGTGTCATGATTTTCTCGATATGTGCCTGTGAAATAATTACCGGACTGGCTTATAAATTGCCTCTTCAAGTTCGAGTTCACAGCGTGTCCGAGCTGCGCAGTCATGGGGACTAGCAAAGGATCAGGTGACCATTTATGGAGGATATTTCGTCGTATCGATCAATCCAATGAGCTTTGAGATATGCCCCTTCGTCTAACAAGTTTAGATTTATTCAAACCATGGCCCAAATTCGGCATTTTTTTACATTATTTTGACTTCTAATCTATACTAGAGAGGTACACTTTGTTCGAAGTAACAAGGTTAACATTAGCCGGAAAAGAGTAAAACAATTGTTCTAAATATTTTATTTTTGACAGGTACATCAGCTAAAGTGTCAATCATTTTAACCGGTGCTGCAGAGGAGTCCAGACCCCGTCTCCTAATTGATCCGAAGCGTAAGACTTTCGAACGTGGCGGGATCGACACATTTGTGATGGCCCTCCCCCGTCACCTCGGAAACTTGGAACATGTTCGTATCTGGCACGACAATTCAGGCAAACATTCTGCCTGGTTCCTGAGTCGTTTGTCGATCAAAGATTTGACGACAAATAAAATGTATTTCTTCATGCTTGATCGGTGGCTTGCAGTCGAACAGGACGATGGACAGGTGAGTAGATGCTAAGAGTGGTATAAAAGATACGTGGTACTTATAAGTACACACTGATACATATGTCTGAGTACTCATATGTAGTCGTGTTTGTAGGAAACTTGTATAAAATTTGATTTCAAGAATAGGAATTGAATTAAAGGTTTATGTTCGTACATAAAACTAAGCAAAAGAATGGACGCCCACTTGACCACACATGAGTTGATATAGATTATCGACGCTGGTATGCGAAAAGGTTTATTTCAAATCATTAAACTTCTACAAGGATTTCCTTCAGGTAATTTTCTGTGTCATTCTGGCTGAGCATAGCTGTCTTTGATTGACTTTGGCTACTTTACAGTATGATGTAGACGAATATCTGTCCTAAATGTGAACGGACAACCAGGAAATTTTTAAGTGATGACAAATTAAGCCGACTCTTTGGAAGAAAAGGGTACAGGGAAGGGAATAGCCCAATTTTAATATTAATTACTTTATGATAAGATTGGCGTTGTGGTTGATTGAAAATAACGTTTCTCCTGTTTTATTTCAATATCAAAACTAGTAAGCTTTTCTAACTGAAAAACGTATCCTCTTTTCTTTGACAGATCGAAAGAGTCATTCCTGTCGCCGGAAAAAGCGAGCTGACTAGCTTCGGCTTTCTCTTCTACAGTAAAACCCGTCGAAATCTTAGTGATGGCCATCTGTGGTTCTCTGTCTTTGCCCGTCCCTCCAAGAGTCATTTCACCCGTTGTCAGCGAGCAACCTGTTGCATCTCCCTTCTATTTTGCACAATGATGTCCAACATCTTTTTCTACGGAGTCGACCTCACGGCCGGCAATGCTTCCACGTCATTCGCCTTCGGACCCTTGTCATTCTCTCTGGCCGAAGTTTGTGTAGGAGTGATCAGCAGTCTAATGGTCCTTCCAGCTAACCTGCTCGTTATTCAAATGTTCCGACTGTCCAGACCAATCCCGGAAAAGATAAAATGGTTTTCTTGGTTCAAAAAGAAAAAGAAAACAAAAGAAGAGGAAGAACGGGAAAAGGAAGAGGAGAGATTGCAGATAGAGAGAGACAAAGAAGAAAGAATGGATGAAAAAGCAGTTACAGAGTTGGAGGAGCAATTGCAGGCATTAGACAACGAGGAAGATGTCAAAAGAGTGCTCCAGTCTGCTCACAGTCGGAGAGTGAAATTTGAGGAGGCAGAGGAAGCCGCAGAAAATCTTGACGGTCTTGAAGGCGAAGAAGGAGAGGGGATCACCAAAGATGGAATGCATGTAAGATCTTTTTAAAAGCATTATATTGAGATTGAATACACTTGTTATTCATGCAGTGATAATAATCTTTTTCTGAAGATGTATTATATATGCTAAGTTCTTGTTTATACCTCACTACACCACACCAGTCCATTCACTTAGTGGAGTGAATCATGAAATCACTTGTAGCTTAGGATCGTTTTAATTGTACGAGACGTTTCTGTAGAAAATTATTGTGTCAATCAATTGTAATTCATAATTGCTGCTCCACCTAAAAAGTATCTTGTATGAAAAAATAGAAAAGAAACACTTTCTATGTACTGGTCAATTAAGTCAATTCCTGATTCTTCGATGAAGATGTAATAGGCAATGTATTTTACTTTCGCTGAAGAAGCTGAACCGTATGGCTAGTTCTATTCATTTTTGTAGGGGTTGTGGTAATTGAGATTGTTTGAACTTATACTTAATTAGAAAGTAAACAATAAGTTGAATATTTCCACATTTTTAAAACGAATCGCGTAAAGTTCGGTTTAATCTAATATTTGCCATATCAATTCACCAGCGTATCCAGAACTTTTGTTTTGAGGGCCGAATGCATAGCTTCATCGCCGACTCGGGAAGGAGTCTACAGAATGAGGTTTCTCCTTCTCTTGGTTAGTTAGTTGGAATTTTACGGCCCAGTCTCCAACTTGGTTCCCTTGGAGAAACTTTTGAATATTTGAGTGCCTTCAGGTGCAATCTGGTGCAACATTAAACATCATATGAATTAAATATCCAGTTCCATTACGAATAAAAATTTTCAGAATGCGTTTAAAGGCCATGGTCCCTTTTCCCTTCCTGGCTACACCAAATGGATCAATTAACCTACTCGTCTTATTAATACATCTGTTATAAACCCTCTCCCTAACAGCTGGTCGGTGGCATGAAAAGTACCGGCAAGAAGAAAAAATCAAAGTTCATGTTGCCGTGGCCTTTTCAGTTCGTCGGTTGGGTTGCCGCTGCTGCTACTATTGGGACGGCCTTCTTCTTTACGGTAGAAGTAGCCGGAACATTTGGGGTCGAGAAAGCCTCCGAATGGCTTAAGTCTATGGTGTTTTCGCTGGTACAGGATATCTTGTTTTCACAACCCATCAAGGTATGGACAAGCTCTTTGAAGTATCTATTTGAAAAGTTTGAATAAAATGTTTCAAATGTATTCCTCAAAGTTGTTCTGTGGTAGGCCTAATCGTTTACTTATTGATAGCTATTTTGTACACAAAAGAGCCTGCACACTATTTGACCTGATGAGGAAAAATGTAAGACACATAAACAAGGACGACATAAGTCCCGTATGTCTCAACTGGTAGCAAAAGCAATCTCTGATTTTCACTCAGGTTTGTGCTCAGACATTACGTTCCCTTAAATCATGATCAAGGTCACAAAAAATTTAACATAAAAATCGTTACACTATGTATCCTTCTGAGAACTGTATATCAATACATGCAGAATTAATCAACTGGACGATAATAATCAAACCCTTACTAATACTTGCATTGTAAAAAATGACCTCTTTCTGTTGCTATCCAAACCGCAAATAGTCACTTTTTATCTACATTTTGGCAACTCCACGATTTACTGATGTGGCATAAGACTTTTTGAGTTTCTGACTTTGTGAGTTTCACCCTCTCTTAGGTTCTTTGCCTTGCAACCTTTTATGCACTCGTCATCAAGAAACCAGACAAAGAAGAGGAAGTGGTATCTACATCTCTAAAACAAGATGAGGAATACATTCATGAGAGGTTGACGGAGGAGGAACTATCAGATCCAGAGAAACTGCAGCAGCTCGAAGAACAGAAGATGATGTGTCCCGTCAAGCCCCCAGATACTGATGCCCTGGAAGAGGCGAGAGAAAAGAGGTTTGACAACTGTATTTGGGCCGCTCAAAGACGGACAGTCGTCACCACAAAATTTTACTTAAGGGGAAGGGTCCATCTTCCTTTGGTGATTGTTTTTGCTTGACATAAATTCAAAAGATGCCGAGTATCATTAAATAGCTTGTACAAAGTGTCCTTGTAACACATTTTCGTCTTGTATGTTCACCACTATATTCACAAGGTGAGAAAGACACCACTAGGAGGGGCAGAAGTCACTTAGATGGAAGAAATGATTATGCATAGGATTAAATTTGCTCTTAAAAAGTTTATACATGCCGATTTTAAAGTGAATACATGCCGAGGCCTCCAAGAAGAGGATTTGTTCTTTAAAAGTACATTTCGTCACCACAGAATTATGTCATTTACTAAACTTACAGTAGTGTAACTAACATATTTATTGCCACCGTGACAAAAACTGTCCCAAAAGCCTTTTTTAAAATGTCAAACCTTCGTAATTACGTCACACAACGTATATATTTCTTACATAGATGGAAAAGGAAATTGTTTCTACTACCTTCATAGAAATAATTACGCTCTAGAATGAAAATGAGCTTTTCAAATGGAGGCCTAGGACAAAGGAAAATTTTATATGGGGCAAAAAAATTTGACATGTAGCGCGAAACCGACTAGGCGCGAGTTTAATTTGCTGGTGGCATCCAGGCGTTAGCCATGGTGGGTTCCAGTTGCGAAGCCCATAAAACTTTTCGGTTTTGAATGTCTCTCCGTGACAAATTGAGTCTTAGGCCAGATGTGGTCCAGGGCCCGCTTAGGCATCCTGACCTCGAAATCTCTGAGTGTACGGATTTCTCTGGTTGAAAAATTGTGTCTCAGTTTATATATTTGGTTCAGGATTGGGGAGAATCTGGGGGAGCGAAGGGTTTAATTGGCGGAGGAAAATTCCCCAAACGTCCATCCCATCATAACAATCCACACTCTGAGAGTCTGTTTGCAACGTGAATTGGGCTTAGACATAACGGTCATAAATGTGACATTTTCTTAGATTTAGCTTGCACCTTTTTAAGATACATTCAGTGCGAATATTTTGATGGAAAATTTCAAAATAAAATTATTGATGAGCTATATGTACATCCTGAACTGTTCAAATCCCTAGTCTAGAAAAAAAATACAGAACACCAGCAGGTCATACCCCAGACAAGGTTCTGGACAGGCTCGAAACAGTTTCCAGCTTAGTGCATTTTGTTGGAGCTGAAATATGTTTAAAATGGATTAATTGCACATAATATAGTAGAAAGCATACCAAGTTGTACCAATCCCTATAGTTGATGACAACAAATTCAGAATCTTGGTGTGCTCAGTTATTTTAAGATCAACAATGTTGAAAGCATGATTTGTTATTGTACTGCAAAGAGACATTGATGTTAGTGATAATCTCTATCATTGAATAACAAAGGCACGACCCTTACCCCGGGGAATGGTTTTTCTGTCCGGTATTTTTGCTCAAACCCCTTTTGCATTCTAGCACCACGAAAACAGTATTTATTAATATTGTACAATAATGTTTAAGCTTGAGAAATAATTTCCAGGGGAAGAAAAGAATTTAAGGGGCAATTTGCATTTTTCCCCCTGCGGGGCAAGCCTGGACAACAAATGTTTGACATCGATTGTTCAGAAATAAAGCTCATCATAACTGAGGCACGATACGTTTTTCATTTTTCAGATTTAAAGAAATCGAAATGTGGGCAGTCATCAAGGAGATAGCAGTGTACATGATCTATCTTTACGTCATGCTCATCGTTGCCTATGGTAACGTGGACTCTAGCTCCTATGCTGTGATTAGATCTTGTAAAGGAATGTTTATTAATGCAGAATACAATGGCATTCTCCCACTTTCATCGGTAAGCCTAGACTATACGCCTAAACCACTTAACTCTTCGACAAGGGAAACAGTGCAAACTTTCGAGGACACTATTCCAAACGTCACTAATATAGGCTAACTTCTGGAAAGCTATTAGTTGCCTTTTCTTAGTCCCTTTTTTACTTAGTTTCTATTCTAGTAGGGCCTTGGACTTTTTAAATTCCTGTCCATGGCTCTTAGTGCATGTAACGCGTACGTCCTATTAGTAGATTGTCGTCATCGACTGGGACAAAAAAAACGCACCAAGATGGTCGCCGTGAAGCTATCAATCGTCTGATTTGACGACGACTCTGTCATATTTTAGTCAAAAGTTAAACTTGAATGGGAAACAATATCATATTCCTACAATGCGTGAAGTGATTTTGACCTTACTTTGCCATATTTCAAAAATATTTCAACTTTCTTGCAAAATCTGGGAATTAATTTGAGCAAGTCCAAACTTTCACACAAAACCATACAGTAGACAGCCATCTCAGTGCGCTTTTTCTCACACGTACGGTAGCGACAGTTTAAAGTGTTTTATGACGTATGCTCTGTCCATGTATAGGACGTCTGTGTCCCTGAGACTTTAGCTCTTTAGACTAGGTATGCTTGAAACAGTTATTAAAGGTCCAGTAACACCTATCATCTATAATTAGACGATGTTTAGTCGTTCAGTTTCTTACCAATTAGGTTAAAGTCGTGTATGCCTTTTTCCACTTGTGGATCACCGGCTCGATTTCCTTAGCCCTTGCCAATGTTGAACACAGTGGCGTAGCCAGGATGGGATTTTTTTTGGGGGTGGGGGGCCTAGGTAACGAGTGAGGGGGCCTGGTACCTCCGAGGGTCAGGCACGGCAAGACTATCTAAGCGGAGCGCCAACATCAGTTGGCGCGGAGCGTACAAGAAAAATTTGGGCTTTAAAACCCCTCCAGATGGCCGGAAATGGCACTTCCCACGTGTTTTAAGCTGGATGTACCCAGCCTTGAAATACGAATCTCACGTCTGCGATGTCTCAAATAATGAGAGTAAAAAATCAATCTATGAAAAATGGAAATACATACACTTTTTAGGGACCTCAAAACTGGGCACTTCAGATCTGTGGCCTGGGGGATGAGACTAAAGGGAGCCGGTATCTCCCTTTCCCTTGGGAAAAATTGTAAACTTCAGAAGCACGTAGATCGCAAATGCGGCAATATTTGAATCTAAGCGGAGCGTCACCATCAGATAGCGCGGAGCGTACAAGAAAAATTTGGGCTTTAAAACCCCTCCAGATGGCCGGAAATGGCACTTCCCACGTGTTTTAAACTGGATGTACCCAGCCGCAAATTCGGCAATATTTGAATGGATTTCAGCTTACTTAAGGCAGTACCTCACCCTTTAACAGGAAAACCAAAAGTAGTTGTGTCCCCCTCTGAGAAACTTTCTTTGCGTTAGATTTCCTAGATGCAAAATGGTGCTATGTTTGGCAAAACTTTGAACTGATTATAGGCCTGAGTTTTCGGATTTTCCCTTTTTGGGGAGCATAAAAAATATAAAAATATTTTTAGTTTTTGTAGAGATTTTACAAGAGACATACATACTACCAAAGAAACAATGTGCAAAATGGTGCAGTATTTGTTCATCGGTACATTACGTGGTCAAAATTAAAATACTACGAATAAATCCCTCACAATAATTGAACCTCAAAGCAGAAGTATGGATCATGTGGGAAACACATGAAATCCGGACCTTGTGGACATTTTACAAATCCCCCGGACGCCAGTGCCAACTACTAAAAAGAGGACTTGTCGAAAAAAATCGTTTTACAGTGGCACTTGTCATGGGCAGGAGTGAGGCACGACATAGGCCTACTTGTTAAGGATGGAAGGGAAGAATTATCCGAAGGCAGTACCTTACCCTTATCTGCTTACGGCATATTTTGTGTATAATTAAGTATAGGAAGGGTCGTGTATAAGAGTGGTCTCCAGTGTACGATTGCCTTATTTTCAGTAAATCAATCAGCCATCCGAAAGGGAGAAAGGGTCTTAACCTAACAAAGTCGCATTAAAGTTTGTCGTCGAGACTTTCGTTTCATTTTCGAAGTGAAATGCAATAAACTACAGTGCAGATCACAAACGGTATCTAATTTAGTGAAAGTAGGCATTTTGAAGTTATTGCTTGATTTCATACGTGCGGACAAAATGTGTTTTACACACATTCATCCATTTTTTTTTTTTAAATTCTTACACATTTTTTTATTTTTATTTTTTTCAATTACTTTATCAGGACGCAAAAATCTGGGGGGGGGGGCCTGAAGAAAATCTGGGGGGGCCTAGGCCCCCCAGGCCCCCCGTGGCTACGCCACTGGTTGAACACCAAACGCAATGGCAGTAGATTCTATCTTTATAGTCTTCTGTTTGACCCGGGCAATAGTCGAACTCCAGACCAAATGGGACTGCAAAATGTGATGCTCTAACAGATTGACTAAGCAGTGGGTTTTTTAAAACATCCCTGCTAGAAACTACTTCAAGTATCCCCTTCACAGAAATAATTTGATATTGACCAAGGCCTTACGGAGGGATAGTGGTCGGGGGTTAGTTAATCAGCAAGACAACAACATTATGAAAACGTGCAGACATTAAACACCATAGATCAGTTGTTCTTGAATTTAATCTTGAATTTGTCTGCCTTTGAATAATTGTTAGCAGGCGATCAGGTATAGGTACATAAAATGTTGTCTTCCTTTTTAATTTTGTAAAGGTAAGCTCGAGAAGCCTCTTTCAGAGATATTTAAAAGAGACATTCATACCCACCCTTTACGCGGATCCTCTCAGTAACGGCGAGCTTGATGTAACCAGTATGTCGGAGAGATTTGTCGCAGACAAGGCGCATGTTCTTATTGGTACAGCTCGCCTCAGACAAGTTCGTGTCCACTCAAGTGAGTTGTTCCTCTATTTACACTTACAATGCAAGCTTTGACGCTCATATTTAGGGAACGTTTCCAGAAGGAAGGACTGGACCTTGTATGAGTTTTAACCATATAATATATATAATGAGGTGGAATGGATTCCCACTCAAGTAGCAGTTGGCAGTAAAGATCCCTTTTTTCAAGGGAACCGGAGAGAGTAGAATCTGAAGGGGAAAATTTGAAAACAAATTTGTTAAGTCAAACTGTTAGAATCATTGAGAGCAGGTCTATAATATATTTGTGTATGTAGGAGGAGGGTAACAGATTTTTACCGGACAAACCTGCGAACATTTCAACAGGGTTTCAATACCCATTAGGAAGTATGCACTCTTGTCAACATATATTTGTGAGACACTCTACTAAGTCACAAGTCACTCCATAATTTTCATGTTCTTTCCTTTGTATTAGATTCGTGTAAGGTGGAAGACATAATGAAACCAGTCACATCGAGATGTATTGATGTCTATTCGGCTATGGATGACGTGGAATACAGCTACGACGAAGGCTGGTCACTTGTTAACGTGACCGATTGTAAGTTGTGCAGTAACCCAGATATGACGTCAAATATAGCCTACTAGAATGGTGTTGATGGACCGTTACTGATTAAGAAATCCAATTTCAAAAGTTCTTCCTATAAAATGGTTTTTAAAACCGATTAACCCAATAACCCCCGTATTATTAACTTTTATAATGATATCTTTAATTGAGAAGAGTTAAAAGCAGCCTGGGGAACGGCACAGTGTACAAGAAAAAGGGTTTTAGCTGGCCCCTCTTACAACCTTTACTTCGAGCTATGGTAGGCAGGCCCGTGGCCAGACAAGGCTGCAAAGGGCAGACAAAACCTTTTCAGGGGGCGAAATTTCTTCAGGGAGCCAAAGGTGAGCTTTGACACTAAGTTCTTTCACATTTATCACAATATATTTGTACTCTGGACGATATCTTTAAACATAATAACAGAGAGATAGGAAGATGGAGGGGAATGCTTTAGAAGGGGGTACCTTGTATGAAAATATTCTGTAAAGATTTCCTTAGTGTTTTGAGGTAAGACTATATTTTGGTAGATAAAGGGTGGGGCGCACTTTGCCATGACATCAGTTTATCAGTCTTGATACTATACGGTTTATGATTAAATTTTATATCCGTAAGCTGTTGTTTTCGTTGTAATAAGTTTTCAAGTTTTCAAATGTTACTCTATTGTTTTCTATATATTTGTGTAAAAAATGTTTGTTGGCCAGGCTGCGACTGTCTTTAACGGTTGTTAAGATTATCATAAGAGCAGACTTGATGTACTTTTTTAATTCGTCAGTTACCTATTTGATGTACAGCTCTAATCCCTGGCATTAAGAAGTACGGTTGGTGACTGTGACTTGACTCCTTTCTCCACACTCAGACGTGTTTTTTAAGCTTTATTGTTTTTGCTGCATTTCATGATATTACTAAGGTTAAAGTTGTCCAAACCCGACTCATTGCCCGTTTAAATTTGCCTTGTCTTCCCAGTTCTCAATTTACCTAAATGGGGTACGGATAGGTTTATTGGTATTTGGAAGTATTCTGGATGGCTGGAACTGGACTCCTATCCCGTCATAGCAGACCAGACGGTATATAAAGGAGGAGGTTTTACCGCAGAATTTGGTAATAGAATAGAGGAAGATTACGAAATGCTGGATTATATAATTGAGAAGAATTGGATTGACCAACAGACTCGAGCAGTGTTTTTAGAGTTTGTTCTTTACAACCCAACACTCAACACACATGTAATGTCCCAGATGGTTGTAGAATTCGCCCCAACTGGAGGTGAGTGGAAATTAGCATTGTTTCGGGTGATTCTTGTAAGTTGAATCGGGTTTCATATTGACAAAAAGGTGCTGTATTTATTAGCCGTGGAATCATGCACTAATACATTTTTTCTCTAAAAGATTTTCTTCAAAAAATACATGCCAGGGTGTAACAAGAGTAATGCCTGAATTTTTAATACTTTACAAAAATTGTAATGATGCTGCCCTATGGATTTACTAAGGATAGTAGTCAAGCCGAGTTACAGTTGTCTAAATGTTTCAAAAACGGTTCGACTTGACCAATCTTTTGTGGTGTGTTAAATACAACATTCGGTTACGAAAGGTGTCTCAAAGGGGCGCAAAGTTTAATACAACTGTACCCTTTTTGAATTCAAATTTGCTCCAATACAAATAAAAACATTATGAAGGAATTTGCGGTGTTGCTGCAATGAAACGTCATTGACAGAGGTGATAAGGGTGCGGGGAATTTTTTCTCCCAATCGAATTCTGAAGAAGCTTGTTTATGATGAATCAATCAATTGACTTCAAATGATGCTAAAAAAGATTGCATCCGAGGGTTCGTAAATATTCAAATATTTGTCAAAGGGGAAGGTCTAATCCCTTCCTATTAAATTTCTCCCCAGACTCAGACCAGTCTTTAAGCCTGCCATGCAGCTGACCGTGACAGCAGACAAAAATCATGCTAATCCAGTGATACAGAGTTTTCATATCACTTTTGTCAATTTGTATATAGTCCTGTAATGATCGTTTTCAAAATGATCACTCGCAACTGAAAGAACCGTGTTTGAAATATTTTTTCTTTATTTTTCCTTGTAGGTGCTTTCCCATTCCTTAAGTTTCAGTGTATGCAGCTGGATCACTACTACGGTCCTTTTGCTTATTTTGTGCTGGGGGCTGAGATACTTCTCTGTCTCTACGTGCTCTACTATTTAATTCGAGAAGCCCTGAAGATAAAGAAATTGAAAAAAGCCTACTTCAAGGCAGCTTGGAATATCGTTGAATTATTTTCTTTAGTGTTCGCCATCGCCACCATTCTCTGTTACGTGTACAGGCTACAACAAGCAAATGAACTTGCCTCGGACTTTGCGGAGTACCCAGAAAGGTTCCATAATTTCCAGTATTTAGGCTATTTTGATGATGTAAGTTACCTTTGAACTTTTACAAACCTCTCAAGTCCAGCAGGTTTTCGTGAATCTCGTAAAATATGTAACGTAAAACCTTCACCTTCAAAGGCATACCCCACGGACATTTCTGTCGGTCTCATATGTATGGTTATCGTGTGACAAAATAATTCCAAATCGTTCCCTGTAAATCACGTAGCTGTTCCTTACTCCTAACTCAAGATATATCTCATTTTGAAGATGACTAATTTCTGTCAAAATAATTGTTCTCGTCAAGGTAACGTCATGTGCAATGGGCACTTTGGCTGATCTTGCTATCGTTTTCTTTGTAATAGAATGTCCCGTTTGTCCTTGAAATGTAAAACTATTTGAATGTTTTGATTTCTTTATATATAGGTCTTACATAAAAGTACCCCAGATGTTGCATATGTATCCAACAAATGTGTTTAATATTCCATATAAGTGTCCACATTAGTGAGAAATTAAACACTTTGTGTCACATGACTTCAAACGTTTCCCAAAATGCACTTGCATCCCTATAAAAAACGGCATGTCTTTAAAAATATGGTATTTTCCAAGCAAAACAAACTTGAGCATCTGATGAAGCAGATTTTTTTTTAGATTTTTTAATTCATTCATTTAAGTGTCTGGCCCTTAAGGCCTCACATATCTTTCCTTACAATATCGAAATGTGCAAAACATTGTTTAGGGCGGTACTGAAACGTTGTGACTGTAAAGCTTATTTAAGTTCACTTCTTGTTTCGTTTCTGGGCCGGTACTCACCAAATTGGTATGTACTTGTATAGCTTCTAAGAACTGCTAAGGACTATGCACCCATACTAGTAGTCTCGTACTAACATTATACACAAAATGTAATCAAAGTCAATCCTCTATGTAATCCTTGGTAGGTCTTACCGCTCAATAAAGCTTTAGTGCATTTTCCTATATGTGTACAGTCGTGTGTTAGCTCGACGAATGCCCTGTCCTTTCGGATGGGGCACATACAGTAGGAATAAGCTTTCCCGGGGTTTTTCAGGGTATCCCTGGTACTCCGTTTTTGTACTTTTCCAAGTTGTCTTGTTTTCTCTTCTTATTGTTTATGTTTGCTTTACGTTTCTGTTATTTTGTTGTTTTATGATTCAACACCGATCGAATCAATTAATCAAGCAAATTTAATTCTGCACTGACCGCATTTCCTTTCGCCCAGCAGCCCAGACAAGAGGCTGATTTTTCAAACAAATTTTTACCAATATTGGCTAAATCAGTCGCAAGCTTTCACGAACAATAATTGAACTCATGTATTTAGTCCTGTATCTCCCCTTCTAATACAGGTACCTTCACCTATGTATTTCAGTTAGTACGAAAACCAAATGAGTTTACACTTTCCCTTTTCAGCTTTTCATAACAATGACTGGTTTGGTTCTTTTCATCGCCATTATTAAATTTTCGAGGATTCTAAGGTTTAACCGAAAGTTGCTGTTGTTTTCTCTGACAGTACAGGTAAATAAAACATCTACTTAATTAATTTTTTGCAGTAATGCGCTTTGAAACTGTTTTTCCGTAAACACAAATTCAATCAGGTGTCTGAGCTGGATGACCTCGTAAGTCACTCATGTTAAGTTGAATAATTTTCGATGATATCCGACTAATTTTAATGGACTTACAATTATAGTCAACACTTATTCCTGGAGGCTTATAATATAGCAGAACTTAGTCAAGTAGTCAACTATTAGTCAAATATTGTTGACTTATTCCATTAGTCGAATCGAACATTGTTACAACTCATTTGTGTTTACAAGGTTCTGGGATTAAGGAAGGGATTAGCGCTGTCGTTAGCCAGTTATAAAATTCCTTGTTTAATAATGCGTATCGCCCCGAACTACTATATTAGCATGCAAAGAATTATAAAATTTGATTTTTTTCTCTCCTCAAACTCACCGTTTTTGGTTAGCTTGAACTGACTACTAAGCAAGAGAGTCAACCGTAGAAAGTGATCTTTTGTTGTAGCTGACAAATACATAGGCCATAAATCTATAAATCTACTGCGTATTAACACTTTAAGCGCTTTATCTTGAGGCAAAAAGGCGTTGCGGCTTTTACCAAGTGACGAAGACATTTTACAAAGGTTAGAGGGAGTTTACTTTAAAATTTCACCAAATCTTAATCAAGTTATCATGACATGTATTTTCTCCTAGAAAGTTGACATGACCTACCCCAAGGTCAATGTTTTGACTAGGGTGGGCGGATGTTTGACTCGGGTGGGGTGGGTCGGGAAGCTCCCAGACCGAGAACTGGATTTTATATAAAGTTTTCGATTTCTGGGTGCATGGAAAAGTATTTGCTCAACTTGAAAAATCGAAATGAACATGTTTGGCGGAAGGTTACAAAATAGCCTCTAAACCGACAAACAGCCCACATATTCTTCATAAAATGATACATTCATTTCAAACAATTCCAGCAAAGGAAGTTACGCGCTTTGAACCCTGGAATACGTTATCTCGGGCTTCGATTTTATAGTAATCGTTGTAGCCTTGTGTTCTCAATAAGTCCCTGTCATGATCTGAGAGCGAAGCTTCTAATATCAGCCATCAAAGACCCCCCCCCCCCCCCTGCGAGTAGATGCGCACCTTTTAACAAGGTGTTCTTGACTGGCTGTTGCCATTGTATTATACATATTGTAGTATTTATTTCATTTCTTGCAAGTGAAGTAAAAAGTTACTCAACTAACTTAAATTTGTCACCAGACTTGACTTATTTGGTTCATTTTCAGTCGAATATAGTAAAAGGACGTGACAAAAATCTGTTTCATCATCTTTTCTGCTAAGATTTATTGCACATTTAAAATAAAACTATGACATGATCTATTGAAACCTGTCTTTCTCTATTTTACAGACATTTGGATACGAGCTTAGCCTCTTTATGGTGATGTTCTTCGTCGTCTATGCCGCTTTTGCCAGTTTCTCTTACCTGGTGTTCTTTCAGCTCAGAGATTATAGTTCCTTCCTTAAAACAATGGAGTCTCTATTTGGTTCTCTTCTTGGTAAATCAGATTTTTTCTTCTCAAGGAAGAAACGTCCATATCTTTATTGAGATTTTACAAGCATAATTCGTTCTGTGAGGACTTATTGAAAACATTCGTTGCTATATTGTTATTATATTCAAAATGTTTATTTAAAAGATAAACCATACAAGTTTTTGTCGGCCAAATTTTTGCCTTCGTAACAAAATTTCAGCATTTGCTTTGTCAAGCCTGGTCCGACCCGAAAAGAGGCAGCCTTGACAAAACACAAACCCCTAAAACTTTTCACTCATTTCCAATTCATTCCACAAACAGGTAAATTTAATTTCGAAGAGATGGTAGGGGCAAACCGGATCTTAGGACCGACTTGTTTCTTTCTGTATGTCTTCACTGTGATGTGGACCCTATTGAATATGTTGCTGTCCATTATCAACGAAGCTTTCGCCCAGGTTCGGGCTGCAGAAGCCAACAAAGAGAACGAAAAAGAAGTCATAGACTTTATGTTAAACAAATTTAAAGTCTGGAGCGGTTTTGCTGAAAAGAAGTCAGCAGTTGATAGTAAAAACTTCTCTTATGTCGAAGGTAAATCTATCTTTTATTTTATTGCCGTCCTGAAGAACGTTTTTTTCACCGGGGCAGAGGGCTAATCAGAGCAGGGAGGTGTGATTAGTTACACCTCCCTGATCAGAGCGCAACCTGCTTCGCGTTTAGTGAAGTAATATCCCTTTTATTCAGACGGACATTTCTTTACCTTACCAGTTCTACCT